>OY293829.1:25971492-27171492 GCA_958507055.1 Crioceris asparagi
GTAGTTTCAAAATGGCGACCGTTCAAACATTCAAAAAAATTATCAAAAAAGGGCCGTAGTGTAAATATCATCAAAAATAATTTTAAGTTATAGATATAATCAGTACCTACAACTTTTTTTCGAAGTAATTTTTCATATAATGCACAGAAAAAAATAAGAATTAATAAAGAAAAAATAAGAAATATTGGTGCTGTCATGAACACTCAATATAAATTTGATGTAATTATACATTTTCTGAAGACCCTGATTAAAAAAATATATAGTATATTTATTGACTAGAAATAGTCGAAAAAAAAATCAGCCTTGAAGCTGAGCGCGAATCCTATCTGCTTTATATTCAACAGCCAAAACAACAACCTCCAACACTCTAACCGCATGGCTATGATACAAGCGGTTAAAAATGGGCAATTGGCATGTAATGAAAATGTTCAAATTTTAATTTTAATTAATTTCGGGAAAATTACCTTTCCGGTGGCAATAGGCCGTCGGTTTTTTTTTAAATTATGAATATGTTGTCTTCAGTTACATTCTGTTTGATTCAATTGATATACCTAGGTATAGAAGTTAGTAAGTCAAAGACCAATTAAATAAATATTATTTTTCTGTTTTTTTCATGCATCATTAATGACCCTATTTCCACATAAAAAAACTGATCTATTATGTGTCAATGTGTTGATAAATTGGCAGTTCTCTCACCACAGTTGAGTTGATTTTTCGATCAAACTCACACATTGTATGATGTGAAGCGTGTTTGCCTAGGTAGCGCCTGTTGTAATATCTTTCCACATAACTACACCACCAAATCTTTGGGGTTGAACTAAGAAGGGATGATAACAACTGCACGAGCGTATACATCATGGAATCTTTGAAATAAATATTCCGCTAGCATTTCGATTTCCTGTTGTTGTCATTCGGTATGCCGGAAGATCATAAAAGTTTTTATATTTTCGCAAGGCTCCTCAAATATTGGGGTATGGAAAAAGAGTAGAGACGGCGGATTTCCACAAATATCTATTTATTCATATAACTAGATACAACGACTGATTTCACATCAAGTCCAATAAGTACGAAGGTAATTTACCATCAAGTGTCTTGGGGACACTAGCAAGGGATACAGAAAGACAAAATCGTCTTATCTTTCGATCGCTCATGTTTATGAAAGTGTGCCAAAATTTATATAAAAAAACTTAATTTGGTTATATTGTTTTCATTAATTATACGTTAAACTATTTCCGAATATAATATGTAGTTAGCTCCAATTCTTATGCATTAGAGAACCACCGAAAATAATGTTTAAATGTCATTCCATCATCATCTTTCGATTATGCATTATCTTCAAAGGAAATTAAATTTTGAAATAAAAAAATTATGGAAGAAAATTACTTCTTTGATATTTAAAGGAGACGTACTTGATCCAAATGTATCAAACATTCGTTAATTTTGAATTAGTTTGGTACTCAGAGCCCTAGTAAAATATCAAAATTTATTTTTTTAAATATATAGTATCATAGCTTAAGAAAAATACTCAGATTTTATGATATTTATTAGACAGAAGCCTGAATATTTGAGAAGAAATTATTTAAATCTCTCTAATTTCCCAATATATAAAGAGTATTCCTTATAATTCCGTGAAATCCAAAGTAGACATGTTATAATCACATGCAAGGTGATTTCTCATTGATATTGATACTCAAATCTAATGAAAGGTGAACAGGTTAGATTTATATTATAAAGGTGAATCTGCACATTGCATAAATCATCAGTACTCACTGATGAAGTGAACCAGTTTGTAAATGAATGCCAATAAATGCGGTAGATTTTCTCATAGGTATATAAATTAATGGCATAAATAAATAATAATATATGGAATTAAATGATAGATGATAGATAAAAATAGGCGAATTTGATTTTATGAAACAAATATGGGGATAGCAATATTAGAGTTAAATTCATGATGAATAAATATATTCATAAAATTGGTTTTTCTATTGAAACATTAATTCGAAAATTTTATACTTGTTATTTTAAGCCAATCAGATGCCTTGATTTTGACAGACTTGAATTTTCCGAAAATGTTTTCGGTCACGTGATTTAGCTGCAAACTAATTAAGTGATAATTTCCCTGGCTTGACAGCTGCCACGTGCAGATGCCAGAATAACAAGTATAGATTATTTTTGACAAATACTTATTTATTAACTCTTAAAAATTGTATCTACTTTTAAATATAATTTTTGATATAAATTTTTCGTACCGAATCTCCCGCGTATTTAAATTATTCTCAATAAATTTTTATCAGTTGCAAATATATTTAAGTAAACTGCACCTCTAAAAATATTTCAGAAATTATTCAAGCATTAGGGAGATTATAAATGACGCTTTCATAATAATAATAATAATAATAATAATAATAATAATAATAATAATAATAATAATAATAATAATAATAATAATAATAATAATAATAATAATAATAATAATAATAATAATAATAATAATAATAATAATAATAATAATAATAATAATAATAATAATAATAATAATAATAATAATAATAATAATAATAATAATAATAATAATAATAATAATAATAATAATAATAATAATAATAATAATAATAATAATAATAATAATAATAATAATAATAATAATAATAATAATAATAATAATAATAATAATGCATTTTTTATATTTTTTTTCTGAGTTTGAACAACCTTCATTAAGGCACCAGGCGTATCTGGTAGTGTGGGATTTTTACCCACTAAAAAACACACTCCAAGCCGCGGAAAATCCTAGACGGGACCGCTTTCGCATTACTTCGTCCACGCCGCCTTTTTCAATAAAAAAATTGCCACCATTATATCTGTGCTGTAATCAGCTAAGCACTCTTAGGGATCCACAAGGCATCCTTCGTCTCTTTTGATTCTCAATACAACCTGAGCATAGGACGCAACTGCGCTCCACCGGTTTTCGTTCCGCAGCATGTCCTCCACGATGTTTTCTGGTTCCATGCTGATAGAGGCAAGATTTCTTCTGTGTTCTGCAAACCTCTCACACTGAAAGAATGTATGCAGTGCATTGTCGTTGTATTAGGGGCAGTACCGGCAATTGGGCGTGTTTACTTTTCCCATTCTCCAGAGGTATTCCCTAAAGTAGCCGTGCCCTGTCAATAACTGGGTTAGATAAAAGTCTACTTCTCCATGCCTACATGAGATCCACTGGTCCAAATTCCGAATCAGTTGGAATGTCCACCGGCCTTTCCGGACCCCCTCCCAGCGACTTTGGCACTCTCTCAGCGTGTCACATCTAGCTTGCTCAATAGCAGTGTCTCTTCCAAGTTCGGGACTTGTTTGAAATATTATCTGCCTCTCCTTCGCAAGTAGGTCTACTGGGATGACCCTAGCGATAATAATAAGAATAAATAATAATAATGCATTTATTCTCAACAGGCTTACACTCAATTACAGAGAAAAATAAATATTATAGACTCTATGTAATATAATAACTAAGTTGTAAGAAATAAGTGAGGAAAATAAAGAGAAATCTTAACTATTGCTATATTAGATCCTTATAAAGTTGTAAAATTGCTGGTAGAGTATCGAAAATAACACACAATCATAACTTAAGTGGTTGAAACAATTACACATATTATTAATTGGAGAACAGGTCATAACATTTGATCTGCTATATTTGGTATAAAGCGGGTAAGTCTATCTCATGCCAAGTTTTGGAACATGAAAATTTATTTTACCGAGGAGAAATGGACAATCAATTTTATTATGTAGCAGTTTGAACAAGAAGGAAATGGCTGCACATTCACGTCTACATTTTAGAAGATCGATCCCAAAACTTTTTGTTAAGACAGAGTGATCAAAACCTCTCGCAGGATATGAGCTATTACGTTTAAAGAACATATATTTCAAACATTTTCGCTGAATAGATTCTAATTTGTTGCAAGCGTTCAAGTAACCCGGTGACGAAATTATAGAAGCATACTCAAGTTTGCTACGAATGAAAGAGAAATATAAATTTTTGAACGTATTAATATTTGCAAACTGATTCTTACACAATATCCTAAAGTTTTAGAGGCTGAGGCTGTAATAAAAGATATATGTTTAGTGAAAGTTAGCTTAGTATCAAATATAACACCAAGGTCTTTGAATTCTGAACACCTTTGCAACACTCTTTCATCTATATTGTAGTCAAAGCATATCATGTTTATTTTACGAGTAAAAGACATGATTTTACATTTATTTATATTTAATGTCATTCTGTTCTGGAGACACCATGCATTTATGACATCCAAGCTTTGTTGCAACTCAAGACAATCCCGAGAGTTATTGATCCGCGAGAAAATTTTCAAATCATCTGCAAAAAGTAGATGCATATATTCAAGCTGTAGAGAGAGATCATTGATATAAATAATAAATAGAAGTGGCCCGAAGTCGGAGCCCCGAGGGACACCTGAAGTAACAACATATGGTGGGGATCTACAACCTCCATATTCAACAACTTGTAACCTATGAGACAGATAAGATTGCATTAATAACAACATTTGCCCAGAAAAACCAATGGCTCGAAGTTTCAACAATAAGACATGATGATCTAGTTGGTCGAATGCCTTTTGAAGATCTGTATAAATGACATCAACTTTACCTTGACTGTCAAGTACTTCAGCAAGCACCTGTGATATACAGGATAAATTGGAAACTGTGGAACGTTGAACTATGCAACCATGCTAATTGGGTGAAATTGTATTTTTCACCGCACTATAGATACATTCATAAAGTATAATTTCATACAGCTTCGCATAATTACATAGAAGAGCCATAGGTCGATAATTAGTAGAGGTAAAATTTTTGTTACCTTCCACAAATGAGGAAAATGATTTGTTTTTAAGATAATATTGAAGAGGACAGCAAGTGGTTTCTATAAGGCATAGATACAGTCTTTTACTAACAAAATAGGTATGTTGTCAACGCCAGTGGTGAGCTTATTACTGAGTTTTTTTAGATGCTCTAATTATATAAGGAGACTGACAGGATACAGTGGATCCTACGTTCTACCTGGTTTTCTATTGTTTCCTGATAACGATCATTTTCCTTTGGGACCGTTATATTCCTCAATGGAATGACCCATTTCGATATATATCTAATTATATTAAACGAGCAATGCTTATATATATATTATATATATATATATATATATATATATATATATATATATATATATATATATATATATATACATATATATATATATATATATATATATATATATATATATATAGACAAGATTTAAATTATCAGGTATTGCAGTCTGTTGGCACAAAGAATGTCTTAATTTAATAAGACATTCATTTATACATTGATAATGTGAATATTTTAAAAGAAGTTTCAAGTTATTCTATTTTATGTATCTGTTCAACAATAGTTTATGCATCCTCAAATCTTATTTCCTGACGAAGAAACAATAAACGTTTCGAAAGCTAAAATAAAAGATAATGAGTTTTAATACTTAATAACTTAAATCTTGTATCTTAACTAGACAGTCGTTCTACTAGATAACTTATATATATATATATATATATATATATATATATATATATATATATATATATATATATATATATATATATATATATATATATGCAAATTTTATCTCGGAATCTGGTCTACCGATTTCGATGAAAATTCATATGTATGGGTTTTAGAGTGTATTGAATCGATTGGTTGTATACACATTCACATAAAAAATCGTTTTCAGCAATTAAAATTCTTATTCTACCGCCCATAAAGATTATAACTGATATGTGGATATGAGCCCTTTAATATTACAGAACATGTGTAGCTCATTGGTTAAGCCCACGCCTGATAACCTGCAGATCCTCGGTTAGTATCCTTATCAACTTACTTTTTTTAACAAAACCCATTTTTTGTAAATTGAAGGTGTTAATATGAGTTTCTGATAATTAAATCGGAAATTTCAATGAAAAAAAATTGTACATATCTAATTTAGTACATTAATACATTAATACGAGCAATTCTTGTATATATACATAAAAAAAATCTTGGAAACGGCTCCAACGATTTTGATCAAATTTGGTATATAGATAATGTTCTACTTACTTTTGAACGTTATCTAAGTGGCTTTCCTGATAAAACGAGAGGGTGTCACCTATGGGGTCCATAAACTTTTTCTTGAATGATTCACAGATACATTTTAACTAGAAGTAGGTATGCACATAGTTGAACGAAGAATAAATTTCGTTAGACTCACTCTAAATCCTGTATTACCCGAGCAAAGCTCGGTCGCCCAGATATTAATCTATTTAAATGAGCAATGTAATTACGTTATCAGTTAGAAACTTCTTAATTCTTAATTACATTTACCTATATTTCCCTTCCAAGATAGTCTGACGACATCGAGATGGCATAGATACTGAGATTGATTTGAAATTTATGAGTATTAATAGCACAGTTTTTTACAATTGTTAATTCGATTAATTCGATTATTGAAAAAACATGAAAAGGAGAATTGTCATGGTTTTAGGTTATGATACGTATTTAATTATGACCTTATTTGTCAATACCAAATCAAAAACAATACGTTTATTTACATAAAATACTTTGAACAGGTAATCTCTCGATTTTAATCAGTGTCGATTTTTTGATTTGACAATGTTGAACATTTCAGGCATACCAACTTACCTGTGATATATTACAGGTGGTTAAATTGACTATAGTATTGTATTACATTCTAAGACACATAATTGAACCAAATCTATTTCAATTTGTTGTAAGATCAGAGTTAGAGTCCATTAATGTTATATTGACAATCGTGTTACTTTACAGTCAATGTGTGTTGATTCTAGTTTTTAGTTATTCACTTTTGACCTAAAACAGGGCGAACAAACGTACTAGATTATAGAAAAAAGTCACACAACCCAGTTTCTGATTAAACTAACTGGATAATATTGAGATAATATCCGATAACTCACGTATATCTTAATTCTGGCTTAAATGTGCAATTCCGAACTCCACCTGCTCTACTCAATAATTGGTAAACGATCAAAATAAACTTCTCTGCAAAAATTTACATATTGGAAAGTTGGTGCTTCCCTCCGCGATCTATTGTTGAGCTGGGAATAATATTATTCTAACATTCAGATATTTTGCAAGCGTCTGTTTTCACCAACAAAATCCATAAAAATGCTTTATGGTTCCAGAATTATTTCGGATACTGAATATAAGATAACTAGGTATACATGTTCTGTTCTGGGTTTGAGCCTCCGTTAAAAAAATTGTGGAGTTTTGGTCGGTTTGGAAAAATTTATTTACACTTATTTACTGCCATAAGCATTTTATGTCACTTTTTAGAAAGCTATATAAATGAAATTGTGTTTCTGCTAGGATTAGTCCACAGTTACATTTTTTTAATTTTGCTTTTGTTATATTCATTAGTGAAAAAAATACAGAACCTACTGAACGGAAATTAAATAAAAGGCATATTACCGTTTGAATCATCACTACATTGCGAAAATTGATAGTATTAAACAGTGATGAGTTCGATCTACCGTCATCTGAAGGATAATTCTCATTGTTAATTGGGATAAATTAGTTATATATAACCATTGACAACTAAGGGAGTTTTTGGGGGAATTAAATGAGTTTTTTGATATTTCGAATTATTTTTGTTTTCTTTCATTCAACAGTATTCTTTTTCACGATATGCTATCATTTTTTGAATAGACTACCTAAATCTTACGTAATTCAGAATTGTAAGTTCATTTTAAACAAATCTGTTTACTTGATATATAAATAGATAGATAATAAATAGACAGCACATGCAGGATTCTATGTTTTGCAATTTTCAAATGATTTTTTATATTCAGGAACATGCAAAAGTTCAAGAAACAAAGCTTCCAATCTGATCATAATGCTGGAGTCCATTTCAATAAATAGGTACAATTTCCTATTATTAATTTTCACCTACATATCAAACATTTTTATTGCAATTTTTCAACAACTCATTTATGTTGGTACACAATGAATGGCTCAAATTAGTCTAATCTTTAAAACGTTAACCACATACAAATTGAGAAAAAATAAATTTAAGCAGTAAAGACGTCAGTATTCAATTAAATTTTCTCAATTTCACTCCAAACTCTTGTAGTAATCCATTAAAGTTCAGTTTATACTCCTTGATTACTGCATTGCAGTCAAGTAAAAAGAACATTGATGTCTATGTATAGATAAAGCACGTAACCGGAATAGTTGTTATTGATATTGTAAGCAGTTATAATTAACACAGGAACTCGCTTACAGTTTGGACTGGACTGTACAAAGGAATGTAGGTACCTACATTGAATAACCAACAAAGCTTCAAGGCATTTATAATAGGAGTAAATAGGGATCTTTGTTCATTCCCTTTGTCCCCCACAACTATTTGATGTAAATACTCAAAAACCCAGAGCCGTTCTTAGAGATTAGGAATAGTAGCATTTTCTTTAACAAATATAAATGAACATTCAATTGACATTTCATAAAATTGTAGAAAAATACCGAATATGTTTTTCATATCATCAGTTATGATCCATAAAAACATATGATCTCGAAACTTTTTCATAATTTTTAGATTCTACTCTGGAATAAATACCAATATTTTCTCCCTAAAAACTTTATCAGGACCAGAATGAACGAAACAAAAGAGAATCACGTATATCGATCGTTCGATAGTTATGTTCTGGAGCTCATTCAATCGAAAATAGCACTTTCAGAATTCAGAATTTTACAATTGCTCGTAGCTATCGCATGGGTAAATTTCACAGTTTTTATTTCTTATAATTTTTTCTACTATTTTTGGAAAAAATGCTTCAAACAAAAGTTGAAGCTATTCATATCTATTACACAGAAATATTTTCAATGACATTCATTCAATGATTACTTTTTGATTTTTTTAAGTTTGGTCTTCTGCTATATTATCTAATATATTAATACGAGCAATTCGTACTATACAGGGTGTTTCATAATATATGCGAGGGACTTGAGGACTTGATAGCTCGACCAAAAATATGAAAAAAATTTATATTAACTTACCCTCTAAAATGCACCATTTTCGAGATACGGCGTGTAGAAATTGAGAAAAAAAAATCGTTTTTTGTGAATATCTCAGAAACCGTTCATAGTACAGAAAAAAGCTTTTGTAATCATTTTCCACTCATAATAAACTAAGTTTTGAGTCAGATTTTGAAGGAATAGTGGTTTCTCACCAATTTCTACGCCAATGGAAAAAGTACGGTTTGTTGTTTTCTACACAAAAAAGGTCATGAGCTCTAAAGTCGATCGTTTTCTAGAAAAATCAACTTTTATAATGAAAAAACACGGCCAATTTTAGCTTTTCTTACTTGTTCTAACGTTTACCTAAACTTTGTTTGATTAATAATTACAAAAATTGTATTTCAAAAAATTTACCGTGTTTTTTCAACAAAAAACTGTTTTATAGGTAATTAAAATCTAAAACACATAAGTTGAAGCGGCACAATAAAAGATATATGATAGATAAATATTTATTTATTTAATCATGATATGTATACATAATAAATTTACGACACGTCACAGATACAAGATACATAAGTGAACAAGTGGAATTTTTGATGAAAAATTAAAAATAGTTTTTATTAGGCATCTAAGCCGTACCGATGAGTACTTACTATTGTTCTCCTTCTCTCGATTTGAACATAAGTATACTTATGTATATCTGTTTGCCAGCAACAGCAATTCCGGTAATCCCGGAATCCGTAACAAATTACTATTTGTCTACCAGACCAGAACACATATAACCATAGAATAGAGTAATATTTACGATCTGCCAGAGAGTACCTATATACTAGAGAACAGAGACGTATAGATACGATCCATGCTCATGCGTATTTCCAGTGACGGATACCATTATCCGACATTGTTGTTCCATGTCGAAGAAAAAGTGATCTTACTTGAATGAGATATTTATAATTAATAAATATTAGATCACACTTGGAGCTTAACAGGTGGCGAGATGTCTGCGATCTAAGTTCGAATTCGAAATTTCAAGTCTCTAGACCGTATGTGGCCTGAGAAATCGCTGCGGAGTCCATTGATACAAGAACCGAAAGTAATAAAAACTATTTAAAAAAAACAGAGCGTATGAATAAGTAGCAAATATAATATAGAATATTACATTAATTTGTTGTCAACTTTAGAAACAGCACTAGAAATATCATAATTCAAATTAAATCCGAGGTCGTGATTCCTCGGGAGAGTAGAAGGGGTTTCCGAGCAAGAATAATTTTATCGTTTTATTAGAAGTGGGAGTGTCTAATTTTCTAACTTCGAAAGGCATAATGTTATAGATAGATATTCTTATGTAATACTGCATTGTTAAATAAGATTTCATTAGTGTGAGAGTGGTACCTCTATAAGGAGGAGGATTACTTAGGAGACTCAATCAAAAGCCTTAGACAAACCGCACAGAGTAAAAGCCAAATTTTGATTTATTTAAAAACATATTTTCTTCGAAATACTTGGACGATCTTTGTTTTATGATGATTTCGATTAATTTTGCAAAGATACAGATAGTTTTGACCTGGGTTTCGACCCAATTTCTTTTTTTTTTGAGAAGCGGAATAATTTTAGAGTAATTCAAAACATCGGAAAATTTACCAATTACAAAAATTTGGTTATTAGGGTGAGTTTGTATCAATAGTGTATTTTAGAATTTTACTACAAAGGTCATGGATATCTGGACAAGAAGAGTTTTTTATATATATAAGATATCTACACTGACATCATTTATAGTTATGGGCAGCTTAAAAAATGAAGAAATGGAAATGGGAAAATTTGTGTCGGGTATATCTGATAGCGATTTAATTACATTTTCCGCCACATTGAAAACAAAATTAATGAAATCATCAAATAGTTTATCCGAATTAACGAAGCGCCAGCTTGCCCTTAATTTATTTATAGGCTCTAAGAGGTACTTGTCGTATGCCGTTCTTTTAGTAGGGATTTGTTGATTCTTATATAGTTTGTGGTAACTCTTAAAAATGCGGATGACCAGTGGATCTTTGCTAGAATCTCAGATAGTTCCGAAACTCATTAGTGTGGTTCTTTGTTTCCTGAGATCAAAAACGTAGCTGCAAAGTCAACATCGTGAATTTGTTTGAAACCACTCCAATTCATCAGAGATAAATGATAGTCTAAATGTTTCGATCCAGAATCTGTAATACTCCTACTGTACGTGTTGCTGACTGCTTTGTCTTTTTTTAAATCGACTATTATAAATTGCCCGGTGTGATCAGAAGAAAGACAGGGCTCCAAGACCCCATATTTGTTTATGCTTAAGTTCAAGTTAGTAAGCTAATAATAACAAATAAAATATTTTCTGACTCTATAAAGTTATCTCTATTGTGAAAATACGAGAAAACTGTTGGTCGGGTGGTTGCCTATTTCGATATTGTGTATTATTTATGTTTAAAATATTTCAATATATTATATTAAGGTTTTGGATGTCAGATTTTGTATTTGAGGCCAATTCTCACTTGGCGACGCGAAGCGTCGCGTCGCTTTGCATAAAGGCATATTTTCACCTTAGCAGCAACGAGCGAAGCGGCGCGGCGCTTCAAAATGATGCTCACAATAATTAATAAGAAGTTATGTTCGTGTTTCGTTTCAGCTGCTACCAAATGCCGCTATTCTAGCTTATAAGCCATTCCAATATTCTTTTTTCGACATCTAGTACAGTTGATCTCAAACACTATCTACGTTTGTTTTTTATTTAATATTCGTTCTGTCTTTCATATTATTAAATAATCTATTCATTTTTTTTAAACGCCTTATTAAAAATTACAAGATTATTCCCTTACTTTCGTAATATGTTGGCATTTCTTGGAGTAAGAAACTCCTTATACGCAAGCAGATAATCTTATTACGAATCGATTAACCATGTTATCATTATTGATATTATCATTGTCCCTTATATTATCGGACGTTAGAAATACTTGTTTATTAACAAACTTTTTGAGATACGAGTTTTCTAGAATAGTTTTGTAATTCTATTTAAACTGTCAGTCCTCAAAGAGTTATGGCATATTTTCGTAATTCTTATCTTTATCGTTAATTATTCAGTTTTGAAATATCAGATATGAAATCAAATATCACAGAAAATTCTCGAATTCTGTAAACAAAAATAGCAAAATTAAAATTGGAAATGACGAAAATAAAAACAGAAATGACAGTAGATTTTCGATTTCTGGAAGTTAAAGTCGTCGAAAAGTATCAAGTTCTAGAAATGAAAATAGCTGAAAATTCTAGAGTTTTGGAGGTAAAAATGTCCGAGAACTCTCAGTTTTTGGAGGAAAGAATCTCGGAAGATTCCAAACACCTGGAGGCGCAATCTATCGTTGAGGTACACGAGCTTGAAAAACGCCTCCAACAGCAGCAGTCTGAGGTTGATCAATTGAGGAATACGGTGGAAGCTCCCCAAACTTCAGAGCCCTGCACCCTAGGCCCGTTCCAGAAGTCCTAACTAGACCAAACAGATTGCAAATGAAGCCATCTGAGTTCGACTGTAAAATCTCATTGGCCAATTACCATCTACAATTCGAAGTTGCAGAAAGAGCGAATGGATCGTCCAACGAATAAAAAGCAACTGCGTAATCTGGTAATCTCTGTGTAAACAAATAACTTCCAAATTAAAAGAATTCCAAGAACTAGTCAATGAAAAATTCTCCTTATGTATCATCCTGCTAATAACTCATTGTAGTTGATGCTTGATTATTTATATCGAAATAAATAAATAAAAAAATTATACTTTCGCAAAGAATGTAGGTCAGTGACTAAATATAGAAGATAACATCAAATACTAATCACCTCGCGAATTGGAAGTATTATAAATTTTGGCATCAACTCAATCAGCGGCCCTGTTCCGTCTTTTGTTATCTAAAATGATTGAACAACTAAACAACGTTCCCATAAATAAAATGGCATTCTGATTTGCCAACCTTCTTAAACATCTTCTTACTTTTATATAAAATTTAATACCTCTTATATTCTTGAAACGCGACCTAAAATTAAGCTCAAAGAACGCCATCTCTGAGCTTGAGTTGTTAGAAGGGATATGTTTTCTAACATGCATTACAGTTAAATATAATCTCAATAAATTGGATTATTTACATGTTGCCTCAAAAGCATTTAGAACATTTTTTAATGAGAACATTCTTAAACCATTTTATTATGGGAGATACGGCTTAGCCACAAAAAAAACAACTTTGAGAAATAATATGTATATATGATGCTTGTTTCGGTTTTGTTGACGGGAAATTAACCGAGTGTAGTGAAAAAAATCACAGACAAACACTTCAATTTTATTATTACCTATATATAGACAAAGAATATGTAATCTATATATTCTTTGCTATAGAGTATGGATGTAAATATATTTCAATATGACAAACAGTTTTTAAAGTTTCACTCAAAATTAATCTAAAAATGAATTAATTATACGTTTAACATTATTTGCTCTCAAATACATGAGTATACTTCATATAAATCAAATAGGAGAAATGTGGTAGCACCAACCGTTAGAAGTTACAAAGAATGAGCATAACTGCTACGTCATTTCCACCTCTCTTCTGTCGTCTTACTTTTTACCTTTCGAATGCCAGCGAAAGCACTGGCCGTTGACGCGCTCTTCTTCTGAGATTGGGATTTTCGTAATGTTCTGAAATCTTAGCCCCTTCAGACATGCAGCTTCTCTTCAAAATAGAAGAAAAGTTCATATAGGAAGGTTAAATAAAGGCAGTTGGAATTTCATTTTCATTTGATAGTAGGTAGTTAAAAACTACACAGCAGGTACCACTAAATTTACTTAACAGCTAACATGCTTTCAACTTGGTCATTGAAAGCTTTTGCCTTAAGGTTTTCATTGTAGACTGCTTGTCAGATGTCAACCGAAGCAGAATTTTTTATAACACAAAATCGAGATACTGTCAAGATGAAGTAATATACGACTAATTATTAGAGAAATTTCAATATAAGTATAGAAATGCTAACCTAACCTAACATGCACTCGTTGAAAAACGCAATATCTTGTGCAAAAAAAGATATAGATGGATTATTGTATACCTCCTCCGTTTTTCGATGTCGACCAGAAAGACTTGAGCTACAGATTTCCCATTTATGTTAAAAATAATTTCTTAGATCCTTGTAGGTACTTATAAATAATGAAGTTAATAGGTTACCTTCAGATTATATTGCTTTTGATAAATTATTTTTAAAAAATATATGCGAGACTAAACTTACAAACAGATAGATATTTTTTTCTATTTGTCCCTTCCACTCTCTGTCTCAAGTAACATGACATAGGTAAGTATAGACATTTAAAAAAATATATTTGAGTCACGGAATTGTCCATCACAAGCTTTAATAAGAATATCTTTATCTATATTCGAAATTTTACATTATAATATAAACGTGTAAAAAAATATACCATTGACAACTGAGAAGCAAAGTTATATCGAATTAGTTTATACTCAATTACTAATATACTTATATATTATACTTAAAAAATGTTCATATAAAACTTTCTTATTAGAATTAAATCATTTCAAATGTATAATACGTATCTTAAGTATTATTTTACAACAGATGAGCTTAATTTCGGCTTTAGCTAGACTTTGTTGACAGTAACTTTGTACGAGGAACCTGGCTCTGGCCCTTTACATCGAATGACAGCAGATTATTTACTTCGCACTGAATATATAGATCTTAAAGTTCGGCAAGTTACTTCAAAAGCCCGATGAAGTCAACCTAGCAATGTCGACGATTTGCTCTTCAGGGCTTTGTGTTTATCGTGTTTAGAATACTTATCAGAAAGTACGGTGACCTAGCCTGAAACATTCATCAATCCTTCAAAGATTCTTATACAGTGTAATTAAAAGACTCTTGTATGAAAATATTTTTGGTAGAAAAAATTAATAATATAGGTTTTTTTCTGCATTTCCAACGTTGGAATAGTTTCGAACTTTTTTTTCCTCTGGAAAATATCTTTGCTCTAAAACTAAGGTTTAAGGAAGACCTAGGAAAAATACTATATTTTTAAGTTATTATTATCAATTTTTCCTAACATCTATATTAATGGACATTCAAAAAAACGTAGAAATGATTTCTAGGAATATTGTCCTTTTCTTTGCTATAAAACTAAGGTTTAAGGAAGACCTAGGAAAAATACTATATTTTTAAGTTATTGTTATCAATTTTTCCTAACATCTATATTAATGGACATCCAAAAAAACGTAGAAATGATTTCTAGGAATATTGTCCTTTTCTCCATACATCCATCTGTCACAACCTGTTCTATTTCCGAATCTACAGAAGATAAAAGTTCAGTATTAGTATTTATATAGGGTTACATGAAAACATCAAGGTCGTTAAAGGAAAAAACAATATAACGTGCATGATGTGTCATTAGTCTCAGAGCTCAATAAGAGCACATAATACAATTACCTTTTTTTATGATTCTTGAAAAGGAAATCAACGAGAATTTAGCGTTCCTCATCCACGTATCTAAAATCATTTTAAAATTTTAGAAAAAATGGAGAATATATAAGATCATAGCTTGCCTACAGGAAAATCAAAATCTTTGGTAGGTACGAAACACTTTCTATTCGAGCCCCACTCGCCATTGACCTACTTGATATAATATATATTTTAACTTCGATATCTTTCAAAATTTTAGAACTCACAGATACTTATAAACAGTTTATGTTTTCTGAATAGTCTGTTTGTTTTAAGTTTTTTAACCATAGATCTTGGTATATTCCATGAAGGTGAACTATTTCTTACGTAAGCCTGAGCTGGCCTCTAATATGGGGACATACCTACATTTGTTACAGAATTGAGATAATATGCTTTCTTACTTCTCTTAAAATTGCATTTTATTAGCGATGAAATTTAATTACCTCTTAAACCACTTGTCACTTCCGGAATTCGACATAAATATTATTGTTCTACGTCTCAGTTTGTTTTTTTTCTTCAGGAGCATTCGCACGCTTATCATGTGGGTAAATGCAACCGCATCGCAACTGCCGAGAATCGTCTGGCAACTGCGACTGTGATTAAATTGCAAATGAAATGCCTTTACTGAACAACCATTAAATAATATTTTTTTGCGATTAGCAACCAGCTTACAATTGCAACGCGAACCCATTGCGATAGCAATTGGTCTACTGGGTGGTAGTGGTAAATGGTAGGCCAGTATTCTACCCAGTATTCGATGAAGGCATTTGACAGAAATAAATGCACAAATAATGAATTTTTGTACATTTGTTTTATATTGATAATGCTAGAAAATAAAATTAATTATATATAATTTATAGATATTTACGCCACTAGTAATATCACTGACGCACATTGAAAAATCTGAATCTGTACCAATTTATTTATTATCAAGAAATCTCAGATTACCTATATAATTCCAAAAAACTAAAATAGAAAAAACAGACTACATCTAACTTCAACTACTACATATTATAAAATGATTTTAAAGGTATATAAAAAATGTAAGAAAATGTTAATTCTATTGGTGCTAGTAATTTTGAAGTTGTCTAGCTGCTAGTAAGCTTGTAAATAAGATACTTTTGATAACAACTTCAAAAGTACCAGCACCAATAGAATTAACATTATTTTGAATTTTTCAGTCCACTAGCTAATAAACTTTTGAGTGCTTCATTAGTCATGAGAATTATTGGATGTTCAGTTCAGTGATTTCTAAATATGGCGGGAACTTTTCTCTTACTATATGAAACCTTTTTTTGAACGACCTCCCATACAATTCCATAGGACGATTTTCTATGTTCGTTTGCACGGTTTGCATAGTTCACATGCTCCGATTTTGATGTTTTGTTTTTCATTAAGGGCTGAGAAATAGCCCCATACCTACAAAATTAATATCGAAGCTTTCCTTTCCCCAAAAACTTCCCCCAGAGGAGGAGGGAGATTTTTTTTTGGAAAACGGAAAATATGACACGGCAAAAATTAGAGAAAAAATAATATCCGGCATTGTTTAAATTCAACATTATTCTAAAATTTAATACATTAATATGTGTATTACCGCTATGTATATACCTGATTATGAATAACTATTTAACGACTTTGATGAATACTAATACACTCAAAAATGTTAACTTTTTTTATAAACACTAGGACCAACATTATTAATTAGTTGGTGCACTAAAAAATACAAAATAATATTAAGTCTACAGATGCTGCTAATTTTGGAGTTGGTTTCAAAAGTCTTCTATCTTCCTATAACTGCACTACTTCAAAATAACTAGCACCACTAGTTTATTTTCATACGATAGTTAATTATAGTTAATTATCATGAGCCAAAATTATAGAAATTGAAACTACCTTTACAAATACAAAACCTTCACCACATACCATGCATTTACGTCAGAATTGACGTCAACTTCAGATCTCATAATTTGATGTGGATCTGGAAATCGAGTAAGATCACATTGATGATGGTGAGTTTAATTAGTTTTAAGTTAAATAAGGTTTTCTCTTATTCCATTTTTGATAGTCTAGATCTGATTTAATAATCACCGAAGGAATGCCACTAGCATCCAATGATAGGTAATTGATTATTTGACCTCTAGGGCGAGTCGTTTCCGAATATCTGATTTTGAAGATTACAGAACAGAATCAGTTCCGTATTGAGTAGATACATTTCCAATAATCCAATTCACTTTTGGTTAAGCATAGCTGCTACGTTGGCTGGAATATTATCTAGATATTGTGCTGTGGTTTTTCAATTTAAAATGTAATATCATCTAGTATCTATAAGCCGGAACGTGATTTGCTATATATTTGAAATGGGGAACATGATGACTTATCGTTTCTCTAACAGAATATCATTGATAGAAATTTAATAATCGGTAGATATTAAAAAAAAAAGAAAATAACACAAAGGTATACACGATAAGTGAATAACGAAAGGGAGATATCAGCTTTTATCAATATTTTTGCTGGATTAGAACACATTCATTTAAAAGTTTTTCATCTTCCTCGCAAACATTTATTAGTATTATCTATTATGACTCTTCAAATGCAATGTATATCAAAATTTAATAAACTTGAAATATTTTGCTTATGAAAATACAGATATTAGAAGAAGGAACAATATCAATACCTTAAAATGTATTTTTCAAGTATAACCTATCCTGTCTCGTATCGGATGTTTTTATTGAGTGATACATATTCTGTTTTGGGAAAACGGATTAGAAATAATTAATGATGCAATAAAAAACATAAAATATTTACTTTACTAGAATAGCAACATCTACAAGCATTCATTCAATAAAATCGGAACCGGATAGTTTTATTATCGTTATTAAACACTTTTAATTGTTATTTATTAACCCCTAATGAGTCTTTACGTTTAATGAGATTAAAGCCTCAAAATCGTAGTAGTTTTTTCTATAAATTCAATTATTCACAAATTGAGTGTAGAAAGTTTTGGAACATTCTTTAGTCTCTTACTTAGAATTCTATCTATCGGGTTATAACTTAAATCGACATTTTCATTTCCAAATAAGTAAAAAAGTACAGCAAGTTTTTTCTTGATATGGCAACTCTATCATATGATGCAGTGAAAAATATTATTGATTCTATTGTAACTTTAAAATAAATTTGGCAATTATATATAGGTAGATCGGTTAGCACAAACCTTAAAGTGCCATTAAAATAAGGATTAATATTTTTTTACATTTACAGTGCACAAATTAATACACAAGGTCCGAGATTTTGTAGAAAGAATATTACAGACTCCTTTAGAATTAAAAAAAGTTAATCTAGTTCCATATCATATCATTCTTATTTGCAATGAGAATAGAATCATCAAAATTGGAGCACAGTTACTACGCAAGTTCACACAAACTTGAAAAAACAAACATACTGAGCGGTAAGTAAATTGAGCGGCGTTTACATGATCCATGTTTTAATTACGCAAATACTTGATTACAAATGAACGCTATGGAACATTTTAAATTTGTGTGTTTACACTCGTTGACTCGTTAACTTATTGTCAAGATGCCACAGAAATTGTTAACCATGGTGTAAATATTTTATGTAATATGTTAAGTGCTGAATTACGTGTTTTGTTAGGAAATAAGAAAAATCGAAAAGCAAGAGAATGGGAATATTCAATTCTTCCAAAACGCTTTTATAAGCAGCATCTCTCGCATTTTTATTTTTATATTGTACACTTCTAACCTTCCACAAACATTCATGCTTTTCATAAATTGTTAAGAATCTCATATTTTTTTCGTCGGAGCATCTATTTGGTACAACTGATACTGTAAGAACTTGACAACGTGCTTACACGCCCAAATTTTCGCTGTGCAAGTCCTAGTACGCAAGAAAAGAAGGCCTGCGATCAACTTTACTTGCACACTGCTGATTATTCTTGAACAAACACTTGAGCAAGTACTTGAAACACTGCTTACATTAGTCAAGTATTTGAAATCAAATATTTGCGCAAGAAAAACTTACATCATTTAAACTTCGCATTACTTAATGACTATAGCGACTAACATTGCGATCCGTAAATCCAAATTTCTGTGATAGAGGCAGATGTGGTGAACAGTCGAAAATAGTGCTGTCGCATAGAAACAATTTACCTAACCAGAACAAGTCGCCGAAAACTATTCATTGAAAACATATTTTACCGAATTATCCGCAAATACAGTCGAATAGTAAATATTCTTCATTCACAATAGAAAAAAACGGGCAGGTGCAAGGCGGGCTCGCGTTGAAAGGGTGCCGTATATAAGATTACCGTAAATTTTTCCCTGTTAACACCTACCTAAATACCTGAATATTTTGTTTGTTTTTATTTTACGTTCAGAGTAGTTTTAGAGATAAGAATTAGTCATAATGAGCGGTTGGTTGCGGTTACGATGATTCAAATTTGTTCTCACCTTTATTTTTTGCGGATAAGCTGGACTAACAACTAATGATCAAATTATATTTATTACTAGCTTTACGCGACTTCGTGCGCCTGGAAAACTGCATTCAGTTCAATGCGATAGTTTTTGCGTGATGCGTGTAAAAACATACATACAGACAGACAGACGCGGTAAAATGGATCGTAATATTTTAAGTTAGGCCTCTAGCAAAACATCGGTGAAAATTGCTTTCAATTCTATGTATGTAGTAGTCTTTGCGTAATGCGTGTACAAACATACAGAAAGAAATACAGACGCGATAAAATGTAACCTATATTTTAAGTTAGAAATCTAGTAATACATCGGTGAAAACTGCATTCAATTCCATGCAGTAGCTTTGCGTGATGTGCGTACAAAAATACAGACAGACAGAAAAAAGTTCTAAAAACTGTTGTTATGGCTTCTGTAGCTCTAGTAAAGACCCCACCATAATAATTTTTCATAAATATCTTTAATGTACAGACATCGCCCTGTTATAATTTTATTAAATAGATGTATTATAGATGTATAGATGTATACATGAGTACATATATAGATGTATAGATGTGTAACAGGGAAAAGTTTGAAACGGTAGCTATAAATGGGTACTATCAAGCGGTTTCGTTTTGCCGACAAAATCACATGCTTGGTGGTACGTACGATCTATCTGAAATCTGTGTTTCCAGCTTCTGACATCGGTCTTCTAAAATACTCAGTTGAGATGCACTTTGAAGTCTGTGGAGTGAGATTTTTAATTGTAGGTATAAGATACTGTGTCATTGTGATGGGGATATTTAATTATTTTTGGAAAAACTTGCTTTTATACTTATTCATTGTAACAAAATAGATTTCATCTTTTTCTGAGGAGATTTCGATATCGATTATTTTAAGCCAAATTGCTCACGTAAATGCCTTTTAAATAATCGTCTACAATGTTTTCATATGAAAATTACTTCTATTGCTGCCACCATTGATTTTACTATGTGAAAATATTTGATCTAAAATAGTCTGTTTCTAAACGAATGCTTCGCCCGAGTCTTATGAAACAAGGCGCTTTAGGCCTATACAGCGCTCAAATGAAACTAGAATTTTTGAAGGTTTTGACCACAAGGTTCCTGCACTAAATTACATCATCAAGTAACCAACGACTTTTGAAAAATTGGTAAATTTGACTTAATTTGTTTGATCTATAAGTTCTGTTGATGTCTATACCTACTTGCGCTGATGTTGATAATGCCTTCGCTAGATTCCTAAGATTAATACAACGAATTTTCCATTGATAAACTCAAGAAGTGTAAATCTCAATGTAAAGAGTTGGAAAATTAATGAAGTTAGGGAAGCCAGCCAAAATTTAAGACATTTAGACTGCTTAAACAAAAATTTGAAGATTTATTCTTATGCCATCAACAAAAAAACAAAATTTATTTAAGACATCTTCTCTGGCGAATTATTATGAACAGGTTATAAACTCTTCTAGCAATAAAAATAGAACAGTATGAAATTTAGTAAACAGTATAATTGGATGCATGGAATCAGCCATGGAAATCAATTACTCTATTAAAATACATACAGATTTGACGGATACCGCTAATTTATTTGCAAATCACTTTGCTTCAATTGGCAGTACAAGTACCTCTGTTATTTGACCACGGTGGCCGCGAACACGTGGGGAATTACCTACACAATACAGGAGAATCCAGTGACTACTCATTCAAACAGCGTATAGCCAAAATATGAATTCTATTCAAGATATTTATATACAGGGTTATTCAGATTCGATACTTACCATTGGGATCTCGTAAATCGTAAACCATAAGAGCTACAAAGAAGGTTAAATAGGGGTAAAGTTGCGAAATTTATTGGGGATTAATATGTCACAATGAAATTTGAAGTATCATTTTTCGTTTTTGAGAATATTTGAAAAAAAAATTTTCTCCTTTTGTTATTTCTTGAATAACTTGGTTGTTATGCAACGAATTGAAAAACCAAAGGCATTTCTCCATTGTAACTTTTCCTGTTGCATCCAGTTGTGCTCACCATTTTTAGGTACATCTATCTAAATTTTGCATTTCGCTAATAATAAAGTTCATTGATTGATTCAGATTGCATGCTTTCTAAACTTAGATAAAGACTGAGTGTATTCGCTAAAATAATAGGACAAATAATTGTGAATGTATAGTTATTAAATGCAAGTACCATCAAATTGTATTGAAAGACAATTTAAACTTTTTGGATGTACACTTGGATAGCTCACTGAAATGGAGCGATCATTTTTTGTAGGAGACCAGCTAGCTCCTTCTATGCTGTAAGCAAAATCTCCTTTATTTTATACTTCCAAAACAGTCTGTTATTATATATATGTTTATTGTAGATTCATTTACAGTTTTCTGAAATACAATGTGTTATTATGGGGTAATTCTATTGATTCTCATAGGGTGTTCATCATACAAAAGATAATTTTACGCTCAGTATTTAATTTGAAACCTAATTGTAGAACTATATCAATGAAAATAAAATCCTCTCCTTACAATCCCTATTTATACTAAGAAGTATAATTTACATAAAGGAAAATGAGCATTTGATGGTGAAGTTCTCTAGTTTTCACGAATACTCCACGAGGATTGTTACTACTACACCTAGTATTCTTTTTCATAATACAACAAAATATGACTAAAGTCCTTTGTATCAGGATCAGGCAATTCATTATATTTATATAATCATGTACCAACAAGTATTAGGCTATAAGGTATTAAAATGGTTAAGAAAGTGATTAAAAACTATTTAATTTGTGTGATGCCTTTTGTGAGTAATTTCTTTTTTTTTACCGACGAACCCAGAACGGAGGAGGTATACAATTCGACTGTCTGCTTTTTTTGGTTCGTGCGCACGTTTTATATAGAGAACGTACCCCGATGATTTTTGATTGAGAGAGAAGATTTGAGAAATGGTCCCATATTCATTAAAACGCAAATCTGAAATCTCCTTCCCTCCGAAAACCGCCCCCGAAGAGGGTGGATGAGCCAAATTTTATCGAAAATCAAAAATCTGAGATTGCAAAATTAAAGATAACTAAATATCCGGAAACGTTTAAATTGAACATTTTTTCAAAAGACCTACAGTTTTCGAGTTTCTGCGATGTAAGTACGAATTCATTGATACAAGAACCGAAAGTAATAAAAACTATTTAAAAACTATTTAAAAATAACAATACGTATAATATATAAATTATGTTTAATTTTGCTGAAGAAGTTATAGGAATGAAATAAATAATAAAATATCATTTTCTTTACATAAAACCATAGTTTATACATTTCTCTCTAAATTCCTCACATATGCCCTATTTCCATTTCAAACTTTATGGTAATGTGCAAGTTAAACGATATCATCTTTATATTTATAGTAAATACCCCTTGGAGAGAAAAGGATAGAACTCGAAGCGGTTCTAAGGTGATTTATAGATACTTGGATCTATAACGAAGGACGTAACCGTAAACATGAGTTGAAACATAATGAAATTTTAATCCAGGTCTATGAAGCATAAACCGTGCAAGATATAAAGAAATAATCTTTCGTCAAAATAACATTTTTGACGTTGATGGTATATACCTATCAATCTTTTGGGATAAGCCTTTTGAGAATTATAAGATTTTATAGGGATATTCCTTAATAAATTGTTTTGAATCTTAATATTACCGAAACATATAATAAAACAAGCAATAAAGTTTCTAGCAAGCGAGTCTTGAGTTTAGATATAGAAAAGTAAGTATTGGCTGTATCTTCTTTTATTTAAATTATAAATGTTATATTTTATATATTTTGAATTTGATAATCTTCTAGCTATAGGTACCTAAACTAAAGCGATAATTCAATTTTGACGTAGGATAATTTTTCTAGCTGAAATATAAACATATAGGTACATATTTGCCGGCTATTAGTCAGTTGCTAATATGGCGTCCAACTTGTGCCCCAGGACAGCGATATCGGTAACCTACAATACAAACACGAAAGCAAGATTCCTATCCGTTCACGAGATAATCTTGGCATAGACAAACATACAGACAGACATACGAACTACTTTTGCCGAGAGAATAATAGCTATTATTGTTATTAGTCTACTCTTCTATATTTGCGACTAATATATAATTTATGGAGGCATACAAGTAAAATATTCTCTAGTTTCATCTATTTCAATACAAACACACAAACACTATCAGTCGTATTCATAATTGCAACTTAGTACGTTACTAAATTAAGTGCGGATATTTATGCCTACCCGAACACATAACTGACATTACAGCAATCTAAACTGACCTAACTTTAAATTAGGTTTATGACTCTTATGTCAGTGTTATGGTAGGATAGTGTCTTGTTTTTATTTTAATACGGTACTTGCTAGTATCTACCAAATTAAGATTTGATTATGAATACGCCTGTATGCGTTTGAAGCTAACTAACACTTATGAGTTTGTTTATATTGTTTCCATGGAATTATTTAATTTGAGAAATTGTGATTCGCGTGCAAGAGGGAATAATGACTATTAAAACCTCTTCATTATTGCCAATGCTATTATACTGCTAAACCACAAGTATACTACTTAAATTATATGTATATTAGTCGTAAATCAAAGACAGAAACAGCTAGTTCACAAGCAACTCTTTTGCCACAGGCGCCACAGAGCTAGTTATCAATCAAACCCGGTAGCTTGTAGAGAGTAAAGTTGGTACTTTCAACTTTTTTCCTAGTTAGCTTACAATCTAATAATTCACCAGCTAAAATAATGATATTGAGCGAATTTTCAAGCTGAGCTGAGTTTGACAATAAGAATTTAGTGTGATATAGGAATATTGTATTTTAAATGGAAAATCGACACACAATGTTGTCACCTGTTAGGTACATGTTCTGTTGTGATTTTGAGATTCATTGTTTATTATTATTAGCAACTGAAAATAAAAATGTGGAGGTAAAATTTATACCCAAGCGGCGAAATTTGCCCCAGACAGGTCCTAATGATTGGTCGAGCCTGGCATGTAAACGCACAACAAGCCAAGTCTATCTTAGATAGACTTTGCAACAAGAAGCTTATTTGAATGAAAAGCTTTCACATCAACTTGGTTATTAAGCAATATTTTAAAGATATTTGAATGAATTATATTTTATTTTTAAATACAGCACCTAATAAATGAATGATTAATGAGTGTATGCCTTGCGTTTTATTGTTTTATCAATCAACTGTAACAAATTTATAAAAAAATATATATTCTTTTTTACATTACAAGATTTTCTTTAGGTACTTTAGTTAAAATCATTCAATGGTTTTTATTTTAACATACATTAATATTCAATATGAAATTCCTATGAAGAAACCCAGTGGAGTGTTCAAATTGAATACCATATATAAAATCGGATTCTTCTTAGAACATTACTTTGATACATTTTTTACTGATTGAAAATTCAATAAAACCTCGAGAAATATAATAGGTACTTACTTAAAAAAAATCCCCAGTTTTAAATTATCAAAAAAATATTTGATAAACCCAAGTAGTCAGAATTATGTTGTACACAGTGCTGAGCTACTAATTATGTCACTATTTATCTTATGGTATCCCCATACATTCATCACCTATTTTGGGCATAGTGTTTATTCCATTAAGCCATTTAATGTTCCGTAGAAAAAATCAAAATCTTATCTAGCAAGTTTACTCTAACACTGCAAATTTCATCATCTACCTACGAACTTTTCTCATCCAAAACTTACCAAACTATTATTAGATCAGAATACTATAAACCTCCATGAGAATATCTTACTATTATACTCATTAAAGTACCTAATGCACACTTTTCTCCAATATATTCACAGCTCGGTGATTACGTGCCTAGAAACTTTAGTTGTTAATATACCATGCGAAACGACTCTTTCGCTTCTTTGTAGGTCTTAGAGATTTTTACGGTATATATTTTTATTCTGACAGTCCCATATTGCCTACTATAAATGTAAAAATGCAGTGTGCCACTTGTGAATTGAGCAAAACGTTTTTGGTCTACATAATTTATATTCTGTGATTTACCCAGTCAGACACAGTGGATTCAGCTTTTTATATCTTACTCTAACGGAACAAAAATATGCAAATGGGTGGTATAAACACTGAAACTTTTATTTACATAGGAAAGGACTGAGTAATGACCGGCTAATAAATAATCAAGTCGCGCTACTGAATAATTTCTAAATAAATCTTTCCGAGACTATATTATCTACAGCAAGCATCCATATCATATACATAAATTTAAAAATATAGATAAACAACTTTCATCAAAAACTAGAACCTACTATATCATAAGTGGCACTAAAAAAATCTTAATAATATGTACCTACTCTATTAGTACTGAAATTACAAACAAAGGAATATATCTTGAATAAAACAAGATATGTTAAGATATAGGTATTTTGATAAATCATTGAAAAGTTAAAAAGAGATCAGTACGACAGTTACCTGCCTTTAAAGTTCATCTTTAGAGCACTTATTTGGTAGACGAAAGTAGTCGATATCAGCTGCGTTGATGATCACTTCCAATTTTATTAAACTAGGGCGTAAATCAACTTATTATGCAGTACCATGGGTTACTTTAAGCAATAATACGAAAAGAAAATTACTTTACTCATGCACTGACTAAGGTGTCAGTGAGACAAAGAACCTCACTTTACGTCATGCCTTTTTTTCAAATATGCTTTCATACCAAAATATTCAAAAACTATTGTGACATACGGATGAATTTAATGATGAGCAGTCCATAAACTTATTGTATTTTTAGATTTTATAATGATCGCCTTTCAAATTCTATGACTTTTTATAGATACACGATATTTACAATGCCAAGAGTAAATTAATTCAAAACATCTGCTTCAGAGAATATCAAATTGCATATAATTTCTTATATATATAATATGAGCAGCTTTATCTTCCTCTCAAATTAAGCAGGTATTGCAAAAATTTAATGTATCTTACACATGACTATAGGGGGCGCAACTTACAATCATATTTCAACATTCACTTCTAGGTAATACATATTTCGTCAGCTAAAGATATTATTTTTATACCATTGGAACCAGGAAGATAGTGCCCATGGGATACTAAAACCAGCGAATCTTTTATAAATGGTTAATATAATGGTAATAGAATGCTATGAAATGATATATGAATATATCGTAGTCAAGTACAGATGCGCGAGATATATCTAATTTAATTTGTCATAAAAAAAGTGGAATAGTTTGTTTATTATGTGATGGTGGTTAGTGTAGGTCTAACTTCAATGATAAAATTAAAGCTGGAAAGTGTTTTTACATTACAAATAATATTCTTGTTTGTTCTGCACATGCAAACATATAGTTTGTTTCACGAATGATGGCGTCTGTCTTGAAAACACGAGAAACGGATCAATTCAACTGACGGAAGTAAATCAGTGGCGTAACAATTTCGAGATAAAATATGATATTAATTTTTTTTATAACTTCAAGGAAGTTCATATATTTAGGGAGAATAAAATATCGATTGATTAAATAAATAATAATATGAAAGATGAATAAAATTTAAACTTATTTATCTAAATTCTCTGAAATGTCACTTTGACTTTGTGACGCCTACAAAATAAAGTTTGCGTTGCCTTCGGACACACGAGCAGCGCTCTATCACGGTTTTGAAGAAGATAAGCTTGAAATTCTGATGATATTACTGATATTAGAGAAATTCATAATTATGTGAGATGCGATGGGAAGTATAGCTTGATGTACGTAGCTCGTGAATGATTACATACAATGGCCATCATTCGTGAAACAAACTATAACCTACAATGTGCTTGAGAATATACAACTGAATGAAAGTGCTGATATACTAAATATAAATAAGAAAATACGTTTCTGCAATCTCATTCTGAATGTATTGAAAAAGGAGCTCCAACTCAAGATACTGATATGGAAGATGATACACATTCTGTTGTCTCTGAGACTGACTCTGTAGTGTCATCAAAAAAGAGGAGACATGGTCATAATGGATCTGAGGCTATTGGAGATTGTGCTAATTATTCTTTACTTCAACAAGAAAACTTATATCTTAAGGAAATCGACAATGTACTAAAGCAAATAATAAAGAGCTGAAGAGCATTGATTGCTCTGAAACATAGAAGATATTTATTAAAACATTATGTTTATACAAACCACAAAAAGGATAAAATTTCACATCTGACGAAACGGCCTTGCTTTCGGTTGATGTTCAATGTCCCTAACATTCAAATTTAATCTTCAACATCTCAAACGTTTTTGCGTTGAGTCGAAAATGTCATTTGAACTAGTTTATCTAATAATTCAGAATATGTAGGTACTTACGTACTGCCTGAGCAGGATATTGCTATTATAACAAAACTTTCAATGATGTGCCTTTTTGAACTATAAGCAGCAGTAAAATATAATTCTTCCAAATCGCTATTTGCATCGCTACTACTTACTATACTGCTCGATAATGAATCCAAAAAATCCAATAAAAGCCGTATACGTTTCAAAGTGATGAGACATTTTAAAATAATTATGACCTCGAAAAGATTCTTGCACACTACCGATTTCGACGGTGTAGAAAATGCGAACTGCGAGCGTATGAAAAAAAGCAGTCGAATGTGTCTTGCACTGTCCCGGCATATTGCTTGAAAGTCGAACGCATATTTTCGTGTGTTGCTTATACTTATTCAGAGATTTTAGTACACCGCGGAAATAAACATATTTCAGACTTTACCAATGCTGTAACTCGGAAACCGCATTTTTTGTCCAATTCAAATTTTGTTACATACAATCTCTTCTTTAATTTGGCCGTCTCATATTTTCAACTTTCGAAAAATTGCCCCCACCTCATAGCGGAGACACCCATATTTCAGACTTTTTCACTGCTGTACCTAATTCGGAAATCTTTGAAAAAATCCAATTTGAACACTGCCGGATATGGTCTCTTCTTTAATTTTGTCGTCACAAATTTTCAATTTTCGAAAAAAATAACCACTCCACTTCCTTTGGGAGAAGTTGTTGAGTGGAAGGACATGTTGAATGTCGATTTATTTAATGGAAAAACAAAAAAACATGCAGACAAACAATCGAATTGTATAACTCCTCAGTTTGGTTCGTTGGTCAAAAGTTGCTGAGTTTAAAGGTTACGTGGTCACCATCTCAAAATTGGTTTATTTTTCATAATACTCCAATTTAATATCAAAAACCCACACGATTGTTGATTCAATTTCAAAATTCACTTCTAATCATTCATAAAAAATTGCTTCTGCTAGGTGCTAATCGATAATTATTAATTATGTTGATGTTGCTTTTCATTTTCAATATCATTTTGAAACGGATTTAAATTACGGGGTATAAATCAATCAGTGTTCAAAAATATAACAAATGCTCCCTATATATAACACATATGAAAAAATAAGTGGATGCCCCGTTACGTGAGATCAAACGCAGCAATATCATTATTAAGCCATCTGATTACATGTGACGCTATGCACGTCATTCCATTGAGCAAAAAAAGGAAAAAATATTGAATATCTGAATATTCCATTTCCATTTGATAGGTACGTACATTTGCTATCATCAATATATTATATCTTATAGGGCCAACCTAAACGAGCAATCTTTTAAAGACGTCGAAGGATCGTTCGTGCGTTCAAGTCTTTTTCTTACATACTTTTTTGCTACTTGCAAACTTCAGGCAGAAATACTGGAAAGCACATCTATCACTTTGAGGTGTTCAACCAGCTGTGTGACATGAGTTCAATTCGATTTGCAATAAATGTATATGCATATATACAAGGTGAATCACTGGTAACGCAACGGTGGTCTATCATTCAACGATCAACTTTCCTTAATTTTGGCTATATGTGCGCCGTCGTATTAATTCTGAACTTTTCCTCACCACGAATGCGTTTTGAACATATTCCATAGTCAAATGACGTTTCTCAATAATGAATTTTATGAGTATTCTCCTCCACCATTTTGGAGCGTGTTGTCAAATAACAGAGACATATTTACTCTATGACATAGGTGTTAAGATTTCAAATCTTGTCAGTTATGTCAGTGCCCGCATTGCTTTAAAAAATATTTAAAATTTCGGGCGTATATTCTTTACCGAATTATGATGCTATCGCTAATCATGGTATGAAATTATTTTACTGAACCATTTCTAGGTAAATTTCTAATAGAAATGTAACTATTGCGATCATTTACACTTTTGAATTTCAAAAAAAATTCAACGGCATGTTGTTATCTATATATATATAAATGGATGTTGGTATGTCTGTCCATTCGAAGTTAATAGACTTTTACACCGCTTGATATATCATTATGAAAATTGGCACCATATGTATCTTTTTATGGGGAAAGTTTTTACACTATCGACTTTGTTACAACTCACCACCAGATGGCGCTGCAGCACATCAACTTTTATACCGTCCAAATGATCGCGATGAAATGTACATAGGTATTTGAGCACATAGAATAGTTTTGTGTTATTAACTTTGTTACAACTTGCAACTAGATGGCGTTGCTGCAAATCAACTTTATGTCATTCAACCGATTGCAATAAAAATTTGTATACCTAGATATATGAGCAAATAGAATATTTTTGTGTCATTAACTTGGGTACAACTCGCCAACAGATGGCGCTGCTGTACTTCAACTTTTATACCGAGGCAAGTGGGCATCCGTCAAAGAAACTGATTTCTATTAGATACCTATTGTTGCGTGTTGTGTGTTTGTGTGGGTAGGTACTGTCGTGCTGGGATTCAAAGGTAAATATTTTTTTCACGTTAATTATTGATGGAAATATTGACATAGTTTATAATATATTTATAGCATAACATTTTTTCTTTTTTTTGTTCACAATTTTCTACAACGACTTATACATTTTAGGATAGGCAGGATAACGTCTGCCGGGTTCGCTAGTAAGTTATAAGCAAGTCCAAAAAAACTTTTGGTTCAAAAGTTTATATATACAGGGTGAATCACGACCAACGGGATGGAGGTTTATGACGAAACGGTAAAAGTTTTAAGATATCAGTCACTTTAGTAGTTTGTACATTGATAAAACCTACATTTTAAAATTATTTTGGAATATACAGGATGTCCCAAAAATTTATGGCGTATCAAAGTTATATTTTTTCTTATGGGACACCCTACATTTTATTGCAATTTCTGTTTATCCCTAAACAATAAGATACTCTTTCTTAAGGGTTCCCTATACCTAAGTACAGAGGGTTCCGACTTTTCTTAAAATGTGAAATTCTCGAAAAAAATTAATATCTAATTAATATTACGAATTGTAGCAAATTTTCTCTTACATCTAAATAGTTGGGCATTCTTTGAATGTATTCCACGATTGAGTACTAATCATTTCTTTACAGGGTGTTAAGAATTTACAGTTTCGTTATAAAATCATCCAATGTGTAATATCGGGCTTATTTTAAATGAGACACTCTGTATTTTATTAATTCACCATGTCAAAAAAGAATTCTTCTTTCGAATAGTATAAGAGTGTCCTATACCTAGGTATTATACTTTTCGTGTAATTTACAATTTTCTTAGATTTAATGGTACATTGATTTTAAAACAAAAAATGCATGCATAATCTAGTTGGTGACTAGCTTAATGTCATTTTATGACATTTCTCTGTTAATTATTTGAACAATCCTGTGTTAGTTTCAAATTTTATTGCTACTAAATTACGGAGAATCCTAATACCAGTAAGTACTACTACTTCAAGTGAATTAGGAAGTCAAATGTGTGTGTGTAGAATACTTGAGAAAAATCGCTACCATCCATATCATATTCAACAACACCAGCAGTTGACAGAATAGGATTATGATAAACGTCCAAATTTTTGTTTATGGACTTTGGATAAAGTTGGAGAAGATCCAGATTTTTTTAAATTATGTATTGTTTACCGATGAATCTACTTTCCACAATAATGGGTTAGTAAATAGACATAATTTCCATTATTACGATACAGCAAACAAACATTTATTCCGTACTGTTGATCGCCAACACCGATGGAGTGTAAACGTTTGGGGAGGGATTGTGGGCGAATACGTTATCGGCCCGTATTTTTTGAAGAAAATTTTAGATTTTTTTGAAAAAAGACTTCTGAATCCTTCTCGAAAACCTACTACTTATCATCCGAAAGAAAATGTGGCTACAATTGGACGAAGCTGCTTACTTTTCACGTGCTGTTAGGTACTACCTTTAGAAATAAATGGATAGGTAGAAGCGGTCCTTATAATTGGCCAGCTAGATCACCAGAATTGACCAAGATGAATTTCTTCAAATGGGGTTATATTAAAAATATTGTATATGCTACACCCCCTACTACACCAGTCGATATGAAATTAAGAACTTCGAACACTTTCGCGTCTATAACACCGGCCCCCGTATCATGTAAAATTTAGCAACCAGTTGCAATCGCGTTGTTGTATCAGTGTTGCCACTTTCTCTATTCTCTATTGAATATTGGACAAATAAGTTAAAGTAGCTATTTTATAAAGAACACGTTAAAAAAATCCTTCATTAATCACAAATACATACAATCAACTTCGCTTTGATAATTTTATATGAGCATCAATTTAAGATCTACATTGAATGAGCGGCAACACTGTACAAAAACGACGTTTTGACAGCGACGATTGTGCAATAGTCGCGGTCGCATTGCAGTTGCTAGTTACATGATAGTCCCCCGGGGGGGGGGGTTGAGAAATTTACCTTTCCGGTGGCTATAGGCCATCGGGCTTTTTTAAATGTGGATCACAAAGCCCAAAAAACCTCAGCAAAAATTCCAAAAGAAAGAGAATTCCGTATGATTCTGCGAAAGAGTCGTGTAAAATAATTGCACAGTTCTCGTGAAACATTAGTGTATGTTACGTGGTAGCCTACTATATAATTTAAACATACATATTTATTCAATGGTCTGGATATTAGTAGATAATTCTGACTTCTGTATTTTATTTTTTACTGCAATAGATATAAGTATAAGAAACAAGTTGTGAATTATGTTACTATATTGAGTTTCACACTGAGATTGCAGTGTAGCTAGGTATAGGCAATTAATTTTAAATGGGAATACAGCAAACAATAAGAATTGATGTTACCTGTAGTATTCTGTCACGTAGTTTTATTATTTTTAATTAATAATAATTAATTAATTATATACAGGCTGGATTTGTTATATTTTTCAACATTGATTGATTTACACTAAGATTCATACATCGCAATCGCATGCAATATACCTAATAATACATATTATAAAAATTCTATGTATTTATGTACTGCCGCCCCATAATATTTATACCATACCTTGCATGAGAATAAAACGTTGCAGCTATTTGATAGAACTAACAGGCACTACTAAGTCTTTTTGATAACTAAACTATATGATGGTCAAAAATTTAAGAGTCTTGTCTATAATAATGCAGAAACATTTCAGAAAAGGTTGAGAAAAATATTGTCATATCCGTTAAAATTGGCCTTCTGTGGGTTTCCAAACTCCAATTTGCATTCAACAGTATCACATTAGATTTTTCTAAATTTAACACCAATCCTCATCTACAGAACCAACGAATCCAAGATGGAATTTCTTATTTCACGCATTTTGAGAATTTTTCTACACTGAACTGGCATACGTATAAGTATCTTTATATCTGAAGTGATTTTTTTGTAAAATCATTAATAAATATAATGAATAATAGTGGAGCAAGATTACTGCTCTGTGGGACTGTACATTGTGGCCTATAACCTCGTCACTGAGTTTCACTGCTTAGCATATATCTTTTAGATATGATTTTATCCAATCCAGAGCTATTCCATAATAAGAAGATTTCACCCGTAAGTTCAAAAAGAGCTGTCTTAATACTCTTGCCACTAATAAATCCATGCTAATTGGAATTGAGTAGATTTTGAGTAAAAATTTTCAAAGGAATCCTTATCAGGGTTTTTTAAACAAGGTTTTATAATGGCAAATTTTAGCATTGAAGGGAAAATCCCGGTTTCGAGTGATTTCTTCACTATATCACAGAATGTAAGTAAGTAAGTAAGAATGGTGATACTGTAATACATCATCTTGTCCTGAACTTTTTTTGTTTTCTGTTTTATTTAAAATTTCAAGTCGTCCACTTGCTGTCACCGGTTTTATAAATATGTAGTTGGTTTTATATAATAGTTGGTAGTCGAATTCATTTGTACTCAACAGTTTTTAATCAAATAATTGTTTTGTTTTCCTTATAGATATACATTCAATAAGTTCATAAAGTCTTCGGGACTTGTGTAGGTGGATTTTCTTGATTATCCCCGTTATTTTTGATACAATTTGCCAAGAAGTTTTAGATCTGTTTTGAGAGATTTGCAGTGTCTTCTTCAGGGATGCTTGATTTTCTTTTCTAGGAATTTCTCGGTATCTGTTTTTTTCTTTTGGAGAAAGTCATTGTTGTATTGGGCTACTTGGAGAGATAGTTTTTCAAGGACTAACATTTCATTTGTGCAGGATTGAATCTCAGCGCTGGAAAAGTATTTTCTCCAGTGTATTTTTTGGGTAATTTATTTAAAAGGAAAGAGATGTGCGGCAGCTGTATTAATAAAGCTGTTATATTTTCCATCTAGGGAATTTGTATTGTAAGCAGTTTAAAAATTTTCATGGAAAGAATGTCATTCCATTGTTTCACAGGATTGTGGCTATATTGTAAAAGACAAAAACGGTTTCTTTCTTTGCATTTGTGATGATGTCAAAACAACTATTCTGGCGAGTACCTTCTCGTATTGTAAGAACAATATCTAGGTATAATAGTATTGTAGAATGTCAATAAAATCCTTAGATTCCTTGGCTTAACTCAAAGTGTTCACCTACAGTGAAACAAACATATAGAGTGTTCTCTAATGTTACAATATAAAGAAGATCATTCATTAGGTATTTTAAATTCAAATTTATCAAGTAATTGTATACCGAAAAATACTACGTTTTTATTTTCTAGAGTGAGTGCGACGTACCTACCTTAATTTATTTTTAGGACAAAAATATTCTATTGCAGCAAATTCACGACTTTTCGTCTCCTTTAGCATTTATTTTTTTAATTTAGTTTAATCTAGTGAAATAAATCAATGACCTCCGGCTTTTTCTAAGTATACGTTAGTTGATATTTGTCAGATAGGCACAGAACAGGTAATGTCTCACATGAATTAGAAAATGTGCAGTAGTTAGGAAATCTCTTATAGCGATTCACTGGTAGGTACATTATTGTTGAACATACATTTTGTCTGCAAAAAGTGTATTGTGAATTTAGTACTACTAGAAAAATTAATGATCTCTTAAAATATGTTTCGTTTGAATTTCACCATGTTAGAATGCCTTTGATATAATCATTTTCCAGCATAATAATATTTTCAACACCCTGTAACTATTTCAATAATGCCTAAATTTTCCATGTTAATACGATGTTCATCAACAAAGTTTCTCTATAAAATATTGGGTAGCTTCCAATGGAAATATTTTTTGGATTAGCCTCCTTTTTGTGAGAAATTTTATTGCTAAAGGACTATTTACAATAATTTAAAAACGGGACGAAATTTATGGTGTTCCATAGAAAATTACCGTTGGTTGACCCTGTATATTAACAGAAATTTTTTAATGTAGATAATTGTTATTGACCTTGATGATGGTATTCTTGAACCAAACATTCAAAAAATAACCATTTAGTGATAATGAAAAGAGACGTCACCATCGATTCACTCTGTATAAGTATCTATATTATATAAAATCGCACCGAGTGTCCACTGAAATTTGAACTATGGCGCTTCTTGATATTATCAAATGATATACTAGAAGGGACTTGAGATCGATAAAATGAAACCATATAGCGATGTAACATGTAAGAAGAAGAAAATGTGGAAAATGTCTTATGAGAGTGTTACCTTGACAAGTCTGATCTGGTTCATACTCTCTTTATCCTCTGAATATCAACTTCAAAGTGCTGAAACCCGACATGTTTTCCGCTTATTGCGTAAAGATAATAAGGGCAACTTCTGCAAGTCCTTTGAACGTTTCTACCTTGACAAGTTGTGGGGACTTATTGGTAATGTTACAAACAAAAATAAGCTCTCATAAAAAAATCTAATTGACGCACATAAGTAGGTAACGATGTCGATTTACAAAAGACAACCACTTGCAGCTCATAATGTGACAATGGCTGAGATTGCTGAGATACATAGTTCTCTCAAGTCTAGAATACACCTGTATTTTTTAGCAACTCTGACTGGTAAAGCACTTTGACAATACACGTATCAGAAGATGTTATATAAAAGTTATATTTAATTGCTGTAGTTGTTTCCAACTTAATTGCTCCTGCGTTTTTATTGATGGCACCATCACGTAAGCTTAATGTTACATCAACATATACGAAACTGAGTAGAATTATTTCTTTGAGAAATCATCATCTCTTATCTTTTTTAATTAGTAATTAAATGCTCTATTGTTTTTCCAGTTAATTGAAAAAGATTTAGAATAAACGCAGATTATTTCTTATTTTAAACAAATAGCCTTTGTTTTGAGAAGTAATTCATAATATTGTTAGGTTATAATTAATTAATATTCTGTGGTTATTGGTTTGCTTAACCTAACCTATTGAATTTGAGTTATTACGTCTACGTAACGAACTAAGGATTTTTATTATTTACAAAACATATAAAATCAGACACATGTATCATCTCTTATCAAATTTACCGCAGTTTAAGTCATAGATGCGGTAGAAATAAATCTGTGAACCATTTAATTATCGTAATATTAGGCCCTAGTTTATGGACTTTCTAATACTAGGCCTACGGGCTACAGACGACGAATATTCTGCTGCATGTTTGCACGGTCGGATTGATCCTGCCGCTCATGAAGTGCCTGTTTTGGCTTCACAGGATGCATGAAAACTGGGCTACTTTACTCGCTGCATGCTAGCGAGTGAGATTAGCTCAGTATCATCATAGTTACTAGTTAACTAGCTGGTAGTATATTTGCTTTTGTCTTTTATATTCCTTAAAAAGGGGTATTGATGGTAGACTTGAGGCAATTTCACTATATTACATATTATTAATTTAATTTCATTTTCACAAATTGTACCAATACCCACTTAAATAAAGAAACTAAAAGGGCCAAATTGATAGTCGTCACTCTTTCTCCACTCACCCTCAATTTCTACTCAAATCAACCCTACACTCAAATTTGGGATTCAAGAACGAAACTACACTCAATCTCTCAATATTGAGTATAAATTAAGGTGTCAAATTTTGGCACTCAATTCAATTTAACGTCACGTTTTGAGCTTGTCATAATTTCGTAAACTATTAAATATTAAATAACTTCAACGAATTTATTGATTTCATTGATTATGTGGAAGATAATGTTTATTTAGCTATTCCAAGGTAAGACAGTGTTTGTGAGTTATACCATGTTGAAATCATCAATGAGAATTTTGAGATATTACAACAATCCTCTTGAAAAAAATAGTAATAGTGAAATTTATATGAGATATAGATTCGATGGAAATATTATTCCTTTTCTTGATAGAGTGGCTCATCTGCTTTTTTACAATTTATAACCACAGAATAGAGTAATTCAATTTCTGCTATAACTGCGGAATAGCAGACGCATAGCTCCTTTAAATAAGCATTTCTCATTTGCTGACATATATTTTTTCTGGTTTTGCGCCATATCAAATATAAAATTCTTCTTTTTATTCAAATTAAAACTTTTGTTACTAACAATGACAGAATGGCAGGGTATTATAGTTCATGGGTATATACACATACCAAAGAACAGAGAGATACGTCAATGCTCTATGATGGATGTACTCATTAAAAACAGGGTTGCAACATGATCCAACCCTTAAATTGAGTTATGATTGAGGAACAACGATTTTCATATCTCTGAATCCCAATTTGAGGCTAGGTCTCCATTCACACTCAAATTGAGTGTAGTAGGTATTGAGTTTGAGTGACGTCTATGAATTTCAATGATGGAAAGTAATCAAGTTTTCTGTGACAAATCTCTTCAAATTTACTCATTTACCAGTTTGTTGATGTACTTTAAAAGTTGAGGATTTATGAGGTTCTTTTGTAATGGGTGTGGCCATGGCTATGTAGGCCAAACACGGCGGTCAATCTTAACCCGATTCAAACAACATAGGTATGACTTATTTAAGATTCGGCCGTTTTGATAGTCATAGAAATCTTAGGACTTCTTAAACAAGTTTAGAGATTATAAAAACGAAAAATGTCCTCAATAGTGATAATGCCGCATTCTTTTTTTCTTTGCACAAAAAGATTAGGTAGGTCAATGAGTTTCATAAAAATATGACAACTAGTGTAATTAGTTTGTCGTTTGCTAATGATTTTATAATAATAGGATTATATGTAAAATTTCATTTATTAAAATCATAAGAAAATCTCGGTCGAGCTCGTTAGTAGACAAGATCAGTTCAGTAGTTTCAAAATGGCAGCCTACTAAACTTATCTTAAGAAAGTAGCCATTGACTTAATTTCATTAAAAATATTTTACGATGTAGGTATGATCTGTTCCTGTACCTACAATATTTGTTTGAAGTATTTTTTCCTAAAAGTGATTTAAACAAAAATATAAAAGCTAAAAATCTTGAAATTTAACTATGAAAGTCGGAAATTTTCTCCTTGTTCCTAATCATAAGTTACTAGATATTTTAAAATCTAATTTTATTTGTATTTGACAGATATGAGTCTCAGATATCATTAATAGCTAATTTATCGAAAAAATGTATTGCATTATTCATACCTTTTTACAGTCGATTCATATTCAGAAATATGTTGTTGGCGTCTACTGGATCCTTTTCAATGAAAATTATTAATGAATTCGTTCCTTCTCTCGATACCTATTCATTAAATGATCCATATTTATTCTGTATTCAAATAAACTAATAGTAATTCTTAGCTAGATGACAGAAGGTAATTTCAAGAAATAAAATATAGAGATTAATTTTGATTTGCAATCAGACCCAGAAACTTAGAATATAATTTCATTTTGCAGTAGCAGTAAAACCAAATTACATAAATGCGGAAAGACGATTAAAGGGCTTGCCTTAGGAAAAAACTCTTGAAAATGTCATTGGGGAATAAGGTGTGCCAAGAACATTTTTCACGAATACAAATATATAAATAAACCTGGGGATGTCTCATGTGGATACCGTACTCAAGTATATAAGAAGAGAAAACATTAGAGACACCTTGTAATATAATATCGTATCGAATATTTGCACAATTTATATATCTTATCTATATGGTAAGGAAAACTATTCTTTTGTAGCCTTATCGCGTAAAAAAGACTTGACATTTTGAACAGGGAATTTGTTATCTCAAGAAAGTTACTTAGTTCCAAATTTATTCTACCCTTACGATCATCAGATTCTTCTTCGACGTGCCAAGACAAAGAACAATGTTAATATTCAATTTTGACGTAGGAAGATCCCTTCACGATCTGCCTGCTTTTTTTCTATCTTTATGTATCAAGTTTCAGTTAAATTTTGCAGATATTTCAAATATAAATTTTAATAATATCTATGAAGAAATATTGATATTTTTGTCATTTCTGAAGAAGTATTTATCTCTGGCAAAATGCAGCAATAAAAATTTGATTGCAGCAGCGTCCACCAACACCTATTTTCCGCTATCCAATCGAAAATTCCATTGTTTCAGTCATTTGAACAGTTAGCTGTAGCACATTGAGTTTAAATAATAAATATAAAAAAAATTGGAGTAACAAAATAGAAAACCATTGACCTCTAACCTATGGTTAGGTTAGATAGGTACCATAGGTATATTGCTGCATGTTACCCACAACGTTTGATTATATTTTTTGATGAAATAAAACCTGTTCTTCAAAGAGAAACAACTATTTTCTAAGTACCGAAAGAACGAATAATACTGACTTTACTTTTAAGAAAAGAAATCAAAAATTAATAAACCATATGCATTGACATTCTTTACATATATTATTTTCAAAAAGAGCTTCATTAATTTTTGTTGCATTGAAATTTATTTGTCAATATTTTACATGCGATAGTGATACTTATAGGGGCTTGAGTTATATTTTTCGGGAATAATACCGTGATATAGGAAGGCACCAAGACCACCACGTGATAATTAAGTCAAAAACTGACTTTTTAAATTATACGGGAGTATAATTATGTAGAATGTTAATTGAAAGATCATGAGTGGCTTTCAAAAAGTACAGCTAGATACTAGATACTATTCGACAAAAGAAGATTCCTTAAGGTAGGGAATCACGAAAAATCCTCATGTTACCATTGTTCATGAAGAACATCAGGCCAAAATAGTTAAAAAATAATAGACTTCACCAGGCAGCTGAAATTAGAAAATAGGAGCAGACGCTGTTAGTCTGGCCTTACAGTGACAGCAATAAGCTGATACAACAGCTCGATAGGTCAACAAAGATGCGCAATGTGGAGAATCATTCTTGCAGATTCTGTGAAAATAAAAGGATCCTTACACCATCTTCTAACTGAGTGCGTAGTGCTATCGCAAAAAAGGTCAGATTGTTGGGATTTATTACTTAAATGTATTCGAATTAAACCCTTTCACAAAATAAAGATATTCAAAGGAATGGTACAAAATACCTGTAGGTCGAGGTGCTATAGGGAATCTAATATTGACTCACTCTCTTGAATAAATAATAATAAACAAAATTAACAACCGTTAAACGAATTATTTCTTGTCAAAGTCTTATTCTGGTTACTTATACATAAAAATAAAACAAGAGGTCATATAAGTTCCACCTTCCTTTGAAAAATCAGTTCAAACCAGATTTTTTTTTCTAAATAAACATTTCTTACAGAAAACTGGACCGACTTTATTAAAAGGGGTAATGAAAAAAAAATTATTCATTGGTACTGGTAATTTTGAAGTTGTGCAAATGTAACTACATTTAATCTCAATCTAACTAGATTGAAAACTTTTAGCACCAACTTCAAAAGTACCATAACAAATAGAATTAATATTATTTTGAATTTTTAGTGGGTCCAATTTCTTGTAAAAAATATTTATTTCACACTTTTGAGAGTAACATTAATCATCAAAATCATTTAACGTTCACCAATGAAGATAAAACTTTGCTTATATTCAGAGATTTCAAAACGGCGCGGAAACACATATATTTCAAACATTCCCTCTGCTTTAACATGGAAACTTATGATTTAAAAAAAATGTCCAATTTAAACTTTGCCGGACATGGCCTCTTCATTAATTTAATCATCTCAAAATTTCGATTTTCGTAAACAAATGCCCCCTCCATCCTCTTTAGGAAAGCTTTTGAGTGGAAGGGGATGTGGAATGTCGATTTTTTTTTCAATGGGACCAATTCTCAATAGTCCTCTACCAAATGTAAAATTAATAATAAAATTTGGAGCACGTTTACTATTTATAAGGTGCGAACATCCATTAAAAAACCAACATACAGACAAACAGTTGGTTGGTTCGTCGGTCAAAAATACAAGATAGGTCAAGTCGCCACAGATAAAAGAGTCTATTCCAATTAAATTCTTCACCAGTTCGTCTATCCTCAAATATCCAAAGCCCAGAAAATCCGTATCTTCTTTCACAAAAGAAGTTCTTTCTTGTCGATGTTGCAGATAAGGTAAATATGCATTATTAGATGTTACTACAGAATAAGCACTGTAAATCCTCAAAATGTGTTTGGGAAGACTCGGTTACTCATAACTCCAATATTATTATAGTTATTATATATAATAATAATGAAAACTAGAAAAATAACTACCTTTGACAACGTATCTACTACTTAATTTATTTATTTTTCATCTCTATCTGAAGTCGTCGTTTAGAAAGTGGCTTGTTGCGCAGGCATACCTGCGTAGAGACATATTTTTTCTAAAAATATGGGTACAAAATTTTGGAATATTCTGTAATTTCCAAAAATAATTTTAATAAAAGCTATTGCTGCTATAATTTACCAGGGAAATAACAAAATCAGGATTCGACAAGAGTAATTTACTTCTGAATGTATTATTCAGCAAAGACAGTTAGTTCATTGTCTATTGAAAAAGTAGGTTGAATGTTAGGTATGTTTTATGAGATTAATTATCTTGAATAAATAAATGGTGAAATATGAATTGAAGCATGTACTAGTTAATACCTTTTTCCCAAATTGACCGGATAGCAATCAAAGAGCCGCACATTTTTTTCGAGGTTGAATTTGATTAGGTATACCCAATACCACCATAAGGGTTATGGAAAACTCATCTAAATGTAGCAGTGTTTTCAGATTTAACTAAGGCATTCGACACAGTTAATCATGTCTTGTTATTAATCAAATGAGATAATTACGGTATCAGAGAAGCAACTTGCAACACCGTTCTCAACAAGTGGAAATATGTTCAGCAAGAAAAAATCACTACAAATAGGTATGCCTCAGGGAATCGTATATTCTTTGCCTATAACAATAATATAACTAAAATAAATAATTTCGAATGCCACATTTTAGGTTACGCATGACACCGCACTAATTTTCACAGGACCAAAATGGGAAGCTGTTAAATATAGCACAGAATCCAGCTTAGAAAACATTTAAAATTGGTTAGATAATAATAAATTATCACTGAACGTTAATAAAACCAAATATTTAACATTTTGCCCTACAATCCGAGATTTGCCGAATCTAGACAACAAAATACATAACAGTCATTGTAGGAATAAGACTTCATGTAACTGTTAGTTATTAGTTTATTAGATAGAGTATATAGCATAAAGTATTTGGGTATAATGATTGACCAGCATCTAAAGTGGAATGAACAACAAGACTTAGGATTTTGATACATTTATACATTGGTTTAAGAGAAATTTTGTTCAAGAAAAAATTATCAACATTGTATACCTCGCTTGTTGAGTCTATAACTGATTATTGTATCCCTGCATGGGGAGCAGTTTATAAAACATCCTTGCAGCCCTTACAAACAGCACAAAATTATATATTAAAAATAGTCTTTTATATATAGGAGATAACATTTTTAATATACATTTGATCGATGCATATCATTGTTTAAAAAGAATGTACCATGAACAAAAAAAAAATAAAGCAATCACATTCCAAAAATACTCGATCATTTGCAAATATGAATGTCAAAAGGATTTTTTCACGAAAAGTATTACTCAAAGCTCCTACTTGTACCATGGACCAAAACTTTTTAATTTAAGTACTACGTAAAATACTCAAAGTAAAAACCAATTTATGAATATTTTAAAAAGAGGTAAGAAAATATATACAAGAACATCCAAATGAATTTCTATAAAATTTATGGGACTTAATCACTAAAAGTATCTACTGATAACTCTTCATCCAATTTCCTTACACATATTACTTGTTATTCTATGTCTATTTGTCTAGTCCTAAGTTTGAATATATATGTAAAAGGAATATTCCACGGGATCACAGCCCACAGAACAGGCTTCTTAGCCCAGAGTGGATGGTATTCTAGTGGATCATTACTTTATCAATACAACTTTTGTTCTTATGTTTATATATGTCTATATTTTTTATAGATAAAAAAATACATACTCTTTGAATTCGTAAACTGCTATTTTATAATTTAATAAGATAACTTGTTGAATTTACCGCCAAGGAAAATAACTCGACAGATTTAGAGAAAATTACAGCGTTACTTCCTATCCTTCAGTATATATTTCATCGGAAAAGTGCACTAAAAGTTTGCTCTCAAGTGGAAAAAGTGAGACAAGTTGTTTGTTACACTTCCGTGTTGGAATAATTGGCTGTATTTCAAAATCACATGTATTCGTACTTGAAAATGGAGTTAAAAAGTACACTAGATTAAGGAAAATAACTACTAGGTAGTGTTTGTAATATGAGTTGCCATTACATTTCTAGTGTGAATACTTTGACACATCTATCTATGCATATGTATTTACCAAGGAATAAATTTGAGACGCCTGTCTTTGATTTCGGAATACAAGCTTTATCTTTGACAGTTATTTGCACATACCTACGCACATATGAAAACTCAAAGATACGTACTAAACACTGTCAAAGAGACATTTAAATACGTACTGAAACTGAATAAGGCTCATCGCCCTATCACACACTGATGAGAGATAAAACTAAAACAAAATAAAAAAAAACTAGACCATGACTTCCCTTCTATGATCCTCGATATGATATGTATTCCAATTCATTTACAATCAACGTGATACAAATTGGCAATTAAAGTTATTGTCATCGCAGGGACCTATATTATATCCGAAACTAAAGCCCAACGATATCTTGTGGTTTTCGGTCTTGGTCTTGCAATGTTGCAAGACGAAGACCAGTCTCTATAACTATATATATACAGGGCTATTCAAATTCGTTTCTGTACATGGGGATCTCGTAAACGATAAGAGATAGAGTGTCGGTTAAATTGTGGCAAAGTTGCGTATTTTAGAGACCTCTTAATGATGTAAAAAATCGAATTTAGATCTTTTTGTTCTGGAGATATACAGGAAAAACCAAAAAATCCCAAATTATTTATTTGCCTGTATCTTCTTTATTCGCAGACATATTGAAAATCTGTCCACATTTTGCTATTGGCACTTTTGGCCACCCCATCTTTGAATTTTTAAATACGGACCTGTATTTTTTGTTGTAGATTTTGGATCGTCAACGTTCACTTCATCCTGAGAAATTAAATTAAATTTTATATTTCTGGATGTTTGGGTAATATTTTATTATAATTGGGTGAATTATTTCCTTTTAAATTACGGCCCTGGAAATTGGTTAACTGAGTTAAATAAAAACACAATAGCGTTTTCTACAATGAACTTCGAATAGCAATACCTTTTATGATTATCTGAAACATATTTACAATAAAAATAGATTATGCATATGTATTTTGATAAGCTGAAAAAGAAATGATAGCAATAATTACATCCGAGACGAACACTATAATTGTAATGAAAATTGAAATGAAGTAATTTATATAAACTAAAAAAATAATGGTGCAATAAATGCTCCAATTGGAGTCCTTCCATTTCGAGATATTTTTGAACTCGTTTTTCATATTATTTATTGCCCTTAATACCCTTAATACACTTTGCTGCATTGTTGCGAAAGCATTCAAAATCGTCAATCTCAAGTCTTCCACATTTTCTATCTCTCCGCCAGCGTAAATCCTATTTTTCAATGTCCCCCATAGAAAATAGTCTAAAATAGTAAGATCTGGTGATCTTTGATCTTGCAGGTCATCTTATTTATCAATTTTCATTACAATTATAGTGTTCGTTTCGGATGTAATTATTGCTATCATTTCTTTTTCAGCTTTTGAAAATACATATGTATAAACTATTTTTATTGTAAATATGTTTCAAATAATGATAAAAAGTATTGCTATTCGCAGTTCATTGTAGAAAACGCTATTGTGTTTTTATTTAACTCAGTCAAACAATTTCCAGGGCCGTAATTTAAAAGGAAATAATTCACCCAATTATAATAAAATATTACCCAAACATCCAGAAATATAAAATTAAATTTAATTTCTCAGTATGAAGTGAACGTTGACGATCCAAAAGCTACAACAAAAAATACAGGTCCGTATTTAAAAAATCAAAGATGGGGATGGCCCAAGTCAGATGACACCCTGTATAAGAGATTCATGGACATATTCTGATAGCCCACATCAAGTGCCAATAGCAAAATGTGGACAGATTTTCAATATGTCTGCGAATAAAGAAGATACAGGCAAAAAAATAATTTGTGATTCTTTGGTTTTTCCTGTATCTCAAGAACCAAAAGATCTAAATTCGATTTTTTACATAATTGAAGAGGTCTCTAAAATACGGAACTTTGCCACAATTTAACCGACACTATCTCTTATCGTTTACGAGATCCCCATGTACAGAAATGAATTTGAATAGCCCTGTATCTATGTATAACTGTCTTGGCAGATACTTGATGGAAATTCATGTTAAATAAAATATAAAATGAAAAAATAAATATATTTCCACTAATATGTAACCTAATATGTATTTTAAGCACATGTTGAAAAACAAGATGTTTTGTGTTACGGTTCTGCATCTCAGAAGAAGTTTAAAATACCAAAGGGCCAAAAAGCTGGTTGCAGCTTCTTTCAAATATATAACTGTATTGGCAGATACTTGGTGGAAATGTATGTTAAATAAAATATAAAATGAAAAAATAAATATATTTTATTTATATGTGCTGTATTTCTTCTTGCCATAACGGTATAGGAAAAAAACCTCTACAAATTAGAAAATAAAAAAAACTTATAACCAATAAAATAAGAAAATTTTAAACTCTAAACTCTAAAGGTGCATATAAGTATGGAGAGATGCGCGTGAGCCGCGCTAACAACGATACTAAATTCGCAATATTTAGACGGGGCTCGCGAGCCTATCGCGCGCCGCGCGTTGATGGCTCGCGGCGATCCGTTTTCTTTGTCGGTTTTTTGACGAGCCATAAAAGGAATTTACGCGTTAAGTGGGACGGGTATGTAGCAGACTCTTTCAAAATTTAGCATCGAGAAGACGCGAAAGTTATTGTCGGGAACAACGTAAATATGGAGTGGTTTTACTGGTTTTGTTTAACAAACACTCAAAATCGGTAGGGGACATTCTGGTGAAATTTTTGTATTTTCCGCTAATATGCTGGAATTTTAAATCTCCTAGAAATTCGGATTCTAATCTTTTTTATATAAAGTAGTGCGGCACCGTCGCCGAGGCTTTCCTTTATTATTTAATAAGTTTGTTGACAGTAACAATGAACCACTGCACAGAACTAACAAAGCTGTCGTTTGTTCTTTGTCGTCATGCCATGCGGATCAGACAGGAGGCTCGCGAAAGGCTCGTTTGTCGAAAAGCTCGACTTTGCCGCGCCTCGCGCACTGCTTCGATCTCGGCACAGGCGCGTCTCGCCATACTTATACGCACCTTAAGACAATTAATATTACAAATATGGTCAAATAAATGTTCAAATAAAGCACCTTGTGGTGTCAAACAATTGCCAAAAAAGTGATTCGGAAATTATTTCTATGTATCTGAGTGGATTTTGCGGATTTTTTTATACAAATGGATTTTTTGCTTGTAATGAAACGACGTAAAGAAGATCTGTTTTCAGTTCGTGCTACTGTGGCGATCGTATCGTTGTTTCTCTAGTGCGCAAATGCGTGGATGTCCTGTATTGACAACTAAGATAAGTAAACATTTTTAAATTTTTACATTATATATACATACATACATAATTTATAAAATCTTACGGAAATGGGAAATAGTTCGGGCGGGGACGACCTAAATCCATCAAATAAAATAGATGAGAATAATTTAAATGATAAAATACAGCGAAAAATATTGTATATGATTTTGATAATAAATACCAATCAACTGATAAAGGCCCATATTATGTTATGGTGGAACATCAGGAAAAAAAATGTAGGACGGTTATTTCCTATAAGAATAGGACATTACTTGCTTGCTGACCAATTTTTGAGGCACAATATTCTAGACATTAAAGCAATTGTTATCAATAGGGTTAAAATCATTTGCAAAACTTATGAAGCAGCTAATAAGTTAATTAATCATTATGCTTTAAAGAATAATAATTTGATATCTTATATACCAAAGTATTACAATCATAAAAAAGGGACTATAAGGATGGTGGATACCATTTTCACAGAAAAGGAAATTTTGGACGCGATAGAAAGTAATATTTCCGTCAAAGAAGTTGAACGTATGAAACGTAGAGTATACGATGAAATCAAGGGAACTACCTCGTACGTTGATAGACAAATGGTTATCTTGACTTTTTTAGGGAATAACATTCCGGAAAGCGTCAAGATCAACATGGTTAACTTTCCTGTAGATCCATATTACTACCCCGTGGTACAATGTTTTAAATGCTTACGCTATGGGCATACCAGTAATCAGTGTCGAGGAAAAGCGAGGTGTAAAGTTTGTGCATCCGATAGCTGTCAAAATGACCCGTGTCAGAATAAAGAAAAAATATGTGTGCATTGCAATAGCTCCGACCATAACTCCATATCGCGAATTTGCCCCGTATATAAGAAACAAGAAAATATTAAAAAAGTTATAGCAACAGAAAATTTAACTTTTAAGGAGGCTGAAATTATTGTTGATAATCCTTCATATGCAAAAATTACCTCACACAATAGATTCTCTTTGTTGGACCAGACTAACTTTCCTTCCCTTCCAGAACCCCAATCAAATTTCATGTTACAAAAACCGTCGAATAAAAGATCACGACAAAATCAAAACTCTCAGGTAAAAAAGTGTAAAGCCATATCTCCTTTAACCTCTCCCTCTCCAAATGTAAAAACAAATAAACCCAAATTTTCAGTTCTTCCGAACCCCTATCGAGATGAATATATCCAACATAAAGAAAAAATCATACTTCTAACTATTCAACTTGTCCAAAATGTAATTTATAATAAGCAGACCTTTGATGAAACTACTTTTAGGAATAATATATCTCAAATACTAGAAATGATACCAGCAAATGATATCCAGATGGATATATTAAGCAGAGATGATGATGAAAATCTCTCTGAATACTAAAAAAGTTCAATGGATCGAAACAAACATTGTAACAATAAGATTAGCATTCTCCAGTGGAATATAAAATCTTTGAAACCTAGAAAGTCAGAACTAATAAATCTAATCAACGAACATAATATCAATATCGTCGTTCTCTCAGAAATTTGGTTGAAAAAAACTGATAGTATCAATATAAAGCATTTCAATACTATCCAAAAATGCAGGCAAGATGGATACGGCGGTGTAGCGATCCTTATTTTACAAAATATAAAATATGAGGAAATAGTTGTCAACAGCACACATAACCAAGGTATTCAAATATGTGCAGTTAAAATTAAAAATGGTGATTTAAACATTGCCTCAATTTATAAGCCTCCAAACGTTTTGACTGGGATAGTATTTTTAATCAATTCTCACACAAAACTGTATTCTGCGGTGACTTCAATTGCCACCATAACTTATGGGGCTGTCGAACAAACTCCGCTCAAGATGAACGATTAATAAATGCTTTAGATAACTGGGACTTGATTGTTACAAATGACGGTAAACCTACTCGAATCACCCTTCCAGGACAAAATCCACCTGCTGTAGACCTTACCATTCTAACACCTGATATTATTGATAAAATTTCTTGGAGAGTACTTCCTGATACGCTAGGCTCAGACCATTTTCCTATTCTGATTAATTCAAATATACTGAATAAAAAGAAAAAAGTGACCCCCTCTAGTAAATGGAATGACGCACGAGTAGACTGGAGTACGTACCAAACTAAGATTCATGATGAATTGACCAACAATGGCTCTTTCACAATGACATTACCTGAAAAGAAGAAAACGAAAAGATGCTCTCAAAGCTTACAAACTATTATCAAATTGGACAATTTTTTATCCTACAAAAATATAGAGGCCGCATCAAAGCGACTGTTTGTTCAAAAACAACGACATAGCTGGAAATCCTACGTTGATAAATTAAATAATAATACCTCTATTACGGAAATTTGGAAAATAGTTAAACGTATCAATAACAAAAACCTTGGTCAAAAAACCCAAATACACGACGATACGATCAATGATATCCTGAATACTTATGCCCCACCATCTGTTCAACGGAAACCAGTCATTGATGAATATGAATACGCGCAAATACAGCTTAATGACCTAAATAATCCTTTTAATATGTCAGAGCTAAACATATCCGTAAAAAATACAAAAAATACGTCACCGGGCTTAGACAGTTTTACCTATAAGATACTCTATAACTTACATGAATCGGCCAAAGTACTTTTATTGGATATTTACAATGACTGGTGGTTAAACGGAGAAAGCATTGCTGAATTAAAAAAGATAGTTGTTGTTTTGATACATAAAAATGGAAAAAACCCTTCTTTAGTCACATCATTCAGACCAATCTCTCTAATGTCCTGCGTACTCAAGACATTCGAGCGAGTGATCAAGTTAAGATTAGAATTCTATCTAGAATCCAAAATGTTGCTGCCCAAGACACAGTTTGGTTTTAGGAGAGGATTAGGCACGTGTGATGCATTGGCTGAACTCATTACTGATATACAATTAACATTTTCAAAAAACGATTATTTAGTATGTTTATTTCTAGACTTAAAAGGGGCATACGACTCAGTGGATTTAGAAATTCTTTTTCAAAAAATGATAAATCTGGGTATCGATAAGAGGACAGGTTTTATTATCACGGACATCTTTAACGGGAGGGAAATTTATATTAGAAATCATAGTAACGAGTTGTATGGACCAAGATTAGTTTATAACGGCCTCCCACAGGGCTCAATACTCAGTCCTATTTTTTTAATGTCTATACGTCAGATTTGCATAAGAAATTTAATAAAAACATCAAAGTTATCCAATATGCAGATGGCATTTGTATTTATACGAGCCGCAAAAACCACGCCGAGTGTCTGAATGATTTCAAACTAGTGCTGAAAACAGTTAACGAATGGCTGTTTGAAATGGGGTTGATAATATCGGCAGAAAAATCTGCGTTTATGTGTTTTACTAGACATCGTCTAACGATGAATACACATTTGAAAATAGCAGAAACAACTATACCAGTTGTTTCTGAATATAAATATTTAGGAGTAGTTCTAGACCGTAAGCTACTTTGGACACAGCATATCGATCACATAGAAAGTCGCTGTGAGAAAGGTTTAAACATACTCCGTTTTGTAACACACAAATCATGGGGAGCTGTCCCTTGTATAGCACTTTTATTTTACCAGTCGTTCATAAGATCCATAATTGATTATGGTAGTATATTTTACGCCTCGTCATCAAATACTAATTTAAAAAAAGTCGAGCATATCCAATATAAGGCAATAAGACATTGTGCTAGAACAATGATATCATCCCCTAGTAATGCAATTCTGGCGGAAGCTAATGAACCACCATTATATCTCAGACGACAATATCTAGCCAATAAATACATCACTAAATTGAGAACATATAACTCGTCACTTATGAACAGGATCACAGTCCTAAATACCGAAGATTTAACTAATCGTTTCTGGAAAAAGGAAAACTCACCCCCATTAACTATCGCTTTTCGGTGAATTGCTAAATCTTTATTCGCTTTGGAGAACTTACCAGCTTTCCTATATAAATACGAGTTTATTTTCATACTACCCAGAGTTATATTTCCCAAATATAAAAACATACCATCCTTCAATCAAAGTGCTGTGAATTCTTTGAAACAATATTATAATATATCAACAACTATATATACAGATGGAAGCAAAGACACAGAAGATGTAGGTAGTGCTTTCTATATTCCAAGTTTGGAACTTGCTTCCAAATTTCGAATTCCGGATTTGTGTAGTATCTTCACAGCTGGAGCTCTGGCTATTGAAAAAGCTCTAATCTGGTGTTTGGGCAGTGGTATCCAGGAGGTCATAATTTTTTCAGACTCAAAATCAGTATTAGACGGCATCAATAATAAAAAGCTTAATTATTTCAATAATCCAATTGTTTGTAGGATAAAAAATTTATTATATGAGCTCTCAATTAATTCATGCAGAATTGTTTTAATCTGGACTAAAGGACACTGTGGTATCTTGGGTAATGAAAAAGTAGACAAAGCAGCGAAAAGTGCACGCATATGCAATAACTTGATAGATGTTTCTTGCTACCCAGATGTAGTCAGTAGATACAAACAGAATGTGCTCAAAGAGTGGAAACTCAAATGGTCTGAAAAAGCGCAAAACTCTGCTAACCCTTATTTTCAAATCCACCCAGAATTACCTAATAGAGTACCACATATATTTGAATATAACGCGAATAAAAAATACTGTAGTATAATCACCCGATTAAAACTTAATCATGGACAATTTCCCTACCATTTAAGTAAGATAGTAATTGTAGATTCTCCCCTCTGTCCATATGATAATGAGGTGGCAGATTTGAACGATCTATTTTTTAGCTGTAATAATACAAGGTGTAAAGAAGGATTCCTTAAGATTCTCCAACAACTAAAATTTCAGCTGCCAGTTAATGTTCAGACCATATTGGCTTCCCAAGAAAAAAAGTGTATGATCTAATAACTGAATATGTAATTAGAAATAAAATGATGATATAGATACCAAAACTCTACACAATGTGTGTGGCTAAAGGACAAAAGTTCGTAGCTAATAATCAAACAAAAAAAATAGATCTGTTTTATGATAACTAAATTAGAAGAATATATTTTCTCATAGAAAGTTCTGTACCTAGGCATGTCAAATCTATCATTCGAAAGAAGAAGAAAAGGAATAGTTCTACAGTTGTTTTAACTCAATGGTTAACCCATAAAGGTGCTGCTGCTCTCTATAAGGGTGTTGACAAATTGCCGTTGATTCTTGGTGGTGACTTGTCATGAATTTTACATTGAATGAGACGTTGCCAATGCTTATCATTCTTGGTGAGAAATTTAATAAAAAAAATACTCACGATGCTATCTTTATGTGGAGTCTAAGAGAAACCACACAAGAAGCAATATGAATAAAAAAGAACAGCACCTATAAGAAATATTGGTGGAATGGGGAGATAGAGATAATGGTTCAAGAAAGAAAATGGTCAGAAATATGGAAATTCTTATCAACTGTCAAGAACCCAGGAAAAGACGGAGCGAACATTCAAGTGATTAAACCCGAACAATGGTTAAAACATTACAAAGACCTACTTCAGGAGTCTAGACAAGAATATATAACTGAGTCTCCAAGACTTCAATGTACAAAGAGAGAAAGTTGAGGTATCTGAGAAAACAGTGAGAAAAACTGTTATGAACCTTAAGACAGGTAAATCTAGCGGTCCACAAGGAATATACTCGAAAATTTTGAAATATGGAATTCGGAAGCTCTTTAAGAATTTAACAGTTTAATTTATTAATAAATGCCTAAATGGACATCCTGTACCCAAGGAATGGAAAATGGCTCTCATCTCCTCCATCCACAAATAAGGAAATAAACTGGACTGCAATAACTATCGGGGAATCTCGGTTACAAGCACAATGAGCTGACTCCATGGCAGAATTTTACGTGATCTCATTGAAGAGGATTATAAAGAAAAAGGAGAGGAAGAACAGTGTGGTTTTAGAGTAAGAAGATCATGTACAGACAACGTGTTTACCTTAAAACAAGTTATAGAAAAGAGAAGTGCTAGAAACTTGGAAACGCACCTGACATTTGTTGACCAACAAAAAGTATGCGAAACTGTGACACTGTCCCAGTATCAAAACTATGGAGGACCTTAGAGCAATCCAACATTAATCACACCTACGTAACAGCTCTTAAAGAATTATATAAGGAATCAAAATCAAGAATTAAGGTAGGCAAAGGCGTCACGGAAGAGTTCATGGTGAATAAAGGATTACGTCAAGCTGAAAAAGAAAGGTCCAGGGTATGGGAATAGAAATTGATGATAGATGCTTGTTTACCCTCCAGTTCGCAGATGACCAAGTCATAGTAGCCAGTGATGATTTGCAGTATATGATGTGAAAGCTAATAGAGGAATACAGAGAATGGGGCTTGACACTCAACAGTCAAGACAAAGTATCTATGTGTGGAAACTCAGGACGGAAACTTGGAACTGGACAACGGCCAAGAAATCCTTGATTATCAGGAATATGAATATCTGAGCATTACATTCGATAACACAGGAACAGATGTAAAAGAAATCGGAAAACGAATAGTCAAAGCCAAAAAAGTTATTGGAGCTCTGTATGGAATCCTATGGAGTAAAGAAATAACCAAGAAACGGAAATTTAATATCTATGAGGCAATGGTAAAAAGCTCCCTCCTATATAGATCAGAAACCTGGAGAATTAAAGATAGATACAAGAAGAGTTGAGGCAGTTGAGATGGATGCAATTAGGAGATCTATGCGGATTTCACGATGAGAAAGAATGAGAAACGATATCATAAAACAACGGATGGAAATAGAAGGCACTATAACGCAGGATATCGAAAAAAAGCAGCTTACGTGGTACGGACACGTGGTAAGAATGTCAAATGCCCGATGGTCTAAAAGAATACTCCATTGGCAACCAACATACAGAAGAAAACGAGGAAGGCCAAAACTAGAGTAGCAGAAAATCATGCGTAAATGCATGAGTGAGAGAAATCTAAGACCTCAGGACTGTGAAGGAGAGGCTGGAAATTAGGTATCGGACAAGGTTGAAAGACGTTCTAAACTATTTATATATATATATATATTATATGACATTCTATGCGATATCACAAGTAACCAAGTATCCAGAGGTATCAGGCTACGAGCAGCACATAATCAAGTCACGCGCAGCGATTCCCGTTCCCAGGCCAGGAAATGCTGACCAAGCGTCTACCAAACGCCAAGCCGAAGGTTACACCGTCCATTCTTGAATATCAACGTAGGAATATGCCAACACCGTGGAACTGTGCTTCTAGAATAATAGACCGTCGACACAGCACCTTAATTTTGTATAAATGCAGGGATCTTTTAGATATAAGTGAGTTAGTAACTCATTTTCATTGTAAGCATAATCTATGCCCTATTTAATTTTGATTTTTCAATAAATAAAGTTGTAAATGTTTTTAAAAAGTCATTTTGAAATAAATATAAAATTGGTGTCAGAAGTGGGATCCTTCTACACGAACAGAACACGGCAGAACTCACCAGGGGAAATTCATCGAACCACGGCGGTCCCAACTGTTTGTGGAGGTTCCCAAACCCTAAAGAAGAAGAAGAACAGCCTTCAAACATCCCTTCAACCCTCTACTCCAACATCAGGAACAGTGCAAATAACCTGACAGCGTAATATGTGGAAAATATTGTAAGTACACTAAGAATCATCTCGTTTTAAATTGCGTAATAACTCACAATTTCATTTAATTTATTTTCAAAAGATACAGTTCTAAAGCCCAATACACACATCCATAAAATTTTTATACTGAAATTTTATTATATTAAGGTCTCATATAAAACGTAAATATAAGAAATATTCAAATATGCCAGCCACTGATAATGCAAACAACCCTCCTGCAAACAATGCAAATAATGCAGGAGGTGCGGATGCACCAGTCGTTAAGCCTTATAAGCTCAGCGAAATATTTTCCATCATGAGTACGGTGGCAATCAAATATTTCTAAATACGTTCATATTGTCTTGCACCACGGCTCATATTATGGCCGTCGGTAACCAAATAAATTTGTTAAATTTACACGTTAAGAATAAATTGCGCGGTCGAGCGGCGGAACGTATAAACTCTAGGAATCCTAGTACGTGGCAAGAAATAAAGTCACTATTAGAAACACATTTCGGAAATTCTCGCGATTTGTCGTCGCTGATACAAGATCTTCAGCGAATTCGACAACTACCCAATGAATCACCACTAAGGTTTATCAGCCGACTCCAGACACATAAAGCCAAAATTTACGCTTCCATTAACAAGCAGAACTATTCTCAAGAAGATAAGAGAGCACAGACCCGGCTAGCCGAATCAATGACCCTTAACACCCTCCTAACATGATTGGAACCAAAACTAGGTCAGATTGTGAGAGCAAGTGACCCTGCGGACATCCTAACCGCACCAACCGCATCAGGAGAGAGCTTCAGCTGAATTACTTTCAGAAGTTCCACCAGAACGCTAATAAAAACACGAACGCTCCACCCCGAAGACCCAGTACATGCAACATCAAGCAATGCAACTACTGTAAGCGTACAGGACATACGTTCAACGAATGTAGACAACGGCAGAATTTCGGAAATAATTATAACTCGAACTCCCAAAATCAGATGTCAAGACCCCCGTTCCAACAACAAAATTCGCAACAACCCCAACAGCCACAACGGTTTCAGACGAATTTCAGGCCGAACCAAAGCCTTGGAAACGATCGTCCATCTGTAATTAGGCCGAACCCCAATATAGGAGTTTGACCATCAGTGGTTCAACAAAATCCAAACTTCAACAGGCCACAGAATAGAACCTATAACCTTAATTACGATCAAGATCAAAACTACTCCTATGAGGATTATCAAGAATCAGAAGAATTTCAAGATACCTATGAAGTATTCGACCAAATAAATCCGGGTTTTCACCAGGGCCCACCTGCGTCAACAGACCCCCCGAATCCACAACAAGACATGGCCAAGATTCATGCACAAATTCAGACCATGAACTTGGACGATTACAACCCCAACTTGAACTTTCCCGAGCAAAACTTCCAATAGATTCTTTACACAGTATTAAATCAAAAAATCTTTATTACATTACAGACGCGACGAAGACTTTTAGATTTTTAGTAGACTCCGGAGCTGATCTTTCAATTTTTAAACCGAAAAATTTCGACAAAGATCTCCTGAAAATGTCATCATTCAGGGAATCACTGACCAAAAAATACTCATCAACGTAAAAGATCCACATAAGATATACATTTGCAATCTGACCTAGACTTTGACGGTTTGTTAGGTTTAGACTTCTTGAAACACTATCAGTGCATAGTAGATCTCTAGAATAAACAGCTGGTAACAAATTTTAAGACAATACCCCTCAACAAAGTAGCCGGTGATTCAACATCCAAAGCACAGCCGCAAAATCATCTAAATAACTCCAAAATCTCCAACATAACTTCCATCGCTCCACGGAGGGAACCAGTTTTTAAGCTAAGGTGCAGTCTATATGACACCAAAGCTATCCTCTCTGGCAAAGACATAGAAAAGGTACGCATTCCCAATGCTTTGGTAAAAGTAAACAAACATGGTGAATTCATTACTACAGTCATAAATCCGAATGCAATTCCCAAAACCGTAGATTTTTCCCAACTGAAGATTGAACCAATAGAAAACATCACCGTCAACCATCTTGGTGAATTTCAATACACTACTAACAGCGACAGAATACCGAATTATGTATAGAATATTCAGACATCTTTAACTTAGAAGGTGATAAACTAACCTTCACGAACGAAATTAAACACACAATAAAAACAACGACAGACAAACCGACATTCACTTAGTCCTATAGATAGATATAGATGCCTCAGGAAAACAGAAATGGAGAGTCGTCGTGGACTACAGGAAACTGAATGAGATAACGGTAGACGACAAATATCCGCTCCCGAATATATCTGACCTTCTGGATCAACTTGGCAAATACCAATATTTCTCCACTCTTGATCTGGCATCAGGATTCCATCAGATAGAGATCGACCCCAAGGATATTCAGATAACCGCATTCACAGTGGAGAACGGGCCCTTTGGTTTGAAGAATGCTCCTTCTACGTTTCAAAGGGTCATGGACAACATCCTATTGGGGATCCAAAACGAGAGATGCCTGGTATACATGGACGACATCATCATCTACTCCCTATCCATCCATGAACATATACAGAGACTGAAAGAAGTTTTCAAGAGGCTCGGGCAAGCGAATATGAAAATACAGCTTGACAAATGCGAGTTCCTGCGAAGAGAAGTCGCCTACTTAGGGCACTTGGTAACCAGCGAGGGAGTTAAACCAGAAGAACCAAAAAGACATCAAGTCGTTCTTAGGTCTTGCAGGATATTATCGACGCTTTATCGAAAACTTTGCTGAATTAACAAAACCTCTGACCCGTCTTCTCAAAAAAGACATTCCCTTTGACTTTGCCTCAGATTGTAAGGAAACCTTCGAAAACCTGAAGAAAGCACTAACTACCACCCCTGTCCTCATCTACCCCAATTTCGAGGAACCATTTATATTAAAGACAGACGCAAGCAATTTCGTCATAGGTTCAGTATTGTCGCAAGGACCTATTAGAAAATACCTTCCAATAGCGTATGCTTCAAGAACCCTATACAAAGCTGAATCCAGGTATTCGGTTATTGAGCGTGAATTACTCGCCATTGTTTGGACAGTCAAGCATTTTCGACCGTACCTTTTTGCTAGAAAATTCATTCTAGTAACCGAGCATCGAGCCCTAACGTGGCTCTTCTCCGTGAAAAATACAGAAAGCCGATTAGCCCGATGGAGACTCAAACTATAAGAGTATGATGACAAAATCAGGTACAAACCGGGAAAGATCAACAAAAATGCGGACGCCCTGTGTAGAATTAGAATCAAGCATTTTTCGGAATTTCAAAACGACGCTCAATTAACACCGTAGTGAGCCCTAATGGCAACCGAAAATTCGGATGACGAAGTCATTGTTAATACAGATCATGAAGAAAATAAGGCTGCCCAGCACAATAAGATGTATCAAGAGTTCGACACCTTTGTTGAACTGTACAAAAATCAATCTGTGATTGATTATTTGAAAATGGAATTTTCTAATGATCAACTCCTCGATAAGAAAAATAAAAATATCCTGAGCTGTTTCCGACAGAACGAACTAACAGACATAAACAACAAAATCCTAGAAGATATCTTCGAGGAGAATGCAGACTTCGAGAATTTGAAAATCAATGTGCTTTCTAGTAAGACAGTAAAAAAATAGGAAATACTTTATAATTCCATTATCATACAATCCAGATACAATTAGCGAATACCTTTTTGGATCGTTATATTTAAGTCAAGATCTATTTCTACCCGATGAAACTTATTGTATCGAAACCAACGTAGATCTGCCAATTTTAGAAATGCCGTCTTTTATAAATTCCGAAAAAGAAACTAAATTTAAGGTATTCCAAAATGTTACCAAGACCCCGAAAAAAGATCAAATTCCCATCATACTTGACCAGTTTCGCAATGGAAAAACTAATTTACATAGAGGTGTGAACGAGACAATCAGAAGAATCAAAGAAAAATACCAATGGAAAGGATTGACTAAAGATGTGGAGAAGTTTATCAAGGAATGCGAAACCTTTCAGAAGGCCAAAGCATACCGGAAAAACCTAGACAGACCGCTTGTTATAACCGAAACACCAAAAGCTCCATTAGAAAGGGTCAACATCGACATCCTCGAAGTTCCTACAAAGAACTACACTCTGACCATCAGAGATGAGCTAACCAAATTTAGTCAAGCCTATCCCATCGAAAATAAGTCTGCTAAATCCGTCGTGAACACTCTCCTTGTCTACTTTCAACATTATGTGTGCGAATACATTGTGACTACAGGAGAGAGTTCGATAACGCCCTCCTAAGAGATTTATGGAAAATATATGACATTAAATTATGCTACTCAAGTGTAGGTCACCACCAGAGTAATGGATCCTTGGAACGGATCCATTCAACCCTTCTGGAAATGATCAGACTCCACCTTGCAGATCATCCCAGAGAACACCCGTTCAGTATATTACCGTAGGCAGTAATTTTCTATAACAACGCTGCAAATAAGACATAAGGGTTTACTCCTCACGAACTTGTTTTTGGCCACAGTTCCAGCAGACCACCAGAGAAGCTGTATAATGAGAAGAAATTAATTACCAAATATGTGAGAGACTTAAATAATCGATTTTCCCATTTTTGAAAGATAGCATGAGAAAGGACTAAGAGACAAAAACAAAAGGCCAAGATAAGATTCGACCAACACGTTCAGTAGAACATTCAAGAATTTAACGTTGGTGACAAAGTGTTTATAAAGGAGTCCCAACTGAAAAACAAATTGGCGAACAAACAAACGTGTTCAAAATCAAGAACAATGTGTGGTTGACGATTTTATCGGAACCACTACAAGTGCCCATAAACTGCCCGCGAGTAAATACAAAGACAGTTACTCTTGCCCAGAACCCTATCATTAAACTCGAACCAGAGTGTCATGCGTTTATCGGAATAACGAAAGTACAGGCCGACAAACAGAAGACCTCCGACTTTCTGGACAACCCACAGCCCGTGATGATCCCCTACGAATGCTACAGTCATATTTATGAGAAGATCCAACTCCCGAAGCTAGAACCTCTCAAACTTGAAGAAATCAACGCCGAAGACTTGGATGCTGCCAATCATAAACTTCAACAATCCGCGAGAGATCTGGACCAACTCATAAACCAACCATTTATAACATGTAATATATCGTGGATGACGTATTCTACGATAGCTGCCATTTGCCTCATCTTTGGAAGCTATGTGATAGTAAAAATATCGAAGAAATGTAAAGCGACCAACCCAAAGACAGAATATCAAGGTGAAACTCCCCTGAAAAGAATTAGAAGTCTCCTCCTAAGACGAAGACAGAATATAGAAAATTCAGAACATGAGATGGAAAATCTCGTGGTACCATAAAAGTTGTTACATGGCATCAACTTTTTATTAATAAGGGGAGCTGTTATATGACATTCTATGCGATACCACAAGTAACCAAGTATCCAGGAGTATCAGGTTACGAGCAGCACATAATCAAGTCACGCGCAGCGGTTCCCGTTTCCAGACCAGGAAATTCTGACCAAGCGTCTACCAAACGCCAAGCCGAAGGTTACACCGTCCATTCTTAGAAACCAGCGTAGGAAGATGCCAACACCATGGAACTGCGCTTCTAAAATAATAGAACCGTCGACGCACCACCTTAATTTTGTATAAATACAAGTTCTTTTAGATATAAGTGAGTTAGTAACTCATTTTCATTGTAACTAGCTTTCGAATCTTGATTCTTCATCAGGATTACTTCAATTATACAAATTATGAAATTACAATGTAAACATGAAAAATATATGGTACTTACGAAGTTGAGATTTAACTAAACATTAAATATTTTGGAATAGAAGTTATCATCAGTAATGATAATCGTACGTATCACTATAACAATGTTTAAAATAAAAAATGTAAATAAATTTGGAGACTAGAAAACTTTTGAAAATTTAAATTGTAATATTGAAATTTTGACATAATATTGAGTTGACAAATTTATTTGATTGAAATCTAAATAGTCATAAAAACGATTCATACAAGGTATTAATAATAATCTATGTATTATTTTGATTAAATTGCAGTAAATAACTGTACATTATACTCAAGCTATCAATGCCTTTTTTTAAATTTAATGTATTAGGTTCTTTTGCTATATGAGACATCTCAAGAAATAATAATTTATTTCCTTATCTTAGATCCTAAGCTAAGAAAATTAATTTCGTGTTTCGATTCTACTGCATGTTTAGCTAAAGTACAATTGAATTTTTTTAGCCTTATATCACTTTTGTGTGATGTAATACGGTCTTTCAAGCATCTACTTGTTTCTCCTATATATTTTTTATTACAACTGCTACACGGTATACTATAAATTACATTAGAGTTATTTAATATGTGATCTTTATCTTTCAATTTTGAAAACAATGATTTGTTTGTTAATATGTTTCTAAAAGCTAGTTTAATATCAGTATACTTAGAAAGAGTATTTTTTATTTTATGACTGCTTATTTGTATAAACGGGACAGAAAAATATTTGATGAACTGATTATCAGCATTATTAATATGTTCTATAGATGTTCTATTAAAAAGTAAAGACTTGAGTAAATTTCGTGGATATCCGTAAATTATGAATTTATCATATAGAATTTTTAAATTTTGTTCTTTATTAGAAGAATGAGATGTTCTTATTACTCTGTTTTTCATTCCTAGTATCAAGTTGGTTTTTTGTTTTGCCAGATGATAAGATTGATAATGAAGAAATCTACCCGAAGAACCAGATTTCAACTGCCAGGAAGTAGTTATAGAATTGTCATTTCTTCGTATCACTCGAGTATCTAAGAAAGGAACACTTCGGTCGTTGTCTTCTTCTTCTATTGTGAATTTTAGAAGGTAATCATAACTATTGAATACATTTAACAATTGTTCTTTACTATTTTCAGGAATACTGAGAATCAAATCATCAACATATTTTTTTAAAAATGTTATATGGAAATCTAATTGAGCAATACAGTCTATAATAAGATCATCCATGAAATATTGTGATATAATAGGAGAAACAGGACTACCCATTGGCATACCACGTATCTGTTTCTATATCACATTAGAGTATGAAAATACTGTTGAATCAAAAAGAAAGTTTATCAATTTTAGAAATCTGGTTTGTGACTTTTTGCAATCTAGTTTTATGTGATACCAATGTTTTTTATACTTTCAGATACAAGTTTTCGTGATATGTTATTAAACAGTGCTTTAACATCAAGACTAATGTTTTCACAAAAATTAAAAAAATCTTTGATGAAAAAGTCATTATCAGGATTTTATGCATTGGTTAGAATATTAGTACCGGGTCCGGATGTTGTCAATCAGCATCTGGGAGGAGCGAAGTGCCAACCCGGCGCGTCTCCAGGTGGCGGATAGGAGGGGGCCTCTGACGATGACTTTTATATGAGAAGGGGGCCTGCGGGGAAATAAGGCTCATTGAGACTAAAAACTCAATTGGCAGCCACGAATACCCTGCCGCGGACCAACTTCACCTGTCCCAGCTGTAGTGTCGTGGCTAAGGGAATTGCACTCAGGTACAACGATGCCAGGTGTGCGTTCGAGCTAACCTCGAAACCACCCTGTCAAACCAACGCATCCTGGTCGTCTGTGGTCATTTCTCGCGGGCTAGTGATGCGGGGGGGGTCTTGGCTTAACCGCCCGGACCAAGAGGAAATAACCTCATCAAAAATTCTAAATCCAAGGCGGGAAACCAGGCCGAGGGATGCATGGTCAGATAGAGGACTGGTCTCTACTGATTTCGACCTTGGAGCACAAGGGGGAACTCCACTGTATTAACCCCTTACTCCTGCATGCGGGGCTCTGCAGGAGTGGACCGATTTGTCCCCAGCTACTCGTGGGAACTTTATGGAAAATACACATAAAACCCAACTCACCAGAGGAGAGATGGAGAAAGCCTCCACCTCTTCATCCGCGCTCCCTGTAAAAAAGGGAAATGCCAAACGGCAATGAAATCGTTTGCCGTTCGACCTGCCGAAACTCGGACAGCCGGGCGGCAGAGACGATCCACTGAGAAAGGGGCTCAGTGGAGCAGGAGTGCGGAAGTACCTGCGACTCCTCCATCAGGGACTTGCACCTGAGGAGGCCAGTAAACAGGCTCTTCAGCACTCCACACCACCTACTGTCCCGACCCCGAAGGTAACACCGACGGGAAAAGGGACGGGAAAGAGAGGCGCGGAGCATATCACTCCTCTGGAACGGCCTCAGCCTAAAAAGCCGAAAACAGCTGCAGCAAAAACCGGGCATGCCACTGGATACGCTGCAGCTGCCAAGGCCGTAAAGGCTATTCGTGTGGGTATCATACCCAAGGATTACCCTAGAGTAATCCTGGAACCACAGCGGCTCTCAACACTGGAGGATACTCTAGTGGAAGAGATGTGCAGTGGAGAGGTGAAGGGAATGCACTTCACCGGTATACATTTCCGCTGTGGAATGATGCTGGTGGACTGCGGTTCTCAGGATTCGGCGGACTGGCTCATTGGAGTAGTGCCGGCCTTGAGGTCTTGGGAAGGACCCGAGTTAGTGGCGGTGGAGGAGAAAAACATCCCCAAGCCCGTCACTGTAACGGTGTACTTCCCAAGAAGCTTCGAAATGGAGACGGAGAAGATCCTCCGACTCGTCGAAGTACAGAACACCTGGCTCAGTACCGGAGCCTGGAAAGTTCTCAACTCCAAAAAGGAGGGAACCGGTACTGTCCTCACGATTGGGATCGGGCCCTGAAGGCAGAAGGATGCGTCTTAAACTTTAGGTTTGGACGTGTGTCTGTCTCGGGGCTAGGACGGAAAAATAATCCTGCGGGAGGTCTAAAAGATGCGGAGATGCCCTCCACATCTACGGACTCCGGTGTGCAGGATAAAACTGCCAGCTCAGGTCTGGTCGAGGCCGCTGCTGGCTCTGCCAAAGAAGCCGGGCCGGCAGAGAAATCATCTGCAGTCCTGGGGGAAGGGCGAACCAATGCGGGGGTCGAGGCCATAATCCGAGACCCAGATACCCGCTCGAGCTCCAAGGAGACTACCCTCCCGATGGATCTCGATGAGGGACAGGAGGAAAGAGAGGAGGGGGGGAATTAGAGGCTGGACTACCCAGCCCCTACACCCCAGACTACAGCACCTTCATCGCTTTCTCCAAGGTGGTGCATCACGCGAAGGGAGCTTCAGCAGTGATTGCAAGGCTGTTTGCGAAATCCCAACTGGATTTTGTACTGATCCAGGAACCCTGGACAGGCAAAGCAGGCCAAATTAAAGGTTTGGCATCTAAAGATTCAAAATTGATCTATGACCAGAGGCAGGAGTCCCCTCGTGCTTGTGTGATCATAAGAAACAACATTAATTACACATGTGTTTCAGAATTCATGACTCGGGATCTAGTTCCAATTCTAGTACACCTCAACACTGGGGGCATCAACCGAGACATAGTTATTGCATCTGCCTATTTCGCTGGAGACAATACTGCAATACCTCCAGTAGAAGCTCAAGAGCTAGTGCAATACTGCAATAGCAGACAACTGCCAGTCATCATAGGCTGTGATGCCAATGCGCACAATGTTATTTGGGGAAGCACGAACAACAACCTTAGAGGTGAGTGCTTACTTGAATATCTCTTAGCTACTAATCTAGAAACCCTTAATGTGGGAACAACCCCCACTTTTGTCACGAGAGCAAGAGAAGAGGTCCTGGACGTAACAATTGCCAGCTTTACTGCCAGGAATAACGTATTTGATTGGAGAGTGATGGAGGAACCCTCTCTCTCCGATCATAGGATTATAGAGTTTAGGATTGCGGGGGAAGTAACCTCACTGTCTCCAACTCGTAACCCTAGAAATACAGATTGGTCTAAATATAAGACCCTTCTGAAGCAAAACTTGGAACAGATCGAAAGTAATGGGGTCAAACACCCACACTGCGATCTGGATCAAGAGGTCGAACTGGTCAGTGTGGCGATAACGGAGGCATTCCAATCAAGTTGCCCACTCTCAAAAGCTCGACCAAGCAAGGAAGCACCTTGGTGGAACAAAAACCTGTCAAACCTCAGATTAGAGGTCCGTCGGCTCTTCAACAGGGCCAAAAGAGACCATAATTGGCAGAGCTACACCGAGAAGCTCACACAATACAATAAGGAGATCAGGAAGGCCAAGAGGCTTCACTTTCAAGCTTTTTGTGAAAAGATCACTTCGACTCCTACTGCAGCCAGATTGCATGGCAAAAGGGGCAATCAGCCCCTTAATGTCGCTCAAGAAGCCAGACGGGACATACACTGAGGGAGAAGAGGAGCGATCTGCTCTACTTCTCAAAACACACTTCCCTGGAAGTGAACCCCTCAGTAGTACTGACGTAGCAATCCAAACCAAGAATCCTCGCAAGGAAGATTGGAGTATTGCTAAGAAGATATTTACAAGACAAAGGTTGGAATGGGCAGTCAACACCTTTCAACCTTATAAATCGCCGGGAGTAGATGGCATATTCCCAATACTCCTACAGAAAGGAATGGAGGAGATCCTTCCCCATCTCCTGAAGATTACAAGAAGCTGCCTAGCACGGGGCTTTATACCTAGCATATGGCAAAGAGCCAAAGTAATCTTCATACCGAAAATAGGGAAAAAAAATGGGACTGATCCCCGATCTTTCCGACCTATCTGTTTAACATCGTTTTTACTGAAAACGATGGAGAAAGTAGTGGATAACTACATAAGAACAGAGATTCTGAAGGACAAACCACTTCATAAATGTCAGCATGCATACAGGGCGGGGCGTTCAACAGAAACCGCGCTGTATCAGCTAACCGAGGTCATTCAGAGCTCTCTGAACAATAAAGAAATCGCAATGTGTGCCTTCCTGGACACATCTGGGGCTTTTGACAACACCACACATGTGTCAATCAGGGAGGCACTCACACGGCGAGGAGTGAACAAGAACATTATCAAATGGATGTATGAGATGTTGAAGACGAGAATAGCTGAGGCTCAAGTAGGTGATCACACCACCTCTGTTAAAGCTACTCGTGGAACACCTCAAGGAGGAGTAATATCTCCCCTCCTATGGAGCTTAGTAGTAGACGAGTTACTCCACAAACTCACGGAGCTTGGCTTCACACGTATAGGCTATGCCGACGACATAGTCCTAATAGTCCGAGGAAAATTCGCGAACACCCTATGCGAATTATTGCAGGAGGGCCTCAGAACTATTGAGCAATGGTGCTTGTCAGTGGGGCTTAGCATAAACCCATCCAAGACCACAATTATTCCATTTACTAGGAAAAGGAAACTTCCAGCTATGAAACCTCTCACTTTAAGTGGAGACATAATAAGCTGGAAGGCTGAAGTCAAATATCTGGGATTAACACTAGATAGCAAGCTTCTGTGGAACAAACATATTGAGGCTACTGCTAGCAAAGCAATAAAGGCCTTAATGGCGTGCAGAAATCTGACTGGTAAGACTTGGGGATGTAACCCAAAAATACTGCGATGGATGTACGTCATGATTGTAAGACCGATAATATCATATGGGTCAATAGCCTGGCATGGCAAGGCAAGTCAGAGCAATACGAGGAAAACCCTCGATAGAATACAAAGACTAGCCTGTGTCTGTATCACTGGAGCCATGAGAACTTGCCCGACCAGGGCACTAGAGATCATCACAGATCTCACACCTCTCCATCTAGTGATAGACAGATTGGCCCATGAGGCCATTCTAAGACTATCTAGGGAAGGTTCAGACATTGTGGGAATTCGGAATCAGAGAGCTTGGTCCTCTCTGTCCAAACACATCCCATCAGCAAACCTTCCCAGTGATGTAATGACAAAGAAAATTAGCATCGAGAGAACTTTCACCACGGTGCTAAGTAGCAGAGAAGATTGGGACAGGGGGCTCACAACCCAAGCTCTCAAAAAGAATACCATCAACACTGATGGTTCTAAGACCACGACGGAGACAGGCGCTGGAGTGTTTGGGAATCGCACCAAATGCTCATTTGCGCTAGGCTGCTGCCCAAGCGTCTTTCAAGCAGAATTGCTTGCAATTGAGAGATGCGTGGAGGTGAACCTTGAAAGAAACTATCAGAAATGTGACATTGCAATACATTCTGATAGTCAAAATGCAATTAAAGCACTGAACTCTCATACCATTGACTCTAAAATGGTATGGGAGTGCCGAAGGAAGCTCAATGAGCTAGGCAAGAACAACAGGGTCTACTTAGTCTGGGTTCCCGGCCACTCGGGAATCAAAGGCAACGAGGAGGCCAACACACTTGCCAGGAAAGGAGCACAAACTCCATTTACTGGCCCAGAACCCTTCTGTGGCACAGATAAAAGCACCTACAAGAAGGAGTTTCTGGAGAAGGAAAAAACCGTAAGAGAAACACTCTTGCGGGATACCCCTGGATTGAATCATTCCAAAAAGTTTCTAAAAAACTTTGATACTGCAAGATCCAAAAGGTATTTGGATCTCAGCAAGAACAAGCTACACCTACTCACTGGATTTCTTACAGGACACTGTTGCCTCAAGAAGCATCTAATGAGATTAGGTCTAGCAGAGGATGACGAGTGCAGATTCTGCGGGGAAGAGGAGGAAACTCCGGATCACCTGGTGACGGAATGCCTCGCCATTGCTAGCCAACGCAAACAGTGCCTTGGACTAGCAACCTGCAGTAGTGAGGAAGTATCCTCCTTGATGCCAACCCAGATACTGGAGTTCATTAGAACTCTGGAACTGGAAGGCGAGTTGTAGACCGCGTATAGGCGAGTGCAACTCAGGTGGGGGGCACAATAGACCTTATGGTCGCAGTGCAATGTAACCCCCTCTTAAATCTAAATCTAAATCTAGAATATTAGTATTCAGTTGAGCTATACCCCTGTTAGGACTCTAAACACCTGAAATAATAGGTCGTAATTGTAGAATCGGTTTATGAATCTTAGGAAGACCATATCATTTATTGACAGTACCGTTGTAACACCTATATTTATTTCCTTCTACTGCAGTAATTACATTATCTTTTTCAAGATCTGAGATAATTAAATTTGATTTTTGTTGAATTGTAGACGTCGAATCTCTTGGTAATACTCTGTAGTAATATGTATCATTTAAAATTTCTAGAGCTAAATTATTATATTGTTGTTTTGTTAAAATTGTAGTCACATTCATCTTATCAGATGGAATTACCAACATTTCTGGATTATTCTTTAAGAAGTTCTTACATTTCTTAAATTGTGATGTTAATAGGTTAATACCTAAGTCTTTAAATGTATGTACTGTATTAGTTATTATATTAGTAATTATGTTAAGATTTAGATTTCTTTTTTATTTGGTAAGTTAGATATAACATCATTGTCTGAAAGCCATTTTGAAATATTAATATTAATAAGTTGAGGTTCAACACTGAATTTTGGTCCAAAAGATAAAAAATGTTTAACACCTGATGGTATTATAACACCAGATAAATTTTTAATCCAATGTGTTGGAGTTTCGATAGTTTTAAGCTGAGTAGTTATTAAATTGTTGAATTTTCTTTTATTATTTTCTTTGATTTTGTAAAAGAGTTTGTTGTAACTGATAAGTCTAATGTAATTTATAGTATACCGTGTAGCAGTTGTAATAAAAAATATATAGAAGAAATAAGTAGATGCTTGAAAGACCGTATTACATCACCCAAAAGTGATATAAGGCTAAAAAATCCTCTTGTACTTTAGCTAAACATGCAGTAGAATCCAAACACGAAATTAATTTTAACGGTGTCAGGATCTTAGATAAGGAAATAAATCTTGTAAAAAGATTATTTCTTGAGATGTCTCATATAGCAAAAGAACCTAATACATTAAATTCCAAAAAAGACATTGATGGCTTAAGTATAATGTACACTTATTTACTGCAATTGAATCAAAATAATACATAAATTATTATTAATACCTTGTATGAATCTGTTTTATGACTATTTAGATTTCAATCAAGTAAATTTGTCAACTCAATATTATGTCAAAATTTCCATATTACAATTTAAAGTCGCTGATAAATTTCCTGAATTATAATATATATATAATGAAGAAGCTATGTTTCATACTATCTGCTTCGCACATAGCTAAATGAAGCAACTGAAGATAATTTAGAAACTAAAGAAATAAATAAAAAATATATTAAGTAACTTTTCAAATACTTTCTATCTTCTACTTTTAACACGTGTATCTAGTTGCACGGAAACCGTGTAAAAATTCGATTATTTTTGAGTCCACTGAGTAGTTGAGCTAAAAAACAACGTACGTATCTATCTTATGGAAAACATAAGCAAGTAAGTTACGAAACTTCAACCCGCTACCAAGACGCTGACATCGCAGATCAACAACCAGCGTGCATCCGTCAGCATAATTATATTATAAAAACATTTGTACATAGATTTAAGATGCTTTTTGTCATATCATCTCGTTGTTATAAGATCATTTACATAATTAAATAAATCTTTTTAAAAAGTCTCTTGTGAATCACAAACATATAATTGACGCAGTCTTAGTGGATGTGCGAAGTCTGAAAAAGTATCGCATGGTGTCGATATTATCTTTTTCCTGATTTGAAGCCTTTTCTTCTTCATCGCACAAGAACCTGGAAGTTCCTGGAGAACCTGTGACCCTTGGTAGACCATCAACGAGCAACAAAAAGTCGAGGAAGGAGCGGAGACTACAGGACAACCGTCGTTAGAAACTGTAAGTGCCAAATTCCTTCTTGCCTTTTCCAACCCTCTGTTTAAGGACTTGAGAAAAGATAGCTTAGTTACCAAAATTTTTTTTTTATTCAAGAAAGAACAAAGAAATAATTATATATTAAGTATATGTCTGAATTGGACGAATTAACAGATCAATTGAATAATTTTCAAATAACACAAAGTAGAATAGATAGAGATAGTTCAGAATTAGATATTAAGAAAGAAATAAAAATGACCACACCAGTACCAACAGTTAACTGGGACCTTTTCAAGTCCAGAGTTGATAATATCAAGCCTTATGATGGTAACAGCGATACTTTGAACAAATTTATAAATCGTTGTGACACATTAGTAACTTCTTATGGCATATTTAATGACGGTGAATTAAATAAACATATCATAGATTGCATTCAGGATAAATTAATAGGTAAAGCTGAAGCTATGGTAGGAAATCGTGTTGAGCTTAATAATTGGGAAAGTCTCAAATCAGCGCTTATACAATGTTTCTCCGACCGTAGGGACATAGAATGTTTAATTCAAGAATTAACAAGAACTAGACCTCAGAAAAGCGAACATCTCCTTAATTTTGGCAGCCGTTTACAATTATTACGTAGTAAGATTGTTCAAAGAATAAGCAATGATACAAATATGACACAAGCGGAGAAACTATTGAATATTAAACATTACGACAAAATTGCCTTAGATACCTTTATTGCAGGATGTACCGGAATTTTGAAAAATAATATGCATATCAAAAAACCATTATCTTTAGAAGATGCTATGGCTTATGTGAATGAATTTGAAAACTTTGAAAGATTATACGGTAATTTTCAAATTAATTATAAACAGACATCACACTTTAATCCCACACTCCAACCAAGACAGCAAATATTTCCTCAAACCTCTCAAAATTTTCAACTCAATCAGTTCCCGCAAACAACTAAAACAAATTTTTTAACATCAAATAATCCCTTTTCCAATCAAAGATATACCGAAACAAATCAAATATGGCCTAACCAACCACTAGATATCAAACCCATACCTCAGCCAGAAAAGAGATATTTCACTAATCGAGAAGTTTTCGGACCCCCACGTAATGTATTTGCACCAAAGCCAATTCCTCCGGCACAACTTCCGAAACCAGAGCCAATGTCCACCAACTCCAGAACACCTACTATAAATAGTCGACGACAACTCCAGAATCGCCCAAATTTTCAAAAACAAGTCTTCACTAATCGTCAATTTAATAATTCCCCGAAATACACTTTTGAAGAATTATATTCTAACGAATATGATGATGATACATACGTAGAATCAGATTATAATAAATACCCAAACATTCATCAAGATGAATCTCATTCACAAACGCACGCAGAATACAATTACGCCAATCAACAGATACAGTCCGACAACTCAGATTCTATCAAAAATATAGATTTTCAAGAAAATTTTTACCAAGACCCATCTCAAAACCAACATCCTTGATAGAAATAAACATTTCATCAAGTAATGCCCTTCCATACTTAGAAATAAAAAATCCAAAATTAAAATTATTAATTGACACAGGAAGCTCTAAATCGATCATTAGACCTTCCATTATTGAGAAATATTATCCAGAAACAATTTATCAATCACCCTCTGAAATTAAAACTGCTATAGGAAGTAAGAAAATCAGATACAAAGCATTAATACCGGCTTTTCAAGAATTTTATTGCCATTATGAAATAGACTTCATATTATTCGACTTCCACGATTATTTTGATGGAGTTATAGGACTCACAGATTTAATCAATATGAATTTCAACAACGATTTAACAAATCAAAGGCTATGTAACGAATATGTGGAAATCCCTTTTAAATTTAGGAAACCTTCAGATGTAAATTTTTCTTTTTCATTAGATGCTCATGAGAAAACTATTAAAAATATTCCAGTCAGCATATATGAAGGAGAAATAATAATAAATAAAGGTAATTTAGGAGAATTAATCATTCCTCAAATTTTAAGTATTGCTAAGGATGGATATGCTCCAATAGAAATCGAGAATCCGACAGATAAATCTATAACAGTTAGAATTGATAAACCCATACCAGTTAAATCATTTGATTCTAATCTATATGAAATTTTCAATTGCGAACAAATATCCCATTACTTCAAGAATAACCGAGAATCGCTGTTAAAAGAGACATCTGTAGAAAAGTTCATTAACACGTGTCATATGAATTCCGAGGAACGAACAGCTATACATAAACTCTGCAAACAGTATAGCGACGTATTCTTCAAAACTGATGACAAATTACCTTTTACATCTCGAACAAAACATACTATTAACACAACAGATGAAATGCCGATTCACGTGAAATCTTATCGCTATCCGCATGTACATAAGAACGAAGTACAAAGACAAATCAAAAATATGCTAGATAATGGAATTATTAGAAAATCTACTAGCCCATTCTCATCACCAATATGGATAGTTCCTAAGAAAATAGATTCATCGAACAAACAAAAATGGAGACTCGTTGTAGACTACAGACAACTAAACAACAAAACAATAGACGACAGATACCCCATCCCAAATATTAATGACATACTGGACAAATTAGGAAGATCGCAATATTTTTCAATATTAGACCTCGCTAGCGGATTCCACCAGATAGAAATGAACGAAGACTCAATTGCAAAGACAGCGTTTAGCGTCGAACACGGTCACTACGAATTTTTAAGAATGCCGTTTGGACTGAAAAACGCACCCGCCACATTTCAACGTGTAATGGACGAAGTTTTGAAAGATCTTAAAAAAAAAATTTGCATGGTATATATGGACGACATAATAATATTCAGTACAGGGTTACAAGAACACATTCAAAATTTAAAATTAGTATTTGATAAGTTGAGAGATGCAGGCTTTAAAGTACAATTAGAATTAAATGCGAATTTCTAAAAAAAGAAGTTGAATTCTTAGGTCACCTAGTTACTCCGAATGGTATTAAGCCAAACCCAAAAAAGATAGAAGCAATTAGAAAATTTCCAATCCCAAAAACCCAAAAGCAAATCAAGTCATTTCTTGGACTCCTAGGATACCACAGAAAATTTATAAGAAATTTTTCAAAAATAACAAAACCTCTAACGAATTGCCTAAAAAAAGATAACAAGATAATACATTCAAGAGAATTTATTGAATGCTTCGAGACATGCAAAAATTTACTAATTTCAGAACCAGTCCTTGCTTACCCCGACTTCGAAAAGCCCTTCGAACTCACAACAGACGCCTCAAACTACGCAATTGGCGCTGTTCTCTCTCAAAATAACCATCCCATCTGTTATGCTTCTAGAACCTTAAATCCTTCAGAAATTAACTATTCTACTATCGAAAAAGAACTGCTTGCAATTGTATGAAGTTGCAAATACTTCAGACCATACTTATTTGGTACAAAATTTATTATTAATTCAGACCACAAACCCCTTCAGTGGCTATTCTCAATGAAAGAAGCAAACTCAAAACTTGTTAGATGGCGACTACAGCTTGAAGAATATGATTACACCATCAAGTATATGAAAGGTAAATCAAACGAAGCTGCATCCCTAGATAACAATACAGGTGATATCGATGAAATTGTTCAGCGAGAATTAGATAGAATAGGCCCCCTTCCACAACTAGACAACTCAACTATAACAGAAATTTTAGGCGAATGCTCAACTAACATTGACAACGCAAATACGAATCCAACAAGACCCAAGATAAATATAATTAATCACTATATAATACCGCCTAATGATGGAATAATCGAAGATGACAGTAGTACAGAAACAGCCCACTCTACTGACAGTAGTACGGAAACTGCCCATACTTCTCATGAAAATCCCGTATTAGATATTCCAATTTCTGAGAGATCATTCAATATCTATAAAAACCAACTGTTTTTAACGATAGGTGACTTTTCAGAAACACAATCTAGAAGAGAGAAAATTTTCAATAACACGACAACATATATAACTCTACCAAAAAATAACACCGAATTTCACATAGCTGAATTTATCAAAAATTTCCTCAACCCAAAGCAAACGTACGCACTATATTTCCACAACCCCTTATTATCCCATATCTTACCACCTGTAGTACATAGAACATTTAAGAATTCAACGTACAAACTCATCCAGTGTACTAAAATACTAACGGACGTAGAAACACAGGAAGAACAGAACGAAAAACTGAATTATTACCATGTGGGAAAAACATGTCATAGAGGCATGAATAAAATGAATGCTTCCCTTAGTAAATTATACTACTGGCCGACTATGAACTCTGACATAGAACAATACGTTAACAATTGCGAAATTTGCTTAAGAAATAAATATGATAGAACACCACCCATCATTAAGTTTAACCTAACACCTACGACTTCAAAACCCTTTGAACATATACATATGGACACATTTAAAATTTCAAATGAAGCATTTTTAACGATAATTGATACATTTTCACGATATGGACAAGCATATCCGATGAAAGTCTTAACAGGAGTTGCTGTAGTTGATAATTTAATAGATTTCATATCTCACCATGGAATTCCAGAAAAAATAACAACAGATCGAGGAACCGAATTTAAGAATTTTGATCTTGAAAATTTTTGTAAACTACATCGCATCGAACTACATTACACCACAGCAAAGAATAGTAATTCGAACTCACCTGTCGAACGATTCCATTCTACTATAATAGAACACATCAGATGCTTAAGAGAAGAAAACAAATCTTTCACTACACAACAATTAATAAAACGGGCAATATTAGGATATAACAATAGCATCCATAGCGTCACAAAATTTACTCCTTTTGAAATCATAAAAGGACATATCAATAACATTAACCCATATGACTTAAATGATCATCTCGTGATTTCACAGTATGTACAAAATCATAAAGAAACAGCAAAGAAAATCTACGAAAACATAAAACAAATCAACGAACACACAAAAGATAAAATAATCTCTAAACTAAACCAAGCTAGAAACGATCCACCTAATTTTGACAATCAAAAAATCGCCTTTATTAAAACTAAAGCAAGAGATAAAAAATTACCTAAATTCGAGAAATTGAAAATTATAGACGAATCTAGACTAAAACTCACAACACCCAAGGGAACTTATCATAAAAACCTTGCTAGAAAACCACCAACCAATATAAAATCTTTGTTACAGGAAGATAATGAAGATCAATTATCAAGTCATATCAAGCCTCAACATGATTCTTCAGATAATAGTAGTTCATAGTTTGGACTCTGACATACAAATGACAGCAGTCGACAATCCCATACTCCCTATCCAATTAGGAAAAGCTAAATTAATTTATACAAAACATACATTTTTACACTATATCGATCTACAACCTATAATTGACCAAATAATTAACATAAAAGATATATTTCAAAGAATTAAAAATAGCATTGACAATGTAAATTCAACAATGAGCAGAAATATGATATCATATCACGGCCTAGCCGACAGCATGTTACTCAGAACAAATTATCTCATCAAATCAGCTGAGAGAAAATATGATAATCTTTACCCACAGAGACGTAGCAAGAGAGGCTTATTTAATATTGTAGGTAAAATTGACAAATGGATATTCTGTACTTTAGACGCCGACGATGGAATCAGATACGAAAATGCTATCCAAACACTTCAACAAAATCAAAAAAGTATTATTCAAGAGAGTAATTTACAGATATCATTATCGAAGAAATTGATTCACAGTTACAATGATAGTGTCTTTAAACTTATAGAAAATCAAAATAAATTATCTCAGCAAATTGAACTATTCCAAACATTTGTTCAAGGTACGATTACTAATATAGATGAATATTTGAATTTCCAAGCAATTATTTCTCAGATGAATTTGGATTGCCAAAGTTTGATAAATTTCATGGACAATATAGAAAATGCGATAGTATTTTCCAAACTTCATGTCCTACACAACTCAATAATATCCAGCTCTGAACTTCAAGAAATGCTTAAATATCTCGAAAAAATATATAGTTCAAATCAAATTCCAGAATTCAGAAATATTCTTACTTACTATCAGTTTTTGGGAACTCAAGTTAATTTTTTGAATCATAAGCTTATCTTTGCCTTACATGTCCCAATACTGAATAACGTTACATTGAACCTATACCACCTATATCCTGTTATCCAAAACCATCAAATATTTATTCCAAAATACCCATATTTGGCACGATCAGAATCAAAAACACAATTTATTCATCATGAATGTCCTAAACTCGAGGACAAATACTTCTGTCAAGAAAACCATTTGCCTGCAGATAATTGTACACTAAAAATTCTAAATGGAAATCCTACTCAAGAATGTCGAACCATTCAAGTGAAACTCACCGAGACGACTATTGAACATCTCACAGATGAAGATCTACTAGTTACTCCAGTTGAAAAAGAAATAATCTTTTCAAAATGTAAATCTGATAAATACTTTGAAATTTATAAACCAACACTGTTAAAGATCCCACATAGTTGCGAAATCCATATAGACGGGAAAACTTTCTCAAATTGTAATACTTCTAGCAAAGGGAAACCTCTCATTCTACCAAAACTTTCAAGCCCTGATTTTGAAAACCACCAATTTTTCAAAACAATAAATATTACAAATTTGAACCTGGAAGAAATCGGCCGAATTAATGAAATAGCCAGCCAATTGAAACCAATCATCAACGAAGAACCTACATACATAATTCCATCAATAATTGGATCATCTACTATATTAATCGTATCTGTAATAATGGCAGTATGTATTATCAAGAGAAGGAAGCTGAAATCCATACTTAGCCAGAAACGCACAGAAGAGGAAGAAAATACAGACCAACCACTCAAAAATAAGTCCCTTATTTTCTCGTCCTAAGGAGGGAGGAGTTACGAACCTTCAACCCGCTACCAAGACGCTGACATCGCAGATCAACAACCAGCGTGCATCCGTCAGCATAATTATATTATAAAAACATTTGTACATAGATTTAAGATGCTTTTTGTCATATCATCTCGTTGTTATAAGATCATTTACATAATTAAATAAATCTTTTTAAAAAGTCTCTTGTGAGTCACAAACATATAATTAGTAGGTTGTTTTTATACTTACCTTTATACCTACATAAATATAAACGTAATTGATTGCGTCTTTAGTATTACTATAGTCAATCTAATTTCCTATTCTATGGTTACATCGTCATCTATAAATTATACAATTTATTATATTCATGAAACTCACATGGCACAAATATTGTCACTGAATGAGGCTGTGGTAAGAACTTGATGGAATTTATGAAGTACGGTATTGATGTAGCACCCATTAAGTATGTTTTATGTGATATCTTGTCAAACTAAAACCGTTAATAATGAAACGAGTTCAAGCTAATTTCTCCGTTTTATGGAATTATGATTCACTATTTCTTCATTCCCTATATATCAGCTTGGCATCGACAGAAAAATATTTTTTACGACATCAATTTATGAATGGTAGGGGAATTCAAATAATCCATTATATTCCTACCAAAATGTATAATCCACGTAATAAAAGACCAGCAACTGCATTTTATTCAGAACTTTTAACACAGTTGGTGTGTAAAGCTATGAAAATATTTAATCTGTTTTTGAAAGCTAAAGAGTTATATAACACTCAAAAAGATGAAAGCTATTTGAATTCAGAGCTCATCCCTGGTCTAAGATATGAGTTTGCTAAACGAATTCCGTAAGTTTGTAATATATTTTCTGCTACATTAGTCTAAGAGATAAAGTGGCCTTCATTCCCATATTAGGTACACAGCAGTTCTTAGTTCTCATGTTATAAAAGTAAATGGTCATATAGTTAAATTCTACAATATTTAAACTTGATGTCTAAAGTAAATACATATATAATAAATATGTTACAGGTTTTTTAGATATGTGATATTGATTTTGATCCAGGAGAAGAAAAACTTTCCTACAAAAAAAAAATCAAAAACATTTCTCACAATTAAATTAATGAAATGGTACGCGGCAGTGACATGTGTATTTGAATATTGAACACACACACTCACAAAACAATCGCATTTCGTAATTCTTCTTCGGTTTGAATAGGCACTGCTTGGTTTCATTGGTAAAAAGAATGTGCCTGTCAAATAACGGATTTTCTTGCAGGTTTTGAAGAAATCATTCGCAGCAATAAATGCGCAACGGGAAATCTCTAGGGAGAAATGCCTGGACTCTTTAAATGTGATATGTGTATAACAAATTTTCGATGAGAATTTTCTAAGAAACTACCTACATGTAAACATTGAATGTTGCCGCGATTTTCCGAGTGCTAGTTTCGGGATTCGCCTCAATTTCCTGTAAAATTCCTTCATCAAGTACCGGTGTTCTTACTCTTTGATGGGCTCCATTAACACTGTGGTCTACTGTTAAAGTTTCGGTCTCATAAAGACGTCTATGTATCCTAGAAAATATTCTCGTATCGGATAGTACGCGACTTGGATCGCTCTTGGTATATCCGCCTGGCTTGGTATGCACTTCCGTCTGCAAGCCCTTAAAATGCTAATTCACTGTTTGTAAATTTGCCGTTTTTTTTTAATTTTACCTCTTACTATAATAATAATTATTCAATAATGTAAAGTCTTTGTCAACTTTTTTGTTTTTGTGAAAGGAAACGTCAAAAATTATGACGCTTTACCAAGCCAAACAATTTCTATTCCATTTCCTTAAGAGGGCATTTAATGTGCTTACCGTTTTTTCTATCCCAACATTCAATATCATGCCTACTTAAACGTTACTAGGGAGAGTAGAAAATTCATTTTTGTTCCAAAAAGAAGTGTTTCCACGCATGGTGGGTGCCTACCAAATTCCAGCAAAATATCAAAAGCAGTCTCAATGAACTGACGATTTTTTTTTGTTTTTATTTTTTACGCGAAAACGGTGTATGTATTTGCATAGAGCTAATGTAATCGTGTATGAAATGTTCGAAGAGAAAATGATTCGCGCTAATTGAGGTTAGCCATTTCTACGATAGTATTGCTAAAGTTAGTTTTGATATTCATGCTACTAAATACAAATAAGTATACTGAAGGTTTTCAGTTTTAATAATTGGAAAGTACAGACACAAATAAAAGAATAACCCGCATGGATGAGACTTATAATTTGTAACAAAGCTAACGCCATATAGTCCGCTCAATATAGACGTTTAAAATAACTAAAATTGCCGAAAAGCCAAATATTGGTGGAGAGCTTGGGTTTACCATTACAAATAAAGTTTTAAAAGTCCCCATCGATCCTATGTGTGCTTCAAAAGTTATTCGGGGTCAAAGGTCAGAATTTCAGATTTCTTGTTTTTTTTTCGAAAACGGTCAGTTTTATCAAAAAAAACCTCAGGCCTTTTCAAGGTCACGTAGGCAGAGGGAATTCAGTTAGGGACTGACTGTATTTCAATAAATGCTTTCAGGATAGTATAGTATATACAAAAGAGACACAGATAGGTATTTATACTTATCTTAAGTGCCTGATATGTATATACGTGGCTTATATGTGCATATCATGTATAGTGTGACTCTTAGAATCACGATATCTCACGAATGGTAATTCTTAAGAAAAAAATCATGAGGAGCATTTTTGTAGAGAATTTTAAGATCTACAACTTTGGTTTGAGGTTTTTTTGATAAAACTTACCGTTCGAAAAAAATCCAAAAAACCTCAAATTTTGACCTTTGAACCCGAATAACTTTTGAAGCACACATAGGATCGATGGGGACTTTTAAAGCTTTATTTGTAATGGTAAACCCAAGCTCTCCACCAATATTTGGCTTTCCGGGAATTTTTGTTATTTGACCACTATTTTTATGTCAAAATTGACCGGACTAATACAAACGGCTCTCACTGGATTATTTGGAGAAAAAGTATTTACCCACAAGAATGTGCTGGGTAGGTACATGCTTAAATAAAAATGCGTGGAGAAATACTTTGTAAAAAATATTCGGAAGGACCACATTAACAGATAGTATGAATTCTTTTCATAGAGCTACACAGACAAACGCTTTTGACTAAGCTGTCAAAATGTTTTTCAGAGAATCAGAATTTACTAAGTAATTTGACAAAAGAGCAACTGGTTTTTGGCCTCAAAATTGATTGGCCCCTCTTGTCAACTTTCCAAATACTTACTAATAAATACTACAGACATGTGGTAGTGTAACGGGCGTATAAAAATGACTTTATCTATTTATTTTTTTCTATTTACATACTAAAGATATCACAGATTATTTATGTACAGGGTGGCCCGTTTAAGAGGGGCCTACACCTTATCTCGAAACCTACGGGGGTTGTTTATACTAAAATGATCTTTATTTTTTCCTAATTTCTCTAGTCGTCACTTTGTTATATACAGGGTGGTGAAACAAAGTTACGTTTTTTTAAATGGAACGCCCTATATTTTATTACATTTTTAGATAGTCCTTTCAGAGACAAATACAACGATATATATGAATGAGTATGGGTCTGTGATACACCGTATCGAATTTATTAGGCATCATCTTCAGAATTCAGGTTATGTTTAAACCATAATTGTCGGGTTGCTATTGATTTTTTAAACTTTTATCCACGTATTATTTAAAAAAAATATGCTTTTCCTTAGGCAATGATCAAATTTCAAATATTTTCTTAAAATACGTGGTGTTGCCACGATTTGCAAAATTATACTTTTCTCCATTTTCTTGAATGAGACACCCTGTATTTTCGAATAGCCACATTAATAGCAATTTCATTTATATGAAATAGTACGAGTCTCAGAAATACCATTTAGGCTTAATTGGCAGATAAACTTAAAAATTTAGTATACCTAAATTTAAATTATGAAGATATGAAACTGAGAATTAGATCTTTATCAACTTGTTCACAACCGTTTCAGGGCGTAAGTCATATTATAAACAGAATATCAAGCTTTGCATAATTTTATTTTTATGTCTAAATGTCTACGTGAAATGACAACAAAAAAAATACCACTAACTAACTAACACTAACTTCTATTGCATATTACTTACAAGTAAAGTTAATTAAATTAAACTTTCAATATGTCCCGTTTCGATTAAAACAAGTAGTGTATGCTATTTCTAAATGCTATATGCTATTTCTAAATGGTGTATGGCGTTTGCGGAGTAATTCGTTTCATTCAGATAGTTTATTGCCAAGCCAAGCCAACTCGTTGCTGCACATTCAAAACTGTTTATCTTTGTAAACCATATCTTTTAATGTGCCCCACAAAAAAGTTTACCGGGGTCAAATCTGGACTCCTACATGGCCAGGAGATGGTTCCTTTTTGTCCAATCCACTCTCTGAAATTTTATTTTAAGAAACGAATGATTGCAGCACTTCCATGGTATGAAGCACCATCTTGCTGCCAAATTAAGTTTGGATGTTCACTTTGGGGAATATTATTATGTATAAGAGGCCAAATTTCGTTTCTTAATAAGTTTAGATATCATACTGATGTTATATTTCGTTGGTAAAATATGGGCCCTAAAATTCTAGATGCAGACTCCAATTAGGCATAATTCGTTCCATTCAGATAGTTTATTGCCAAGCGAACTCGTTGCTGCACTTGACGGTGTACCATATCTCTCAATTTGCCAAAGGAGGCCAGGAGATGGTTCCGTCGTCACTTTCGCCCAAGAAACGGCTTTGTATATCTACTTCCAAATATCATTTGGACCAATGAATCAATATTTACAAAGTATGCGGTGTTATTAAATAGAAAAAATACGCATTATTGGAGTATGTATCTAGAATTCTAGGACCCATATTTTACCAACAAAATTTAACATCAGTACGATATTTAAACTTATTAAGGAACGAAATTTGGCCTCTTGTACGTAATAACATTTCCCAAAGTGAGCATCCAAGCTTGATTTGGCAGCAAGATCGTGCTCCTTACCATCGAGAAGCTGCAATCATTAGTTTCTTAAAATAAAATTTCAGAGAGTGGATTGGACAAAATGGAACCATCTCCTGGCCATCTAGGACTCCAGATTTGACCCCGGTGAAAAATTATTATTATTATTATTTGACGCAGGGGTGCCAAAGAGGGTACGTAGGCCAATTCGGCCCATTGTGCCTCTCCCCCTTGTTCCTCAGACCTACGGTTCCCCGAGTATCCCAACAACCTGGTCCAGAATCTCAGGATTGCCGCAGGTGAGGTGCGTTTGATGTTGGCAGATCCGGCCACTTCAGTCCTAGGATAGCCTTACCAACGTCGGATAGCGCGGGGCATTCTGTGAAGAGATGCTCCTCTGTTTCTTCCTCCTCCATGCATGCCCGAGTTAGATTTTATTAGTTGAAAAATGTCTTTTTTTTAAATATTTATTCGAACAATAGAAATGTACAATGTGATAACAGGAAGATATCTAAACCTTTTTACATGATTAACAAGCTTTTATACTATAAAGATTACAAGTATTACAAATGAAATATGATCTTATGTCTAGAAGATATACGTTGTGTAGCGACGGTATGGCTACATAACTCCCGACATGTCGGGTCGTCGATGATACCCATTTGTATGTAGGTGTTTTCTTAGCACAGCATGCCCGGTCCAGATGCTTACAAGTGAGCGTAGTTTGGCCCGGGGCAAAGCTAGGCAGTCTTCGGCCCGTTTTGATTGAACGCACCCTCGATAACTATGAAAACTCCTAGGGAGTTTTCGCCATTGTCCAGGGCTCACCAGAACGTGGAGAGCGAATTCCGTAGATTGCACTGGTGTGTAGGCGATTTGGTTGGGGTGTAACGGCCTTTGGGTTAAGACGCTACCCCTGATCCGTCGCATAGCCTCCCCAATGTTTTCAGTAAAAACGAGGTAAGACAAATTGGACGGTATGATTTGGCAGATGAGTAGTCACTCTAGCCTGGTTTTGGTAGGAAAAATACCCTGGCTATACTCCATTTCTCGGGTACGTGTGCAAATGCAAGGCAAGACCTGAGGATAACCACCAGTTCGTCCAGTACAGTTCCCAGTCCCCACTGAAGGAGACCCGGGAAAATCCCATCCGTGCCTGGCGACTTATATGGGGAGAATGCCTTGACCGCCTGTATTGTTCCGGTTCGATTTACGACTTGTCTCACCAATAGCCAGTCCTCCGCGGAGGGACATTTCGAATTAGGAGGAAGTGTCGTAACGTTCCCTAGTAGTATCGACCCTGGGAAGTGTGTTGACAGAAGTGTTTTTGCTGTGTCTATAGCAGTGACAGTATAGGTAAGTATAGGTACCTTCCTCCTTTCTGACACAGCCCACTTGTCTAGGATCTTTGGAGATCATCTTAAGCAGTCGGGATGCTGCAGGTGTACTTTCTGTCTCTTTACAGAAGAGTCTCCATGATTCCCGTTGCTTTGAGCAAATTTTCTTCTTATACGACCTTTGGTATAGTTTATAGACCTCCCAGTCGGGCGTATTTCGGGATGACTTGGCTCTGTTGAAGAGTTTCCGCAGTTGGGTCCTTTTCATCTCAAGACTCATGCTCCACGATGTGGCGGAGCCAGGTCTGAGCTGTCCCCTTCCCAGGGGCGAGGCGTACTCATAAGCACTCATAATCCGCCCAGTGAGTGCGTTGACTCGCTTGTCTAGGTCCTTTCCAGACGTTATCTGAGTGGCCGCCCCATCATTGCTCATGGAAGACTCCAGGTGTGTTAGGTACGCTTCCCTGTCTATCTTCCTGGGATTCCGGTACGGCTCTTTTGATGTCTTAACTGCTAAGAGTCTCATTATTATCCATTTGTGGTCAGAGCTGACCCTCCATTCCACGATTGATTTGGAGATCTCTTGTGTTGCGACTGAGATGTCAATCACCGTCTGACACCGCGAAGTTACGAACGTGGGTTCGTTCCCTCGGTTGAGGATTTCCAAATTTGTCCCTAGCAGGTATTCTAGTAATGCCCTACCTCTGCTGTTGCAGTCTTCGCTGCCCCAAGCGTAGTGGTGGGCATTTGCGTCACATCCTACTATGAGGTGTTTTCTCCCCTGCTCTCAGAAGTCGACCAGCTTCGCCAGCACCTAGCTGGGGGTGGTTCTGTGGCGTCTATTGGCAGGTAGGAGGAGGCTACAATAACCTCTTCTTTGTCCTTTCCGAAGTCCAGGTGCACTTGGACAGCCGTTAGGTCGCGTCCTGAGAGTCCTGTCAGTAGGACCTGAAAGGCAAACACATGTCCTTGGTCTTTCATCAAGTGCTCCAACAAAGATTTTCCTTTGGGAGGAGTTGTCCCTCCATCCATATACCCGGTTTCCTGTACTCCAGGGTTCTTGGATAAGAGCTATTGCTGTCTGCGCAGCCTCCAGGTGTCGACGTAGGAGAACAGTCGCCCCTTTGGAACGATTTAGGTTTGCCTGAACTATGGCCAAGCCGGTTGTTTTTGCCATCAGTCTTGTACTGGTGGGTCGATAATCCCACCTGACTCCGGTGTATCGATTTGCATGGGCACTCCCTGAGCCGAGGCAGTCTCACCTCCCTCTTTCAACTTGGTCACCTTGCAGGTGACCTGATCAAGAAGGTAAAATAATTTACCTGCTTTTTCGGCTAAGGCGTCTCTCTCCTTTCTCAAGAGTCCGAAAACAAGTAGTTCGCCCTGAGATTCTTCTTTGACAGCCTCGAGGAAGAGGATCCACCTTGGTATGCCAGCCTATGGGTTTTGAGCAGCCAGGCGCCCCCTCAGGACCTCAGTCTTGACAGGAGGGCCGGGGATCCGAAGAGTCGCCTTGGTTATCTCAGACAGCTCATCTTCTGGGAGTACGGTAAGCCTTGCTCTCTTCCACAGAGGTTTCATGGCTTTGACCGCCTTTACCAGAAAGACGCGTGCACCTTCGTCGGTGCAAGTGATTCTCAGCGCATGAAAGTGGGAGCCACAATGTGCCCGAGCTCCTCTATGATAAGTGTTGCCTTTTCCTCGGTGAGGGGGCAGCCGCCGAGACAACCTTTGTCTGCCTGGCACGCGTTTGCTCCCCGGCCTTCGCCCTCTTTCAAGGACGAGTCCCAAGTGAGGGTGTGTTACTGGGCGAGCGTTGGCGCTTGCCCGTCGCCGCACCGTTTTGAGCCGGCAGCGTTTTACCCCCCCGTCAGTGGCCGCACCCGACTTAGGCTGTGTTTTGATGGTAGAGCCTCTCTGTCTCTCTTGCATCTGCTGCAGCGCCTTCCGCTTCTGCAGCTTTCTTCTTGCTGCCCCCGACAGCTTCGTCTTCTTTGGAAGGTATTTTGGTACCACTTACCTGGCCAGATCGCCTGCAGCCCCTCTTTGCTGCTCCAAAGCTTTTGTGTTAGTGTCCATCGATCTTGGTTTGCATTCATCCCTCGGGCTCCCCACCCGCCACGGAGCCCGAGAGATATAGCCCCCGGAACCAGTCCCGCACGGACAGTAGGAGCGGTCGTTTGCAGTACCGGCGGCCCACTCCCCCGCCGAACGATCCATGCTCCCTAGGGACTCACCCAGCCGGCCCTCTGACGGGACAGCACAGCCGATTGATCAAGGTGGGTTACTCTTGACCGTCCGTCTAGTGGAACTCAGGGCCAAAGAGGAGTGTTGTCGGACTTCCGGAGCAAGTCCCGGAGCCGACTCACCAGGATCCCGTCATCCCACGAACGGATCGCCCTGCACGGCACAAACCCAGGGGTGCCATTAAGTACCCGGTACCCTTGCCGCAGCACAGACAAGGACGGAGGGTTGTTCTTGGTCGCTCCTGAGAACTACTTGCCTGTTGATCCTCCCCGGCGAATGCCCACTTTATTGAGGTCCAGTTTGTCGAGGATATCCCTTACTAAGAAGTCTAGGGCCCTCTATTCCCAGAGGCTTAAGCCTCTCCACCAACATCAAGGTCCTACAACCCCCAATATGGTTTACAAAGATAAACACGTTTTGAAAGTGCAGCAACGAGTTCGCTTGGCAATATACTATCTGAATGGTACGAACTATGCCTCAAAGAGATAGCATTTAGAAATAGCATATACTACTTGTATTCTTGAAAACGGTGGACATATTGAAAATCTAATTTAATTAATTTTACTCGTAAGTAATAAGTGTGCATTAGTAGTTAGTGTTAGTTAGTTTGTGATAATTTTTTGTTGTCCTTTCACGTAGAAATAAAATTGTGCAAAGCTTGATATTTTATTTATAGTATGATTTCTTAACAATGCCCAAAAACGTTTGTCAACAAGTTGATGAGGAGCTTATTCCCAGTTTCATATCTTAATAATTGAAATTTTAGGTATACTCAACTAAATTAATCTGCCAATTAAGCCAAAACGGTAAGTTAGAGACCAGTACTATGCTATGTAATTGAAATTTTCAAGTGGCTATTTGAAAGTCTGATAATATAAAGGGTAGTTAATTTAAGAAAATTGAAAAAAAGTGTCATTTTGCGAATCGTGGCAAAACCGCTTATTTTAAGAAAATATTTTAAATTTGATCATTGCCTAAAGAAAAGCAATATTTTCTTAAACATAATACCTGGATAAAAGTTTAAAAACGGTGCATCACTGACCCATACTCATATATATATCGTTGAATTTGTCTTTGAAAGAACTATCTAGAAATGAAATAGAATATACGGTGTTCCTCCCAAAAATGTAACTATGCTTCACCACCCTGTATATAACAAAGTAGTAGAAACAACTTTTGTATTTAATTTTTTTGGTAATCCTCGTAGTTTTCAACATAAGGTATAGGCCCCTCTTAAACGGGCCACCCTGTACACTATTGCACTATACACAGCTACAACTGTCTATATTTACCAAGCGCTTTTTATTTCCGCTGCTGCTAGCCCCCATAGACGTATTACACCGTAGCAAATACTCTTCAATATATAGGCAAGCCTTCTCCATTAAGAAGTTTCTTCCGATATCTTCCTACACCAGGAACATTCAACCAATAGCGCGAACTCACTAGACGTTTTGGGATATAATATAGCCTTGGCGTGTACCTATCGGTGACCAATAGCAGTATGTCTACACTCACGTCAGCTGGGCCCCACTATCGTCCGCACTCGTCACAGGGCGGAGCATTTTGACGAATCGCTCACGTTTTCTGGCAATGGCCTCGATTATATCCCAGACTTGTTACAGTAGTATTGAATGAGCCCAAAATTTATATTTTGTGTTTAGTCTGAGACCTGGGCGGGGAAACTACACGTAAGACTGTCTGACTGACAAGATGTAGAAGTAAATAAACTTGCACTGTCCCGAAGCATAACCAGCTTCTCGCCAAGATAGCAAACGTTTGGTAGGTAATGAAAACTTACTGGGAGCAATAGAGAACTGTTCTCGGTTGTGACCAGAATTAGAGCATCGTTCAACATCAGGGAGCTTAACCATGACTCCATTGACCTCTGAATCAATCGAATTAGAATCCAGAACAAAAACAATCAGAACCGACACGATGGCGGTTCACATAGGAACTAAATGGAATAGAATATTTCAGAAATATACACCATTTATTCTACAGAACGCATCTCAACATAGTTTTTTATTGATTTGTTCTAAACTTCCAAGTGGAATAAAGATTTGAATCGTATTTCGGGAATAAGATCCCTTGCAAAGTCATTTGTAGATAAAGTAGTCGATGTACACGCTCAAACAAAATTCATTGGATTCGATCGCTTGTAAAATTAGTTGAAATGATGATTTTGATGACAACATCGTTACTATAACGCATTATTTATTGAGGTGCACAAGAAAGAGACGGAAGCTTGACTGGGTCCCTGTCATTTGTTACGGTTTTATTTTGATGGTTGTAAGTAACCTTCTTGTTTCAATGAAATAGGGAGAACTGTCAAGGCCTTGCTGCTGAGATACCTCTGCTGTTATAATTAGGTACCATTCGTTAATTGGTTGATTGGTCATTGTCTTGGTCCTGCTTCGTACCTAGTCATAAACGTGAACGCCTTTCGGTTCGGAGGACGTAAAAACTAGTTGGAAGCTTTGCAGAGTACTCTACCCGTCGGAAAGATAATATTTACGTAATTAAGGGTGTACGGAAATGTGGTCGGAGCGAGTTATGTTGTGCAAGCCGAAATTACTTTTTTAAAAAAGGTTTATTCAACTATTTTACAACAGACTTTATAAAATTGAAACTCGTCGACAATTACGGTACACAGTACCTTGCGATTCCCGTACAAAATTACAAGTGGGGCATAGCCCAAGGGAATATGTCTTATATACTAAAATACTGTTTGGTCAGCGTCTTGACACGTGCAACAATTGAAGTCTAGACGCTTACCATGCATTTCTTCAAGAATTTAGGCATGTAACTCCTCCGCCCTTAAGAGGAAACTTTGGGCTCGAACAAAGTTGACTTAAAATATCTAAAAATATGTAATAAAATTTCATTTTATATAGACGGATCGGGAAATGCCTTAATTCTGTCTGGATTATGTTTCTTAAATCTAGCATACAATTTGACTCGAAAATGGTATATAATAAAAATTAGACAAATAATTATTATTAATATATAAACAAACAAATTGGAATGGGTCCACATAAGGTTATTGTCAATTAGAGAAATGGGTTCAACACTCAGTTTATCTAATGTAAGTTTGGATAATTGGTCCAAACTGAAAGATTTCAAATTTAACTGTATAGGCTTAACACTTGACACTACACTTGGCACATGTGGTAAGTAGACAGGTTCTTCATGAATAGCTCCTTCTAAGTTGGCAAACTCGAATTGTTTGGTAGTGAATTTACAGGAATAAGGGACTGATATTAGAAAAGTACCCTTAAGTTTATGAATTTCTTCATTTCCACATTTTTCATGCACCAATGTATCGATGGGTGCAATCAAAAGGTATTTTTCGTCGCTGATGATCTCCATAAGGGTTTCGGTGATTTGAACTGGAACGTCTAAGCAATGCGGGTCTTCCTTTACTTGTAGAAGATTTCTAATGCACGTCTCTTGCTGGTAATTTCTCTCTATGTGGGAGATTTTGCAGAAGTATTGTTGTTGAACGTATTGGCATTTTGATTTAAGGTAGTAGATGGTGTCTTCTCCAATGGCCACATATGAGGTAGGGGAGATAATAGTAGTGGATTCATGAGTAGGAATGGAATATAGATGGTAGAGGTTGTATACTTTAGGATCTAGGAGAGGAATATGTAACAAAAACACTACATGCTCTGCATTTATATAATATTCTACCTGAATGGTTCGTAAAAATAGGATATTATCTGTAGAATAGTAGTGATCAGAGCTATGATATCCTGATAACTCTTTTTTCATCGTTCTTATTGATTCACTTATTATAGAAATATGTAAAACTTTTAGTGTGGCAAAATTTATAGCTGTTAGTAGTTTATCAACGATTTGAAATAGGTCTAATATGCTAATTTTCAATATTGTTAAAGTATTCGTCACGTTTTGGTCTTCTCCTCGGACCATTCTTAGAACTTCTTCAATTCTTTTGAAATTACTTGATGTATTTCTAATAGATTCTTCGTAGGTTTTTATTAGTTTTTGATTTAATGAAAATTGTTTGTTGTAGTGAGTAACAATATTTTCTTGATTAATTTTAAGATTATCTAGGGCTTTGTCGTATCTTTCGCCATCGGAAGCATCAAGTGAACCGGAAATAAATTTGAAAACAGATCCTAATCCATTAATCATTCCTCGTTTTGTTCTATGTCTATTATTAAGAATATCGGGGTGAATCATTAACAATTGTTCTTTCAACCTTCTTACCTTATTCTTTACGTACTCGAATTCTATCTGATCTCTCATGAATAGTTTCTTATGTGTTTTTATTTGAAAATCGGATATGAAATGGTCAAGCTCTGCAATTTTAGTGCCAAGGATTTTAATAGGGTAATTATGCATGAAGGTGTGGTGGGAATATTGTAGTCTAGTTGGTCCTAATTTGAATGGTAGGATACCAGGGTTGTTTTCGAGGGATTTAATCTCAATTTTAGGTACTACTGCCAGGTTGTGTTGTATCAGTATTATTAATGTCAGTTTTGTCGCAAAAACGTCCATCTGAAACACATGGAACAAGAGATTTTTGAAATTTTCTTGTTTGTTTCATTTCTTCCTTGTGATAAGTATGATCTTTGGTGGTTTGGTGATCTTAGTTCCTAAGTCTTTCTTAACGTGTACTGGTCTATAGAGAGGTGCTATTTTATTTCTGGGTCGTGTTGAAATATAAGCATCTAAAGTATTTATTTATGGAGGGTCGATTCGGTGTAAATTTTGCTTTTCTATATATTTGTCTTTAGCATCTTTAGTTCTTTGATAGACGTTATCATACATGGTTTTAATTTTGACTCGCATGTTGTCTATGTATTCGTTATATTGTCTTTTTGAATCTCTTTCCAAAATGTCTCTATTATCAACGTGCCCAAATAAGAGTTCTGTGGGTCGAAAGTGCGTTGTAGTATGTATTGTCCTATTGTAAATAATAACAGCATTTTCAAAGACATTATGAGAAAGTGCTTTTTGGTTTTGAAGTGTTAAAGTTCTCATGATTTCAATGAGAGTACCATGTACTCGTTCTATGGGGCTGTTAGAATTAGGATGTAATGGGGTAGTTACGTGGTGATTAATATTATAGGAATCTAGAAGTTTTTTGAAAAGATTCGAATTGAATTGTCCGTCTGTTACTAGGTTATTTGGCAATTTATATCTTGAAAATATCTTAATGAATTTTTGTACAATTTCTACCATGTTTGTTGAGAGTAGTTCTTCGTACATGAAGTACTTAGAAAAATTATCTATACAGGTAAGGTACTTGCTTTTGTTACATGAGAATATATCCAAATAAATAATTTCGAAAGGGACCTTTGGTGTAACGGTGGTTTCTAACTTATGTTTTACAGGGTTTCTTTCGTATTTGGTTTGCTGGCAAATTGGGCAATTATTAACATGGAATTGACAATCTTGTGTTATGTTAGGCCAGTAATACATTCTCTCAATCTCTCTTTGTAGCTCCTGTATGCCTCGGTGTGTAACATTATGTAGTTTGTTCGGTATTTCTATTTGTTGTTTTCTTAGAAATAGTCTGGTGAATACGAACTTTACATTGTTGTCGAAGTAATTATTTATAATGGTAGCTATCTCTTCGTACATACCATCATCTGGAGAGTAAATAGCATTTATGATGTTTGGGTTCATATAATCTCTTAAAATATTCTGGATTTCATTTTGGTAGTTATTTCTTGAAATTTGGACTTCTATTCTTTCTTTGTTGAAGACATTAATAGTTTTTATTTTTGGATCGATTCCAAGTTTGAAGATAATTTGACGCTTAAACTGATTTAGGGATTTGTCCGTAATGGTTAACTCTGCCGACACATCATTTTCCTGAGTATGTATGGTGTTATTATCCGAAATTGTTCTTTGTCTTATGTTTTTTTTTTCGGGGGGTTTGATCTGAATATCGGAGATTATATTTATCTTCTTACGATTTTGCTTTCCGTTGTCAGTATGTAATATTTCTTCCAAGTCCCGTAATTCTGGTAAAGGTCGTTCGTCGATATCTCCGGGGTTTGCAAATAGGGATAAAATGTCGTCTGTAGATTCGTTCACATGTAAAGGGTGTGCTTCTAACCGTGATAAAAAATCGGCGTTTGTATTTAATTTACCTTTTTTGTAAATTATGTCATAGTCGTACTCCATTAGTTTAAGTCTCCATCTTACTAATTTCAAGTTTGGCTCTTTGATATTAAATAGCCATTGCAGGGGTCTATGGTCGGAGACAATGGAAAATTGGTTTCCATAGAGATAAGGTCGAAATTGTTTAACAGACCACACGATTGACAGACATTCCTTTTCGATTGTGCTATAGTTTATCTCGTGATCATTCAATGTTCTGGAAATGTACGCTATAGGTTTATCCGATCCTATTGGTCCCTGAGAAAGAATTGCTCCTAGACCAACGTTACTAGAATCTGTTGTTAAGATAAATTTCTTTTTAAAATCTGGGTACAATAAAATAGGTTCATTACACAGTATGTCCTTGATGGTTTCGAAGGCTTCAATAAACTTAGGTGTGTGTTCAACCTTCACGTTTTTCTTTAAGCAAGATGTCAGTGGTTTAGCTATAGTAGCGTAATTTCTTACGAATTTCCTATAGTAACCGGATAATCCTAAAAAACCTTTAATTTGTTTGGGAGTTGATGGTATTCTTAAATTCTTAATTTTCTCGATCAATTTTGGATTGGGTTTAATACCGTGAACCGTAATAACGTGACCTAGATATTCAATCTCCTGTAGGAAAAACTCAGATTTGTCTAATTGTATTTTAAATGTATATTGTCTAAGTCGTTGTAGTACCGTTTGTAAGTTCTTTAAATGGTCATCTATTGCCAAGTATTATTATATCGTCTAGATAAACTAAACAAATATTATTTACTAAACCTTTTAGTATTTCGTTCATTACCCGTGCGAAAGCTGCTGGAGCGTTGCGTAGTCCAAATGGCATGCGTAAGAACTCGTAATGACCGTTTTCTGTCGAGAAGGCTATTTTATGACGATATTTTATGTCTATCTCAATTTGATGATACCCTGACTTCAGATCGATTTTGGAGAAAAATTTTGAATCTCCTACAATATCAAGGATATTATTGATATTGGGTAAAGGGTACTTATCTTCGACAGTTTTTTCGTTCAATTTCCGAAAATCTACAACCATTCGCCATTGCTTTTTCCCATCCTTTCCTTCCTTTTTGGGAACCAAAAAGACAGGGGCTGAATAGGGTGAAGTACTTTCCGTTATTATATTATGTTCGAATAATTCAGTAATTTGACTATCTAATTCTATCTTCTGGGAATGTGGAAAACAGTAGGGTTTTGTAAAAATGGGACTGTCCGTTTTCAGTGGGATAGTATGTTTTATAATTGAGGAAAATGTCAATTTATCGTCCTTTCTGTAAAATGTATCGCGGTATTCGTTGAGTCCATTGAAAATTAATGTTCGTTGTTGTTCGTCTGTAATATGACCTAATTTTCCGTCTAATAGTTCGGGGTTCTTGCATTTCTTTGCCTGTACGTGACAGACATCGAATTCCTTTAAGTTGATATGGTTTGCGAGAATGGGTTTATCTAAATACAAAGTGTGTGCTGTCTTCGAACTTGATTCGTGTATAGGTATATTGACTTTGAAATTATCTACCGTGTTTATATTATCGGGAATAATGTAATGTCCAATCGATTGTCTAGGAATAAGTACTGTTCCTTTTTGGATATTAGTGGGTACGGTAATAATCTTTTGTCCCGGTTCGATCTGCGTCTGGAAATAATTGATAGCTTGCGGTTCGTATCTCAATAGATCGTATTCAATGTTATTTAGGAGAATTTTACCATTATTATAATTGAGAATCATGTCTAATTGTTCTAACGATTCACTTCCTAGTAATACGTCGAAATATTGATGAAAATTGATGATGTAAAATTTCGAAAACTGTTCGGGGTGTAATAAATCAGTAAATAGAACTTGGTTATGTTTTGACTGATTCATAATCGTTTTAATTGTAAATTGCTCATTTCTAATTCTATCAGGAAAGTATTTCTGGGCTATCTGGGGATTAATTAATGAATTTGTTGCGCCTGAATCTATTAAAATCTTTAGTCCATTAATATATAAGTAAGGAAGGCTAGATCTTATTATGTTGTGATTTGTCTCTAAAAATTTGGTTCCGAGGCCGGTAATCGAAAATTTTCGGCTTATTGATACGGATCGTTTTCATAATCATATTCTGGATGAATTTCTTCAGTTTCTTGTGAATAATTATCGTTCTGTTCGTACTCGTTAATGTCATCAGTATTATAGGTAGGTACTTCGTTCATGTGTACCTGTGGATTTCTCCATTGTTGAAATTGCGGTTGACTGAATTTATTTAATCCTTTATTTAAGGGGTTCTGATTGGATAAAGGAAGAACTTTATAAGCTAAGCTATTTGGCTGAGTTCGCGTCTGGCTAGCTTGAGCGTTATTTGAGTAGGGTCTATATGGTGATGGTGATGATTGTTGATTGTGTGGGTTGTTGCGATATTCATTATAATATGGGTTAAAATTACGTTGATAATTGTTTCCAATTGTCGGTAATATTGGTACAGAATTATTTCTTGGGATAGGGTTTGGATTTGGCCTATGATTTTGAAACGAGGAATTAAAATTGCGAATAGGTGTTGGCTGACTTTTACCTAATGTATCATTATGAGTATGTTTAGATACATGCTTTAATACCGTAGGTATTGCTTCCTCTAAAGTTTTATATTGTCTCACTTCTAAAATGGTTTGCAACATTGGGGGTGCATTATTAAAAAATACTTCTAACGCCGTTTGATCATTAATTTCGAAATGTATTTTCTTCTGACTTTCCGTTAAATTACAATCAGCGTTAATTTTTAAATTTAATTTAGTTTGCAAATCTTTTATTCTTTCGATAAAATCGGCTAAGTTTTCTCTGTGGGATATCTTTAAAAATCTAAATTTATGTGCTATTGTTTGACGATCTGTGTGATCACCGAATTTCGTTCTTAGCGATATTTTTAAATCGTCCCAAGTAGAAATATCTGGCCTAGTACTAATAATTTTTTCTGCCGAATCTTTAAGTTTGCTTAAGATTAGACAGAACGTATACTCGTTCAGTGTTTCGTCCGTAGTAGAACCATATTTTGCGTGGAATGTATCTACGCGACATATGAACACTTCGAGAGAATCTGGATTCCCGTCGAATCTAGGAATTACATCACCGTAGCTCTTGGCGGCTGAAATTAATGATTCTGTTGGTGGGGCCATTGATGAATTAGCAGTTAAATCTATTTCGTTATCGGAATTAACTGACTCGTTAAGACTCTGTTCCGAATGGATATCACTCAAGTTAAGTGAATGCAATGAAAATGAGTGTGTGGATTCGTAATCTGAACACTCTATAGTACAAATGTTATCCGTCATCAATAGTAAAAAATGCAATAATATTTTCCTGATGCTATCGTTATTATGTATGTTTACGCATGTAATATTTTTGTTCAATTCACAAGGTAAAGCACATGAAAGGATAAATGGAATATGGCACTTACTACTTGTTGCTTTTGGTTTCTGCCTAGAAGACTTCTGCTGGTTGCTGGTCGCTTCAAGGGTTGCTGGACACTGTAGGTTTCTTTTTGGAACTTTCACTTTTCAGAAAAAACTGAATTTAATTTTTGTTTTCTTGAAAAAAAGATCCGGATGACAGCGCCAGTTATGTTGTGCAAGCCGAAATTACATTTTAAAAAAGGTTTATTCAACTATTTTACAACAGACTTTATAAAATTGAAACTCGTCGACAATTACGGTACACAGTACCTTGCGATTCCCGTACAAAATTATAAGTGGGGCATAGCCCAAGGGAATATGTCTTATATACTAAAATACTGTTTGGTCAGCGTCTTGACACGTGCAACAATTGAAGTCTAGACGCTTACCATGCATTTCTTCAAGAATTTAGGCATGTAACTAGGGGCTCTACATAATTGGAAAAATACTTCTAATGCATGCCGTTCATTAAATGTGATACAGTTTAGAGTGATTCTTAGCTAATCATAATATTTTTGTACCGTTATCGTATGCGAAAGGTCGTCGAGCTAGTTCTTAAGAAAACGTCATCGTTGTTGCCTTTGGTGACAGTTGACTTCTCCAAATATCCGGGGGAATCTTCTTGAAACGTTATTTTCTCTTCAGAAGCCATCATTTAAATATCTCTGAAATTGCTAAAAGTGAAGCAGTTATGAGCTGAAAAGCAAATTTCCAGATAGTCCTACTGCTTTGGAGACACTTTAGGGCTGCCTTTCGCCACGAGGTGAATATTAATCCTTACTTAGACTGAAATGGAACCCGATAAGGGAGTTGGGTTACTTAGGCAACTTTTATCTTATTTCGGTAGGCTCTTCGTAAAATATTCCTGGGATTCGTAACCAAACATCATCCGATGATGGTGCCACTACCTTCATTTTAAAGAATGGTGATATAAGGGCTACCGATGTCAGAATAACTCTTCCTTAACAAAGATACTTAAATTCGGCAGCACCAAACTTAATAAGTACCCCTGATTATGGAGATTTCAATTCTAAAACTGACCACGATTCTTCTCCCCCTTTGATAACTATAATGTATTACAAAATTTACCGCATCAATTATATTGTGGTCAGAATTAATTATACCTAAGTTATAAGTGACTTACCTATTAGTCAATAAAGGTCCATATTTACGGTATTATGCTCGGTATTATATATGTAGGTATTTTATTGAGGTTGAGATGCCATTTTCTCATTTAGTATACCTATTTAGTTTTACAAGCCTGACTATTATTTCCCATGAGCCATCAAAAACATCACGCCCTAATTAGATACTTATTTAAAAGTATAACACTGTTCATATTCTAATAATCAGATCAAGCATAGAATGTTTCTGTTGTCGTAAAAATAAAGTCTATTCCATTTCACACTTATTGAATTGTGAATCAAGAAATTACCTACACAGAAGCTTTGGTTGAGCAGCATAAAATAATTTGTTTAACTGTATAAATAATCTATGTGAGAAATGTATACTACAAAAATGAATATTTATTTGTTTCATTAGTCGTAACTAATTAAATTTTCTTTTATTACCAATCCTTCCTAAATTTATTAATAGATTCTAAATCATGAAATAAGAATTAAAATCTTTTTGGAACAGAAAATTATATTATGAAAATTGTTGTTGGTTTGCTAGCCAAGCCAAACATAGCATCTATATACCTACTTGTCTGACCTCGATTTAGCCAAGTTTCAATTTCCGAACAACTAGTTCCAATAATTAACTTTCAATTCTCAAAGGTAAACGTTATAGGTCCTTTGTGATAATCCATAACAAAGTTCTGTTTAAATTTGTAAGATAGTTGGGATTGAATGCATGTACTGAATTTAATAATTGAATACTATAACCGTGTGTCCGTCTAATATTTTCGCATATCGGTTGTTATATTGGTTATTAGCCAACATTGATATGTACCTACTATTTTTATAGTTTATATTAGTCCAGAAATTCAAGTAGGTACTTAATATTTCTTCTTTTACTCTTAGATCGATTTCGGTGAACAGTCACTTTCAAGATCGAGGTGGAGATCATCTTATTTCATTATTAGCTGCTTTTTTTAGTTTAGTGTAAGTATAAGATTCTTATGGATTTATATTTGAGCTTTGACAGCGGTGAAGTTTTTGGTAGTTTTTATTTTTTTGTTATTTGGTGTTTTGCAGCGTAGTTGTTGTATAACTTTGACCAACTTAGATCATCGAGTGCGTGGCGAACAGAGGACACTAAAGTGCACCAGAACCTCCGCATTGCAAACGTGAATTATTTGGGGGATAATGCAAAAGTCACTAAAAAAGAAAAACTCACTGGGTCCGAAGTACCGCTAATTTCAAATTATAAATTCACTGACTTGATACAAAAAGTGACGCTCCTAAAATGTTCACAAAATATTTAACTTATTACATCCGGCATTACTGCTTGTAATGCTCTTTAACTACTCAAGACAACCATCGCTTATTCGTAGATCACCTACTGTCCTTTAGGTCATTTATATTAAGATCCGTAGTTTAATAAAACGCAAACATTTAATATAAGATTACAAAATTTATTTGAACAAAAACACCAAGTTCGATTACTACTTGTAAGAATCTTACAAGAGTTGAAAAATTATGCAGCTAAGTATTACACATCACATATATAAGATACATGAGACATACAGCTTTATAATTAGGTACTATACACATTACCAAAATGAGTCTTCTGTAAGGTGACTGTTATGTTGCCTGTAATAGACAAAAACATAGAGACCCTTATGACACAAACGGAGCGGCATTAATTAGCATTTTCAAAGAATCCTACTATCAAGAATGAATAACAAATTCCCTGCAACTTAATTATCCCCCCACCCTCCCGATTTTTCTTTTCTTTTGGTGTTATTCTTCTTATATCCTAAAATATGATCATTAACACCTATGCGCAGGATTAATACATTTTATTACCTCAGGTTTCACTTCTGTTGCAACGATATTCCAGTTGTTTCTTATCATCGATGTTTCTTGTCCTTGTCAGCATATAATAACTTGTAATCCCCGATTCCATCCAAACATCATAATGCGTCTTACCGAAAAAAGAAAACATTAATTTTTGGTCACTTACTTGGTGATAGTCCTCAATGTGTTTGCTCAAATTATTTTATAGGTATGTCCCGAAAAAAGACTTTCACAGCTAGGGCTAGGACATAACAAATGATTCTTCTTCGCCTTGGTCTATACACTTTCTTGGTGACCGTTTCTGGTGTGCCTTTTTAATTGTAGCAAAATGTTTTTCACAATAGGTGCTTCTCTTCTCGTCCGAATTAGCCATAGTTTCAGAAGCACTAGTCTGCGATAAATCCATACCTTCTAAGTGACAGATTAAACCTTGAGATTTATAAAGTATAATATTTTAAATATGAACAGTATTAACAATTAAAACTATCAGAAATTATAATCACTATTTTAACACAACACAAATCACTAGCAGGTACAACAAAATAACATGTGAGCACAGTAGCAGCAAAAAGATAACGCTGTATTTTGTTCTATTGAACAGTTTTCAAGACCTTTTAGATTGTAATTGCAAAAAGCAGGCAAAAAAATCAAACAACCTATCAGCCAGCCCGCCAAAACAATATTATTATTGAATGTATAATTTGAATTTCGCGGTAATTCGGACCTAGTGAGTTATTCCTTTTTAGTAACTAATGCATTATCCCCTAAATAATTCACGTTGCCAATGCGGAGGTTCTGGTGCGTTTTAGTGTCGTCTCGTGGCGAACGGTTTGGACCAGTGTTCGTAATACGAGGGCACGTATTCGAATAACTGGCTGTTGCATTGCATCCAGCTCTCGCAAGGCATCATGACACCAGCGATAGTTTATTTCCCTAGTACAACTTATCTGAAAGGGTGTGCTTCTGAATCCACATTAAACTGTAAGTCGCCTACACTCGGATACGAGTACGGCACTTAAAAAGAAGAGGTGTTTTGTCTTCTGGTTAACTAATAGTTGGAATGGCAGACTGGATAGTAGCTACTGTGTGTGAAGTAACAATTTGTTCGGAACTTCTTTGGTTAACTTGTGACGTGTTTTCCCCGATCATTATTTCTGTTAATAGATACAGCAAGTTGTTACAAGATGTTTTTTTGATGGAATTAGGAAAGCGGGAGAAATCTTACACTGTAACAGGCTATGATCCTATTTCAGGAAAAATATGTAAGATTTTCATGTGTGAGAGATAATCGGTGGGATGTATCGCCAAAAATCACAACTATTTTATTCAATAATGTTTTGTCTAAATTTAGTCCCTGGGTGACGAACTAATTCCATGTAGTAACTAAGGAAAGGAGTTTGAGTCCAAACTGTCTAATGTCTTTTTATTTAATTTATTTTAACTTTATCTCCTAAAGGTAGGATATAATTATGTATTCTTGTTCAAATGAAAGGTTTTAGCTTGGTCTTTGCTTGGATATTGCTATTGTATCACAACAGCAGAACGTTCCCACGCTGTAATTCTTAGAGAGAAAAGACAACGGAAAAGGTTTTTAAAAATCAATTGATTTCACCTCAAATAGGTACGTCTCAAATCAAGCTCAGTTTCAGAAAACGTTAGCTGGAAGTTTTGTCTTTCTTGATTTATTGGAATTCCAAAGCTTGGCAGGCGTCAAAAGAATATTAAAATGCTTATATAGGAAGATTTATCATTGAACCGTTTTTCTGTAGCATACCTACATTAGTTTTCAAAATAATTCGGGTTGGTCAATATAAGTCAATAACATAACCAAAGCAGGCAACAAATCAAACAAATGAAAAAAATCCCGATGGCCTGTAGTCAGCGGAAAGGTAAATTTTTCAAAATTCATTGAATTGAAATTTGAACAACCTTTTCATTGGTATACCTACATGTTATTAAATAAAATTGTCATAGCATTGCGGTTAGAGGTTTTTGTTTTGGCTGTTGAATATAAAGCAGACAGGGTTCGAGTCCACTTCAAGGTAGATTTTTTTTTCGTCTATTTCTTTTCAATAAATATACTATATATTTTTTTAATCAGGGTCTATATTAAGATCTCCAGAAAATGTACAATTACATCAAATTTATATTGAGTGTTCATGTTTTATCAATATTTGTTATTTTTCTTTATTAATTTTTATTTTTTTACCTGTGTATTTTATGAAAAATTGCTTTGAACAAAAGTTGTAGGTACTGATTATATCTATAACCTTAAATTATTTTTAATAATATTTACACTACTGCTCTTTTTTGATAATTTTTTAAATGTTTGAAAGGTCGCCATTTTGAAACTACTTACCCCATATTGCCCAATAACAAACTCGACCGAGATATTTGAGAGATTGATTTTTGTAGCAAATTTGAACTTGATACCTTCAAAACTGCGACCTCTATCGTGTTAACAAATTTCGTAATATCCCATATATATATATATATTATATATATATATATATATATATATATAAACTTTTTTGTATATGTGATATATATTTATCCTTAATTGTGCTGCACAATTAAGGATAAATATATATCACATATACACGTTAAATCAAATTACATATTATGGAGAGTCGAAAATTCATTTAGAAATTACAGCGTGTAGTTCGCTTATCAATTGTATGGATAGATATGGCAGCACCACGTTCTAATATGCCTGGCAGTTTATTTTTTCACTCTATCTCTTAAATCACATGTCACATTGGAATATGAACTGTCATCGCAGAAAATGTTTCGAATATCAAAGTGAGAATATAAAGTGAGTTACTCGTAGAATATGATGAAATAAGATAGATACGCAGACAGCAATACACTTCTCGATGTTTTTTCAATAAAGTCAATCGCTTCATAGCTTTTTTTATTATCATGGTCAAATTATATTTAATGATATATGTTGATGTTTTTGTCTTTCAAAAATATAGAGTCAACCAAGACAATTGTTACTTATTATACTGTCCCGAAGACATATTATATTTTTATCAAATTTGAGTTAAAATGAATGGGTTCCTTCAGAGGCATGTATATTTTTAGGTGTAGGTGATTCGATTGAAAATGAGTTTGATTATATTGTAACGTGAAAACTTACCTGAATGCACCAACAAACACTCACAAATGTCACAAACGTCCTGGGAATCCAGAAACATCGAGATATACTGATTGGGTCTATTCTCAAAGGAATATATTGGAAAATACATCCAGAACAACATATTAGAAAGGACGAGAAGTTACGAGATAGGAGGTTTAGTGGATATAAAAAGACACGGACCACAGTCAGTTAGTTAGTCATAGATCGCAGTCGATCATAGATAGTAGAAAGTCGTATATAGTCAGAGACATGAGTGTGAATATAAATGTGTATATAGTCGTGTAGTGTGTAGTGAAAATAAATGAGTAGAAATAAATCGAACCCAGTTTTAATATAAATACCCATTACAATATATCTACGTGAATATTCTGGCAAATGTAAAAAAAAATATAATTTGTTTCAAGAAACTTGGCCACAATACGGTGTACATTTATTAGAGTGAGAATGCAATTGAACTATGCAGTCAGTGAAACTCGGTTTAATCAAAGTACCTAATAGAAATATAATAATTTTACAATACATTTTAAAACGTAGGTATAATAAATATTTATCTTCTTGCCATCAATAATTTTCAGTTTCCTTTCTTATTCTTTTTGAAGCAGTTTTTGGGAAAAACTCTAAAGTGAATTTCCAAAGAACATTAATGAGACCACTTCTCAGTCTCTTTTCGAAAAAAAAAGAATTATCTTAACCTGACCTGATTATAAGAAGTATTGCCCTTAAAAAACATTTTCTAAATAAATCTAGGAATGCAATACAATCTTTTTATGCTGAAATTTTATTCTATCCTAATTTTTAATAAGCTGTGCATATTGACGTAAAGTACCTCAGACATTCAGTCATTGTGCCACCAGCACTTGCTTAAATTATTACTTTTGCAATATGAAAATTGAGAAATCCAGATGTGAGTCTGGAAAATACTGGGAAGAAATATAAAATTGACATTTCCACTTTTTTGAGCTAATTCGTAGCCAGCTAATCGGAAAAACTGCCATAAACGGGAAACTGCAAAGCATAGCATTAAAGTTTGAAAATTATGTTCCAATGTTATGTATGGAACCTTGATTTAGCACACCGTGATGATGGTAGGCATTAAAACTTAAAGATGATTTCTTTTTTAAGGAATTTCGAACAGATCCACGATTTTAGAATAAATGTGAAGAGAGATGAGAGCTATAAGTATATTACAATGTTCAAGAAATTAAATGATTTATTTATTATGATTACAATAAGAAATTCAAATAGGAAACTACTAGGGGTAGATTTTGTGGGACAAATTTGAAAGTAAAATGAAATATTCCATTCATGCGAAAACAGACAATGGCACGTCTCCTTATACGTGTAACTACCCCTGAGAGTAGAACGTTGAAATCAATGTAGACTAGGACTATACAGGAATATCTATCACTTAAGTACGAGACCCTCTTTAAGCGAGCCTGACACGCACTTGACCTATAAGAGCTTATTCTGTAATTATTCGATAGTGGACAAAATATGTCTCAACGGTCAATCTAGAAGCATTTTTGTACACAAAACTCTAGAAACTAATTCTGAAGTATCATAAGGCGCATGCATACCCAGGTGTGCTATTTGAACTATTTGTTCCATTTCATCATCCCGAGGGAAGTAAGAAAACAAACTCACCGTATCTTATCAGTTCTTAGAATAGAGAAATCTTGTATTCAGCAAATATGTCTAGAAGTACCTTTAGAATTAGTTTTTTATAAAAAAAAATTCTTGAAGTTTGAATGTTCTATTTTCCTTATATGATACCGTATATCCCCATATCTTCTTTGTAGGTATACAAAATATTATCCTGATACTCGCGTGTAGACATTTTTTTTCTACGATTCGTCCGATTAACGGATGCTGAAATATAGCCGGCGTCCTTTATCAATGGGCCACCCAGTACATCTCCAACCGCTTGTCTCAAACTCTGCTTGAAAGATGGCTCAGTACGGTTCTTAAATTAATAGCGAGACGCATGAGAATGGTGCATCTGGATAATCGCGAGTCCGTATAACTGAGGCTCAGATAACTGAGTCTTTAATATAATTCGAATACCAATTTTGTGTATGTCATATATTTTCAGATATGAATTTGACAGTCAATATAATATTAATAATAATAATCATTATAATAAAGTTTATTGATGTTAACATACCGAGTACTTACACCAGTCAAGGAAAATACATGATAATATTCTAATAATAAAAAAATATATATAGTACAAGAAAATTTTAAAAAAATCATAAAAAAATAATAGGTAGGTAGTATGAGAATGATAATTAACTAAAGTTATGGAAACTGATGCTATTGTTCAGAAATTCGTGGAAATCATAGTATATTTTCCTCAACAGAAAGCGTTTTACCATAGAATTAAAGAGCTTTAGAGGTAATGACTTTGATGGTAATAGAAGTTTATTGTAAATGTGAGGGGCCCAATAATTGATGCCATTTCTACTACGCTTCAGGCGACTAAATGGAATACACAGTTTGTCTTGGTTACGTAAATTCAAACCGTGATGATCTGATCTAGTATCAAACTCTGAAGAATTTGTTTTTACATATGAAAGGCAGGGAAATATATATAAACATGGTAGGGTGAGAATGATCAACTCAGAGAAATGCTCCTTGCAATCGACTCTGTATGACAATCCCACAATCACGCGAACAGCTCTTCGCTGCAGGCGAAAAACGCTATGAGCAGAGGTAGCGTGGCCCCAAGCTAGTAACGCTTAACTTATTCGGGAGTGTATGATGTCTCAGTAATCACTCAGCAGGATATGGGTAGAGAGCGATTCACGAAGACTGCGGAGCAGGTAAATACCCCTCGCGAAATGTCCAGCAATATAGTCAGTGTGAGATTCCCAAGTGAGGGACGTCCCAAGTCTGACACCAAGAAAAGGAATGTCATTACTGGATAGTTCCTGTGTAACTGGACAAAGTGAAAAGATTGCTTTCTTCGTCTTAAATGCATCTAGTGTGAGTTTATTGGCTGTCTATCAGTTAGATATCTCAGCCTGTGCTACACCTAATGCCGTTATGGCGGTAGAAATGCCTTCAGCACTATCCGGAGCAGTTGTATCATCTGCAAATAGTGCCAGTCTTGGAGAGGAAACAGATGTGGTTATATCATTGATATAGATAAAGAAAGGATTGGTCCCAGAACCGAACCTTAGGGTACATCAAGGGTGAGTGGTAAAATCTCAGATTTAGATCCACTATAGCATACTAGCTGAGATCTGTCATGAAGAAAAGATGATACAAGTTCAACTGACATAGTAGAAAGACCATATCTAGACAGTTTAGATATTAATATATCAGGATCAGCACAATCAAATGCTTTGGTTAGGTCTATGAATAGAGCACTACAATAGAGACGATGGACGATGGAAGCAGTCTGTGATCATGTTTATTAATTCATTTATAGCTAGCGTTGTACTTTTGCCAGTTTAAAATCCAAATTATGACTCACTGAAAAGAGGAAAAGTTTCAAAATTGTTTCCGAATTGTACTTTTAACAGTGTCTCGAATATTTTCCCCTATGATAGGTATTATAGAAAATGGCCTATAATTGTTCAGAGAATTTACGCAGCCATTTTTATGTATAGGCATAACGATGGACACCTTCAGACAAGCTGGAAATGATCCTTTAGTGATGCACAAGTTGAAAAGTTTGGTTAAAGGAATGACGAAGTGTTGTGCAATGCACTTGATATTTCTTGAAATTAAATTATAGACAGTCAGTACATCTGGAGTTCTTATTAACGAGAATAGCATCTCTGACTTGATTGATAGTCACACAATGGATGCTAAAATAAGGACATTGAAGATTTAAGATATACCTAACTATAAGAGGTGAAGTAGTAGAAATGCGAAATCATGGGAATAGACGGCGACATAAGTATAATTTAAGACAGTGAAATTAAACTCGTAAACTTAAGAATGTATATCTTTAAATAAACCTTTTGCTTGATGATCAATATTCCTGTAATTTTACCGAACTGACAAATCCAATTCTAATGCAATAATCAAAGATATGCTTAATCAAATTTAAAGCTAAAATTTAGCTTATATCTTTTTTCAATAATTTATTGGATTTTCTTTTTAACCATTTTAAGTTACTTTCTGAATGCATATTTATGTTTTACCATCCTGTGAAAATAGTATGCCTCTATAGTTATCGATAAATTTAACAAGATTATAAATTCGAAATATTAATAGCTTAAAATAACAACGGCCACCTCCACACAAATATTATGTTGCTCAAACAAACATAATGTATTTCCAACTTTGCTATCGTGCGGTCTTGCATGCAAATCCTTAAAGGTGGAATTAATTGAGAAAAGTCATTTAAAGTTAAATCAAAGTGGTTCTCATCCAAGCAATAAAGACTCAATAATTTTCTTGGTTCATGTATAATAATTTATCAAAGATAAAATAGATAGTCATGAAACGTTTAGATGAGATATCTCAGTAATTATACAAATTTAGAATTCGTGTTTCTTATGACTGCAAATATGTAACTTTAATAGAACATAGAAGCTTATTTTTGAATAGACTTTCAAAAATCTGAATCAATTTTTTTCTCAAGACAACATATTTTTAGTACTTACCTATTTATTTCTAAGCTTGTGTTCGTTATTACCCAAACATGCTTGAACCTACACACTAATAGATCTCACGTCGACAATGTTGAATGTTTCTGATTGCATCGGAACTTTAGAAATAGCATATTCTAGAAGCAAATTACTCTTTCTAATCAGCAGCATCAATACAACCCTCGAGGTCCACGCTTTCCACAAAATTTCAAATAAGATCTGATAAATGAGGATGATTAATCAAACATGTAAAAGCACACGGCAAAATTTATGAATATTATGAATCAATCAAAAATACTTTCCATAACATTGAAATAATGTTATCTTGATTATATTTTGTATAACCGTCAACGGAAAGCAAGAACTGAAAACGAGTTCAATAATTCGATCACTTCTACAATTACCTATTAGGCCGAAATCAATATATTGTTACATAGTTATATACCGAATGAACCCAGTGCCACATCGATATCAGTTTTATTTTAAGACGAAAATTCACCACAGACAACCATACATACGTACAAGGTTACATATCTACAATAAAAAAGACATCTCTCTAAATAAGATATTGTATCTGGGAATCTTATAACATGGAAATATATGAGAACTTGAACAGTTTACAATAGAAATGATCACAATATCTTCATACTGGAAAGGTAAATAAGAAATGTTATAGATGTTATGTTATATGTTATCTTTCGTTTTACATATCAGTACCACACAAAAAAAGCTTATAACTTGAGATTTCTGTATTACATCCTTATTATAATGAATCATAGTAAGCGCTTAGATTTTTCAGAAGAGGTAATGAGTTAAGCTTAAGCAAATATATTAATTAATTTTCATAAATGAAAAGTCAATCTCAGTAATCTTGTTTCATTCTCATCAATATATTCCTTTAATATATTCTCTCATATCATCATTATAGTTGACTCTAGTGGTATCTGTAGGATATTTTGATAATCACTAATACTGTGTGATCAAAAAAAGAATAAAAATCAAGTTAAAAAAAATGTTTCTAGTTTTCGAACAAAGTCGGCCATGATTACGTTAGAAAATAATCACGTATCAAAAAAACACAAACAAGTATCTTGTTATCTGCAGTATTTCCATAAATACCATGCCGGGACGATTAGGTTATACAAATTTCTACATAGATGATTTAAATTTATTTATTATCTAATATTTGAATCAATATTCAAGGCATACTTTTGATTTATTATATCCTTAATAATCTTAAATACAAAGATTTGTTACTGGTTAACAACATTAAAATACTAGTTCCTAAGGTTCATCTGAGAATAAATAGTAAGCATTTTTTATGAAAATGCTCGCCGTTCCGCAACATGCTGACCTGTAACTCATTGTTAGATAGGCATAATATTTTATTTTTTTGAGGTAAATAGAAAAAAAATTGTTGGGAATCCCAAGTCAGGAATCTTAAGTTAGGAATCTCAAGTTACTGTATCTGTGATATTCTCCATCCTGTGTTAGTCTGTAGTTTTTGTAATTTTAACTGTCCCTGCCTCTTACATGTAAATACAATGTAAAATTGTGTTTGTTGGAGTACCTAAATAAATAAATAAAGAAATACCATTTAAGACATCAATTCAAAGGATTTATTGGAGACAATAATAAATAAATTTAAATCATATATATTTTTCTACAATTAAATCGTCCCGGCATGATACTTATTAAAAAGTATAATATTTGCATTTGTGCGATACTTCTTTGACTGTTTTGAAACTTTTGGCTTTTTTCTAATGCAATGGATGAAAATGCTCCTCTTCTTATTCTTCTCCACATCAGGTATTAGGCTTTTGCCTGTTACGACACCCATCTTTTTCTTTTTGATCTAATAAAAAATTAATTAGTTATCTTGTATTACCTATAAAAATGTTATGTTCGGAACAGCCCAAATGAATATGAAGACAAAAACAAATATTTAACAAGATACTATACTATACATGATATTCTCAATTCATTTGCGGTAGATACCTACTTCGTATTGACAACTGGGAATTAGCATTAACATATCCAAGATTTCATCACTCTCCGATCACTTGTTGTGTTTGGTTTCTTTGAGTACGGAAACTCCCAAACTTGAGAAATACATAATTGATTCCGTGAAACGTCTAAGCGTTCATGCATGATAGACTGAGATAGTCTATTGAAGTCTGTTAATCTTCCATTCGAAATAGCAGGCACTCGCCATGTATAGGAAAGAGATTCAAATCTTCTTTAGAATATTAATTATTTTCCATTATAACTTATTTTCAGCATTTCAAAGTAATAAATATAAATATACTTTTTTCAATTGTTGAAACTATTCTGTCCTGGGTCATGTTAGTCATTTAAGGTCAAAATGATATTTATATCAACAATTGTTAGAGAATCATTTTCCAAAAAATGCAAATAAGCAAAGAATGGTAAGAGATAGGTGCAGGACTATTACAACAAAAGATCAGGAAGATTCTACTTTTTATTTATTTAATAATATACAGAATGTTGTATTCGAGAAAATTGTCTTTTTACTTATTACTCTCGCAGACATATTTTTGGGACATTTCTCATTTTGTTATCCGGAATATACATCTATATATTCTACTAAAGAGCAGGCTAGGTATAGTTCACCGTGAACGAGTCTTTGAGGTTTATGCAGCAACTCGTGCAGCAATGTTAAAAAGTTGGCCTTGTGGCTTGTCAATTGTAAAACTATAGGCTAATTTGATTGGAAATTGTAGTTTTTTAAATCGGGATAACAGTTCTGTAGAGATCAGTGGCATTGTGGGGATAAATATTGTGTGTTCTTTGTCCATTTCAGTAATAAGTTCGGCTTTGAGGATGTTATTCGATGGCTGTTTGGCGATCATCCTTGTTCCATAAGATAGATTTGGTAAGTTCAGATTTCTGAATAGTATGATCGGGGATTCAATTTTCAATCGAAAACAGTGTAATAGTATTTGAAAACAGTTTAGAAATAGCCAATCCGGATTAGTATAATTATGAAAAATGTTTAGATAAATTTGATCAATGAATTGGTTTTCGGTACTGGCTACATTGCAAAACACACTGTTGAGTTCAATAAGGCCGGTAGTCTGGTCAGTGGGATATGTGCCTTCGCCTGTTTGTAGAAGTTGTTGAGCAAACTATGCTGTTGTTTCCTGTACCTATTGCGATCGTTCACACTTTTGAATTTCGAAAAAATTTCAACGGCATGTTGTTATATGTCTATAAGTTAGTCCAAAAAAACATTTGGTTCAAAAGTTTATATATATATATATATATATATATATATATATATATATATATATATATATATATATATATATATATATATATATTGATTTTGTATTCGTGACTGGTTTTATAATAAATAAAAAGATGTTCTTGGGGATGCAGTCATATAATCAATAAAATTCTTTGATTAAAGCCGAGCTTTCGAGAATGTTTATTCTCTTCTTCAGGGCAAAAATCGTGAATTTAGAATAAATTAGAACATCTTTTTATTTATATATATATATTTATATATATATATATATATATATATATATATATATGGGATATTACGAAATTTGTTAACACGATAGAAATCGCAGTTTTGAAGGTATCAAGTTCAAATTTGCTAAAAATTCAATCTCTCAAAAATCTCGGTCGAGTTCGTTATTGGGTAATATCGGGTAAGTAGTTTCAAAATGGCGAGCGTTCAAACATTTAAAAAAATGTAAAAAAAGAGCCGTACTGTAAATATCATCAAAAATAATTTTAGGTTATAGATATAATCAGTACCTACAACTTTTGTTGAAAGCGATTTTTCATAAAATACACAGGTAAAAAAATAAAAATTAATAAAGAAAAATAACAAATATTGATAAAACATGAACACTCAATATAGATTTGATGTAATTGTACATTTTCTGGAGATCTTGATATAGACCCTGATTAAAAAAATATATAGTATATTTATTAAAAAGAAATAGGCGAAAAAAAAAATTCTGCCTTGAAGTGGAACTCGAACCCTGTCTGCTCTATATATTCAACAGCCAAAACAAAAACCTCTAACCGCAAGGCTATGACACATATGACAATTTTATGTAATAACATGTTTGTATACCCATGAAAAGGTTGTTCAAATTTCACTTCAATGAATTTTGAAAAATTTACCTTTCCGCTAACTACAGGCCATCGGGATTTTTTTTTGTTGGCAGTATTCTTACGTGTGGAAAGAGATATGATTTTTTCAAGCATACGTTAATTACGTCTGCTGATGTAGACTTGGGGTAAATGAAAGTGTTTGTCGAAAATAGAGATAATATGAGTCGAGCTACTCTCATTGTTTCAGAGCTTCCTCGCAAGTCTGGTAATCATCTCTCCACAGCTTCGAGTGATTTTTATTTGCCATTGCGCATGTGCCCCTGAAGATAAGTTGAGCTTGTTTCGGAAGTTAACCCTGTCCAGATCCTCTTGAGATTTTACATAATGGAAATTGTTCTTCGGCTATATTCACCCGTAGTCGTGGTGTCAAATGGGCAGTTCATCTTTCATTAAGTGTCGCTTGAATACTAGAGTAAGTGCGATATGTTGTTTAGAATATATTTCCACCAGCAATAAATTTATTATAAACTTTTTTTTGTGCCGCCTTGTGCCTCCAAGTAAGTAATTCCGCCAGTGTTGTTGTAGATTCACTCCATGACAACGTTGTTTTTTTTTTGCTTTTCAATGACAACTGTTTTTTTGTGAACATTGTAGCGATGTAGTTCGTTCATTCTGTCGCTTTTTTATGTTGTAGTTTAGAAGTTTAATACACAGAAATAATCTTATCGTGGTGGTAAGGTCTGTTTTTTTATAAATATTTATCATCTAGGCGAATGATTGTTTCATTGAAGATGTCGTCGTTGAATTCGATTCTTGAAGTTAGTAATCACCTCTTTTATATAAGTACTAGACCCATCATTAAAGTACCCTTCAAATATCTCATTATTCTTTTTGCAGCTGTTAAAGGTTCACTGTCATTACAAATTATTGAGCAGCTTAAACTATTTATGGCATAACTGATGTCTAGTTTGGTACATGTCGCAACGTACATTAATGCTCTTGACATTTTCTACTGTGGATTATTGGATTGCCCTTTTCTTAAATGAAACCCGATTGCTATTGGAGTCCTTGCTGGTTTATGATTCGCAATGTTGAATATATCTTTGAAATAAAACTCTTCTAGCTTCAAAATGCCATAATTCTGGTCTCTAATTGCTTTTATTCCTAAGCAATATTTTACGGTGCATAAATCTTTAATTAAGAAGGAATGATTGATGTTCTATCTATATCTTGAACAGAATTAGAAAAAGTTGCTATTGAGAAAAGCTTTTAGTTTTTCAATTCGTTGCACAACAACCTTATTAAAGAAATAACAAAATGTGAGAATTTGTTTTTTTAATTTCTCAAAAACTAAAAATGATACTTCAAATTTGTTTGTTGTATATTAATCCCCATTACGTTTCACAGCTTTGCCCCAATTTAACCTTCTTAGTAGCTCTTACGATTTACGAGATCCCAATAGTGAGCATCGAATATAAATAACCCGGTATAGCTCTTTCTTCCCTACATAACATATAAGACCTTCACACTGTTCCATAAAGATTTCTTCTTCTAAATTACCTATCAGGAGTTCTGTAGTTACGTCCATCTGTTCTACCTCTAGATCTAGTTCAGCTTCCAGAGCAAAAATAATTATGTGATGATAACTTCACAACAGGGGCACATGTGTCTCTCCCAGGTATTTGACTAAATCCTTTTGCTGACAGTCATGCAAAAAAGGTTTCAAAATTGTTCACGATATACCAGAACATTTCAGTGGAATGTTCCATAATGATATTCTGGAATGTTGTGGAATGCTCTTGCATGAATTGTAATGTTCTAGAAAGAACTTCCAGCCCTTACAACTGCAACAGCACGACCTTCAAGGAAATACGATAACCTTTTTCATAGATGATGGTCAGAAGACTACCACAAGATATAACAGCCTTGATTGTAGAGAGACTCATTTTTAAGTTTCAGCTGCACAAACATTTTACACTTACTTTTATAATATTAATATTGATTATTGACTTAAAATAATTGGAATTAGTTCTGGGTTATTATATATACGGCAACCAACTTATGCTTGATATAAATTATATTTAAAATAATATCTGTCCTTATTCACAATAAGTTATATAAAAAAGGAAATTTGTGCAGTGTAGTCTAAAACATATAGCGCATTCGCCAAAATCCATAAAATGTAAGTGTAGTGCATCCACCTTGATACATATTTACTAGTAATATTAGCATTTCGGATAATTCTCAATACTATCACTTTGTGAATGAAGTGAGGATGGTATTCAAGATTTTATTGAATATTCTCTTGTGGTTGAGCGATGAGGAGGCGTTTTCAATATTTAGAGAATCATAATTATTCTAATCTCCTAATCTTAATACCCTGAAAGAAATATAGGGTACCAAGAAAACCGAAATATTCGCTATTTTCAAATATATAAAGTACATCATATTGGCTGTAGTCTTAGCATTAAACTTAAAGAGATAGCTGTGTGATTTGAATTCATACCTCAGACAGAGAACTACAGATTTAGTTCTTTGGATTTATCAAAAGCATATATCCAAGGACTATTACTGACGTTGAACATATTAGTTAACTTGACAACGAATCAACAGATATATCTTTATCGTGTAGATAAAGCTTAGAAGTTAAGGGGTAACTGTTCCAGGCCCATGCGTAGTTCTAGTGACCGAACCCATAACTGTTCTCTGCATAAATGTATGTATATGAGTCTTTGTCCTTGTCCTACTAATGATTTAAATTATTCTATGAATAATCTTATCTAATAAATATTGACAGGCAGCGAGATGCCGATCTAAATATGAATGCGAAATTTCAAGTCTCTAGTCCATATGAGAAATAGCTGCGGACCTTTAACCGAAGTTATCGAAAGCACGTAAAAATAAACGTTCTATAATGATTTATATTTCTCAATGATCACACTTTATCTTACGTTGTGTGTTAATAATGATTCAAATAACTTGTTTTCAACCTAACAATACTTCTTCTATATTTATTGAAAGTATGTTATGATTTGTCGGTATCCAGTAGTTTATAAAATAAAATGGCAATGCTTATTTCCGGCTGGACCTCGGTGTGTACAACGTAGAATTTGCTTTCGTTTCTCGAATACTACTTATGTTATCTTTTTTGAAATATACTCACTGGGGTTTCTCGCAATTTACAATCGATCAAAAATACTGACGTTGTTACAGGATTAATTTCAAATAGAACATTAATTTTGTTTAATTTTTGAAATCCACTATGAAATTAAAGACAAGTTTCAAGAACATACTTCATAATTATTTTTGATTGTTTTAGATATATTGACATTCTTTCAAAACCTTGTATAAAAACATAGGTACATTTATCTCAGTCTTTCTTCCATAGATTTTCATATAAAAAGTTGAAACTATGAAGAAGGAAGCCCAAAATGTGTCTCAATATTCAGATTATGAGAAGAATTCGTAAAATTATACAGGCGATTCAAAATCGGCCTACCAATCACGAATGATTCAGAACCCAATAAGTCTCTTATTTTAAATAGAACACCCTGTATTTTTTCATGTTGATTCATGTACTTTTTATTTCTCTCTCGTTTATTAGAATAATAAAAAACTATTAAAATTCGATAATGATTCGTTACCAGGATAAATTATCACGTAGGTACTTGGGGTTATTATTCGTTTTAATATCTGTTTGTGCTACTATCCTTTCTACTGTAGTTGTTGCTTGTGTATTTCAATTATTAATTCTAGAATAAGTAGATTTATTCGCTAACCCTCCAGAACCGTTGTGTGAAGTACATTTTCTCACTATACCTACTGCCATTTTGACAAGCGTCTAGATCATTATCGATGGATATCATGTCAAAATTTCGTCATTTAATGTCAGTCAGTCATGATGTCATGCGCATCTCTAGTGACGTCAGTTCGTGGCAAAACATCAGGTACAACCATAAAACGCATGTTTCAAAAGAGAGTCTCATATTTTCTGCTGGCTTGCAATTGTGGTTGTGTCAATTTAGGGTTTTCTGTATCGTATACATAATCAATTTATGATGTTTGTGGCTTTTGCAATATAATACCATACATAAGAAGGGAATAATAGACGAAGATCTAGTAAAACAAAAATTTTATTTGCCGGAATATATCGATATTTATGTTCAATTCTCCCGTTATGTCACGGGCTGACGACATGCGCGCAGTGGTCTTAAATGCGTTCACGAACTGAGCATATCTTGTTTGTCCTAGTATCGCAGCTCACCAAACAAATGAGCTGTGCTAGTATCATGAGTCAGAGTCAGATGTTGATAGAAGTACCAAAGGTGGCAGTTTATATAATAACTAATTATTTTGCGATGCCTCCTTCAAATACTTAACTATTAAATGAAAAACTAAGGGAGCTAGACTGGGATAAATAAAAATAAAGTTTTGAAAGGAACCTTAATATCTCGAAAATTTTATGCAGTATTTTTATTGAACTTACCTTCGATTTTATAAAAGAATATAAAAATGGAACAAAAAATTGTAGATTCGGTTTGAAATAAGCGAATTCATGTCGACTTCCGGTAGAACCACAATATCACAACATTAATATCTTTGATCGATGTAAAATTGCGAGAAAGTCTACTCGTAAATCGATTTTCAGAATAACTTGAGTGAATTTCGAGAAACATTTAAATCAATCTCTGCATAGTACATACTGTATAGAGTATTTCCAACGTGGCAAATACGAGAAAAACTCATATCTCGAGGGTTCCGTAGATTTATATTAGATATATGTTATATGTTTGCTTAAATTCTATTTTATATTTGCTTGAATAGCTGATGGAGTTGTCTAATTTGCAATTATTATCTCATACATATTTCAAAGCACATAAAATGTAATCCCATGCAAAAGCATACTATAGTTTAAAATACATATCCGTCGATACGACCTACAAGAATCATCATCCATATTTCGGTATGAAGGGACATGAATATAAATATGTAAATTTATAATAATGTTGTGAAACATTATCTTGATTACTTCATTGATTATGGAAATATTACAGATGCATTTCATATCATCGACAAAGGTATCCCCTTATTATGTTGTTCGATCCCATGATAAAATCACTAATAGGCGATTAAGTCATTCATTAATTTGTTTAACAAATGATTAAATGCAGAATTGAAAACATTTTGTTTCATAATAGCTTTGATGAAGTCAGTTAACAAATCTCCTAATAATTAATTGTAAGTAAAACTGTTGATATTTCTGGAACTGGAATTGGTGCTATTAACAGGTAAATAAAAGTTATACATGACCATAGAAGGCAGTTATTTCCGCTGATTAGCTAATACCACTATGATTTCGTTGAGGAAAAAAATGCTTAAAAGAACAACTAACTACACTTTTATGTAAAGTCTACAAATGCCAATTTATGAATATTTATATAAATTTTGATTTGAAATAATCCAATTCTACAGAGTTCGATACATCATTAAAATGTATTGTCTCTTGTCATATATGATGATTATATTTCGTTTTTGATGCGGTCCACCTGTTAGTAGGTATCTAACCAGTTCATAATATTATTTGCGAAATCAAACAGGTTATGGGGCCTGAGAAATCGCTGCGGAGTCCATTGATACAAGAACCGAAAGTAATAAGAACTATTTAAAAATAAGACGAGCGATTTGATGAAATCGACATATTTCGATGTCCCGACAAGTGAACAGCTGGTCCTCAAATCAACTCAAATTTGAATGATGTAGGATGGTAGTACTTTCCGTGATGATATTCTATTATTATTATCTTGTTTTTATTGTAATAAACAAATAAAATAAACTATTGATGAATAATACAATTCACCTGTAAGGATTCCTTTATTAAATAATTTGCCCTCTCCACCCCCATTGGAACATTTTCAATGAGAAATGAGATGTTAATTTTTTATGGGACTATGTCTCCACAATGCTACTTCCAATTAACAAAGAATCATCATAAATCGGTTCACGCTTATTATGCAGATAGAGCCTACGTAGATTAAATAAAAAAGCAAAAGTACTGATGAATTGTATTCCACCTTCGTGCTGGCGAAGTCGGTCAAATATTGACACGTAGATAGAATAAAGTTTTGTAAATAGATATAGTTTCCTGAATATATCTGTATTATTAAGCCTGCATCTCTCGCCCGAAATTTTGTTTTTGATAATTGTTTTTCAATTAAATAACGTACATTACACACCAGTACAAGCTGGTGATCTATAATGTCGATCTACCTTCGATTTGTTTAGACTAGTTGTTATTATTTTCATTTTGACGATGATCTTTTCGATTTGCACATTAGTGCAAAAACAAACTTAGACTATTTCCTCAAAGATCAGAAACTGCCTCGAGGCAAACTAAGAGCTACGTTCTACGGCCTACTGTATAGGACATATTACACATATACAATAAATTGATCAATAAACACATGCACAAGTGGATGTGGCGTATTTATGAGAATATGGTGAAACTGAACATGTGTCCTTATATCTAAATTGTGGCGTGCAAATGAAGATGTACGTTTTGTGTCGTGAATACAATTCATCATAGCGTATAAAGGTTGTAAACTTTACCAAAACCCGCTATTATAATCTCTTGTCAGACTAAATTCCCTTTCATATTTCATTTATAACTCGTTATTCCAATGAATTAATAAAACCTAATATATTTTGATATAATTTGAGAAAGAGTTAATATATTAAGTTTTCATAGTTTCTGTCATATATGTTTTATGATTGTGACCATTATTTATAAAGCATTTCCTTAAAATGGAATATTCACCAAGTTCCTCAACTTTATACTACATGCCAAATAAACCACAAGCTTCAAGTTTCAAAGAAAATTAATAATTCAAATAATGCGTCCTATGCTGTGGCTAAATTGTGTGTAGTGTAAAGTGAGTCTTTATATGTACAGCATCTTAAAGGGATAAGAATAAGTTTAATGAATTAATTATTCGATGACATTTGAGAGTGGTAGAAAAGTCATATGACACATCAGATTGTTTTAAATTTGACACTGTGCATCCCAAAACCTAAACGATGTACAATATGCTATTTTTTAAGATTTATTTCCCAATTAAAGAAGTTCTATAAATAAATAATGATCTTCTACAAGAAATCGGAGTCTGTTAAAGTAACCACTTGCAGTATGTTCTAGGGAGGAAAAGTTACGAAATCGTATAATCAACGTTGATCAGAATCAGCAGAATAGTGAGCCTGAAATACAAAACAAAGCCGGCGTTGTGTTAATCGAAGATTATCAATACCAAACTAGCCAAGCTGCAAAACGCCTGAATCGTGTAGGTATCTTAAATTTGTCATTTGATCAACAATCTCGCATTCATCATTTATCTCTGTCACATTTATCCTTCAAAATCAAATACGAAACATAACCTTAAAACTTGATATGGACAATCGATTACCTGGGTAATTCTGCGAAACTGTCTTGCTAAAAACAAATTTTGTACTTATACATTGTTGTCAGAGTTAATGTTGTCGAAAGGTCAATAAAAAAGTGCCCTAATTGCTGCTAATTAAATAGCCTTTAGATTTCAATTTATGAATCATACGTATTATAGTAAATGGTCAAGCAGAGCTTCCATGATTCAATAATTTGAATGAGTATTAGCCCGGATAGTAGCAGAATGATTGCATAATATCTACTCACAAAGTCGTATGCTACATGAACGGATAATCATATAATAGAACAGGACTACAAACCTCACACCAGTAATTTTAATTAGCTTTTGATTTAAATGAAAAATAAAAATTCTGTGCTTTACAGTATATGTTACTCAATTTAATTATAGAAACTTAAAAATCGTTGTCTATATTGATCAGCTTTAGAATTCCTGTTTTGATAATTTAATGAAATGCTGAAAAACATCACTACTACCCAAAAACTAGCAATCAAACTTGATAAGTCAAGAGTGGTACATTGCTATCGAATAAGTTCTTGGACTTTTATTACATAATATAAGCTTAATAAGATCCCCGTACAGAAACAGTGTACCTAACTGAATGGTATCTCTTACGGCTGGATTGAATAGCTTGGCAACAAATTTTTGTTGATGAAGGCATAGCTTCCTACAGAACATACGTCCAATTAAGTCTCTGTCTAGCCTGAAGAAAAGGCAAAATAATAGATTGTGAAAAAAGTTCAACATGTAGAAAAACAAATATTGGAACGCAGCGATAGACAAGACATTCATATTATTATTTATCTATTTATTTATTTAGCCAGTAAATTACTATATATGTAACCAACAGAGGTATACGTAGATACCTGTGTTTAGAAATGGTAATCCTAAATCTAATGTAAAAAATAACTTATATCTAAGTAACATAACAAACTGACGTATATGCATAATTCTCTCCATAATATCAACATAAATAATTTCTACTTATAAGATCTTTAGACAGGATGTATCCAATTATCTATCTAAATTCTGGTTAAAAATTAAGATTTTTTTTTAATACCTTTTTTACTGTAAATGGACTATTCAGTGATTACGTTCGTTTGGTAATCTATTGAAAGAACTTATAGCATTAATGAAGCTATTTTTGGTACTGACTGTTTTATGTCTAATGGGAAATTCAATGCTTTTATTCCTAGTAATACTATCAGATAGCTGATATCTTTAACTCTTTGTAGTGATAATTCTGGGTTTCCAAAGAAAAAAGTTGTTTTAAATTAAGAGGGGAATTATGCAAAATAGATTTGTTTTTTTCTACAATTTTTAATATTTTGTTTTGATGGCTATTCTGGTATGCCCCACCCCATGCTATACCTAACTAACCATAACTAACACTACTTTGAAAAAAACGCTTAAAGGCCGAAACCCATTAGCAACACGCCACGCCATGCTATGCCATGCCACGCCATGCTATGCCATGCCACGCCATGTGACGAAAATGTATGCGTATATTATTACATTTATTTTCATGTGCCCCGTACACACTCGACATAGGCGATCCCTCGAGAGATGGCGTGGCGTAGCGTTGCGTGGGAATCGAACCCGCGGCCACAATGAGCTGTTGCAAACTAGGAACATTTCCAGCGCCTTAGCCCACTCAGTCATCGTGACCGGTCAGTTGCCCAGTGAAATTTTCTTCCATAAAGAGAGGCCCAATAATTTGATTTCCATAAATACCTGCCCAAGCATTGATCTTTTCTGGAAGTTGAGTATGATCTTCCCGAAGAACATTTGAGTTTTCATTATCCCTGTATCTGCAGTTGTGTCTGTTAACTAATCCATTTAGGTTAGGTTAGATTAGGTTGACTCGTCAGTATGCAAATATGTTTGAAAAGTTATGGGTCTTCGTCAATTCGCTGGCACATTAATTCGCAAAATTGTGTTCGTCTTTCGTAATTGTCTTCGCTGAGTCGTGTAAAATTTTAATTTTGTATGGAAAAAACCAGTAGAAATATTGGTGAGCTCAGCGACTTTCAGAAGTTGGGTCTATTACGAACTGTCCGAGTACCTGAATCTGGCAGCCTTTGTCTAGAACTGTTGCCTCTATAGTGTTTTTGTTGCATACAGACCCGTTTCTTTAAATCTACGCCCCAATTCTATCATAATTATGCCCCATGTTTTTATCTGGATGAATCCCATTGAATATTTTGGTGGTTTTACGCGCGAATCGTTTTTTTTACCCATATAGGAAATTTTTTTTCTGTACTCTCGGCTAGATATTTCAAAATTAATATTCTTGCTTTCAAACTAACGTTGTCTAAATGACAATTCTATGAACAATTATTCAAGTGGTTCTTGAACCTCTTGAAAACTGGTTTAAGTATTGCCGTGTTTTGTTGTCATTAGGTACTACAAAATTTTTGTTGTGAATTGAAAGCACAGGCTATGAATCTCAAAACAGGCTTTATTATTGTCTCGCCAATAACATTTTGAGCATTTGATAAAATAAATTATTCGAGCTCGATAATCTCTTCAATTATAAACACAGAGAACTACAGATCTAGGCCTTTGGATTTAACAAACAGAAGGACATGCTCAAAAACGATTACTAATGTTTGACATATTGATTGAATTGACATAAGGAATGAATAGATCTGTCTTAATCGTGTACATAGAGCTTAGAGATTTAGTGGGGTAACTGTTCGATGCTCATGCGTAGCTCCAGTGAAAAAACCAGTAGGTACTGCTCAATGTCTATATATACATTTGTATTTGAGTTCATATCCCAAAAAGATTTCTTATATTATTCTATGGAGATTATTATTTAATCTTTATTGGATCAGCATAAACCTTGAAACCTATTCCACTTAACCTAATATAATAAAAAAATCTTTTAAAAAGCACGCAACAGAATGGTATACTTCGTTCGTCTGGGTTATTTTTTTTAAATAAACTATACTGCAATATCTTGAACGAGTTACATGCTTTTTCTCCTCAAATCACGTTTCTAGTTTATTATTTTTTACAGTTGATATTTGGATAGAAAAGTAGACATAAAAGTGTTGAAATAAAACAAGATATTGAAAACGAAAGAAAATTTAAATGAAAAGCTGCAATTATTCATATCTACTTCTAAACATTGACTTAGGACAACAATAACTTTGTCATATTGCGTAACCAGTTTATCTTGTGGCCAATGTGTGCGAGGATGTTAGGTACTGCTAGCGCTTAATATTCAATTCTGAGTTGAATAGAATTAAACACATTAGCATAGTTTCGCATAAAATGATCTAGAAATTTAAAGCAACAACTTAGGCATTGCCACCACTCAGTATTTAAGGATACTATATTAAGGCATTTTAAATATGGTTTACAGAGCCGGAGGCAATATTATATTGATGACATAAATGTTAGTAGGTAGGTACATGCAATCCCAGTTTAGGCACCATCTGCAAGCATAATATTATAACCTTATAAATATTTCTCAATCTATCAACCATGTTCCTACATAATCCAGATGAAGTGTAAACTTAGTTAATATTTTTGAACCCTAGTAGTACCTATTGTTTTGTGAGCATGTAGTTTAACTATTCAACAACAAATGTTTTTGACAGTACCATTCTATAAATTTATTATTGAGAGTTTTTACAGAAATTCTTTGACGTTGTTCTCCCGGAGACATTGTACCAGAATATGACTCGGGATTTCAGCTATCTCAGTGAATCAAGATCCATGAAATATGAAGTATTTCTTACGTAGTAGGTACATGAACATTAAGAGAAACAAAAGTATAGATAGAAGTGTTAGTGGTGAAACAGTTCAGCATCTTTTGTTTGAATTGCTAATCCATATTTTTACTGAACCTATCATTTTTCTTGTTGTTTTATTTCACAAAGAAAGCTTTGCGGACTGCATTACTCCATTATTGCAAGTTTTTTTTTTTATTTAACGTGTTTAGTGATTTTTATAACCCGTATAAATACACAGATGCGCCATTTCTATGTAAGACTGACACTATTCGAGTGATAGTTACAAGAAGTTCACCTGAAACGTGATATTGAATACAATATGATCGAATATACACTGTGGGCAAAAAAAAAAGTTGGAACACATTTTAATCTATAATTTTTTTTTCAAGCATATTTCAATAAGACAAAGTAGGATGTCAATTCTTGAACGGGCTGTTATTTCTTATAACGATGACACTACAGGGCCGGATCTAGGGCTATAGTGATATTTTTGTCGTTGCAATAATAGGCGGCTTCGTAAACATTTTTATTTTCAATTTCGTTTGTATTATCATTTGGTGCGCCGATGTTTAATGGCCAGATTGAGCTCAAAACATTATTGCAATGACAAAAATAGCACTGCAATATAAATTAAGCACTAGATCCGTCCCTGTAGTGTCATCCTTATACGAAATAACAGCAGTCGTTCAAGAATTGACGAAGTCGTACTGTGACCAAATTTTATTGAAATATGCTTGAAAAAAAAATTAATAGGTTGAAATATGGTCCAAGTTAATTTTGCCCACAGCTAGTAGATAAAACTCTTCACAAACGTCACACGAACTCTTACTAAGACATTTATTTATTAAATATCCTGCAAAATACCTAACAAGACTTTGCTGCAGTGGGCTATCTCTTTCGGCTGAAACCTCAGCAACATAGTTGTCCTCAACAATGAGATCAGAAAATTTCACAAGAATGTTGTTACTGTCATTTTCACAATTCATGAGTCTTGCATAAAATATTTTTTTGCATGTTCTCTTAAATTGTGGAAATGAATAGAATTTATCACTACTGTTCTATTTTGGCAACCACTAAAACTACAAACATGTCCAGCTTTTGTCTTCCATATGTAAAATAAATTACGCCCAATTTACTGCAACTTTGCTGATCACGAATTGCTACAGCACTGAGCGTTTGAGGCTTAATTTCAGGGAAGCGAAGTTTAGAGACCAAATCCCAGGTAGAAGGGAGTAATCCTTTTGATTGTTATTTAATTCCTTGCCTTTAGACTATTAGAGACAACTTTAAAGTCACACATATCCTAATAACATTATCTTCACAATTTTCACCGAGGAGTTCATGTAATGCCATGTATTTGCCGTTGGTGGTGAAATAATGGGTAGTCAAGTAGTCTGGTTGTCAGGTTGCATTGGCATGCTCTGCAAACTTTTTCCTCTTTTCTATTGATCAGGTGGCTATGGGTGATACGGGTATGGCGCAGACGCTTTGCTTAAGGTCTGATTTAACAATCATTGTTATGGGTTTGGAGTTCTTCGTTATTTATATGTTCTCTCGCCAGTCGATCCGCAAGGACATTTCCTTGTATGCCCATTTGAGATGGTATCCATATCCGTATTAAGTTATTATGTTGTAGTTCTTTCTTTATTGTCATCCATTTCTCTCTTCCATATGTAAGAGTAGGCACTGCAATAGATTAATAAAATTTATGTTACGTATTTCTCCATGTTTTCGGTTTAAGTATTCTACTTTATGAATCCACATATAAACATGAAATTGATGTTTTTTTGTTCTGATGTATTTTTTAGTCATCCGAAATATTTGTATTGTTTCACAATATTTTTATTGTCTTATTCTGATAGGGTATACGCTTGAGAAAGTCTTTGTTCTGTCAATAGATTTTTTCATGTCGTATTTATCACAAACTTTTGATAATTTATGTATTCCCCTCTGTAGGTCATTTTAATTTTCAGCTAGTAGTATGCATATAAAATAGAGTTGAAGCATTTCTTTATCCAACCCTCCTTTATTGTGTATATTTTCCATTCCGTTATAAACTCATTTATATATTTATATATATACAGTGCGTTCATAAAGTATGGAAACGCTTTAATAACTATTAAAATATTATCATATAGAGAAAAAGCTTTGACAGGTCGATTTTTGATATTGATTTTCTTACTTTATATGCAAACAGCATCATTTTATCCCCTCCAATTTCCAAGTTATGACGTCATCGTTATTTTTTTGTAAATGGGAATGCTATAATTTTATATTATAAATGGAAAACTGGTAATTTTCTGTGTTCAAAAATACCAAATACATGGGTATTAACATAAAAAAAAGTACAGGGTGCTAAAAATCAATATATTTTTATTTGCTGCTTTCAATTTTATACAAATTATGCATAGAAACAAGTATGCGTTTGAATCGGAGTCCCTAGCAACAATTATAATAAGTTCTTAGTTACCACTGCATATAAAGATTTTTGTTATTATTGAAAATTGAAAGCAGCAAATGAAAATATATAAATTTCTTAGCACCCTGTAATTCATACATTTTTATGTTAATACCCATGTATTTGGTATCTTTGAGCTCAGAAAATTACCAATGTGCCGTTTATAATATAAAATAATTTGGAAGGTGGAGGGGATAAGATGATACTATTTTCATAATAAAGTAGAAAATCAAAATCAAAAATCGACCTATCCGAGCTTTTTCTCTATATGTTAATATTTTAGAAGTTATTGAAGCGTTTCCATGATTTATGAACGCACTGTATATATATAAGTATACTATGATGGTAGTATTCATATAGGTATAGACTTTTAAGAGTTTCGGGTAGACTCTATTTTCCATAATGACCAAGAGTTTGTTTTTATTTAGGTTATAAAAGGCCTCTTGAAAATCTGTAAATGCTATGTTCCTCGGTTGTATTCCCTCCCTTCCGTCCATTGCGAAAAGTTTGAGCCTTGAGTTCAGCACTAGCTTATATCCGTTGTCTATTAGTGTGATTCCCCTATAGTTCTTGTATATGTTCTTGTCTCCTTTTTTAAGTAAATTTCCTATAGAAATATACCTATTGCGATCATTTATATTACGAAATTTGTAAGCATGATAGATTTTTTAAGGTAACAAGTCCAAAATTTCTACAAAACTCAGTCATACAAATATCTCGGTCGAGTTCGTAAATAGTCATGACCGGACAAGACGTATCAAAATGGCGGTTGACCAAACTTAATAACAAATCTAAAAAATAGCTGTTGACTAAATTTCATCAAAATTATTTTTATATTATAGACACGATGTGTCCCTACAACTTTTTCTATTAAACAGTGATAGAAAGCAAATTTTTAAATCATAAAAAAATCAATTTTAGGTAATGTCTCTGAAATTATTCTTTTGATAGAAAAAAACGAACTTTTGTCAAATATTATAATTAAACAAATAAGTAAAATTTTCTAAATAAATATTTTAACATTCAAGTTAAAAGACTAAACAAACTATAAAAAATAACAATCAGTCATTTGATGTGACTCGACAACGTAATGGCCACTGGCACAGGTATACAGTATATAACAAGTAAATATCTAACAAAATCTATACATGGTTGTAGGTGAATATGTAGAAAGTCGGATTTTACAATACATTAGATTGTATAATCGACAGTCTCTTAGGTTTTTATCAGGGCACTGATATCACTGGTGGAATCGGATTTCTTTCAGCGTTCCTTTTAGTACATTTTGCCTTCGGGCGTATGTATATTTGGTACAATCCAATAAAGGGTGACTAATGGTGATCGGTTTGTATCTGTCGTCACAACGTGGAGGGTTTCCAGCGCACATTAAATACCCAAGTGTTAACCTTGTGTGTCCTATCCTCAAGCGATGGATGATTGTTTTGCATCTTCTGTTCATGCAACCTACACTTAAGTGACCTGATGTTAGGGTTAGATATTGCTAATTTTGGAACATGATCTTTTCCACTGATCAGTACATTTTTCCGATATGATATTCTCCATTCTAATTCTAAGGTCATTTTCTATTTGTATTGTAACGTGAAAACTTACCTGAATACACCAACACACACTCACAAAAATCACAAATATCCTGGGAATCCAGGAACATGGAGAAGGAATATATTGGGAAATACATCCAGAACAACATATTAGAAAGGACGAGAAGCTTCGAGATAGGAGGTTAAGTGTATAAACACACGGACCACGGAAGTAGACAGTTAGTCATAGATAATCGATCGGTCATAGATCATAGACAGCAGAAAGCCGTGTATAGTCAGAGATTTGAGAGTGTTCATACAACCGTGAATATAAATAGCGCACTAAGCGCTAAGTAATGCTGTGAATATAAATGTGTAAATAGTCGTGTAGTTATTAGAGTAAATAAATAAGTGAAAATAAATCGAATCCAGTTTTAATATAAATCCCAGTTACAGTATGTTATCTATCGGTAGGTTTGATGAAGATACTAATTTTGCAGATTGGTCAGTTTTCTCGTTACCACAAATTCCTACAGGTGACGGGACCCAGATTATATTAATGAGAACAGCTGCGTTAGCAAGATTATTACAGATTTCATGATTTTTTTGGACAATTGGTTGGTTGGTATATATAAATTTTATGGAATATACAGAGGAAAAGGAATCTATACAGATTGCCACTGTTTTATTTTCTTGCCTTACCGTTTCTAGGGCTTTCAAAATCGAATATAGTTAACCTATATATATACTGCAGTAAATAGGCAGTCTTAGACAGTTCTTTGTGAAGTAACCACAGAACATCCTACTCCATCTTCTGATAATGTATTTGAAATTTGAATTTGTAGCATCAGTCTCATGTTTGAGAGCCGCTGAAATGTTCCATTGAAGTATGAAGTTTCAATTGTCAGTTTGTCAAGAAAAGTCAAGTCATGTCACATAATTGTTTCTTTTTTAAGTCAGGATAATTCTAAGAGATAATTGTAACGAGAGAGCTAAATAAACTAATTTAAGACTATAGAAGTGTGAGTTCAATACATGGTGGCAGCGATCAAGGTTTTCCAGTGTTTTAGCTGAGTTGAAAATAAAGCAAGCGAAAGAAAAAACATGCCGAACCCAACGCAAACAACTACGACGCCAACGCAATCGACAACCACAACAACAACTCCCTCAGCCATGATAATCGGGCCAGCTAGTGCATCCGTATATCAAATTCCGGCTCCAGATCAGTTTTCATTCAAAAGCGAAGATTGGGAGCAATGGCAATTACGGTTTTTGAGGTTTCGAAGCGCGTCTGGCTTATAAATAAAGGCGGGAAACGATCAAGTCAATTCCTTGACATATTTGATAGGACCGCAGGCTGAAGCTATTTTCCAATCTTAAAGCTATCAGCTGGAGAAGAATCAAATTTCAACACAGTCTTAGAGAAGTTTAAAGCTCATTTTGTTCCGTCTAGAAATGTAATTTATGAGAGATATAAGTTTCACACTAGAATGCAACAGGAAGGAGAAAGTGTAGATGACTTTGTAACTGCCCTACATTCCAGTGCTCAAAATTGCGAATTTCCGCCAGGGTTTGTAGACGATGCTATTCGTGACCAAGTGGTGGTTGTAATTTTGGATAAACATCTGTCAGAAAAATTGCAATTAGATGGTTCACTGACTTTAGCAAAAGCTGTAACGTCGGCAAGACAGTCTGAAGCTGTTAAGAAACAACAAGAAACGTTCCGAAAGAATCCAATTTCTGTTAGTCGTGTGAATTTCAAGAGAAAAATTGGTAAGCCTAACCCAAAGGTCGAAAAACACGATGGTAAAAAATGTTATTGGTGTGGTCACGAAGTCCTGCATAAGAAGGACGAGTGTCAAGCTCGAAAAGCGATCTGTGGAAAGTGTAAAATTAAAGGACATTACGCAAAATGCTGTTTAAGCAGAAAGGTTAACACAGTAGAACCTAGAGAAGAGTCAGAAGATGATGTGTTTTGTGGAGAAGTAAAGGTTACCGATAGCTCGGGGTGGCAAGTTGATTGTGATATAAATGGTTTCAAATGTAAGGCAAAAGTTGATACTGGAGATGATGTAAGTGTATTGCCTAAGTCCGTCTTCTCAGCGATGCCATCTCATGTATAAAAGGACTTGAAGAAAACTACTGTAATGATAACGGGTCCTGGTGGTAATGGTTTACGGGTTAGTGGTAAATTTACAAGCAAGCTGGCCGTAAAGGGAAAAGTAGCCTTTGTTGTGAATGTTAGTCAAATCCTATTAAGCTCACACATAAGTGAAAAAATGGGCCTGGTAAACGCCTTTTCCATATTTCTGCCCACAGTTTTGATCCAAAGCGGATAATTCCAAAGCTGTTTACTGGTTTGGGTGATCTGGTTCCAAGGAAAGTGCCGCTGCCCATGAAAAAGAGATAAAACGAGAATTGGATGAAATGTGCAAGAAGGGATTGATCGAACAAGTTCATGAACCAACAAAATGGTGTTCTCCGATGGTAGATGTCCCAAAGTCAAATGTAAAAATTAGAATTTGTGTTGATCTGACCAAATTAAATAGGAATGTGGAGAGAGAAATGTTTCCAATTACCGATGTTTTAAGAAGCTTTCCATCCACAGATGAAAAACTTGTTGAAATTATAGACGAGCAAAATTCCGATGCTGTTTGCGGCTAGTTAAAAAAATACTGCAATGATGGATGGCCTTAGCGGCATAGAATATCTCAAGAATGTGTGCCGTATTAGGAACATCGTCACCTAATAAGTTTACAAAACTGTGCATGGAAACAGAATTATTATTCCGCAGAAGTTAAGAACCGACATTCTGAACAGAATCCATGAAAGACACCAAGGAATTTCTAAATGGCGTGCTGTTGTAAGACAGACTGTCTGGTGGCCCGGATTATCCACTCAAATTGAACAACTTGTCAAAAACTGTACTCGTTGCATCCGAGAAGAACCAGATAGAATGGAGCCACTAATTCCGTCAGAACTTCCAGATACACCATGGCAGATTGTGGGAGCTGACCTGTTTAAGTTAGATGGAAAATGGCTTCTTATTATGTCAGCCTACTACTCAAGATTCCTTGATGTTTCCAGATTAGAAAATTTAACTTCGGGGTGCATCATCACTCATATGAAGTCAGTATTTGCCCGCTTTGGAGTTCCAGAAATTGTTAGATCCGACAATGGAATACAATTTTCAAAAACTGTTGACTCAAAGTATGAGCAGTTTGGCTTTAAAATTCAAACAGCCAGCCCAAGATATCCTCAGAGCAATGGGTTCATCGAAAACAAAGTCAAAAATTTTAAAAGTAATTTCAAGAAAACCGAAGATTCATACGTAATGCTGTTAGCACTTCGTTCAACAACGCTTTTCAATGGTTTTAGTCCCGCTGAGCTTCTGATGGGAAGAAAGTTAAGAGGAATCATTCCCATTACTCCTACTCAGCTAGTTGCTGATAATGACCAAAAGGAGATAATTTCGAAGAAAGAAGCAAAGCAGCAAGAAAGTCAAAAACAACATTTTGATAAACGACATAGTGCCGTAGAACTGCCAGAGCTTGTAGATGGACAAAAAGTTTGGGTGTCCGATCTGCGCCAGGAAGCTGAAATAGAAGAGGCCCATAAGGCTCCTAGGTCTTACATCGTTCGTCCTACTGGTCTTTATCGAAGAAATAGGAAATTTCTGCATCCGCTGCCCGAAGCTCCTCCTAATCAGCCAGTTCCTTGTACGGAAACGGGAGTTGATGATATGACTGGAAATAGGCAAGAAAATGAAAAGCCTACCATAGAGTCAGCGCCTTGGGATGAAAATGTGCAAGTCCAGGAGGCTCCGCTGCGTAGAAGTGGTCGTTCAGTTCACCCTTCCAAAAGACTGAACTTATAGGGGGAGGTGTAGCATCAGTCTCATGTTTGAGAGCTGCTGAAATGCTCCATTGAAGTATGAAGTGTCAATTGTCAGTTTGTCAATAAAAGTCAAGTCATGTCACATAATTGTTTCTTTTTTAAGTCAGAATAATTCTAAGAGATAATTGTAACGAGAGAGCTAAGTAAACTAATTTAAGACTATAGAAACGTGAGTTCACTACAGAAGTGTTGATTCTTACAGCTGTTAACAGGATTTTTTGGAGAGGCTGATGCTCTAGAAATATAGGAGTAAGTAGTAGCTGCCAACGTCGGTGGTAGAGAGGCAGTTCGTGTGCTCCACAATAGAGATTTTCTACTGGTGTTGGTGGAGTGTTGTTTTGGATGCTGTTCATGGCTTCTAAATTAATTTTTGAGGCGTTGAGAAAAATCTGGCTACCATAATCTAACTTAGATCTAATTAAACTCTGTAGACTCTTAACAATATTTCTTCGTCTTCACCACAGCTATAGTGAGATACGGATTATAGGATCTTCAGTCGGTTTGAGCATCTCGCTTTAAGTTCCCGCAGGTGTTGTCTTCGAGTGAGTTTACTATCAAAGGTGACTCCTACGAAATTATGGTGGTCTATATACTACACTATGAGGTACTAATTTAGGAACTATTTGTAGAATGTTCAACTAAGCTAATTTGAGGTATTGAGTGTCGTCATGAGTCAGAGAGAGACCATAATCTTTCAACAGTCATAACTTATCAAATATGCTTGCGGTAACACAACCTCTGCTCATTGGTACTTCGGGGTGATTACTTAAGGGGTAGAAACCAGCACGTTCTCATGTGCATTGTTGCTATTTATATAGAAAAAATATTTTTGGAACAGTTACGCTATCTGTCTGACAAACCACGTCGTTACTTAAAGGTTAAGAAAAAGAGACTGGTTAACCCAACGAAGTTGCAATTACGAATCGCAAAATTAAGCTCTTCGCCAAACTGGCTGATTTTGGTAAAATTAATTATGTGCTTCAGTATAAAGAAATACATAGATATAAGAATGTCATGTTAATTAGATCGAACTATTATTTTTCTTCTCCGTAACACTACAACCCAGGGTTAGTTTTGGCTACCTTTACCATTTGCTTCCAACTGGGGCGGTCTTCTGTGATTTCCTGCCATGCGGTCCGGCCCACGCCTAGTGTTGTGTGGTCATTCCTGATGTTATAAAGTCATCTCAATATTGGCCTTCCTAATGGTCTCCTTCCTTAGGGTGCTTCCTCCCACACTACTCAGATTAGTCTCGTGTTATTACTCCTGTAAACGTGGCCCGCCCATCGCAATCTGTTTGCGTTTACTTACTGTACGATATCTGGGCTATCATACAGCTTGTATAGTTCAGCGTTGGTCCTTGTCCTGTATAGGCCTGTTTCAGGGTTTCGGTAGGGCCCGTATATTATGCGTAGTATTTTCCGCTCAAACCGTCTTAGAACTTGGGTGTAAATTACGGTCTTGGTCCACGTTTCTCCTGCATATGTTATAATTTAGACTTTAATAAAGGTTGTAGTGCGAAGTAACATTTGTTTCCTTAGGTGATACGGTGTTTGAGCTCTTCATGTGTAATGTTATCCGCTATTCTCGATGCCCTCATATATATAAATGCTTTGACATGTTCAAAATTATATTCGCTCATTGTCAAATTTTGTCGTATGCGGTCGCGTGCTTGGTTTCTTGTTACATGCATATACTTTGTTTTCTGCTCGTTGACCCAGAGTCGTATCTTCTTGCCTTCCCTTTCAATGCGTACAAAGATTTCCTTTACCTTCCCTGTGCTACCCCCGACCACATCAGTATCGTCCGTATATGCGAGTAGCAGATTTGTGCCTTGCGGCCCAAATATCTCCGCTCTTGTCGTTGCTGTTCTTGTGCTCTTTTCCTGAGCAATATTGAAAAGAATCGAGGACAGCACGTCTCCCTATTTTAGACCCGTGTTCATATCAAACGAGTCGCTGTACTCACATTCTATCTTGATGCAGCTTCGGGAGCCCTCTATACATGTCCTGAACCTACGCACTAGTTTGCAGAGTACTCCAAGCTCTGTCTCCCATAGCCTCACTCTAATGATGCTCTCATCCTTCCATTCCTCTGGGATCACTTCCTTCTCCCATATACAAACTATCAGACGATGCATATATTGCGTCAATTGATTTCCCCCCTTTTTATACACTCTGCTGTAATATTAATGAAATCTCCTTAAGAGCTGAGATCTTGGCGAACGAAATACACGTGATCACATAAAACATAACCTAACCCACTTGAAATAACAAACGACAAACAACCCATATTTTGAGTGTTACGCTGAATGTCAATGAACAGCACTGATTATATGGATTATTATTTAAGAAAGTGTATATCCACTATGTATCTTTAGAATTAGAGAACTTTAAAGTGATTTGTTGGGCATAGCGGATTACCGATGTCGCTTCTGAAAAAGGCACTGATAGTCACTCTTAGGAGCTTAGGGTGCACATTCCCATTCAAGACGTGATGGGCACTGCTGTCCGATTCTCATGATGACATGTAACCCAAAGTGGAATAAAATTACCTTTCAATTGAAAACATATAAAAGTGTTGAACATAGACCGTTCAATCATTCAAGCCTTATTAGTGGAACTTAAGAAACACTTTCTAGGAGTAGTCATTAGTTATGTTTCTATTGTTTAAATTCATAACAGAGTTCTTTCTTATACACATTCTATTCATTTTGTCAAATAGAAATAATCTAGATAAACTTCGAGTAGATTCCTGAATTTGTTCCTGTTAACGAAACAAACCCTCAAGTTTTATTTTTAAGTTATTCAGGAATACCGGGTTTACGACTCTTGCGGTACAATCGATCCAAACATAACATGAATGCCAGAACAAAAATTGTCCAAAAGACTTATCGGCTCCTATCTCACTGTCAGTTGTGAAGGGGGGCTATAGGATTATCAAGGACTAAAAATTCGAATTATCATTACCCACGGTCATTAAGCATATTTTGTCGCTCTAAAGGGGTATGAAATAATGACAGTAAACACAGGGAATTTATAATCTTTCATAAAAGGCAATCCGTGGCAATTTAGAGGTATTTGTTAAAATAATAAAATTCTAAATATGAATATAGCAAAATCCTTTGCAATAAAGTGGATTTCTATCAAATTTTACTTGAAAATTAGGTAACACCACTGAAAAAAGCTATGAAACCTTTATATTTTTTTTTATGAAAGCTAAACTATTGCTTAAAAATACTGACTTATCGGGACGTGATTTAAAATTTTACATAAAGTTGGCCAAAGCAACCCGCATTTTTCCAGTATTTATTATTCAAATAATTACTTTCTAAAAGTTCGACAATTGAACATTGTAGTAAAGCGGAACGTATTTATAATCAGGACTTTATCGCCGGGTCGTAAAAAAGACTTTTTACAAAAATACTTTAATACAACTTCTTTTCAGAATAAAATACCTTTTACGAATACTTGCATTTACTTATTTCTACATTATTATATTACCATTTAGTGACCATGTTACTCTGCGAATTCGCACGTTTTATCTAGTCACTAATAATTATTATCAATCTTGCAATAGGTTAATTAAACTTTTGAGCTGTCTTATTCTCACTATGATAATTAAGTTTAGTACTTTTCTAAATAGGACAGGATTCACCAATTCGTTTTTAGAAGCTTAAATGAAATAAAGCAATATTGTTTAAAAATTATTTTATGGTTAAAAATTCCGTTCATTTCAAAATGCTTCAAATTTGAAGCTACTGATTATATCTATAAATCAGAAATAATTTAATTTGAACCTAATACATTTAAATAGAACGCATTCGCAATAATGTTAAATGCACCGTTTTAGAAAAGACCCTGTAAATATGGCCCTTCTAACATTCCTCAATATTTTTTTTGTCTTATAGAAAAATGTTATCCAGAGAACCCTTCAAAAATTAATTAAATAGTTGCAACTGGTAGAGCTTTCAATTTAGCCGACAGTATACCTACCCGGGTATCTGAGAAAATATGGTATAAATATCAAAGACAAATGGAGAGAGTGTTTCCATTTGATTTTTTTAACAAAAAAACTAGTTTTAATCTTTTTTATCCGAAGGTTCTTCCTATCAAACACCCTGTATATCTTTCAATAAAGATCCACACTCAATTTGATTGAAAATTATTTAAAGTTGAATTATTCCAAGTTTATTCTGAGAATAACATCATGCAGAATATTTATCAGCTCGCTGATCATCCCTTTGTTTTTCATCCCTTTTTACGCCATTGAAGAATAATCTGGAACAAGTTGAAGCAATCTGGCACTTGTTCAAAATAAAAGAACTCTTTACAGCCAGCGTTATGAGAGACCACTAATGTACTTTTATGAACAGTAAGATAAGGAGTTTAGACAAGGAAAAATTGAGAGAAAACTTTTTAACAAGCTCGACTTATTTTATGATGAAAGGAGATTCACTGTCCGGTACTGAGAAATATTTAAAGTAGCTAATACCTTTGTGCTACATTATATCATATATTCCTATTTTTCTATTTAATCAATACCTACATATTAACAGCAATAAAATGATTAATATTTATTAAGCGTATTCTCAAGAGTAGTTTTTTTATTAATAGGTAGGTACAGAAGGTCGAATTTTAAAAATTACATTTTGTACTAAGGTAACCAAAGAAAATTTACTAAGATTCTCTTGAAAATATCTTCCATAGATTCATACGATTTTGGGCTACATTTTTGTAAAAGAACTTAAAAAATAGAGTTAATGATCTCAATTAATTAAATAGGTAACACACAACTTTCTGTTGGCCGTCAGATTATGTTTGTATATACTACTACTACTACTATACTATTGTAGTACGGGTACCCTTAAGTTAGAAATTCCACTCTTATCGATCTACTGGAACCTCATAGTGTGTACCTCGAGGGACACATTCATTCCGCTAGATTTTGGTATTTCCTAAGCCAGAAACATTATTGTTATTGTTTGAATAAAACCTCAATTTTAAGATACAAAAAATATCACCAATTATTAGTTTAAATGAAAAATCGAATGAAAGCGGAACCAAACTAATTAAATTTTCAATGATACTATAATTAACGAAACCTTAAGGAGGTATACAATTCGACTGTATGCCTGTTTAAAGTTCACTCATCAAACTCTGAAGAAAAAATGTCTTGTTTAGTTCATTTAAATTCATTATTTCATTTGCAAAGTAAGCAAGGCGTTTCAGAACCAGAACCTCTTTAATTTAATCTTTCCAACGAGAGCATTTTTGCATCCCATCAAGAAATTTGTGGAAAGATTTAGAGCTTATCTTGGAGTCGAGATCTGAGACTCAAAATGTAAGAGCTTTGGATTCAATCTAATGAAAAGCGCTAATGTACTTTTTGACGAGATTTTTGACGAGACAGAATTTTTAGCTGGATCTGTGAACAATGGAAAACAAGTTTCTTGTGTTATACCTAGATTTGATCTGAATCAAAATAATAGGACTACAATTGTATATACTTTCATTGATTTTCTTTAGTTTTTCTACCAAGAATTTATAATTAATACTTTCAAACAAGATCTACAACAAAGAAAACGATATTATGCGGTGTCTACAAAAAATAAGGAAATAAACATGACTCATTGAGAATGATATGTAAAATATATTACGCTTAATAAAATCATATATGTCTAGCCTTACCCCTTAATTGCAGTAAATGCTAAATAGCGATATACAGAGTGTGATTTTGTTCTGTAATCGGAATCGGCTTTATTGATAAAGATATCAAAATTATGTTTCCACTAACTATACCTGATTTTTTGAGTTCTATAATCCAAAAATATTTTCAAAGATACCAGGTGCGCCCAAATAGTCGGAAATTGCACATAAACTCATTTTTACTTATGCAACGTGTATATTTTTATTAATTAATTATATTCTCCATAGCATTTTAATGCCAGTTCTATAACAAAACTTTATGACTATTGTTAATAGATTTCAAAATATAAATGTTCTTCATAAAATTTTGACAGATCAAAGGCACTATATAATAGTATGTAAAAATTAATATCTCAGAACATGTAAGCGAGCAGAGAATGACATTTTCATTAGAGTCACTCATAATATTAATGATTATTAATAATTGGTTTAATTCCCTTTATATTATACGAAGCGTAAACAAAAAATTTTTTTGGAAAATTTTAGAAAAAGTTTAAAAAGTATTTTTTTAATGGATTGGTATAATTTTTATTTTCTCACTGGAAAGAGGAGAAAACTCTACATGTGATCTACCGAAAATATTTTGTAGTTTCCTAAGGAAAATTTTATAATATCTTTGGATTTCTAGTCTAACATTGAAATTATTAATATTGATAATAATAATTAGCCTTGGTTATCATGAGTGACAGAATTTGAATATTTATCTGCCTGATTGCACCACTGACAATGGGAATGAAAATAATAAAAAGAAACAACCTCATTTATCGAAACTGTGTATTTAATGATCATGTAATTGAAACAAAAATTAATAATTTTAAGAATTATAATTTTAAGTTTTGAATAAAACAGAATTAAAATGCGAACAATAAATAATTATATTAAGTATACCTACTTATACAAGCCAAGGCTAATGTTATAAATATTAACAATTTCAATGTTAGAAAAGAAATCCAAAAATATTGGAAACTTTTTCTTTTGAAACTACAAAATATTTTTGGTAGATTACATGTAGAATTTTCTCCTCTTGTCAGACATTAAAAAATATACCAATCCATTAAATAGTACTTTTTCAACTTATTTTCAACCTTTTAAGATTTTTTTTAATCACGCCTCGTATAATATTAACGGAATTTAATCAATTCATAATAATCTCCAATATAATGTGTGGCTCTGATAAAAAAATCATATATATATATATATATATTATGTAACTGGCAATAAAATTTATAGAGAATTTAATAAATTAATAAAAATATCCATGTTCCATGAGAAAAATGAAGTTGAGTGCAATTTGGACACACCTGGTACAATTGAAAATATTTCTGGGTTTTAGAACTTAAAAAATCATATATAGTTAGTGAAAACATTATTGATATTTTTATCCATAGAGCTGTAATGTTCCGATTATATAAAAAATCACTCCATGCTTAGAACTCCTTAATCATAACATGACATTAGATATATATTCGTCATTTATAATAGGTTATTTTATCTAAATAACTCTTTATACATTTGCTAGTAAAGAGATTGAGTTTTTCACTTCATTTGGATATGCCAGTTAAATTTTGCATTTTTTATTTTAATTTGTAATGAATAAAATGACAAAAAAATATTTTGGGTATAACTCAGTACCGATTTAGAGTAGTAATAATTAAATTAGTGAACATTTTACTTACTATGAATTCATATGGTCTACTGATGGTTGTAACTTTGAAACAAAGTTGGAACGAACTTGAGTTGATTGTCAAGCAATCGCTTCCAAATGATTGGAAAAATTAATAAAACTCAAGATAAAAAAATATAGAGCTTATTAGGAAGTACAAGAAAGAAGGATTTATGAGTAATTGCCAAAATAAAATGAAATCAAATTTCACTCAACGAGATATTTCATTTCTAAATTGTGAAATTATTTAGATGAAAAAGTAGGATAATTGAACATGTAATAGCACTACTTGAATGCATATGAAACATTCTTGGAATTGAAATCAACAGAATCTAAATTGCTTATTATTAACGTCATGAAGTTATGAGTAATAGCTAGTAGATCAAACCAGATTAAAACTAGACTTACAGGGCGAGGGTTGAAAATTCCCTGATATCTGTATTTTTAACACATTTGATATTAAAATCTAGTAAAGCTTTTTAAATTTCCAGGTTAATAAATCATGTTTTACCTATTCAAACTCGATGCAGTGTCTTGGACTTCTTACTTTGGAAAAAGGAAAATGAATAAATAGTCTGGAATACGGACAGGATAATGAGGAAATTTCAACGTTTTGAATTGCTATTCCCAACAGTTCCATTTTGGTAACGCAATAATTCCTCTCTGATTTGGACAAAACCTTGCTGAAGTAGGCAATCACTTTCTCCTGCCCGTCTTAAATCTGAGAGAGGAAAGCACCAATAGCTGTATTACTGGCATCTGTGTCCAACACGAATTTTACGTTATGACTAGGATAGCCCAAGATTGGTGCGCTGATAAGGGCTTCTTGCAGTTGTTCGAAAGCTCTCTGACACTCGTCATTTCAGGAATATTCTTTGCCTTCTTTCGTTAATTTAGTTAAAGGTTTAGCGATGTTGACAAAACCTTTCACGAACCGTCCTTGGGAATAGGCCATTCCTTAAGGGCTGTTATCTTTTCTGGATCTGCCGTGACGCCGTCCCCAGATACGATGTGACCCAGATATCTTACTTCACGTCGGAACAGAAAACATTTCTTAGGACTCAGCTTCAGGTTGGCCTCACGAAATCGTTGGAAAACTTCTCTTAAATTCTTCGAGTGTTCCTCAAATGATTTTCCTACTACGATTACGTCATCCAAATACACTAGGCAGGTTTGCCATGTCAGTCCTCTCAAAACTGCTACCATGAGCCTCTCAAATGTAGCGGGAGCATTGCATAGTCCAAACGGAATCACAGTGATTTGCCAGAGCCCTAATCCTATCGAGAAAGCAGTCTTTTCTCGATCTGTGGAGTCCATTCCAACTTACCAGTATCCACTTTTCAGACCTAGTGTAGAAAACCATCGTCACCAAGAGAGAGTATCTGGGTAACGGATAACTATCCTTCTAAGTGACTGAATTCAGAAGACGGTAATCTACACAGAATCTTGTAGAACCATCCTTTTCCTTCACGAGCACTACTGGCGAGGTCCATGGACTATTTGATGGCTCAATGACTCCTTGTTTGCTCATTTCTTGAATCATTTTCTCGGCTTCGTCTCTTTTGGCCAATGAAAGTCTTTTTGGCTGCTGTCTTATTGGCTGAGCGTTCCCGTGTTTATCTTGTGAGTCACTATACCTGTTTTACCTTTGTATTCTTCTTCCATCGCAAATACGTCCTGGAATTCCACAAGCATCTCTCACTTTTGGTAATTGTTTCTCGTCTAAGTTCTGGACAGTCTTGATGACCATATCAATCAGCTCTTTCGAATATCTGGTCCTGGATGGTTTACTAATCTTCTTACAGAGCATATCGCTGATACAGGAACACAATTTCCAACCATACTTCCCTTGCACATTTTGATGGGGCTCTGCTTTAGATTCATTACTCTGACAGGAACGACATCTCTTACTCGAACAAGAGCTTTAGCTGTCAGAAATTCCTTATTATTTATTTCTTCTACCAGTCTCAGACTTCCAGATTTGCAGTTTCCGTCCGGGTTGGTCATCAATATTTTGTCACTATAGCCGGGTATTATTACGTCACAAGCCATTATCAATCGGACAACATCTTCGTTATCCTCGTGAAAGGGTAGTTCTTCATTGTCGACCTTCAAGACACCATTTTTGACATCCAACATAGCCCCAAGCTTCTTCAAAAGGTCCATTCCCAAAATAAGCTCATCAGATATGTCAGCGGTTAAAACTCTGTGCTTGATGGTGATTTTGCCAATGCTGATGATCATGTTCGCTTCACCGTGTGTTCTTATTGTCTCTCCAGTCGCCGTTCTGAGTTGGACCTTTGTTGGTAATATCCGGGAATGATCTTTGATGAGCTCTGGCCTGGCTATTGTTCTTGTTGCACCGGTGTCTATTAGGAGTGTTCTGTCTTCTCCATTGATTCGACCATCAATGTACAAACTCAAGGCTCCGCCAGAAGATGACCCTTTCACCGTAATTAGTGGAGCACTATTTCTGCAGGTCGACGATTGCCTCCTCATCTCGATCCATCCCAATTTTCCGACTGTGCAACCTTCTTCTTACAACTGCGTCGTACGTGTACTAGGTCCCCACAGTTCCAACACCTTGGCTCTCTCTTTTTTGATTGCGCTCCCGTAACTAGCTTCCTTATCATTTCTAACAGGGACTCTCTGTTGAACTGATATTCTTCCTCGATTGCTCTTAAACGGTGCCCTCGGGAAGTTTGGCTTGCGGCTTCATGCTCCAAAGCAATAGCTTCTTCTAGCAATTTTGACCTAGCCAGCTTCAACGCCTTCTGCAGCTTGCTCTCCCACATTTACAAATTTGTCCGCCACAATTTCATCAAGGAAGCTATCGGCAGCAGTAGGATATGCTAGCCGCGCAATACGAGCTACCGCTCCCTCAAACTCTTGCAGACTCTCATTCGCATGTTGCACCCGAGATCGTAATTGGGCTTTGTATACTTGCTGAAGATGACTATCTCCATACCGATTCTCCAATTTAGAAAGCAAGACATGGTAGTTTGCTTAGCCAGATGGAATAGACCTTAGGATGTCTGCTGCATCACCTCGTAAAACAGCAGTTAAGGAAACGACTTTCTGTTCTTCGGTCCACTGGTTAGCCATTGCCATTGCTTCAAATTGCTTTCGATAGGTTGACCAGGAGCACTTTCCATCAAAGTTTGGCAGCTTAACTTTCATACTACCTGCAGCTAAGTCCCCTATATCCTTGCCTTTGAAGGTCTGGCTCGCATTTTCATCTTTTTGTATACTGCAGTGACCATTCTCAACTGCCATTTTCAATGTCTTGATTTTTTGTTGCAGTAGCTCCATGTTGTTCTCAGTCGTGACAAAGTTTTCTTCAACTGTTCTTGAAATTTCTTCGAATTTCTTGTCACTATATCCACCAGCTTCTTTAATGTTTTCCTCGATAGTTCTGGTCACCTCCTCAAACCTCGCATCACTTTTTCTGGAAACATCAATACTGTTTTTAAGGTCTTCGACACGAAAACGAACTAAAAAGTCTTCACACTAACACAAAAACGAACAAAAGAGTCTTAAACTTAAACTTAAATCTAACAAAAAGTCATGAAAACACTCAACTCTACACGAAACCACAGTCTCTTAAGGTCTGTCCAATTTTACAGTCACTCACTGACTGATTCCACACTGACACCAGTGTAACGGGAATTTATATTGAAACTGGGTTCGATTTATTTTCACTTACTTATTTACACCAATAACTACACGACTATATACACATTTATATTCACACTTATTTCTCTGACTATATACGACTTTCTACTGTCTATGATCTATGACCGATTGTGATCTATGACTGGTCCGTGGTCCGTGTCTTTTTATATCCACTTAACCCCCTACCTCGAAGCTTTTCGTCCTTTCTAATATGTTGTTCTGGATGTATTTCCCAACATATTCCTTCCAGAATAGACCCAATCAGTATATTCTCCATGTTTCTGGATGTTTGTGACATTTGTGAGTGTGTGTTGGTGTATTCAGGTAAGTTTTCACGTTACACTCTTATTATTCTACTAGTTAGACGTTCGGATTGAATGAAAATTTTATTTGTGCAAAATGTTACCTTTGTTAAAATCTTATTTGAACACAAAGTTAACTTTACACGTACCTAACCTTTTTTATTATGTATCTGAAACTACCATGCATTTTCTATGTAACAAAAATTACAAGGGTTACAAAGTATTCAAATCAGAATATCAGGTTGAATGGGAAGGATCGTACAAAGCTACTAATTCTACTAATTCCATCCGCATTTTCGCATAATTAAAGTATGCCATGCTCGAGGCTCAACAAAATTTGATAACTTTGTTATTTTGATAATGTGTCAGTATGTTGTGACAGTGATTTAACGTTTATTTTCGAATTTGTATGATCAAAGAATTACAGAATGCCAAGGAAGGTTAAGCAACATTTGGATGAAAACTTTCCAGGGCGTTGAATTGGTTGAGATGGTCCAAGATCCCGCCTCTAGATTATTTTGAGTGGTATTTTTGAATTTTTTTAAACGATTAAAAAAGATAAATATATGAAATTTTGTTTTACCCTGTAAGTTGAAAAAAGAAAAAGAATATCTAACATAAGAGTTTTTTACATTATTTTCAAGTGTGTTATACTTTCCTGTAGTTTGGTATAATCCTCCGACTCACCCTGTGTATACGTATATATGTATATATACATGTGTATTTATGGAGATATAACTGGAAAAACAGCAAAAATGGGCTAATTTTGTATACTCCATATTTTATATCAACGTTTCGACAGAATTCATGTTTCTAAAAGAATGCAGTAATTATAATTTCATAAAAATAAATACATAAAGATCTAATAACTCTTATCAAACATGTGACGGTATTAAAAATTGACAAACTCTAGAATAACATCAGGATAAATATACATCATTAATATTATTTGAACTTTTGTTTATAAATTAGATGTTTATATCTTCATTTCAAATAGCTATTCGAAATAATTTTGAAACCTTTTGTCAAAGGACTAATTATTTTTATGTTTGTCAGTTATTATCAATTTAAAGTTTCAGTTGTTCAAATTATACTAATACTGGGAGATTATATAATTTGATTTCAAGACTACATTAATTTTGAATCTCATCGTACACATGAACTAATATACGTACAACCGGATGCAGAAGTAATGTATGCGGAAGGGTGTCCCAACAAGAGCGTCGGATTTAAATTTGCCGGCATTTTGTTATTGCGAGTTGGACGGTGATTTATTTTTGAAAGTTGTCATGTACAGACCACGCAATTTAAGAATATAAAGAAGTATACAAAGAACAACGTTCAATTATTGTGAAAACAGATTACAGAAATGGCGAAAGTTTTGCGAAAACAGTTCGCCAATTACATCAAGGTTTCGGTCGCAATAATGCGCCAAATGAATCGACAGTGAGGCGTTTGATTACAAAATTTAAGACCAAATTTACGCTGATGGATCAGAAGATCATTGTTCGTTGTCCTCCTGGTCGGTCACTTGGAAATATAGCCACAGTAAGGGAATATGTGGCGGAGAATCCAGGAACTTCTATTCGGTATCGTGGTCAAGAACTAAATATTTCTAGAAGCACTATGCAACGAATTTTTGTAAAATATCTGCATTTGAACGCGTTCAACGTTCAGTTGGTGAAAGAAATCAAGCCAAGGGACCATGAGCAGCGCCGTGGATTTACTGAATGGATGTTGGAAAATCATCAAATTAATACGGATTTTTCAAAGAAAATCATTTTTTCAGATGAGGCATATTTTCAACTCGACGGAAGTATGCAAAACTGTTGCATTCGGGGTGCTGAAAATCCTCATGTGATACTCAAACAACTAATGCATCCACCGCGAGTAAATGATGTTCATTTTGGGATGGCGGGTTAATTGAGACGTATTTCTTTGAAAATGCTGCTGAAAATTCACTGTTAATGGTGAGTGGTATCGCGAAATTTTAAGGGGACTTTTTGTAGCCTGAATTGAATGTAATTGATAAGGAAGACATGTTTTTTCAACAAGACGTTGCGACCTGCCACACAGCACATGAAACAATGCTTTTACTGCAGACCAAGTTATAAGGCTGTGTCATTTCTTGATTTGGCAATCAACATTGGCCACCAAGATCGTGCTATCTAACACCGATGGACTTTTTTCTTTGGCATTATGTGAAGGAAAAGGTGTATGAGAACAAGCCTGAAACAGTTGAATATCTTAATGAGGAAATCCGGTGTGTTATTGGTGATATACAGCCACATTTATGCCAAAAAGTTATTTCAAATTTCAACAAAAGAATAACCATGTGCCAAATATTTCATGGTGAGCATTAGCCTGATTTCGTAATTCACATATAATCGGAACTATTTTTCTTTATGTCGAAACAAAAATCTTTGCTCAATTAAAAAAATATAAGTATTTATTTTTCTTTAAAATTAAATCCGGCGCTCTTGTTGGGACACCCTTATTATTATAACATATAGATATATATGTAGGTGTATATTTATATAATATGGACATTATCTGTTATGTGATACGAAATATTTTTATTACAGTTTGAGCCTGTTCCTAAATACAAAAACCATTAGCCTGGCCAGGCCTAAATTATGTCATCAGTTAATATTATATTGCTAGGTATATTGAGTCCATATAATGGTTTGTATTTTGGAACAGGCTGTTTATCTCCTATCTGAAAAGAATCAGATGGACGGATGATTGTTGTTGATTATTAAATTCATTAAATAAGAATAAATGTTACTTATGTAATTGATATCTGTTCTATGATTCATAGTGTCATTATTTTTTGATCTGTGGAGCATCTCTAGGAATTATCTTTTTCGAAGATTAGGTTCAATTTCTTAGTTTTTAGGATTATTATAGTTATCTAAATGTGTTGTCTGACGACAATGATCGGCTAATGCGCATTTCTTGTTAGAGTTTCTAAAACCACTTTTGTGTTGAATAATTCATGAAAGTGTCTAGATTCAAGTTTTTAGAAAAGATCTTTCATATAGGAATTATCTTTGTGTTTGTATCTATTTGAACTATTCGAACATTAAAATTGAAAATATTAAGGCAGGTACAGGTTCAGTGAAAAGAAAATAGTTGTTATTCAATTAATTTAGAAAAACATTTATAACAGACATAGAAACCCATAATATAAATAAATATATACCCGTACACAGACTAGACTATTTGGAATCATAGGCTTGCAGTCCAAATTAATTATGTCAATAATACTATTTTGTTAGGCATTCAGATTTCAGAAGCAACGAACACCTCTTTTATCAAATATTGAACCATTCAAGAATTTATCTTGAATAGTTCAACGCGTTTCAAGAAAAAGTAAGAGCCATAAGCAGAAATACAAATTTCATTAAATTCGTTAGAGTGGTTTTCGCACTTCAGTCTTGAGCGAAACACGTTTTTCAGCTATTACCTAGCCATAATAGAAGAAAAGAGAAATCAAGAAAATCGGTTCATCTGTTCCAAAGAAAATTTTGGCACAGACAGACAGATGGAACAGTGGCTCTGAAACGTTAACACCTGTTGAAAACCGGACATTTCAACTGCAACAAGTTTCCTGTTTATTCTCCTTCTTCATAATATCTTATGAGAATTTCAGATATCGTTAGGTATGTTCAAGCTATTAGTCATTAATTTGGATTAAGATTTCCTCCGAAACAGTCTGACAATGCTGTCAGTCGATAACTTTTGATAACATATGTTAGTTATCAAGATTTGGATAGCTACTTTGATTTATTTTTATCTAAATTCACAATATGGTCTGTGAACATCTGGTGGTTACGGAGCTCAAGTATTTGATTCTGGTCTGTCAAACAATGAAATAACAACAATAACTTGATAATATGACGGCTTGTTAAAAAAGTTTAAAAGCAAAAGATTAATACGTCCGTAGAATAAGTAGATCTCATAGAATTTAGTGTTGAGCAGAGTTAACAACTTTCCATTGATTATAAATTTCTGAAATCTTCCCCCTTGTGCTCCAGGGAATGCCTTTGAGGTTCTCTACCACTTTCAAAAGATCGCCTTTCAAAATCTCTCGTTTCCACCATTAGATATTTATCCAACAAAATTATGGTTATAATAAAAAAATATAGCGGATAGTTGAATCTTACGAAGACAATAAATTCTAAGTTTTTAATATTCTTGTGTAGTTATTTGAGTGGCAACGTCCTAATCCAAGGGTGACATGTCAATACAGATGACGTAGGAAGTACCTGTATATCATTGACTTTTTCTTTAAAACGATAACTTATTCATAATGATAAGTACTAGTATCAGTTTTCCACAATATTTATTAATAACGACAATTGTTTCGCTAAAACAGTAGATTTTTCAAGTTATATAAAGTATTTCATGAATGAAATTTCACTTCGATTATATATTGTAATATTTTCTCAACATTAAATCATCGTTTTTCCCGTCACAGAAAAAATAGTGTATTTTACACTATAATAAATAACCTAAAACTCGATGACTTTATTAGTTGAGAAACTGAAAATATAAAATAGTAATAGGTAATTCTGTTTGTGCTGGTATTTTTGAAATTTTACAATTGTAGTTAGAAGAATTTTGTCACCATCTTCAAAAGTACCAGCACTATTAGAATTAATATTATTTTGTATTTATCAGTGGCCCAACTTATAAAGTAGATCCAATTTCTCGTAAGAAATTATTTGTTACACAATTTTGAGTGTATCATTGGTCATGAAAATCGTTGAACGTTCACTCATACCAAAGAAGATAGTACTTATCCTCCTGTATATTATTTGCTTGTACTTATTATTCAGATATATCAAAACATCGCGCCTAAAATACATACATATTTCAGAATTTACCACTGCTGTAACTCGGAAACTGTAACTTCATTTGAAAAATGTCCAATTTAAATGTTGCTACATATAATCTCTTTTTCAATTTGATCTTCTCATATTATCAATTTTCGCAAAAACTTGTCCCTTCCACATACCAGAAATATATATATTTCAGTGTTCACCATTGCTGTAACTCGATAGCCGTAACTCTATTGAAATCATGTTCCATTAAAAGTTTCCGGATATGGTCCTATTTTTAATTCTGCCATCTCAGATTTTCGATCTTCGAAAAAAATTGACGGACTTTTTCTATATATGGGACCATTTCTCAATTCTCTTCTTTCAAATGAATAAGAAATCATCAAAATCGGAGTACGGAGTACAGCGCAATCACAAACCAAAAAAAACAGACAGTCGAATTATATACCCCCTCCGTTTGAGAAGTCGGTCAAAAACAGTCTTAAAGTGGGTAGCAGATTAGCATTGTCAATGAAACAGTGTTTATTGGCTACGGTATAGTTATTGTGATGGCTATATACATGAAATTTACCACACTGTCAACAACTATTAACATGATAAAATAATCATATAAATTTGGAAAATGATTGAGGTTATTCAATTAGAATTAGAAAATACTCATTTATTACATTATCTGTTCTAACTGTCCTGTGTCAGACGTTTCATCAGAAAGTATAAAATGTATAAGATACCTGTAAAATTGGAATGTTATTTGATCTTATCATTAGAGGAACACATCATAGACGTTGGGCGTTGTCACAGTCAACACCCTTCGACGCTGTTGATGATATAGCCAAAGTCTTTCGTTCTCAAATCAAAATACTTTATATTCAATAATGGAACGATGTACTAACGTTGAACGTTGTCACGCCCAATACCCTCTGGCCGGGTTGGCTGTATCCAGCTGGAAGATTTCATAAAAAAATACTTTGATCATATAAAACTATTAAAAATACTTTCGATGACATTCACATAAAAGATTTTCTCTTGAACTCCCAAAACCAGCGATTTGAAACTACTAGATCGATCGCGCTAATTTCCATCACGTATTTACTTTGATTTATATACAATCGATATTTGCGAAAGTTAAGAAAACATATGAATGAAGATCGTCTATTCAATAATCCATCGTCTGAAAGCTGTTAGACGTCGAAGGAATATGAATTACTCAAAATTTTATTTAAAACCATTATATCTGACTCTAGACACTTTAAAACGCGGACATGAGATATATCAAAGTTAGAATTTTCTGAAACCAAGCCTGTTACAATAATTTCCTACTAGAAAGTTAAAAAATTTCCCAGTTCTCGCTTCAAAGAAACTGACTTACACTTTTCGAATAATGAGAGAATTATGTGGACTACTTGGGTTTCTTTTATACATGACATCTACGGTGAAAATGAATGAGTTAACAAGCTAACATAAGAGATCAAAGCATCCTGAACGTATCTGGAAATTTATTCTGATTTGACGTTATCCCATTTACATAATCGAGATTTTTCCATATTAGAGTAATTTGCATTTAATGTACTCATAGAAATTAAACGGTGTTTTGAAAAAATCATTTCCTATCGTCCATCTTTGTAGCTTATTGTACTTGACACAGTTAGATATGTACCTATTGCGAGTCAATCCTGTATCTCGATAAGAGCTAAAGTTCATGGAAGTTTTTTGAATCTCTTAAAGCAATAAAATCAACATTAAAATTAAATTTATACAGGCTGTTCTCCGGGAAAGACATCGACCGATTGAAAATATGGTCACATACTAATATGTCACTGGGGGACATACGTCTAGAATATTTTTATGTTTGTCGCATTTCCGGTTATATCGGAAGTAAATTCCAACTTTGTTATTTTTTATGGAATACCCTGTATATTAACACGTTTTAAGATTTCTTCTACAATGTTGAAACCATTTTATGTATAATGTCCTATACTTAAGTCTAACCGTTTTTGACATATTTCAAATTTTATGCAAAGTACGTATGCGTATTTCCGCAGGGATGTTTTGAGATCTCTATATAATAACAAGTACAATCAAAGAATATACGTGGGTAATAGGGTAAGTACTATCTTTATTGGTATTAGTGAACGTTCAACGATTTTCGTGACTAATGTTACAAGCAAAGTGTGAAATAAATATTTTTTACAAAAAAATGGGCCGACGTTATTAGTTGGTGCACTGGAAAATATAAAATAATATTAATTCTATTGGTGCTGGTACTTGTGAAGTTGGTGCCAAAAGTTATCAATTTAACTGCAACAGCACAACTTCAAAAGTAATAGCACCAATAGAATTAATATTATTTTACATTTTTCAGTGCACCAACTAATAATGTCGGTCCAATTTTATGTAAGAAATATTTATTTGTATAATTAAGTCTTCTCAGCATAATAAATATATATTGACTCTTTTGACGCATGTTTAACTTTTATTGACATTTTATATTATTTTCTAATACAATCATGGCCCACTTCTAACAAAACTTTAAAAAATGTTTAGTATTTTTAAATAGAAAAATGGAAAATTGCCAATTATTTCAAAAACTACTAATTTTTGGTATAGAAAATCTTATACAAAGTTTCCCTTATTTTTGCTTCCCAATACAATTAGGTAAATAATAAAAAACTTAATTTTTGAACGCTTAGACTTAGGTAGGTATAGGACATTATAGGTACATAAAATGTACAATAGTTGTTTCAGACATCCCTGAGTCCAAGAAAAATATTTTTAGCAATTGGTGTGTCTATATGTCTATGTCAAGATTATCTCGGAAATGATTAGAATAATCACGTTGCTTTCATTTTTGTTTTACATGGTATTGATACCGCTCACCTATGTCATAGAATGGGCATCTAACACGCACAAGGTGCTGGGCAATCACCAAAAACCAGGAATTGTACAAGACTGATACGCGGAAACGAGTCCAACTTTCCTATAATATTGTCGTAAAATTCCTTAGACATCTGCTAAAATGAATGTTTTTGAGGATAAATTCGTTTTCCTTCTAGTTGTTCTGGATAAACGGTTTGTTTTGCGAAAAAATGCAATATGACCATTGTTGGCTTGTCTTGTTTCCTAAAATTAATCAATGGTTGCAAGTGTCAACCACAAGATTTTAGTATTCCGTGATATTTGAATCAGAACGGTAGAAATGTCGTGAGAACTGGCAAATCAGTATTTTTATACTGGCAACTTTTTTTTGCTTTATTAAACAGATCTCAGCATTTTGGAATAATCAAACACGTTGAAGCATGTGATAATGGGTGTGTCCACAGAAGTGAATGATTACCAATCGTTTAGTAATCAGAAAGTTGACAGGTAATCAGTAAACAAAAGTGCAATATAACCTGTATTTCGTTTCTGCTATTTCCCAATTCTATTATGGAATCTGTCGTTTTATTTACTATAAAATCGTTTTCACAAAAAGTTATCTCGTTAACCAACTGTGACAGCAATATAAGACTACTTTGATTCCATGCATAATTACTTAGCAATGCGCTAATTACACTTGGATCATTTTGTACATCTTTTATTCATACATGTTTATTTTGTTTCCCCTCATATTATCATTATATTATTTTTCTATTAAAAAAAATCTGCTATACCCATATGAACGGGACTTGAACCTACCACTCTATGACTAGTGGACGTCAGCTTCATCACCAAGCAAAGTGGCCCTTGCCCATCGACATTTCTTGATATATAAAATACCCGTGTCACGATGTTCATTTATGCTAATCCCCGAAACCGCTCAACCGATTTCAATGAAATTTTGTGAATGAATATAGCTTGGTCCAGCTTGAGAGATATGATAGTTAATATACAGTTTGTCCAATTAAGTTGGCACCATATGAAAAAGATTTTTATAATTCGTGTTACGAAAACAAGTTACATGGGATAAAAAGTCTGCATAGCCTTAAACACAAAATGAAATAATCCGATATATTTTTTTAATCGTATACGCAGCTGGTAAAAAAAATGTAAATTTTGCTCAAGAGTAATGTAGTTACCTTTATTTTTCACAGTATCAACAATCTTTAATAAGAACTGTTGATGCTCATGGAAAAAAAAAACATTTAATTACTTTTATCAAAACTTCTATCCCTACTTTATTATATCATATAGCACCGTTGATGACTGAAATAAACTCCATTATGGACATGTGGTGGTACCAAAATTTTTGATTTTCCTTGAATATTAAACGGGCTGTCTAGAGTTGTTTTCACGGACGAAGTCGTGCGTTCACCCTAGCAGATTTATAAATATTCAGTGTACAAGCATTTCAATTATGAAACTTTATTACTTATGAAACTTTATTATATTGTTCTGTGATATCTGATTTGGTTTTGTTTGAAGTTTGTGCTAATGACAAAGGTAATGGACGTTTTTATAATAGACAGTAGAGAAAATTTTATACCTGTTGTTTTAAGCTAATAAAATGCCTTCATTTTAATAGATTGCTATGACAACGTGAATTTTCCGAAAAAATGTTTGGTCACGTGACCTAGCTGCAAAATTAATAAGTGATAATTACCCTGGCTTAACAGCTGTCACGTGCAGATGCTAGAATAAAAAGCGCAGATTATTTTTGACTAATATTTATTCTCAATTTAAAAAAAATCCCGATGGCCTGTAGTCAGCGGAAAGGTAAATTTTTCAAAATTCATTGAATTGAAATCTTAACAACCTTTTCATTGTTATAGCTACAAGGTATTACATAAAATTGTCATAGCCTTGCGGTTAGAGGTTTTTGTTTTGGCTATTGAATATAAAGCAGACAGGGTTCGAGTCCACTTCAAGACAGATTTTTTTTTCGCCTATTTCTTTTCAATAAATATACTATATATTTTTTTTTTCAGGGTCTATATTAAGATCTCCAGAAAATGTACAATTACATCAAATTTATATTGAGGGTTCATGTTTTATCAATATTTGTTATTTTTCTTTATTAATTTTTATTTTTTTACCTGTGTATTTTATTAAAAAATGCTTCGAACAAAAGTTGTAGGTACTGATTATATCTATAACATAAAATTATTTTCAATAATATTTACACTACGGCTCTTTTTTGATAATTTTTTTAAATGTTTGAATGGGCGCCATTTTGAAACTACTTACCCGATATTGCCCAATAACGAACTCGACCGAGATATTTGAGAGATTGATTTTTGTAGCGAATTTGAACTTGATACCTTCAAAACTGCGACCTCTATCGTGTTAACAAATTTCGTAATATCCCATATATATATATATATATATATATATATATAAACTTTTGAACCAAATTTTTTTTGGACTAACTTATAGATATATAACAACATGCCGTTGAAATTTTTTCGAAATTCAAAAGTGTGAACGATCGCAATAGTAAGTATAATAAGTACATGTTATTTGTAATCGACATCAATTATTAATTGCGAGTGTTTCTGAAATTCATTTTCCACTTTTTTTTCGTCAACGTCAAATAAAGTAAAGAGCTGTGGGTTTTGTTCTTTAAATGTCTATGTCTCATGAAATAAAAGTAACACTTCATTATAATTTTGTTCTTCTAATATTTTTATGGTTGAAATATGGTATAATTTCACGATTAATGTTCCTCTTAACTTTGAATAGATCTTCTTCTTCGGGATTTACCTAAGCCAAAATTGTTTTCCAAATATTTTATACTTTTATGATACTATGGAATATGCTCAGATTCCGTACAAAAGGAACAAAAATTGTAGATTTTCCATTTATTTTATGATGTTTTCATTGCGACTTAAATTCTGATATGGCAAATAATGTGAAACGTCATTCCACTAGAGCACTGCTTTGATAGCCAACTTTACAGATTTTATGTTACCGCGTAAAATTGCATGGGTCATTATCTCTCTAGTATTAATCAATCAATCAATCAATCAATTTATTACCATATATATATATATATATATATATATATATATATATATATATATATATATATATATATATATATATATATATAAAATTACAATTTCTTTTTCTAGTATTAATAAGGTTAATAAATACAGGCTTCCAAAAAAAAAGGTTTCCCTTGAGCATGGGCGTAAGCATTTATATTATTTTAAATTACTTACTTAATTAACATATAAATACGCATGTACACATACATAACACATAAACGTCTAAATTTAAGCACTTATGTCTGAAAACGCACATATAGGAAAGTTATATTGACTATATGTATTTCATTTCAAGTTTCTCCTATCAATTGCACGATGTATTCCTTCTCTTGGGTACGTATATAGCCAATGTTTAAGTCTTTTTCTTAACAAGTCGAGCGAATTAATTCTTCGTTAATCATCAGGTATATCAGCATATAAGACGGGGCAGAATGATCTTTGGCATTTTTTTGTATGTACTCTCGGAATAGATGTTGTTTTATCTTTGAAGCGTGTTTCATGTCTATGATGTATGCGCTCGTGTTTGTGTTTGTTTTTATGATGGTGGAGAACTAGAGATAGGAAGTATAGTTGTCGGGCATCTAGAGCTTTTGCTTCCGTAAATAACCTTGTAGTTGGGTATCTATAGTTTTTACTGTGTATGATTTTCAAAATCCATTTTTGGGATGTCTCTAATGGTTTTAAATAGACGTCTGCGATGCCGCCCCACGCCTTTATCCCGTATGTTATGTTTGTCATATATTTCACATTAAGTATTTCTTTGTAGATTTTGAACTTGTAGGCCATGCTCTTTATTTTTTTGATATATAATCTGAATGGCAGTTCCATCTTAGGTGGCAGTCTATTATAATTCCTAAATATTTAATGTGAGAGACTGAAGGGATTTTTATGAGGCCTTTATTAAATTCGAGTTGATTGTATGTTGGAAGGGTATCACTGTAACTCGTAAATGGTAGAAAAAAGGTTTTTTGAAAATTAATAGTGGATAGGCGGTTTTGAAAGAAGTTTATGACGTTTGTGAAGTCTTCTTCAACTTTATTTTTTAGGGTTTGCCAGGAAGAGTCTTCATAGAAAATCGCAGTATCATCAGCAAAACTGATGGTGCTGCCTTGTGTTATTGTTTCAAATAATTCATTTATATATAAATTGAATAGAATAGGCCCCAACACAGTACCTTGTGGTACACCGTATTCCAGAACTCTTTCTGAACTTATAATGCCATCAATATTGACTATTTGCTTTCTATCACTAAGATAGCGTTCCATTAGTTTTAGTGACTTTCCCCGGAAACCAACAGTTTCGAGTGTTTGAAGAAGTTCTCGATGGCTGACTGTGTTGAATGCTTTGGCCAAGTCGACAAAGATGCATAGACATGGTTTACTTTTGTCCATGGAGTCATATATTTTTCCAATCAGGTCCAACATTGCATCTTCAGTTGATTTTGTCTCCTTGAAACCGAACTGTTTGTCAGACATAATGTTATGTTTCGTAAAGAAGCTATCGAATCTTGTCTTCAGAAACCTTTCAAATACTTTTGCAACGCTGCTTATTAAAGTAATTGGCCTATAGTTTATTACATGTTTCTTGTTTCCTGCTTTATATATAGGTTTGATTGATGCGTTTTTTAAAATACTTGGAAATGTGCTAATATCGATCATCTTATTTATTATATAGGTTAGAGGAACTGAAATGAGATCTGAATGTTCCTTCAACATCTCAGACTTTATGTTATCAAGTCCGGGAGCTGTTCCAGTTTTGAGCGATTGGATAATTTTTTGTATTTCATCAACGGTTGCAGGTTTTATGAATATTGAGTTAGATATTTGAGTTGGTTGAGCCTTCATTGATGAATCCGGGGTAATTTTTTCTGCGGGTTTCTTACGACTGTAGCATAGTACTCAGCAAAATGTTTCGCGATATCCTTTTTGTCTGTTAGATGAACACCGTCTTCTGTTGTGATAGATTTCAATTCATTATAGGTTTGTTTACCATTGATGATTTTCAGACTTTTCCATAGACCATTTGGATTATTAATATTTTGATTAATTTTTCTTTCAAAAAATTTAATCTTTGATGTTTGTATTAATTGATTCAGTTTGTTTCTGTATTTCTTGAATCTTAACCTAATGATTTCATTATGAGGCTCAGCTTGCAATTTTCAATATAGGCCATTTTTTATGTTAATTGACTTAACCAGCCCTTCCGTAATCCATTCTTTCCGTTTGATGTTTCTTCTTTTTATTTTAATTTTACTGATGGCCTGATCATTTTTTTCGTTTTAGAGTCTGGATGAAATTATTTGTCATTATATCAACGTTTTCCTCTAGGTATATATTATTCCATGTTTCATTTTTCAGTTCATCCCTTAGATTTGTTTTGTTGATGTAAAATTTATATTTTCCGTTCTTAACTTTTTGTTCATTTTCCCTTTCAGCAAAACATTTGATTTGCAGGATTACGGGAAAGTGGTCGCTGATACAAGATTTGATTTGATTTGAGCCAATCATGAAGAAATTTAGTCTTCACAAATATGTGGTCAAGACAGGACCGTGATTTGCCTACGATCCTAGTATAATTGCTTATAGTCGGAATATAGCCCCATTCACACAGAATATTGAGGTATTCCTCGGTTATGTCACTGCTATCCAGAATGTTGATGTTTATGTCTCCTATTATTATTTTGAAATCGAATTTATTGTTTTCTCTTGTTTCTAGGTAATTTACAGGATTACAATTAAACTTCAGAGGACACGTAGAAGGGGGCCTATATATTGCAGTTGAAACAATATTATAATTATTATATTTTAACATTAATTCAATGACCTTTATTTCTCTGAAATCGATGACTTCATAAGAATACTCCAAATTATTTTTAATGTATATCAATACTCCATCATTTTGGTTCACTATGCCTCTGTTATATATCATATCATAACCTGCTAAGTCTAATGAGAAAAAGTTCGAGATTTTCCATGTTTCGCTAAGGACTATGACATCAAACTCATTCTCATATTCATATAGGGTCACTTTAAGTTCATTTAAATTTTTGACGATGCTACGGATGTTTGTGTGGAATATTGTGGAAGGTTTTTTATATGTTGGTTTTTTGTTAGTAAGTTATATTCGAATGCATTTTGTACTGTCTCAGTTTCAATTTTTGTTAATTTGATATTATCAATATATGGATCCATGATTAATAATTATATTTTGTACATTAATTACGGATAGAGAACAGTAGGAAAGAACAGGCTTACAAAAAGTGTTTGTGTTTGATAGAGGTTACTAAAATTTTAAAGTATGATAATTTATTTTGATTAGCTTACTTGACGGTTTTGTGGGCATTTCTTGTTTGAATTTCTTTTGCTGAGTTTTTCCTTTCACTGGTCTCCGGTCTTCTTTGAATTGAACTGCTATCCGTATGTTTAGTAACTATATTTTTCTTTTTCGCTTCTTTTAATTCTCCTTCAATCCTCTCTGCAACGGTTTCTGATTCACTATCTTCTTTGTTGGTACTTTTTAATTCTTCACTTTTTTCAGCAGCACTTTCTAATCCACGCTCTTCTTTCTTGGTATTTTCTACAGATGCTCTTGAAGGTGTCTCAGATGCGGTAATAGTTTTTGGGATATCAGCTATTTCGATATTTTCTTCTAACTCCAAAATCTCTTCTAGTGTGTATCCTATATTATTTCTATAAAGCTTTTCTTCCCTAATGTAGCTGCCTTTTTCACAACTTTCGCGTATTTTCTTATTTGTTTCTTGTTGTGTTTTTGTTAAATCGGCTGATATGGATATGTTAGTACCTTTCAGTTTTTTACAGTTTCGTAGAATATTAGCTTTTGTGAATGTTGATAGAAGTTCAATTTTTATTGGGCAATCCTTTGACTTACCCAGTGGGTAGATGTTACTTATATCAGTTTTTGTTATTTCTACTTCAAGTTTTGAATTTATTTGGTTGCAGACTTTTTCAATAGAGTATTCCTCTACACTTCTCAGAAAGCCAAAAACTACTATATTATTCTTCCTGCTGTTTCTGTGTAATATCTCGATCTGGTGTTTCAGGTCTGTGTTTTCTTTCTCCAGCTATAGGATTCTTCAGCAATAATCTTACTTCACTCGCTTCAATAGCACTTTTAATTTCCTGTTTGCAAGTCAATTATTCTTTATAGAGATTTTCCATAATTTGTATACGATCTGGCAACGTTGTTCTATCGCAAAATGCAACTTTTGTTTTGGGCCAAATGTCAAATCCCAATGGAGATGGTCTGTTTATTTCTTGTTTATATTATTAACAAATATGAAACCATCGGCTGAGATTTTTACACTTAATCAGGTGTTGTGATGCCTCGGAACGAACTCAGGTGAATTTTTATCTTTTGCAACTAATGCTAAATTAATTATTTGGTTGGAATATTGTTTTAGAACAGATCAGACAAACTGACCTAGTAGTAGGTATACAATTATTTATAGTATAAAGAAATGTATTTATTTAAAACTCTGATTCCCATTTTTTCACTAGGGCAAAGGGAAAGTAAGAAAAATTAAAACTATTTAAATTACAATATACGATAGATAGATTTATCAATAAAGGAGGTACCTAGGGTCCATTATAACACAGACCTACATTGTTTCCCTATCCTGTAGTACATTGTGTGATTTTAATAGAATATAATCAAAAACTGTATTTTCTTTTTATAATAATTTTTGGTATTAAAAAAGATAATTTTATTCTTCCTTCAATCTCCACATCAAACTATACCACCCCAGATTTTTCAGAGCTTCCACTACGATATTTTTGAAGATTAAGGTGGAAAGATCAGGCGTGAAAAATCAAGTCTATATGGCTCTCGCTGCTGTCCGTCGCGACATGTGGTTCAATTTATTTAATTTTCTCCTAAACTAACTCCAATCCAATCCAATCAAAATTATAGAAAAACCATCATGTTCTCTGAAGTTTGGTCTATAAAGTTTATACATAGCCATGTTTTGCTAAACCCAATACTTTTCTAGGTAGAGCGAGTTAAACATTTTAGAAATATGGGTTTTCAGGGCAAGTGGTTTTGTGTCAAGGCGCTCCATATACAACATTGGTGTGATAAATTGTTATAAATTTAAAAAAATATTCAAAGAATGAATTATCTTAAAACGATGAAAAAAATTGCTTAAAAAAAAGGTTCCCCACAACTCCCCTCCAACTACGATTTTTGGACGACCAAGTGATTTTGCATTGCTAAGTTCTTAGGAACGATGAAAAATAGGTTTTACTTTTTAGCTACAAAGTGCCTACGGAATAGCACAATAGGATCCCGTTTAAACTCTACTAATAGGTATGTCCACGGTTCAAGGTCGGATAGGATTTCGGTGTGTGGATGTCTGTGTGTACGTCAGAAAATGTCGCCTCGAATATCACTATAATTATTTAGCAATAAGCTGATTATATTTTCATCAAATTCTCTATAGCTTTTTTTATTAAGAATGTAAAATTTTTAATGGATAATGACGAAAAATACCTTGCATAGGAATTTGATAGTAGGTAACCTACAGCTAAATATATTTTTAAATCAAAGCTCACCTTTTATTCGTGTTCAAGTTTTCGTCATACGACAAAATTGAATATGATCATTGTTGTTTGTCCGGGCACGCTGAGAAAGATGAATGGTCGAAATGTTTTTACAAAATTGGGAAAAAATAAATTACTCAGCAGAATTTGATTGAGAACGGTAGGATAGTAGTATCAAAAGACTCGTGTATTATAACAAAAATATTTTGATAAAGGGTTAGGTATTATACCTATTGTCAAAAGCAATTCCATAAGTAAATTTATCTACCAGAATGCGGTCCACGCCATTTAATTCATAGCGTTTGTACTCTTAAAGCAAATAAACACTAATCCTGAAGCTGAAATCATAACAATAACCGTTTATGTGTTTTACTCAAGACATTAGTTTGAATTGAATCCAGCATTTTTTTAACGATTTATATGAATCACATAGGATAAAACAGGGGAATTACAGCAAATGGAAGCAGGTCAAAGGTTATATCCAAAATAATAAATTAATGTGGTCTTACCAGTTTATCCCTTATCCGTGTCGTCTGGTAATTGTTGCTCTTATTTCCATGTAATTGATTCAACTTAAATGATCCTAATGTTGCTGTCGTTGCTGTGTTCCCAGAGAGAAGACTCAATAATGTTTAATAGACTATGATGATTTCGTTTCAGGATTAATTTCCAAGATACTCTGAACATAAGGAACAGTGTTTGTAGAATAACTTTTAACTAGAATATAAAATATAAATTTTTCTGAATACTTTCAAGATACTGAACATAGAAATTGCAATTTCTCAGTTCAGAGAGTCAAAAAATTGTATCCTTTTATCTTGAAGTTTTGCAAAGGCGCCAGAGAACTGTAATTTACATAATAAATCCAGAGAAAGTGAATAATGAATTCCGATAACGCGAGTTGAAATTTTCTATTATATCTACCGTAATAAATGCATAGCTATTCTATATTATTGAGAATTATTTCTTTTTGATGAAATGAACTAAATAATTCTATCAATCACACGTTCGAATACACATGGCTTTACATAAATCGAAGGTTCTATATTGCATCATTTAATAGACGTCTGGTAAAGCGAACCTGGTGGTATATGGTTTGACAGTTTTTAGGATAAACGGATTCCATTGGGCGCCAACTCATGGTTTACATAATAAACATAAATAATCGAATTAAGTGAAACATTACCACGTGTAACTCAACCTTCCAAATAAGTCCTTATATTTAACTTACAACCTGCGTTATATTCATTGTTTCATTCGAATTCTCTTTTCCCGGTCTTGCTTCTTTGTCGAATGTCCTATAATTCAACTGTTAGTATAAATTTAAAATATAATCAATGTGTGATTATGGGTCGGATTTTGATCCAAACGTCCTTTCAAGTACAAAAATAGGGGTATACGTACAAGCTACAAAAATCATCTATTTTTTTCGAACACAACATCAATATTTCTTATTAAGAAAAACGAAAATTTCACAATGTAGACTAGAATAGAATGGTGTTGCATTTGAAAAAATATGAGTTATTGCCATTAGTTTTTTATATTGTTTAATAAATCGTAGTAGGTGGCAGGTGACGGAATACCATTTTAAGTCCACTTAAACAGCTCCGTGAACTTAGAACCCGACTTGAAAATAAATTTAATTAAAAAGTATACTCGTAAACTACAAACGACGTAGATGTAGTGAAATTTATTTGTTTGTAGTTTTTCAAAAAACCTTGGAAATCGAAAAAAATTATTCACTCCTACAATTTTTGCTGTTTTTATGGTATTTTTCCCGGAATATGTTAATAACCGTTTGTAGTTTTTTTTGTAGTGACAATATTTTCTTTGGTAACTTTTTTTAGCATTATTATTTGATTAAACTAATTTACGTAAAATAAATTTCCAAAAAATTTTGTGGTTCCAGAAACTGTAAACGACGTAGATGTTAGTAGTAAAATTTATTTGTGTGTAGATTTTCAAAAAAATTGGAAAATGAAAAAAATAATTTACTCCTACAATTTTTTATGTTTTTATGGCATTTTTTACGGGAATGTGTTAGCAGTTGTTTGTAGAGACTTACGAAGAAATCTAAGAGCACATATATTATTTTATATAAGTGAAAATGGCTATATTTATTAAGGAAATGTAAGAATAGTCTATTGATAAAATAGTTTGAAAAAAAAATATTTTGTTAAATTTGATTTAAGTCAAATTTTGTGATGTTCAATGATGTTAATATAATGTGAAAACCACCATCTACGTCGTTTGTAGTTTCTGGAAGTACAAAAAATTTATTAAATTTATTTTATGTAAATTTGTTTAAGCAATTAATAATGTTGAAAAATTTTTATAAAAAAAAACTAATCTCACTACAAAAAACTAGAAACGATTTATAACACATTCCCGGAAAAATGCTATAAAAACATCAAAAATTGCAGGAGTGAATATTTTTTTTTGATTTTCAAGGTTTTTTCAAAAGCTACAAACAAATAAATTTCACAACAAACATCTAAGTCGTTTGTAGTTTCTGAAAGTACATACATTTTAATAAATTTATTTTATGTAAATTTGTTTAAACGATTAATAATGTTGAAAAAATATAATAAAAAAACTAATGTTAAGTACTACAAGAAACTACAAACGATTGTTAACACATTCCCGAAAAAATGTCATAAAACATAAAAATTGTAGGAGTAAATAAATCATTTTTTTGATTTTCAAGGTTTTTTGAAAAACTACAAACAAATAAATTTCACTACAAACATCTACATCGTTTGTAGTTTACGAATATAATTTTTAATTAGTTTTATTTGCAAGTCGTGTTCTCACTGAAACCTACCTATCTTAAAAATGCGCTAAAGCTTAAGGAATCAACTGAAAAAAGTAATTTTCCGATGCACGAAGCTTTTTTACACAATAAATATTTTTACAAAAAACTGGACCGACTTCATTAGTTCTATTGGTAATGGTAATTTTGATGTTGTGTAGTTGTAGTTAGACTGAAAACTTTTGGCACCAACTTCAAAACGGCCAGAACCAATTGAATTAATATTATTTTGTATTTTACAGTTCACCAACTAATAAAGTCGGTCAATTTTTAGTAAAATTTATTTATTACACACTTGCAAGTGTAATATTAGTCATCAAAATCATTCCATGTTCACGAAAGAAGAGTATACGTAGCTTATACTTATTCATAGATTTCAAAACATCGCGGAAACAAACATATTTCAGACTTTACCACTGCTTCAATTGGGAAACCCTACATTTTTTTAATGACCAATTTAAATGCTGCTACATATAATCTCTTCTTTAGTTTTGCCATCTCATATTTTTAATTTTCGAAAAAAATTGCCCCTACCACATAGTGGAGACTTTACCACTGCTGTAACTCGAGCACTTATGATTTTTTTTTTAACTGCCCAATTTAAACGTTGCCGGAAATAGCCCCTTCTTTAATTTTGTCGTCTCAAAATTTAAATTTCAGAAAAATTGTCCCTTCCTCTCCCGTTTGGAAGACGTTTTTGAAGGAAAGACATATCGAATGTCGACCAATTCTCAAGGGTTCCCTATAAAATGAAAAAAGAATAATGAAAATCCAAGTACCTTTACTATTTGAAATGCGCGAACATCATTTAAAAGAAAATACGCAAACAGTCGCATGGTATACCTACACCGTTTGGTTCGTCGGTCAAAAACAGACGTAAGTCAAAACTATTGGGTACAGATAAAAACTGAGTGAGTTATTCCGGCAATTTTGTGAAAAATCTGAGAATGTAATTAAAATGAAGCTTTGCTATTAAAAAAAAATTCAAGAGTTTGTGTCATTGTTGGACCAATCCTTCAAAAAAATATTAAATTGAAAGCTTGGATATAAAAAAAAATATGGAGCTTGCACGCACCCCTGTGTCACCCAACATTCGTTTACAGAGACAAAACAACTTCAAGAATAAATTCAAAAAAAGATTAGGATATTTACCCCATGTCCAAATAAAATCTACAAATAAAATGGCCCACACCAACCAAAGCGAAGTAAAACGAAAAATGTTTGATCCTCACGAAAATTCACAAGTGATTGATGAAACGCAAATGATGGAATGCAAAATTAACAAGTTCGAAAATCGTGCGAGGTATATTTCGTCATTATCGAATAAAAATCTTACATTTTCAATAAAAAAAACTACAAAGATTTTGATGAAAATATAATCAGCTTATTGTTGTATTCGAGGCAAAATTTTCTGACGTAGGTACACACAGACATACACATGGCAAAGTACAATTTTTGACAGTCGAATAAAACGAAAGAGGTATACGATTCGACTGTTTGTCTACATGTTTTTTATATCTTTTTATGGATGTTATAAACTGTAAACGTGCTCCGATTTTCATGATTCTTTTCTCATTTGATAGAGAATTGGAAAAAATCAACATTCAACATGTCCTACCCCACAAAAACTAATCTCAAAGGGGGTGGAGGGGGCGTTTGTTTTCGAAAATCAACAAAATTAAATAAGAGACCATATCCGGCAATGTTTAAATTGGACATTTTTCAAAAGAATTATACGTTTCCGAATTACAGCAGTGGTAAAGTCTTAAATATGTGTGTCTCCGCTATGTGGTGGAAGCCATTTTTTTCGAAAATTGATATCATGAGACGGCCAAGTTAAAGAAGAGACTATATGTAGCAACATTTAAATTGGATATTTTTCTAAAAGAAATAACGTTTCCAAGTTACAGCAGTGGAAAAGTCTGAAAATCACATAGGTAAGCAACGTAGGTATTATCTTCTTTGGTGAACGTTGAATGTCTTGATCACAAATGTGATGCTCAAAAGTGTGGTATAAATATTTTTTATAAAAAAATTGACTATATTAGTTGGTGCACTGAAAAATACAAAATAATATTAGTTCTATTGTTTGTGGTACTTTTGGAGTTGGTGCCAAAAGTTTTCAATCTAACTATAAATGCACAACTTCAAAATTACCAGTACCAATATTATTAATATTATTTTGTATACGGAAAACGTGCCAGCGACAGATAGATAAGTGAGTGTTGCATGGGTCTCTTTCTTCGATAGAAAATCACGTGCGCTTTCACATCATCCCCATGGCTTCTTATTAATACGACAATGACAGACTCTCCACAATTCAGGTTATCTCCTCAGTGACCAGATCGATGACATGTATTTCTAGCCCATTACTGAATATACCTGTAATTAAAGAGTTCTTAAACAAAGTCATTAGAAATCATGAATATCATCTTCCTTGATATATAAATAGGTATTTTTCTCTTACAATTTAGTTTTATTCTCACATTTTATAAAGGTAGAGAAACAATTATCATGTGTTAAGAACATAAAATTACAAATTTTATTATAGAGTTTTAATTTTATTTCTCCACAAATCTTTATGGATATCGGCTCGCTTTTCATCGCTGAGTGCCTATTCCATAAGATTTATATAGTTTCGTGGCTGTGAGCTCTATGCCATAGGTATGCCAAATGACAAGAGACAGTTGATCTAATTAGAAACTGCATTATCGACCCGTTGCTTAATGAATAGAAATATTCATAAATTATTTTTAGATATTTCTACCACATTATTAAATAATTAATTGTGGAAGAGTATATCATACCATTATTTATTGAAGAGCGCCATCTTGTGGGATAAATCAGTGGATATTTCTTGCCCGTAGGTCTGAAAGGACTTATTTTGCACCCCTAAATAGTAAATAGGGGGTGAGACTGACGGATAAAAATAATTAACGATGAAAAGTGAATTTTATCATGTTTTATAATTTATTAATATTCTCAATCTTTTTTCGATAAAGTATATGCTACAAACTAGTTAAGTGCTGACGTCACCATCCAAACAAAAGTAAAAGTTTTGATTGGCAGACATATTGCATATTTCAACCAATCAAAAGTTCGCAGTTCTGTTTTATTTGGTATGGTGACGTCAGCAATAGTAAATAGTCTATGAATACATAGCTAAATGTATAAAGAGGTCTAAGAGAATCTAAAACAAAGTATGTTCCATGTCATTTGAAGAAATAAGTCCACTCTCGCAGTTTTGACAAATTTCATCGTGAAAATAATTCAATGACTGTATTTAATAGAGTTCGGGAAAAGATTAAGAGATAAGTAGGTACATAAGGTCAATTACAATTTTTGGTTGAAATAGAAAATATACAAGTGTGTGAATAAATACCATTCTAATATATTTTGTTATATAATTTCCTTTTTTTTCAAAAAATTTAAACTGTTTTACTGTCGTGTGTAGTATATAGATAAGAGTGGTCTACAAAAATCTAAAACAAGTTGATTGATAGTTTTGACATAAGCCATCGTAGAGATAAGCTAATGACTATGACAAATAGAGTTGGGGGATAAAATGAAAACATGTATAGGGCTTATATACTAGATACATTAAACTGAGTCTCCTGTGATATGTGAAACATATTATTACTCCGTCCTAGCAATGATGCCAACATTATCTATCTAACCATTTGCTTTCTTCATTAGATTGCATTTTAAACAGTTATTTGTTAGAAAAATAACTTGAGGAGCGAAATTTCAAGACCAATACTTCATAGTTGCCGATATTATAAAACCTCTGTTTAATAACACCGTAAAATATACAATTTGTATAGGTATAGCAAAAACATATTTTTTATAATAGAAATTATAGTATGTGAATATTTTGAACTCAGCTTTATCAATTTATTTTTTAAAATAAGATTTCGAAAATGATTTCTTTGAGGTTATACGCAGCATGAATTTGCTGATTTACGTACTAATACATTTTGAATCAGACCGGTTGTAATATCATGAAAATCTGATATTTCCCCAGATAGAAATAGAATCCAGGAATTTATAAGACTTGCAAATACGTATATAGAAATTTGATTTTCGATGTCCCAAAGCCAATGAACAAGCGAACTAAGTCCCTCTTGTTTACCCCCTAGAATAGTTTTTTCTTATTAGAAAAATAGGTATCAATTCCTATCAAGTACTGAATAATGCATATTAAAATTCTGCATCCGGTATTCTTTATCTCGTCTAAAATCCAATCTGTCAAAAAACTCCACAAACAAATTAACAAATATTTATCATCAAGGATTTATATATTCAAAGATGATATTCATTATCGTTTTGTACACCCCTAATATATAATATAAAAACATCTTTTCAACACTATGAATATTTCTGAATAGGATCATTAATATATCTTCCATAGCTGTTAGAATGACGCTTAATTAGCTTTTGATTAATATGACCCTGCGAAATGAGAAAACGTTTTGAATAAAAATAAACGTCCTTGTGAAATGCAGTCGAGAAAATTCATCAAGATCAATTCTTTTCCGAGGCGGAGGCGGCATACAAGTTTATTGTTTTATAGTTTTTGCGTATTTTGTATAGTAAATTTGCACCAATATTAAAGAGTTTGAAAGATGGTCCCACTTGTTTTATCAAAATCCAATACCTCCATCCCCGAAAGAGGGTGGAGGGGATAAGTGTTTTCATAAACAGAAAATTTAATCTGCCGATATTAACAAAAAGATCATTTCCGAAAACGTTCAGATTTAACAGTTTTCAACAAAATCAAGTGTTTCCTTGTTCGAGTATTGAAAAATTCAAGATTATTACGGTCTTTTTGAAATCATAGGATATAGGTAAACGTTCAACAATTTCTTAACTAATGAATTATCAAAAATGTGAAATAAATCAATGCAGACGGTTTTCTGTAAATGTGACGGTACCTCAGCTGTGTGGACGACAGGACATCAATGCAAACTGTAGTTTGCAGAGGTGAGAGCGGTATCTCTCACTTCTGGCTACAGATGCATTATTTACAGAAAAATGTTGGATTCTCAAGGTCACGTAATGGTTTTTCCCTATTAATTTAAAAATATGGCTTGAAATTGATGAGATATTGTATATAATACAATCTAAGAATGATAAGTAATCATTTGAGACCGTTTTCAACTCGTAAAAGGCTGTAATATTTATATTATCAATAAATGTAAAACCAAATAGACGGATTCCACAATTTATTATATTCAAGACTCTACGGTGTTGTCGGTGCTAAAATTTTACCTGCTTTTAAATACCTCAGTAATATAGATATCGGATAAATACCTAAGTGAAACTAACAAATTAATTATGATCATAAAATCATAAAATCATTTATTATTTGAAAAGCATGCAAACTACTTCGCTCTTATTCGAAAGTGGTACATTTTTAACGCATTAATAATATTTGTCAAGCGTATACTCCAACTAAATGGCAACAATCAGGTAGAGGTAGCAGTTCTCTGCTACTGCTACAGAGACGTATACATATATCACATTTCATACATCTATTGACTATGAAGAGATGGCAGAGCGATCGTACGCTGTGCCTTAATAATTATTATTAATAATTATTATTAATATTTCCCATATACCTAGGTATATTTCTTCTAACATTGTCTACTCGTGCATAATTTTTTTTTGGTTTTTAATTTTGGTTCAGATCACACGATATAGCTTTTTTATAATTAGACGCGGACCGCTGTTGGTAAATATCTAGGTACATTTCAGGTATTGAAATACAAGGTGGGAGATCAGTAGTGCGTAGGTATTCGGACGATTATGGGGTTATTGTAAAGATTATGAGAAAATGTTTATAACTAACCCAATCGTATTTTAAACATTCTACAACATAAAAATATTTTCAATTATACCGGGTGTTTCTAAATAGTTGGAACTCTACACAACTTTGTTTTTTCTTATGGAATGTTTATAGGTAATTTTAATTATTTCTCAGATCAAAATGGAAAAATAATATAAGTTTATTAATATGACTTTATGTTTATAGCTAATATTTTATGAGATATTAATTATTATCAATCCAAAGGATGAGAGAGTCAGTATGTAGTTATTCGCGATTTCACATTTTTTTTTAGTATATCTATATTCATGTCCCCAACAATAATGGTAATGTTGGTATCATTATCAATGTTCCGCAAATATGCTTCAAAATCTGTAACATTGCATTTCATTTCTTAGCAAGCCCTGAAAAGAAAGATCGTTACGTTAGATACAAAAATGTTTAAAAATGAGTTTTTCTAAATGGAAAACCCTGTACCTATATTATAAAATATCCTGAAAGATCCCTAAATTTCCTTCGATTTGATTATCATGTTCCTATACCTAAGTAGCCAGAATTCCGAGATAAGATCAATTTTCAAAAAATCGAATTATATTTCTCATATTCATCTAGGTTGATATTAAATGTCATCATAGTACATAACATAATGAAAATTTGACAATTAGTGCATTATTAATAATACCTTTGAGTATTTCTCAACGTAAGTGACTTGAAATGAATGAAATAACAATACAAACGAAGTTCTAATAAAATTGTTTATTCTTCATGGAAAATGTGTAGAAACTATCGCAACAACGTGCAGAAAATTAAATGAAACGTACTCTGATTTACATCCAATGAACAAGCGAAAGTTTGTACGATCACAAAATAATTTCATTAATTATCTGTTAAAATTTAGAAAACCTTCACAATAAGTTTTCAGAATGCCGACCAATGGCTTTCAAACATTTCAATATCCGTTTATTTGTAGATATAGTTGTAGGCCTCCTTATTTTACTGGCATCTAGTTCTTCAATGCAGTTGATTACTCGTTGGCGTAGATCTTGTTTACTGTGTACTGGTGTCATGTATACTTTTGACCCCACAAGAAAAATAAAGTGACGCGAGATCGGTTGATCTCGCAGGCCAATGCCACGGACCCAAACGTCTGAACCAGCGATCGTCGAACATTTCAAACAACTCCGTTGTTACTTCCCGAGTGCAATGAGCCGGTGCTCCATCCAGCTGAAACCAACTGCTACGATACTCTTCCAATGACAGATTGTCCAAGTCCAAGTCGTTCACAAATGACCTTAGAATTTCCAGATATTTCTCAGAATTCAACGGTTCATCGTAAATAAGAAAACTTATTCGGTGATCCTTTTGCAAAATACGTTGAAACTAAACTTCTCCTGAAATCCCATTTCCTTGACAATATTTGGATTTGATCAGCCCAGAAATGCTCGTTCCTTCTATTAAAAATTCCTTCTCTGAAAAATTTTGATTCGTCTGTCTAGATATTTTTTTTTGAGTTCAGGATCTTCTTGGATACGAAATAGGATTCTTTCGCAAAAGTGAACCCTACTTTGATGATATTCTGGTTTAAGAGTTCAAACTTTAGTAAACTTGTACGGGCGCATGTAATGATTATGGTTGATCCTTCCAACAGACCCACGATCCAAGCCTAAATCATATTCGGCACATCTAGTGGAAGCTTGGGGATCAGCACGGAAATAGGCCAAAACATTTATTATGTTGTCTTCATCTGAGGTTATAGGTTTCGGTAGATGTCGTTCCGCTTTTAATTTTGATCCATTATTAATGAAATTATTTTGTAATCGTACAAACTTCCTCTTGTTCATTGGATGTAAATCAGGGTACGTTTCATTGAATTTTCTGCACGTTCTTGCTATAATTCCCTCTCATTTTCCATGAAGAATAATAAACAATCATTAGTACCTCAAGTCACTTACGTTAAAAAACACTCAAAGGTATTATTATTAACGCACTAATTGTCAAATTTTCATTATGTCATGTACTATGATGACATTTAATATCAACCTAGATGAATATGAGAAATATAATTTGATTTTTTTAGACAATTGCTCTTATCTCGGAATTCTGGCTACTTTGGTATAGGAACATAATACATCAAATCGAAGGAAATTTAGGCATCTTTCAGGATATTTCATAATATACAGGGTGTTCCAACTAAAAAACACATTTTGAATGATCCACAGGACAAATTTCTCTATTCAGAATCCATAAACATTATCTCGATGACCTACTAACAAAGTTACAGCTTCCTAGGAATTGCAATAACGCAGAAATAAACATTTAATTCGAGCTATGTTTTTGATCCAAAATATGGAAAATAATTAATATCTCGGGAACCGTTAGAGATGGGTGTAGGTAAGTGGGGCGGAAATATCAAGAAAGTGAGGACAGATGCAAAAACGCAGTAATACTTATATAAGCGGCAACGCTGCATCGCTGAAAATATATTAAATAGATTATTATTATCATATTATTATATAAAATAGATTAAGAGCAATTACTTAACCAAACTTTCAGAACGATCTTATGTCCCGTTCTCCGTAAACGTCTAAGGTACCATCGACCATATATATATATATATATATATATATATATATATATATATATATATTTGTATTTAAAATTTTAAAATTAATATGATTATTGAAAATTAAAGTTAGTTCGTGACAGCCACAGTATATATATGCTGTAGTCCAACTCCACGGCGGCCGCCTTCGATGATAGTTTCGGAGCATCAGCTTAAGGTACGGGCACAGTATAGGTAAACACAGACCCGCCTTTGCCACCGTGTCTCCCTTAATTACAAACGGGAGACACGAAATCGCGGTGTCCTTTGACGAAATCGCGGTGGCCTTTGACAAACAGACGACCGCAAAAAATGATGCTCCGAAACTATCATTTAAGGCGGCCGCCGTTGATTTGGACTACTGGGTATATTTATACTGTGGGTACGGGAGACACGGCGGCAAAGGCGGGCCACATCAAGGAATGGCTTGCGTTGGACTACTGTGTTTATCTACACTGTGGTGACAGCTAACCGACTTCCAAAAAAAAATCATATCCCCAAAAAACATTCCCAATGTAAGACTTTTGCAGGTGAGAGCTATATTCTGCAAAACTCGACAAAAAAATCTCAAATCTTTCGCATACTCTCAGTAAGAGCTCCACACCCATACCATTTCTTATGTTTCTTTGTATACGCATTTTGCTTTAATGGTACATTTTCATCAAGTAATTCTATCGCTTCTCACCGCCCCCAAAATTCCTTCCATGACGTTGAAACATAAGTTGTTCAATTTCTTTTTCAACTCATAATAGGTTTTATAGATACTTCACGCCTTTCTAAGTCTCCTTAATACGGTGTTAGCAGTTATATGTTTTATAATATATGCGCAGGACTTGAGGATGTGATAGCTCGTCCAAAAAAATGAAAAAAAAATATATTAACTTATCCTCAGAATATACCATTTTCGAGATACAGGGTGTTGAAATTGAAAGAAAAAAAATGTTTTTTGTGAATATCTTGGAATCGTTTATCTTGCAGTAAACAGCTTTTGTAAGCATTTTCCACTCATAATAGGCTAAGTTTTGTGTCAGATTGTGTAGAAAACATTGGCGCTTCAAATGGGCGTTCCAAAACCGTACTTTTCCCATTAGCGTAGAAATTGTGGAGAAAAACCCCCATTACTCCTTCAAAATCTTCACCAATCATGACTTAACAACAATGTTTTTCTGACTCAAAACTTGTACGATGAACGGTTCAGGAGATCGTCGCAAAAACGTTTTTTTTTTATTTCAACGCCCTGTATCTCTAAAATGGCGCATTTTAGAGGGTAAGTTAATGTAAACTTTTTTTCATATTTTTGGACGAGCTAGCACATCCTCAAGTCCTGCGAATATATTTGAAACACCCTGTATATTAAGAAATAGATCGTATTGCACTTTTGTATGTTTGATGTGTGTAAAAATATTGCAGATCACTAACATTGATTTTTTCTCCCATATAGAACCCTTAAAACTTGACCATATAGTTAAATATACACATGTAGTTCGTAAAAACGAATAAAAGTTCAAATGAAATATTATTTCTATTTTATTTCATCTTCTTTTCCAAGACGGAATATAGTGCATTCATTTCAAGTATGTATGTAAGGTGGTAAGGTAGTGACAATTTTATCACTTAAAGTGAGCAGGTGAGTGACTGGAAATGCTAGTCCATATTTAGTGGAACTATGGGTTATGAATATAATACGTAATTTCATGGACGGAATTTTGGGGGCGGTGAGAAGCGATAGAATTACTTGATGAAAATGTACCATTAAAGCAAAATGCGTATACAAAGAAACATAAGAAATGGTATGGGTGTGGAGCTCTTACTGAGCGTATGCGAAAGTTTTGAGATTTTTTTGTCGAGTTTTGCAGAATATAGCTCTCACCTGCAAAAGTCTTACATTGGGAATGTTTTTTGGGGATTACATATTTACAGAAAATACACATTTTGTACAGGGTCACATAATGATTTTTCTAAAATATTTCTAATTGATGCCTGATTTTAATGATATATACTAGGCAAAACATGTCTACAGTGATTGGTAATCATTTAAAAATATTTTCAACTCGTGGAACGCAATTATAAATACGTTATCGATTTTTTTAGTTTTTTCAAGAGGTGATTTATTTATTTGATCGACGACAAGGTCGTACATTGTTGCCGCTACTAAATTCTTATTAGGTATACAGGGTGATTCACGGTCGATGGTACATTAGACGTTTAAGGAAAACTATTCGTAGGATCGTTCTGAAAATTCTATTATGAAGATTATACCTAGAGATCTATCGACTGAAAAGATTTTCAGCCTTGCCAACTTGCCACTTATATCAAAAAGTATTAACAACTTTGATTTTCCAAATGAGACACCCTATATATTATCAATTTGTTAGATTATCTATCGCCTTCTGCTTATTTTTTCATAAGATACCCATACCTATCTCTAACAGTTTCCAGTGAATTAATTAATTTCCTTTTGCTTTGTTCAAAACAGAGCTCCAATCAATAGCCCATTACTCTGAATATTAGAATTGTGAAATTATGAAATTCCTGCAATAGCTTTAGAAGTACTTCTCTCTTAGTTATTATTGAAGGTTTTCTTTTTATGTTATACAGGGTCACTCAAAGTTCTTGATCTTTCCATCAGATCTTTAAAGAATCAAAAATGCGTTTTTTTTAAATAGAACACCCTATATTTTATCATTTCTTCAGATAGAGAATCAAAATACCTTTGAAATGATATATCATGTTCCTATACCACAATGGTCCGATTTTCAAAATATAAGCAACTATCTATTCAAGTGAATTTTTTCTAGCATTTTTATATTAGGTATTTGCTGGTTACCATGGTGATAGAAAGTTTGACAAGTAATTATCGTAAGGAAGAATAATCGTTTGTTGTTTTGTTCATTCTTCATAGATAATGTGATCAAATTATTGAAAAAATATCCAGAAAGTTTAATGCAAGATACCCACAAAGTACAAAAAAGGCAACAAGAATAAACGTATTCACAGAACAAATAACTAATTTTCTGACTCCTAGAAGCTAATTCAAAATGTTGATTTACGAAACAGTTTCGTTACTCATCTATGGGATGATAAGTAGTCTGCAGAGACGGTTTGTTTATCCTACTCTGTAAGTTTATTTAAAAATAATAATAAACTTTCATAGATATCATAATCAGTCTTGGCAAAACAATAATAAATAAGTACATTCATCAGAACCTGAACTCAATTTCAAGATAAAATTAGCAATAACTATGCATTGACTGATATTGAGAAAATGAATCCAGTTCCACGATATACATATGTATTTTGTGATCTTTTGTTAGATAAGTGACGCAAAAGATTTTATAAAACTGTATAATATCTAATTAATAATCAATAACCAAGTGATAAGGACAGAGGTTTTAATAATAATAATTAGTGAAGAAATATAAGCAATTAAACATTTATAATACCTACATTCTCAAAATGACAACCGTTTCTTTCCAAACATCTAAGAATACGTTTCTTCATCAATAAAATAGCTTTTATTATTTCACGTGCATCTATCTCATCAATGTATTTAATTACGCCTTGACCCAGTTCATCTTTACTTTGTTCTGGTGTTGAATACACTTTTTTCTGCAAATCTTTGCGTTTCAGATAAATTGTTATAAGGAATACCTCAAATAATGTTTGTTAAATAATAATTGCATTTTATCACCATGGTAACCAGCAACTACATAATATAAAAATGCTAGAAATAATTCACCTTAATAGATAGTTGCTTATATTTTGAAAACCTGACCATTTAGGTATAGGAACATGATATATAATTTCAAAGGTATTTTGATTCTCTCTCTGAAGAAATAATAAAATATAGGGTTTTCCATTTGAAAAAACGCAATTTTGGTTCTTTATTTATCTGATGGAGAGATCAAGAATTTTGAGTGACCCTGTATAACATAAAAAGAAAATCTTCCATAATAACTAAGGAAAAAGTCTTTCTCAAAATACTACTGAAATTTCATCGTTTCACAATTCTAAAATTCAGAGTAATGGGCTATTCATTGGGCCTCTGTTTGGAATAAAATAAACGAAAATTAATTAATTCACTGGAAACTGTTAAAGATAGGTGATAGAGAATCTAAATTGATAATATTTAAGGTGTTTCATTTGAAAAATCAAAGTTGTTAATACTTTTTGATATAAGTGGCAAGTTGGCAAGGATGAAAATATTTTCAGTCGATAGATCTCTAGGTATTATAATCTACATAATACAATTTTCAGACCGATCCTACGAATAGTTTCCCTTAAACGTCTAAGGTACCATCGACCATGAATCACCCTGCATATTTTTACTTGTACATGTCATAAAATATTTATCCAATATAAGGAAACCAACAATTTAATGATGAACATAATTGTAAAATTATTCATAGTTTTCATAAAAGGAAATGCATTTCATTTTAAATTCATATTCAACACATCCAGCAAGGTGATTTTCCTTGTCTACATTTTCATATCAATTGTATATATAAATAATATATTTACAACAAATAGGTTAATAAATAAAGTTATTTCATTGTAGGGTACTTATGTCGCAGCCAAATGGCTCACTCAGACATTTAGTTGCGAGTTCTATAAGGATTAGCGGGCAAACAGTAGCACCACGGATACTCTATAACTTTTTCTTGCCCTCAAATAGGAAAATTAACATCTAATTTAGAAGTCATATGAGTATGAATGATTAATATCTCAGACAAAACGCGCCAACTTCATCGATCGTTATAACAAATATTTAAAGTTTGTAATTCTATGAATTTGTCTCAGTGCTAGGTATATTAATAATTGATCTCAAATTGGGTAGAATAGATTAGTCTACATATTTTAAACCTGCAATGACAGAGGAAATGATATGGCTGCGACATATATATTATGATGTACTTATAATTTATCGAATCCAACAATTTATATGAAATATAAATAATTAGAACATGAACTAGTTTTAAAACCTTCATTAAGGGTACGCAACAATAAAAATAAAAAACACATTAATAAAACTGTCTTTCCAGATACAGAATTGTTTTTTTTTCTTAATAAGAAACTTTTAAACATGAAGGTAGAAATATACCTAAAACGAGAAAATTTTCAAATCGTAGATACAATCTTATTTTCTTACATTTCATATTATATTTTGTCATAAAAGGGAGCAGGTGAGTGACTGGAAAAGCTCGAGTCCAAATTTACTGTAAAATGTACGAATGTTGTATTTTTGGAGTTTATTGAATTTTACTTATGTGCTATACCCTATAATATATAAGAGTATGAGTGGAACTGGAAATCCCATAGGTAGGCAAACACGCACCATCTAAGATCAGATTTTACTTACAGCCCCCCTTAATAAAAAACTACTAACGATCAACCTTGAAAATGTATTTGATATTATTTAAGTAAGTATTTGGTGAAAAAATTAAATACAACAAATATTTTTTTGTTGGCTAATATGGTTAAAGCGACCCTGATTGTACCAGAAAAAATGAAATTTGATTAAATAAGTAAACACATTTATGACCTACTATTATCGGTTGAAAATCTGGAGCCAACTTAGTACTAAATAATTATAGTTAAGTCGAATAATACATTAGTTTTAGATGTATCATAGATATTAATTAGGATAGATATCCTTGCTTTCTATAGTTTCATGAACCCTCGTTGACAAAATTAGACCAAAATGTTGTTTCCACCCAAAACATATTTTTTACCGATTGTTTTACATCACTGAAAAGCACAGAGTACTTATACTAATAAATTTACTCTATGGTGAAAAGCTAATAAAATCCTTTTTCATTTCCGTTCAAAACTAATATGGCGTTCATATGTAAAAAGAAGTTGATGAAGGATCAAGACAAATTAAATGCTGAAATAAAAATGTATGTATTCAAACGTATTTTTTCTTAAGTTAATCTAACAATGTCTTAACCTATTTGAAAATTTCTCAAAACTGAGAGAGATATAAGCCTTTTTCAAAAATGCATTATTTTAGTTTTATATATAAAATATTTAATAAACACAAGTAGAGGTATTCTGTGGAGAGCATTAAGCAACAGAATTATGCAAGAGTTTATTCATTCAGAATGGGATCAACCTAAATTATCTACTCAGATACTACGTTTTTTAAGATAGAGGCAAAAATGTGCTCACGTACATACAGACAAACAAACATACATACACTCAAGTTTTCATCCTTCTTTACCCAAGCCGCAAAATAACTTAAATATTCAGCGTCTACGTGAAAAAGTTGTGAAGTTGTTTCAAAGCCGTCTCTGCAATACCTAGAGGGATTATTCAGTGAGGCGCGACTCCAGTTCAACCTTCATTTTGAAGGCTGTTGCGGATAAAGTGAGAAGTTTATCAACGACTTTGGTAGAATGATAGCTAAACGCCCAACCGTAGGTGGTCTTGTGTGAGCCGAAGGAAATTGCTGACTGGCGTGACGAGTGACGAGCAAAGACAACTCATGTTGACGGTCCACGTGATAGGCAAATTGTATTTTCTTCACAGACTTGAAAAGTCAGAGTCGGCATTGTATATATATATAAGCTTAACTACTCCTATTAAATTATATATTCATTATTCAACTGCTTTTGAGCAACTAATATTATCCATAAACAAAAAGCATAATTTATTAGGTATAACTCACTAGTATAACTCACGTTGCTTGTCATGGATACTATTAATTAAGATTTGTGACTGAAGTTTCTCTGTACTTACATCTAAGTTTTTATTTTTATAGTCGTAGATAAAGCATATTATGCAACATGCGGTAACGGTCATAAATGCTCGTTAAACTATATATTATTTCGACGTGACAAAATGTAGGTACCTAGCTTATTCTGGAAGTAAAGCTAAAAGTGACCTGTCAATCATCGCCTTATTCTTGGAAAATATATCTGATATTCTTCAATATTATGTAAAATAACACCTAAACTAAAAGGCATATTTTTAGAAAATTCATAAAATGTGTAATGAAACATTTAATTACAAATGCAAATATGTAGAAATCTTTGTTAAACGGCATTATGGAAAAACAATGAAAGAGAAAAAATATAAATAAAAGAGATAACTGCTTCCAAAGCATACAGGCTGATTCAATAATAATTGGAAATGTTTTTACTGGTAAATCTTGGACTCAAATTATAGAGATTTAACCCAAATCACCCAAGAACATCTCGAAAAATAATGAATGGTTGGTAATAAGTAGAATGGGTATCATGAAAGTTTAGGAGAACTAAAAACTCACAATAAAATGACAATTGTGTCAGAGGCGTAGGGATCAGGAAGGATCATTCTCTTCGATTGGTTGTATTCACATTCACAAGAAAAATCGTTTTTAGCAATTAATATTCTCATTTTACGAGTTCTACAGATTATATTTAGAATACCCATATGAATCCAATAACATCATAGAAAAAAATAGTCCTATGGTTAATCTTCCGGGTATTGATCTAGAGTTCCTCTGTTCGAATTCTGATCACCTGAGATTTTTTTTTAACAAAACCTTCTTTTTAATAAAAGATGTTAATATGAGTTTCTAATAATTTAATCGGAAATTCTCAATGAAAATTTGTACATATCTAATATATTGCGACCCTTAAGGTACTACTCATTAGCTATTTCAAGGAAGGGTAAGCAGATTTTGGTAAAAATTAGCAACAAATGGTTTTCGGAGTCGCGAAATCGATTGACGATACTTTAATATTTAATCAAGGTCCATCCACAGTAGCTATTTCAAGAGTTTTAGTATATTTATCATTCATATTATACATTCATATTTATTTTGAAATCTATAACTTACGAATATGTGAACAATAAAAGCAGTATTTACCGATCGCAATAGGTACATTTTAACCAGAAATATTTTTTAATAAGTTTAAAATATCCTTAGTAACTCCTATAGACCCATGTTAAATGCTGTTTTAACCGTGCAAAGCTCGGTCTCCAGATGTTATAAAATAAAGTAGATGAAGAATATATGAATATTTTCTTTAATTTTATTTAAAATAATGCAAATATGATACCTTTCTTATCATACTATCCATTCTAACTCTGAATTCTCCAATTTATAAGTTACTAGCTGTTCTACCCATAAAGTCATCAAAAATCTTGAGTATGGAACCCTTCTACCTCAGAGTCATACTCTCACGTAGGACCGGTCCTACCACAACCCAAATCCAACCACAGACATGCACCAAGAGAGAACAGCATGAGAATTTCTCCTACAAATGTCTTACCGTCGCACTGACAGACTGACAAAACACTGTCCAGTGACATACTACACACTCATATCTATAGAGAAAAATCCACGAAAACTCAGCCATAGAGCTCAGAGATACTTCTTTGGATATTACAGGTATGGAATCCTCCACCTAGGAGGCCCAGTCACACTTACACTCACTATCAGATCATTCTAATAACATTCTACATACATACATGATAAAACATAAAAATACAGCCATAGAGTTCAGAAATATACACTTTCAGATATGGAACCCACCACACAGATTTGGTCTTCAAAAATATCTAAAAATGTAAATTATTCGTTATATACAAACAATTTTATATCAAGGTTTGAACCAACTCCACCAAATAATATGAAGAAATAATGAGAACGATATTCACCAAACATACCTCTATTTCTAGATAACTAAGAAGAGAGAGTAACTAACACAGTGGTACTTTTTCAACGAATAAAATTTTGGCGAACGAGCATGGGAGTTTGATGCATCCGTTGATTCATAACAAATATTTTACTGAAGCAGATCAAGCATGTCTACCAAACAGAAATCGACTACTAGTTTGTAACTGTCGGTTATGGCGTGGACTCTTATATCTGTGCACTTTCTTTTCAACTAATTCTAGAAGCAATAAGAACATCGGAAAGTCAAATATAAGCTGTTCTGGAAAACTAAATATCAGCACCATTCTTATTCAACAGGCACTTCACAACTATTTGAATTGTAAAATTATATCAAGATTTTCAAAGTGTACTTGTATCTACTTTAATTAGGTATCGCTGTTACAAGAGAAGACAGTAATCTTATTTGAAGCTTTTATTGCCAATGTCTTTAATACAAATTCCATGTAGTCATTTGTACAATATATATTAGATCACTCCAAGAAAACGACTGTTGATTTTTTCATTAAAATTTCAAAAACACATCGTTTGTTGTTTGCTTCTCAAATTCACCACAATTCCAACTGCTGTGGGTTGTTAAAACAAATCATCATGCATATGCATAACATTTTATATGAATATTATTTTTATTCCTCTTTTTTTGTCAGTACAGTTTCCCGTTCCTTGATGGACGTTGGTAAATTGAAACGCAATTGTATATATAAATTTGAATTTACTAAGTATTCAAGATTTCAAATTAACACCATTCCAAATGTGAAAAACTTCTGATCAAGTTGTGTGACCAATCGTTTTTTTATTTTCACTGTTCCAAGTCAAACAATATTAATCATATGCATTTTGACCAAGCCAGAATTAAAAAAAAAAAGATTGAAAATTTGAGCATATTTTTTTTCTTGCTTTTTCTCACATATAAGGCTTGAGATGGTAGAGAAGGGCCTTAAAAAGAATGGTTTCAGCAAGTTTCATTGAAATATTTAGAGCCATTTTGGCACTACAGTCTTGAGCAAAACACGTTCTTTAGCTATTATATGGCAACTAGTGCGATCTGGGTGCGCATTCTGTATTACAGGCAAGCAGTAGCGATACACAAACAAGAGTGTAACAAAGTTGGTCTACCCGTTCCCAAGATAATTTTCGTATAGACAGACTAAGGGCTGTAAATATGTTTTGGCTCAGGGGACCCAAAATCATAAACTTCTGTTGAAAAGAAGGACCTTGGAGGATTATTCACGATTACAATAACTTACTTTCAAAGTCACCTACTTTAGATATAGGAGGGAAAACTAAAAATAGAAAAGCGAGAGATTCTCTTCCCTACGATATTATTCGAATACACTTTTTAGCTATTCAAGAAACCGTTATTTCAAAAAGTTCGTTCAACTATAAAATTCTGATAACTTGCTACAATCGATCATTCCAAAAGCATATACTTAATTAAATAAATCAATAAAAAAGAAAATTAACTTCATAGAAAGCATCTTAAATTTATCTTCAACGTCAACCCCATAGTTATTCTCATTAAAGAGTTTTCTTCATCTCAACATATTACAAGCACATTTATCAATATCGCTTGTAATTCCTTTGAGAACTCAGGTAATCAACAAATTTATTATAATGCACCTATCCCAAAAATTATTAATCAATAGGCTTGTTCGATATAATGAGAGACCATTGTGAGAATTCCGATAATGCCTACACAAGTGAGCAATAAAGCTATCGAAAAACCATTTACTCGTTAATAGTGTTTCAAGAAAATTTAAAAAACAGTTTTTCTTTTAGAATATTTTTCAAAATACAAGAATGATAGTGTTTATTCATATTTCACCTAGTTTCACATAGGTGCAGATTTAATAGAAAAAAATATCAAGAAGAAAAACGTTCAAAATTATTATTTTTCAAATCTCCGAGTGATCCAGTAATACAGTTTCTTTAGAAAAATACGAAGTGAAACAAAACACGAATTAAGAAATTTAGAAAATATTCACCGAGCTCACTTTTCATCTTACTCTGTTGATATGGTATACCTACGTCGATATCAAAGATTAGAAATCTTTGTCGATATCATAGCTAGCTAGCATAGCTTTTTCTATGGATTTCCAATAAGAAAAAGATTAACTCCAGACAGCCTAAGATGTTAATTAAGAAGACGGTTTCTTTGTACAGTTTCTTGAAGTTATATATAGTTGAGGCGAGGAGAGTTTTTGGATAGGTCATCAATGATACGAACCTGAAGTAAGTCGATTAATATTTTTTTTTTTATTCGACTAAATGTCATAAAGGTAATTAGACTTATCTCACATAAATAAATGAGAACGTATGATACGGATGCATATGTTAGGTTCAACAATATCAAATAGAATAAATAAAACTTAACCTGAGAAGCACGATGTAAGTAAATATTTTTATATATGTATATCCTTTAGATGCAAAAAGTCTGCAAGTGATCAACACGACAATACTTATTTCTTTGCTTAAAGACCTACGGTAATATTTTGCCTCTCTCTTAACATCTAGGAGACAATGATAATATTAAAAGCATGTGTTTTATCTTATTTTCTTTGGTGACTCATCAACAAACTCTCGTGGCCTCAAATGTACGTTGGTCAATTGTAATTGTTTGAAGGGTAGCTATTTTTACATTAATTTTGTAAACCTTACGTAGAATAAATCAATTAGATTAACAAAAGAACTACTGAAACTAAGAGTTTTTGGTAATAAAACAACAATATTATTTCTATTAGGAAATACTAGTTGAAAATATCACAAATAATTGGAACACATTATGCTTTTATATTGAACAAATATATCAGAAGGAGCTATCAAAAAGCTTGAAGTTCATTCTGTTAAGATTTGCTTTCTCTTTCTTTTTTGAATAGTCATTTCAAGAACAATAGGAAATTGCCTTCAACTAAGATAGGTTAATCATTTCTACTAGGGCCTAGGGTAAAGAAAATTCTGATTGAGTTGACAATGAATTACTTAAATTTCTACGACATGCCGTTACCAGTGTATTCGTTATCAATTTCCGGGAAACTTTGATACCAATACTTATAGATATAGATCATATATTCTTTTATTTTCATTTTCTGGCTTTCCTATGGGTTTCCCTCTCCCATAAACCCTGTATAATTTATCATCTTACATATATATCTACATATAGATATACTAGAGGTCTTATGTTTTATCTGCAGATTCTATTTCATGAAAGACAATTTATATTTGTCGAGCATGTGCCAAATAGAAAAATAGATAGGTTGTTATTATTTCAGTGACATATCAGAGGATACCGTTTCAGATGACAATTCTTCATTCTGATAGAATTCCAAGTTTCTCTCAGAAAAAACTATAAATAGGTCCTCTTTAGCAATGATCTTTGATGATGTGTCTGATATTTTTTGTTTGTTTATTGCTTATTTATCGTGAATTATTTCAAGAGAGAATCAATATAACAAAACCAGCTGTGGAAATGCATAATTTTGCCTAAAATATGTATATTGAAAAATGCCCTATGATTATTTTTTTTCTAGTAAGCACTTTAATCCCCAAAAAACATTCCCAATGTAAGACTTTTGGAGGTGAGAGCTATATTCTGCAAAACTCGACAAAAAAATCTCAAATCTTTCGCATACGCTCAGTAAGAGCTCCACACCCATACCATTTCTTATGTTTCTTTGTATACGCATTTTGCTTTAATGGTACATTTTCATCAAGTAATTCTATCGCTTCTCACCGCCCCCAAAATTCCGTCCATGAAATTACGTATTATATTCATAACCCATAGTTCCACCTAATATGGACTAGCATTTCCAGTCACTCACCTGCTCACTTTAAGTGATAAAATTGTCACTACCTTACCACCTTACATACATACTTGAAATGAATGCACTATATTCCGTCTTGGAAAAGAAGATGAAATAAAATAGAAATAATATTTCATTTGAACTTTTATTCGTTTTTACGAACTACATGTGTATATTTAACTATATGGTCAAGTTTTAAGGGTTCTATATGGGAGAAAAAATCAACTATGTTAGTGATCTGCAATATTTTTACACACACCAAACATACAAAAGCGCAATACGATCTATTTCTTAATATACAGGGTGTTTCAAATATATTCGCAGGACTTGAGGATGTGCTAGCTCGTCCAAAAATATGAAAAAAAGTTTACATTAACTTACCTTCTAAAATGCGCCATTTTAGAGATTCAGGGCGTTGAAATAAAAAAAAACGTTTTTGCGACGATCTCCTGAACCGTTCATCGTACAAGTTTTGAGTCAGAAAAACATTGTTGTTAAGTCATGATTGGTGAAGATTTTGAAGGAGTAGTGGGGGTTTTTCTCCACAATTTCTACGCTAATGGGAAAAGTACGGTTTTGGAACGCCCATTTGAAGCGCCAATGTTTTCTACACAATCTGACACAAAACTTAGCCTATTATGAGTGGAAAATGCTTACAAAAGCTGTTTACTGCAAGATAAACGATTCCAAGATATTCACAAAAAACATTTTTTTTCTTTCAATTTCAACACCCTGTATCTCGAAAATGGTATATTCTGAGGATAAGTTAATATATTTTTTTTTCATTTTTTTGGACGAGCTATCACATCCTCAAGTCCTGCGCATATATTATAAAACATATAACTGCTAACACCGTATTAAGGAGACTTAGAAAGGCGTGAAGTATCTATAAAACCTATTATGAGTTGAAAAAGAAATTGAACAACTTATGTTTCAACATCATGGAAGGAATTTTGGGGGCGGTGAGAAGCGATAGAATTACTTGATGAAAATGTACCATTAAATCAAAATGCGTATACAAAGAAACATAAGAAATGGTATGGGTGTGGAGCTCTTACTGAGCGTATGCGAAAGATTTGAGATTTTTTTGTCGAGTTTTGCAGAATATAGCTCTCACCTCCAAAAGTCTTACATTGGGAATGTTTTTTGGGGATATGATTTTTTTTGGAAGCCATTCCTTGATGTGGCCCGCCTTTGCCGCCGTGTCTCCCGTACCCACAGTATAAATATACCCAGTAGTCCAAATCAACGGCGGCCGCCTTAATTGATAGTTTCGGAGCATCATTTTTTGCGGTCGTCTGTTTGTCAAAGGCCACCGCGATTTCGTCAAAGGACACCGCGATTTCGTGTCTCCCGTTTGTAATTAAGGGAGACACGGCGGCAAAGGCGGGTCTGTGTTTACCTATACTGTGCCCGTACCTTAAGCTGATGCTCCGAAACTATCATCGAAGGCGGCCGCCGTTGAGTTGGACTACAGCATATATATACTGTGGCTGTCACGAACTAACTTTAATTTTCAATAATCATATTAATTTTAAATACAAATATATATATATATATATATATATATATATATATATATATATCTGGTCGATGGTACCTTAGACGTTTACGGAGAACGGGACATAAGATCGTTCTGAAAGTTTGGTTAAGTAATTGCTCTTAATCTATTTTATATAATAATATGATAATAATAATCTATTTAATATATTTTCAGCGATGCAGCGTTGCCGCTTATATAAGTATTACTGCGTTTTTGCATCTGTCCTCACTTTCTTGATATTTCCGCCCCACTTACCTACACCCATCTCTAACGGTTCCCGAGATATTAATTATTTTCCATATTTTGGATCAAAAACATAGCTCGAATTAAATGTTTATTTCTGCGTTATTGCAATTCCTAGGAAGCTGTAACTTTGTTAGTAGGTCATCGAGATAATGTTTATGGATTCTGAATAGAGAAATTTGTCCTGTGGATCATTCAAAATGTGTTTTTTAGTTGGAATACCCTGTATATTATGAAATATCCTGAAAGATGCTTAAATTTCCTTCGATTTGATGTATTATGTTCCTATACCAAAGTAGCCAGAATTCCGAGATAAGAGCAATTGTCTAAAAAAATCAAATTATATTTCTCATATTCATCTAGGTTGCTATTAAATGTCATTATAGTACATGACATAATGAAAATTTGACAATTAGTGCGTTATTAATAATACCTTTGAGTGTTTTTTAACGTAAGTGACTTGAGGTACTAATGATTGTTTTTTATTCTTCATGGAAAATGAGAGGGAATTATAGCAAGAACGTGCAGAAAATTCAATGAAACGTACCCTGATTTACATCCAATGAACAAGAGGAAGTTTGTACGATTACAAAATAATTTCATTAATAATGGATCAAAATTAAAAGCGGAACGACATCTACCGAAACCTATAACCTCAGATGAAGACAACATAATAAATGTTTTGGCCTATTTCCGTGCTGATCCCCAAGCTTCCACTAGATGTGCCGAATATGATTTAGGCTTGGATCGTGGGTCTGTTGGAAGGATCAACCATAATCATTACATGCGCCCGTACAAGTTTACTAAAGTTTGAACTCTTAAACCAGAATATCATCAAAGTAGGGTTCACTTTTGCGAAAGAATCCTATTTCGCATCCAAGAAGATCCTAAACTCAAAAAAAAATATCTAGACAGACGAATCAAAATTTTTCAGAGAAGGAATTTTTAATAGAAGGAACGAGCATTTCTGGGCTGATCAAATCCAAATATTGTCAAGGAAATGGGATTTCAGGAGAAGTTTAGTTTCAAGTTTTCTTATTTACGATGAACCGTTGAATTCTGAGAAATATCTGGAAATTCTAAGGTCATTTGTGAACGACTTGGACTTGGACAATCTGTCATTGGAAGAGTATCGTAGCAGTTGGTTTCAGCTGGATGGAGCACCGGCTCATTGCACTCGGGAAGTAACAACGGAGTTGTTTGAAATGTTCGACGATCGCTGGTTCAGACGTTTGGGCCCGTGGCATTGGCCTGCGAGATCAACCGATCTCGCGTCACTTTATTTTTCTTGTGGGGTCAAAAGTATACATGACACCAGTACACAGTAAACAAGATCTACGCCAACGAGTAATCAACTGCATTGAAGAACTAGATGCCAGTAAAATAAGGAGGCCTACAACTATATCTACAAATAAACGGACATTGAAATGTTTGAAAGCCATTGGTCGGCATTCTGAAAACTTATTGTGAAGGTTTTCTAAATTTTAACAGATAATTAATGAAATTATTTTGTGATAGTACAAACTTTCGCTTGTTCATTGGATGTAAATCAGAGTACGTTTCATTTAATTTTCTGCACGTTGTTGCGATAGTTTCTACACATTTTCCATGAAGAATAAACAATTTTATTAGAACTTCGTTTGTATTGTTATTTCATTCATTTCAAGTCACTTACGTTGAGAAATACTCAAAGGTATTATTAATAATGCACTAATTGTCAAATTTTCATTATGTTATGTACTATGATGACATTTAATATCAACCTAGATGAATATGAGAAATATAATTCGATTTTTTGAAAATTGATCTTATCTCGGAATTCTGGCTACTTAGTTATAGGAACATGATAATCAAATCGAAGGAAATTTAGGGATCTTTCAGGATATTTTATAATATAGGTACCGGGTTTTCCATTTAGAAAAACTCATTTTTAAACATTTTTTTATCGAGCGTAACGATCTTTCTTTTCAGGGCTTGCTAAGAAATGAAATGCAATGTTACAGATTTTGAAGCATATTTGCGGAACATTGATAATGGTACCAACATTACCATTATTGTTGGGAACATGAATATAGATATACTAAAAAAAATGTGAAATCGCGAATAACTACATACTGACTCTCTCATCCTTTGGATTGATAATAATTAATATCTCATAAAATATTAGCTATAAACATAAAGTCATATTAATAAACTTATATTATTTTTCCATTTTGATCTGAGAAATAATTAAAATTACCTATAAACATTCCATAAGAAAAAACAAAGTTGTGTAAAGTTCCAACTATTTAGAAACACCCGGTATAATTGAAAATATTTTTATGTTGTAGAATGTTTAAAATACGATTGGGTTAGTTATAAACATTTTCTCATAATCTTTACAATAACCCCATAATCGTCCGAATACCTACGCACTACTGATCTCCCACCTTGTATTTCAATACCTGAAATGTACCTAGATATTTACCAACAGCGGTCCGCGTCTAATTATAAAAAAGCTATATCGTGTGATCTGAACCAAAATTAAAAACCAAAAAAAATTATGCACGAGTAGACAATGTTAGAAGAAATATACCTAGGTATATGGGAAATATTAATAATAATTATTAATAATAATTATTAAGGCACAGCGTACGATCGCTCTGCCATCTCTTAGTCAATAGATGTATGAAATGTGATATATGTATACGTCTCTGTAGCAGTAGCAGAGAACTGCTACCTCTACCTGATTGTTGCCATTTAGTTGGAGTATACGCTTGACAAATATTATTAATGCGTTAAAAATTTACCACTTTCGAATAAGAGCGAAGTAGTTTGCATGCTTTTCAAATAATAAATGATTTTATGATTTTATGATCATAATTAATTTGTTAGTTTCACTTAGGTATTTATCCGATATCTATATTTCTGAGGTATTTAAAAGCAGGTAAAATTTTAGCACCGACAACACCGTAGAGTCTTGAAAATAATAAATTGTGAAATCCGTCTATTTGGTTTTACATTTATTGATAATATAAATATTACAGCCTTTTACGAGTTGAAAACGGTCTCAAATGATTACGTATCATTCTTAGATTGTATTATATACAATATCTCATCAATTTCAAGCCATATTTTTAAATTAATCGGGAAAAACCATTACGTGACCTTGAGAATCCAACATTTTTCTGTAAATAATGCATCTGTAGCCAGAAGTGAGAGATACCGCTCTCACCTCTGCAAACTACAGTTTGCATTGATAATTGTTTTCTCTAGAGTACTTTTACAACAGATGAGCTGAATTAAGATATATCACTTCATCGGTGGTTTTATATTTCGTTGATTAAAAAAATAGCCAAATTGACAATACCCCAGGTGAAATAAAGGTTATTTATTAATATTTGAATCTTATTCTAATAACTTATAACAATGATAAGAGGAAACTTAAGGTATAAATTTTCATTTTATAGAGACTTTATTCAATTCAAAATCATTTCTTGTCATTTCAAACTTATTACCAAATGATAAATTTTGATAACTAACTACTTCTCTTTTTTATTACCTAGGTAAGTACCTTCCTAATCGATGATCATTTTTCATCAAAGAGTTTTCGAAATCAAGATCTTATTTAAAAAATCTGATGACCCTTGATAAACTGTTGTTATGCTTATTAAATATGTTATTTTAACACACAAGAAGCCATTTATATGACAAACAACGATAAATATCCTAAACCAATAGAGTGAGCAGACATTGAATCCATATAGGTACTACATCATTTATTAATTCATGATTAACATAATAAAGGAGTAACAGCACGATAATAAGTTTAAATCTCTAGTTTGAACATATGGTTTGAGTATAGCCACAGCCTACGAAGACTGTGGTAGAGTTAACATGTCGTGAGAAAGGAGGAGGTATACAATTCGCTGGAATGTTTGCTTCAACGTGCTCCGATTTTGATGATGTTTGATTCATTTGAAAGAAGAGAGTTGAGAAATGGTCCTACATTCAGAAAAAATCAGATGTGAAATCTCCTTCCCTCTAAAATCCGGTACTTTTGAAGTTGTGCAATTGTAATTAGATAGAAGACTTTTGGCACCTACTTCAAAAGTTGCACCAGTAGAATTAATCTTATTTTATATTTTTTAGTGCGCCAACTGATAAATTTGGTACAATTTTTGGTAAAAAATATTTATATATATATATATATATATATATATATATATATATATATATATATATAATATTGGAGATGCTCTACACCTTTGTGCTTTTATTTAGTTGGACACAACCACCACTAGAAGCGGATCACGTGATTTCAAGCTTGTTAGCTTTCATCAGCGCCACATAAGTGGAAGCTGTATCCAACTAAACATGAAATCACGTGATCCGCTTCTAGTGGTGGTTGTGTCCAACTAAATAAAAGCACAAAGGTGTAGAGCATCTCCAATATTATATATTATATATTCTTTCATTTATATGAAATAGAAATCTTCAATTTATATATATATATATATATATATATATATATATATATATATATATACTTAGGAGTAGTTTCTGTGCAGTGAACTTTTACGGAATCACTCTCATGTTTGCCAAACTGTCTGATACATAAGAATGGCAAAGTATCTAGATTGTTATGTGGGATGTTAATTGAAAGCATTTTGGAACGGAATTACCGGAATTTATGTTTTGTAGAGAGAGAGAGAGAGAGTTTATTAATTAATACATAGGTTTTTGTTGGAATATTTTTATATTTAAAGACTTTTTAGAGTTGAATGAATAAATGAATTTGAATAAGAGTATTATTTTCTATCACCCTGTATTTCGTGTTTCTTCATGTTAATATCCATGTGTTTGGTATTTTTAAACTCAGAAAAATGCCAGCTTTTTATTTATGATATAAAATTATGATCTTCTCTTTTTTTAAATCAATGATGGCGTCATGATTTGGAAAGTGGAGGGGATAAAATGATACTGTTTGCAATAAAAAGTAGAAAATCAAAATCAAAAATCGACCTGTCAGAGCTTCTTCTCTATATGTTAATATTTTAGAAGATATTGAAGATTTTTCATACTTTATGAACGCACATAACTCTAATCATTTCTATAAATAATAATACCTGACACCAAAATAGACATTGAAAGAGAAATATAATATTTAGTTAATATTTAAAATGTGTAAAATAATAGATTTCATAAGAAAATCATCTTATATAACAATCTTGTGTGATGTCGGATCAATTTAATAATTAAAAAGAAGACTATCAATTAGATCGAAATATTTCAATATTGTCTATCGACCGTACCTAATGTATTCTAGAAACTGAATTAACTAAGGGAAAATAATCCACGTTAAGCCGGAGAGACGGAGAAAAAGTGGGCAGTAACAAGGTAAATATTTTTATAGTGTAGCTATTAAAATATAAAAGCAATCTACATTGATTATATATGAAATGATAAATAGACTACATCAAACTTTTTTAATATCTGACGGATAAATTTGAGGGCAAATTAGAAATTCACAAATCCAAAGAACAAAAGATAACAAAAAATCAAGATATTTTCCCTTATATCCAAAACTGCACTTAAAATTATTATAAATATGGAATATCTAGGTATAGTGCTTGGCTCCTAATTGCAGAAAAACTTTATCGAAAATCCGAAATACTGCACCATATCCAAAATAGTATAACACTCACATGAGCAGTTTATTTGTTTCAGCGTTACAATGTCACAGAGAAATGGGAAGATGAAAATACAAAGGCTTCTACTTTTCCCTTTCTGCGACAGGGATTAAATGAAAACTCTTAACAAAATAAATAAAATAAAAATTCACTTTCAATTTAAGTCATGCAAACCTCTTAATTAACAAAGAAAAAACATGTGTGAGTGAGCACAGGACATTTTATATAATTTGCTTCAACCATTCCTATATGCCCATTTATATTTTATGTCGAAGATATTCATAAAGATGCAGTCATTCATTATCCTTCTTGTGAAATGGAGAAGATGTCCGCAACGGAATTCCTTAAGTTGGTACAGAACAATTCTGAGAAACGCAATACCGCAAAACGATGCTATAGGAAAAAAAACGGAAATGCTTCTACGAACGCAATACAAAGAAATACTTTATGGCATTTTTAAAATAGGTCTACAACTCAAGAATATAAGTCACTCCTCATTTTCTGTAACAAATATATTTTTATATTGTGGGATAGCAATTAATCATAACTTGTGAATATTTTTGAGGTTCGTCTGTGAAAGATTATAACTCTATAATTACTGAATATAGTTTTTTGAATTTTGTTTTTCAATTTCAAATAAGAATTGTTAAGAAAAGTGCGGTGGTCAATAATAGAGTCCGGCCCAGCTGTAAGGTTTCTAAAACGGGAAACTAATAGAACAAATAGGTACACCATCAGAACATTTGATTTGACAATCCGATATATATCCGTTAATTATAAACGGCTGTTCGACCTCAATTCACTTTTTTCAATTTTTTGTAGGTATTGTATTTTTTATAAATATTATAATAATTTGAAATTTTTGCATTCCTTCTCCATATAAACTCATAAAAGTCCCAATCACATATTCGTTCGTGAAAGCAATATACTTAAAAAGGGGTCCATAGTATAATATTAACGTATTAATATATAGTTAAGTGAAAAAATAATAGAAGCCGATACTTATTTTTAATTGGAACATTATACCTATACACGTATTATTGACTAATTGTAATGTAATTGGAAGTTGCCATAGGTAATCAAAACTATTAGACAAATGAAAACTGTCTCTCAAATGTTTCAGGTATCTTTTATTATAGGTAAGCTGTGTTGTCTCCCGGATTTGGCCGTTTGCTTTTTTGTTTTAGCAGTTATGGTATACAAACAAGGTTCTAAACGTGGGTAATTGTCTCCAGTGCATTTTACATAAGAAATCTTAAGCGTTTCTATCTCTATATCTAGTTCAAATATCGTGGGACAAGTGGACACGATTAAAATAACAAAAGTGTTATCGCTATTTCAACAACATATAGAGTCATAAATTATGATAATGATGGGATCTCTATTGTGTTACAGCATTTATACGGCAGAATAAAATAGAAGTCTCATAATTATCATAATTTATTACTCCCAGTATTTTTGAAATCGAGTTATAGATATGGGATTATAAATTACATGAGGGAACTTGGGATATGTCAGATAAGCCGAAGCAAGGCCAAAGTGGAATGATTGTGAATGGTTTAAAGTTTTCAGTAAAACACACGAGTGGTTTTTACTTTCTTTTTAAGTATTGGCCACATTGAAATAAAATTAGAGCAAATTAGTACGGGAGTAGTACGGAAGACAATATACTTATCTGAATCAACTACTTGCTATGTAGTCCGTCCAGGAGACAACTTACCAGGTAGCAGTCGTAATTTTAAAAACAACTTACAAATTTTTGTCGGTCTCTCTACACTACATCTATCTATGAAAGAACAGAATGCAATTTATCTGGAAAAAGAAATGGTGAAATTAAAACATATGGTAAGTTGGTTCATTTATCTTAAAAGAATGATGAGAATTTTGGAATGCAGTAGATAAACTTGAACAACTTATTTAACTAGTTCGCAAAAATAATAATGATAATAACGTTATATTGATACAATAAAAAATTAAGGGTAAAAATCAGACTTTATCATGTTTTATTCATGTCTTCTAGATAAAGTGTGTGTTATTCCTACAAGAATTTAAAACAATATTTGTATTAAAAAATATGTAAGATTTGTTACACCATTTTTGTTGTATTGAAAAATTTAAAAGGATTTGAATAGTAACGATTCTGACATATTTTTTTTCTAAAAATTGTACACTATTTGCACATTGCGGAATTTAGATAAGAGAGGCCTATAAGAAATTAAAAAAAAATATGTACAGCATGTCATTTGAAGAAGAAAAGTTTACTATTGCAGTTTTGGTAGATGTTACCCTGGATATAATTTAGTGACTGTGTTTAATAAATCAGAATCACTGTCACATTTTTATTCAAATAAAAAAAAGTTTGCGAATATCAAACTTATATTTTCTCTAAAACAATATTCATATCATTTAACATCCTTATCAATACAATGTAATTACTCGAAAAAAATTAAGGAATCATGAAAACGTTAACATGGAGAAATTGATTTCAAATTGAAAATTCAAAAGTTGACATATTTTAGATACCAGTGTTTAAGTGTACCTACCTAGAATAATACATTATTGAACCCGTTTGGAAAGATAGAAAATAGAGAGGCCATATCGGTAGCAGTTAATGGCTACAAAATTAGATGCAAATGTTACGAAATTTGCCATTCCACAAATACAAAATGAGCATAAAGAAACAGAAAGCATCATTTTCATACAGGATGAAGAAAGTATTTATATTTACCGACCAGTTAAGGAATTATTAACTGCTGTTTTCAAGATCATGTTATAAGCACATTTATTAAATTCATAGCCTCCAAGATCGCCTGATCTTAACCCAGCGGATGACAACCTTTCATGTTGAAAAAAAATTGTTTTGAACATGACCAAGTCTGGAAGAATTGAAAGTTTCTATTAGGAAGCAAATTTTTCAAATTTTGTATATAATTTAAGAAACGATCGCTCTTTATTCAGCAGCAAAATGGACGGCATATCGAACATTTGTATTACTTTGTATTACTGCTACTTTTATATTCAAGAATCGGTTATTTTAATTTCAAAATCATCTTTCTGTTTACCTTTGCTTCCTGGAAACGAATTTGGATGCGAACGAAAATGCGGAATAGTTTTGTATCAAAAAATAATTATGGAGGAATCTGTAATTCCCGTTTGGAGTGTCAGATATTGTGGTAGATGTGGGTGATTATAAATTGATCTACTTCACCTGAGTTAGTGTGATGTTGAATATTAAGTTTCCGGAATCAGTCTTTGACTGTCGCAAGTCAGTTATAATCGACTGCAGTCTATATTCATTATATACGGATATCGTTTCATCAGTGGCTAATTGGTATTCTTGTAGAATATTCAAGGAAACCCTAATTAGCAAATTACTCAAATGATATTCATCATTTGATTTCAATGCAGAAAGCAGCGTCTTATACCAATATTGGATTCGGAACTCTACAATTAAATAGTAGAGGTTTCTCAAAATGGATGCAATGGTATCTTGTTATTCAATTTGCGTCTACTTTTGACTGCACAATTAATTCAAAATGTTATGTCATACCAATCATTCAATAAGAATACTCACAATCTTTGTAGCATAAAACTATCCAGAATTCTATAGAATAATTTGTTGGAAATATGTATATATTAGTTGGTTCTAGAATGTAAATAATATTGATTTGTTTATAGTATACAAAGTAACTAATTCATTGTGTTTAAGTTCTGTTCCTAGCTTGATTCCAGATTTTTGTGTATTTATCTTCTTCAATATAACATCGAATATCATCAGAAAATTCAAATACAGAGAATAAACTAATTGATTTTATATTATGTTTGACAAGATAAAAAATAAGAAATATTGACAAAACTTACTATTCAAGGCGTTTTCTCAGCATTGTGAAAGAAGTTAGAAGTCTAAAAATGTTGATTTTTCCAGCGTAACTTTATATTTTTTGCAGGGCTATTTTAGCCACACTTTTTTAAATTAACAATTATTAAGAATGATATAGAGTAAAAAAGGAAAAAAACGATTAGTTTCTTTTTATGTCATTTAAAAGTGGGACCTAAGCTATCTTTCTCAATGTAGGTAATATGCATGTTGAGAAAACCCTGTCTAATCTATATGAAATTAACGAATACAAGCATAAGTAAAATTAATTATTAGATAGGAAAATTTTCGATTATCTATTATTTTTTCAATTGATAACACCATCAACATTCTACATACTTATGTGAAATGCTTCCTAGAAATGAATCAATGGTTTGTCAAGAAAGTGAAATAAAAAAGAGTGCAAACAAAACCAATCCCAAAACATCAGTCCATTAAAAATATGATTATCATGAATTAAATCAAATTTTAATTCAATGCCAAGGTAGACATATCTACATCCATCCATTATATTGTTTTTTTTTCTGTGAGGCTAAACATCAAAGCCCCACATATAAAGACTTGGGTACCAACACGTGCTTCGCCAATAGGCAATTTTGATATTGGCCCACAAAAAAAAATCATGTGGCAAATTTTTAATGTAAATTTATGATTTAAGAACGTCTAAAATGTAAAATATTGCAATGTAAACTACCTATTAAAAATAATTCTATTATTTACACATCTATTTAACTTTCCAGAAGGAATTATTATAGTGGTTAATATATAAGAGGCACAAAATGCTATTCTAGAAAAACAAACGATTTCACAATCTTAACTCTCTTAATGTTTAAATATTTTCAATAATTATGTATCAACCTATCTCATTACAATTTTATTCAGAGTTTTTTCTTTGCTTTCATCGTTGCTTAGGAGAATTAGACATGTATTAGTCACACCATAAGGGTAGGTAGTTGCCAGGTTTAGAACCCTACTATGACCGAATTGTCCCCAATTTGGTAAGAGTACCTAATGTTCTTTGTTATTACTTGCCAAACATTAGTGAATTGCTAAGGCTAGCGTCAGACAACCATAATTTTTGACGATATGTACGTAGAATGACATGCTCTCTCAAATGGCATGGTCGAAATTGGGTGTGGCCACACCATAAAGGTAGGTAGTTGCCAGGTTTAGAACCCTACTATGACCGAATTGTCCCCAATTTGGTAAGAGTACCTAATGTTCTTTGTTATTACTTGCCAAACATCAGTGAATTGCTAAGGCTAGCGTCAGACAACCATAATTTTTGACGATATGTACGTAGAATGACATGCTCTCTCAAATGGCATGGTCGAAATTGGGTGTGGCCATTATACAAAATTGTCGATGACGTTATATCTCGAATAACGATTACGTCACATATAAGGGTCATATGTCAAAAAGTACCTTTGTTTTTTCTAAAAACTCTCAATTTCTGAAATAATGAATGTATTCGTTACTTTTCGAAGCCACTGTATGTGGTGCCAAATTTTCAATATTTCCAATAACTTTCACTTGAGTTTCTTGCTCTCAATTTTTGCTGAATGGAAAAATATAATCACATAAGTTTTTCTTGTATAAAATGTGACGAAAACAGTTCATAGAGCCCATAAAATCTTTATGATCATCAATTAAAAGAACTCTAGAACCTCTTGCTTGATAAAATCTAATTTATTCATGCGATAATCATTCTCAACCCTGCTTGGATCTCTCTAATTCAAATACTTTAACCTCTTGTTCTTAAAAAATAAGACGGAATGGAATTCAAATGACGAGAAACGTGTAAACGACATGACTGATTCACAAATATACAAAGCGTCACAAAGGATGAAATGTTTGGAGATAAGGCGTAAGTTTAGGAACTTGCTAAACTAAATAGGTGTATATGTATGTAGGAAGGAAGAAGCATATTTCGTGTTTTCTGGTAGTGACTACTCGACACAGCTACGTGTGAACTATAATGAAATGATGCTCTTCTCGTAGTTGAAAGAATAAGTATGTATGAGTATAAGTTTTCTTTGTATCCCACTTATGAGCGTGAGGATTATTTATAGAGCAAAGCTTTTTAATTTTCTACAATTTACAATTAGGAGCAAATGTATAGCACAAATTCGTTAAAAAATATGTCATAATTTTCAAATAAATCGCTTGTACCGTGGATTTTTGACCGACTTCCCAAAAGGAGGAGGTATACAATTCGATTGTGTGCTTTTTTTTTTTTTTTGGTTTGTGCGCGCCTTTCATATAGTAAACGTACTCCGATTTTGATGATTTTTGATTCATTTGAAAGAGGAGGATTGAGAAATGGTCCCATATTCATAAAAACGGGAATCCGACATCGCATTCCCTCCGAAAACCGCCCCCGAAGGGGGTGGAGGGGGCAAATTTTGTCGAAAATTGAAAATCTGCGTTGATATAATTACAGATAGGACAATATCCGGAAACGTTTAAATGGAACATTTTTTCAAAATAGTAACGGTTTTCGACATAGAGACATTTTAAATTCTCAAATATACCTATTTTCGCTATGTGGAGAGGGCGATTTCTGTCGAAAATTGAAAATCTGTTTGCAGTACATGAAAGACATAATTATTTGTAGCAACATTTATATTGAACATTTTTCCCTTAGAGTTACGGTTTTCGAGTAAAATCGGTGTTAAAATGGTAACAACTAAAATATTCAAGCGTATTTCCGCAGCGATGTTCTGAGATCTCAATAATAACAACTACAAGCAAGGAATATACGTGGGTAATAGAATAAGTACTATCTTCATTGGTATTAGTGAACGTTCAACGATTTTGGTGACTACTGTTACACTCAAAAGTGTCAAATAAATATTTTTTACAAAAAATTGGACCGACTTTATTAGTTGGTGCACTGAAAAGTATAAAATAATATTAATTCTATTGGGGCTGGTACTTGTGAAGTTGGTGCCAAAAGTTACCAATCTATCTGCAACTGCACAACTTCAAAAGTAACAGCACCAATAGAATTAATATTATTTTATACTTTTCAGTGCACCAACTAATAAAGTCGGTCCAATTTTTTGTAAAAAATATTTTTATTTTTTGATACGCATGTTTCCAGAAATATTAGGTAGGTAAACACATGGTGATTCAAAAACTAGATACTACAGAAAAATTGTCATTTCTGAAAAGAAACCTAAATTTTTATTTCATTTTTGCAGTTTACATCAATTTATAAAACTATCTGATATCACAGATTTCTATCCTGTTACATATTTAGGTACATGTAACGTGTACAAAGTCGTTTAAATGGACCAAATTGTAATAATATAGGTTTTATGGTTTTTCAGAAAAATGTGGAATCTAAAACTCATATTTTTTGGATTGAGGAATAGGTAGCACATTCTCTACCTACTTTAAACAAAAAACTTAGTTCAATTATGTAAATTTATGACTGGCGGTGATTGCTCGAAAGTTTTCATAAGACAAACCTGGAGAAATTTTCAAACCTGTATCAATGAACACAAAAGATCTTTCATGTACCAAAATAATTCAATGATAATCAGCCGTTTAATGATAATTTCAAAATCTTACATATGGCCACACATTAGAAAAGTTATATTTATTGGAATGAATAGCTAATTTAAAATATTCTCAACCAAATTTCGTCGGTAATAATAGTGTGTAAGGATAAAGTCGTTTGTCATTTTTTTTATATTACTGGTTTAACGATTTAAGATTTCATTAATTAAAAGTAAGTAGAACAGTCCATCTTAATTGTGAAGTGATTCTTATTTTTGCATGCCCAATGTCAGCTCAGTTTTGAGTTTTGAGATAAATAATGAATCAAATGTTTCCAGGTTATTTGATAATAGTAAATGACAATAAAATATCTGTAGAAAGACAAAGCTCTTATGTTTTACAAATTAATTAGCAGGTACGTAGATTGTTTAGACTCATCAGTTACAACAAACAAGTGATAGATTTGCTGATACAATGTACTGACACAATTCAACATCTTGAAGGTTACGTATAAATAGAAGTGCTAGAAATAGTGAAAATATTAGTAAAGGAAAAAGCTAATCTAGTAAAAAACATAATATACCTATTTGATATTTTATTTCTGAACAGAACAATATCTAGTCATTCACACTCATCTGAGGGTAAATTTAGCTCAATACTTGGAAATTCACATATATATTCTACATATTGTATTCATTTCAGTGGCTCATTATTACAGATTACACGATCTCTCTTCTCTATAGGAAATCGTTTTAAGCGATAAAAATATGTTTCAATTCTGACCAGTATTTGTTGTACAATTTTGGAACTGAAACAGGTACAACAGAAATATTGACTTACCTCTTAGACAATAATCATCTGTACCTATCTGAATCTAGAGAGCAATCTCTTAATACAGAAGTTAAGATATCTATGATTTTCCACAAGCTAACCTTCTATCAACATTTTCAATCACCATAATTGTTGGTTATATAAATACAACCGGAACATTTCAAAGGAAAATAAAGAAAATAAATAGTTTTGTTCCACCTGCTGTAACAATGGCATACTCTGTAATTTCTATTAAAAACGGTTTTTTTCGACAAGCTGAACAAGATTCAAGTGTAAATAGATACGAATTTAAGCAAACAGTTACTTGTCTGTTCTCAGTTGTTATTTTTACTAGCAGATAGTGAACGCTTGACTGAATTCAAGTGAAGAAATTAAACAAATTGAATCATCTTGAGTCATTAGAAATTAATGCCTAAACGTGAACATTCGAGTAATTTCCCCATTGACCAGATTGATAGGATGGCATTTTTCCTCTTAGAATTTAGTTATTATTTACATTTAAGAAAGACACATTGTACCGAAACAATATTCATGTTTAAATAATAAGGTAAAGGAAATTTATTATAGTATTTTAATTCAGTGATATGGTATCTAGTATTAAGGTTGCGCGTGCACAGATAACTTCTAGTGCGTTAAGGAACTTCGTTTCAATAATATTTAATATAGATTTATAATTATTTAGGTATGTTTTTAAATACCTATACTCCTATGCACAAGTATAAATTACGCGAATAAGTTTTCGAATAACGCAAATAGAAATTTCAAAATGTAGCAAAAACTCTTAATATTTGAATCATATCAAATCTATAACATCAGATCTGTTGTCATGTTATTATGCTCAGTAAAAGAGTAAAAATCCTTTACTTTCTATTCAAAAGTAACAAAGGATTAAAGAATAAATAATTCTGTTCAGTTCATTAACAGATCTGGTATTAATTGATTGTTTTAATCGTTCCAGCTGTAGAGTAAATATTTTTACAATAATTTGGCGGATGCGCCAAAAATATACCTGCTGCTCGAAAACCCCTCGAACTAGGTTTAGTTCGGAAATTGTAGGCACTAAATTATCGAAAATGATGGAGACATTTTAGTGTTCTTCTGGATCTTTCTAGGGCTTTGAGAGTATATTATTCATTAAAATAGCAAATATCTAGCATCATCATCGCCCTTTTAACACTTTCAGATTTATTGCATCTTACTGCCTAAAATTTTCGATCTCAACAATAGTAGGAATACTGGCTTTTTGAATTATTGTTCATTGTTCTCTACGTATGTGTATTTCAGTATTGGTCTATTTACGATATCTATGACTTTTTCTACGAATGAACTTTCTAAAGACTAAAATGATTATTTCAAGAGGACAATTTTTGCCCAAAAACTCACAGTGTGTTTCACAATAATTTTTATAAATGATATCGTTTGCTCTTTCAAGAACAGATCATGCTCCAGTTTGTGAAAAAAGAATATGTCTTGAAAAATTAACACAGTAATAAAATGATTTTACAAAATAATCACAAAGAAAATAGTTATACTTAAATGAGATGTAATTGACTGAAAACATTTTTTACAAAATTAGCTATTTGTAACTATCATCCTTTTCCCAATAACTAAGGATTTTAATCAGACTAAATTTTGTGAAATACACTAAATACAATTTGAACAAACAATAAATTTTATTACCCATATTGTAACTTGAGTATATGAAAACATTTGCCAATCATTACTTTTTCTTATTTGATAGTAATTGGTACAATTTCAAAAACAATTCTCTTGGCATAAAGAAATATTATTGCCACTCACCTCGCTGTGAACTGATCTGCCAAGAACTTATACAACAACAGATGAAGCAAAAAGAAAACTTGCTGAATGTCAACGCGGTGCGATAACTCCACGACAATTATTTCAAAGTGACGGCAGTTTCTGTCCTCGTCGTCGTCTCTTGAGTTTGAGCAGCTGAAGAAGTCGCATCGCCACTGAACAGCCTGTGGAGATAAACGGAATCCTTGACGCGCTCAAAATCTATCCAAAATGTGCGCTCGCGCCTAACGCGACATAACACAACATGCGTCACATACACTCTCTCTCTCACACACACACAAACACACATACATTCTTACAGACAGAAAAAGGTAAAGGTAATTGCCACCATTCATCCCTATTAAAATAATTTTACCATGCACATGTGTTTGATAAGAGCAAAGTGATAAATCAAATTAATGAGCATAATGCAGACGCACACTCCTTTAAAATAGATAAGTTTTCTCCAAGAAAAAATGCTGTCTTGATCAAACAATTGGTATTTTTCAAAATTAACTCAAATGGTTTTTTAACGTTTAATATATTCATCTGATTTCAGACTAATACCTACAATTTAATTAAATGTATGTTTACTGCGAGGAATTTCTCATTTTGCAAAAAAGTGGACCGATTTTGATTTTTTTTTTTTTCATCTGAAAGAAAAACACTAATAGGAAATTGTCCCATAATAGTTTGAGCATAATCGTATACCTAGGTATACGTATATATACGTTCCGTCTAGAAACACTCTGGAAAGAAGGTGGAGGGAGACATTTTTCACAAAAGTTTTGAAATTGTGCAAGAGATGAAATAACAATACCAGATAGAAAATGTTTGATTCAGGGTTATCAAAAAAGATTTTTTCTTGAATTTTACATCCAATTGATTGGTTTGGAAAATGTGCCACCGAAAAAGGGTTTTGTACCTCTCCCAGAATTATCTTTTTAAATATGTAACTGTAAATGTGCCACCAGACTATAAATTATAATCCTGTTACCTATATAATTATTCTATTTTAATTTACCTAGATAATCCCAAAATGGAATATATAAAAGTTTTTTGGGATGCCTGTTTGTTAGTCTTCCCTGTTTATTCATTTATCATGGAACTTAAAACTGTGACAAGCAACTACGGCAAGGACGTTCTTAATCTTCAACAATTTCAAGTTTAAGAAAGAAAGAATGCTAAAAAGTGGTGAAATGTTTTGACGATGCATAAAAAGAAGAGGAAAGTGCGCCACGAACATTTTTACGCTCGAACCAGACTGTGAAATCAGTAGAGTTGAAAATGACCACAACCATAATCCTGAAATACAAAAACTAAATCAGCAAATTGTTTCTCATTCCTGCAAGAGAAGAGCTGTCGAAGATATAACGGTAATTGTGAATTGGAAAAAGGTGAGAAATATGTGAGAAGAAATTTGTAGAACAGAAAAAAGCAACTACCAGGACTCCAGGATACTAGATTGTATCTAAAGAAATGTATAATTCATTACAACCACATAATTCTTAAAATATAATAATTGAATAAATGAGTCTGCCTGTTCGTCTGCTGCCCGTCTGTCACAGTTTTTTTTTAAATGTAGCTTGAGTGACCCCAACACGAACGTACACTGTATATAAACGAATTCTAATGCTGCAGTTTGATTTTTTGGAGCAAATTAGGAAATGAAACACATCATATGCAATATCAAACTAACGGACTCATTAGAAGAAATTCAAAAATATATCTGTTTCATCATCCAAAAATGAACGGCTTCGAAGATTAGAAGATAATATACGAAAATTCACTATATTTCCCCCTTATCTCCAAAACTACTGAGCTTCTAATTACACATTACAAGCCTTCAATTACCTACAGTTTGCGTGTGTACAGAACCCTTTTTACGCGAGGCCGACTGACATTTCATCACACGTACTCCGCATGTTTGTGAAATTAAAACATGAAATACATAGGTATACTGAAAAACAAAACAAAATACATATATAAGTTAATGTGATAGTTATTATCGTAATATATGGATAAGTATTATGCTTTTTAGGTTTCAGTACCGAAAGGGTGCTCACGGGGCTATTACTCTGACCCGGCCCTTTATGCATCATCCATCGGTCGGATTTTCTTGAAACATAGTAGTTAGAAAGTTAAAGTTTTAACAGAATGTGTATTTCTGTTATCACTATAACAACAAATAATAAAAATAGTATAAAATTTTAAATAAAGTTCCCTCATTCAAAAAACTTGATTTTTTCGGCGTTTTCATTTGACCCTCTCAGTCGCTGTATATTTTAAAACGTAATAGATAGTAACATAAAATTTTCAACTAGTGCATGAGCAATACCTAGTATTAGGTATTAACGTAATAACATATAATGAAAGTATAATAAAGTTTTGTTTTGCTCGAGCTTAACAAAATTTTATCAGGATCTCACATTTCCGTTACATTACGAATAGTTTTTTTGACTGGTGAAAACGGCTTATAATAATTTTTGGATGATTATCTTACCAAATCATTTCAATAAATCCAACGCATCCGTCAAATGTTTCTTTGAAACATGAAAAACAAAATTGAAATTTAATATATTTATCATACATTTTTTGTCAGGAACAGATCTCACTCCTTTTTTTCTAAAGCAGCATTTGTAACCATAAGTCATCGTGCTCCTCCAGCATTTATAATAGAAGACGGCTTTACCCATCATCTGAACCAATCTGAACCCACACAATATGTCAAATTTATGTTGGACACACTGAACTTTTATAGTTATGGAATAGGCGTACCAGGCCCCTGCATGAAAAACGCATCAGAGACAGAGAGTAACTTGTGGAGAAAAGATATTCTTATTAGTACGACAATGACAGATTCTCCATAACTGTTCATCTCTGTCGGCTAGTTTTTCATCTCTCAGTGCCTATTCCATATAATTATTTCTTATACGATTCAACAAGTTAGTCATCTGACTTAATTAATGATATCTAATTCCTCAGACACCAGGTCACTGGAAATATTTTTTGTCTTTCCAGAAACATGAGTTGAGAAATTTCAAATTCTAGTTTAACATTTTGTTTCAACGATATAAACTAATTACGGTGTCTCAGGGTTCTATTTCTTTTTGAATCTTTATCAAGGTATAAGATATGACGGCTGTTAGTAATATTGTAACTTTTGAGCGGCTTGACCAATTGAGGCCATATTCAAACATTGATTCATCAGAAAAATTATTCAAAGAATTCAATGATCCGCTAGGTAGTGTTGTATTTGAGTTATCTGAAACAAATTATTTATTTATCAAGTTAATTTAAAATTCAACAAAAATGCTTCTAAATTTAGACAATATTGAATTTTTCCTATGCAAAAAAGTCGATAAGCAATAAAAATTATTCTATGAAAGCTATCTGCTCGTTCAACGTTCTACGAAATAAATTAAAAACTATCAGTAGGTACCTACTAAAATTGTGAAGAAATAAAGATAATATATTCTTATTTGAATTTGAAATATTTACTTGTATCAAAACAACAATAAACAATTCTGCTTCTTCCTTCTTCTAAAATAGGCTAAAGCTTGTTCCTTCATTGGCGTTGCTCACATCTATGGGTTCTCACACCATCTTATTTTTCGGCGTCTAAAACTTCTTCTGTCGTCAGGTAATTGGTCTCTTGATATTCGCACAAGTCTGTTAGTTGGCATTTTTTTAATGTGTGTTGATGAGGTCGTTTGCCCCAAAATCTTCTTAAGAATTTGCATCTCATTTCTCTCAAGAAGTTTTTAATATATCTGGTCTTGTTTCCGCTGTATAAACCTTAGGGGACCTTATCGTTGTTTCGTAGATATTCTTGTTTCTGTGCCGCGATCAGTATATTTGCTTCTCCAAATCATTTAGATTGCGTTGTAGTCATCTAAAAGTAGATCTTGTTAGGGTAGTGAGGCTACTGTCCTCTGTAAAGCCTCAAAGAAGGATTCCTTGTTGTTTCCCGGCTTACAATATTTCGGACAGCAAATAGAGATAAGTTACGATAGCCTGTTGTCATTTTTAACCAAACTACTCTTCTAGACGTAATGGCGGTTTTCTATTTGATTTTTGTATATTTCTTTCTCTACACCACTGTTTATTAGCATATATCATCGTAATCCTTTACCGTCTTTATTTCTTTTATGGCACATTTGTCAATTTTTTGGTTGATATATATATATATATATTGTAGCGCCACCAATTTTTTTTTTTATTTTACCATTTTACCATGTTGGTACAACTGTCATAGTAGAAGAAGGTATGTTTAAAAGGTTTGTATGGAAATACCTAGTTTATATTGTTACAAATGTTGTTTGTGTAGTTGTACATTTTTCTAATGTGTTATAAAATTTTGTTGTAAATGATACTTTTTTTAATTTCTTAGATCTGTTTTTGCGTTTATTGCATTTGGTTGTCTTTTTATATGTATCATTTCATATATTATACGTTTGAAGGTGTTTTTTTCATGTGTTAAAATTTTAAAATCGTTGAAGAAAATTTATGTTTTTGTTGGGATTCATGGTTTGTTAACGCTGTTTTGTTTTTCGTATGGTATTTGTGTCCTTTTATTCTATTTTCGATGTATTGACTTGTTTGCCTTATATATGTGCAGTTGCATTCGTTGCGTGGTATTTCGTATACTGCAAGGGTTGTTTCAATTTTATTATTTTTAGCTTTTAGTTTGCTGAATGTTGATTTTATTAGATTGTGTGCAGATCTTATAATAACGCTTGTAATTTTTTAGGTAGATTTTCTACGTATGAGATTGTGAGGTATGTTTTGTTTTTTGTAATTTTTGTTGTGTTATTGTTTGTATTATATGCTATATTGACTTTGTGTTTGAAAATAGAATTTATTAGACATGTAGGGTAGCCATTCTGTTCAAGGGTGGTTTTGGCTTTTTTTATTGCTCTTTCTCTAAATTCTGAGTCTGAGAGTTTAATAGCTCTGACCGCAAGGCTGTTAATGACCGCTATTTTTTGAGCAAGGGGATGTTGTGAATAACAATTTAGATATCGACCTGACCATGTGTTTTTTGTGTACCATTCTGTTTTAATATTATTATTATGTATAGTTAAGTCAAGGAAATTGATTGTTTTGTTTTGTTCTATTTCTATGGTAAATTAGATTTTATTATGGTATGATTGGAAAAGGTTTAAGATGTAATCTTCTTTGCTTATGGGAATAGCTGTTAGACAATCATCGACATATCTTTTTACCTATACATAATAATAATAATAATAATAATAATAATATTAAAACATGTTGTCTACACAAAAAACACATGGTCAGGTCGATATCTAAATTATTATTCACAACAACCTCTTGCTCAAAAAAGATCGGTCATTAACAGCCTTGCGGACAGAGCTATTAAACTGTCAGGCCCAGAATTTAAAGAAAGAGTAATAAAGAAAGCCAAAACCACCCTTGAACAAAATGGCTACCCTACATGTCTAATTAATACTACTTTCAAACACAAAGTCAATATAGCATATAATACAAACAATAACATAAAACAAAAATTACAAAAAAACAAAAACTACCTCACAATCACGTACGTAGAAATCCTATCTAATAAATTACAAACGTTATTCAAAAACTATAACATCTGCACTAGTCATAAAGCACACAACCTAATAAAATCAACATTCAGCAAACTCAAATCTAAATATAATAAAATTAAAACAACCCATGCAGTATACGAAATACCATGCAACGAATGCAACTGCACATATATAGGGCAAACAAGTCAATTCATCGAAAATAGAATAAAAGGACACAAATACGATAAGAAAAACAAAACTACGTTAACAAACCATGAATCCCAACAAAAACATAAATTTAATTTCAACGATTTTAAAATTTTAACAACTAAAAAAACACCTCGAACAAGCTCTCAAACCACAATAACCAGTTCCTTACACACAAAACATAACAACAAACAAATTTCCTTCAAACAACATCCGGCCATTACTTAGAAAACAGACACAAATTCTTTTCCAAAATATAACACCAAAAATTTCATCAAAACGCATCCTTTCGTAAAATGAAAAGGAAAAAGAATAAAATGTAGAGGACATATTACATCTCTAACAAGAATTAAAACTTTAAGTTTATTTTTACATATTATTCATGATTTAAGAAAAAAATTCTTTAATTTTTAATTTTAAATGTATTCCTCCATTTCATATTTTCGAAAAGTCAAACTGTTTTCAAAGTTTTTCTGTTTAATAATTTAATTTTGTAGATTTTAGTACCCTTACTGAACTTTTTTTTGAAAAAGATGACAAAGATCATCGAAAGGTAATAATAACATTTGGAACAATCTAAACTATTTCTATACAAACCTTTTAAAAATACAGAGTCTCAAAACCTAAAAAATCTCAATCAACAAACATATATAGACTCAAAAACCTATATCAAGAAATATATATATATATATATATATATATATATATATATATATATATATATATATTTTGATTTTTGACTGGCTTAATAATGAGCAAAATTCGTGAATTTAGATAAAAGTAACCACAAACAGGAAAGATTTCATAGTCATCAATCAGAAATGTCATTAGTTATTTATTTGATTGATGCCTATGAAATCTTTCCTGTTTGTGGTTAATTTTATGTAAATTCACGAATTTTGCCCCGACGAAGAGAATAAACATTCTCGAAAGCTTGGCATAATCCAAAGAATTTTATTTATTAAATGACTGCATCCCCAACAAAAATCTATTTTATCAAATAATAAACCAGTCAAGAATTCAGAATTAAATATATATATATATATATATATATATATATATATAAATAAATGAGGAGCTATCCGTACCAGATGACCATATTAGAATATGAATAATAATTTCACGCCTAGCTGGTAAATTGAACCTACATTTCGTATGGTGCCTAGGTATATATATATATAAAGATGTTCTTGGGGATGCAGTCATATATTCAATAAAAATTAAAGCCGAGCTTTCGAGAATGTTTATTCTCTTCTTCAAATGACATTTGTAATTGATGGCTATGTGTTAAGTCGTGAAAGTTGGGCTGCCTAACGTCACAAGTAATTCGTCTCGACTTCTGGCCCCCTCTTAGAGCTGACTATTGGCTTCAACGAGTAATCATATTTCTCACTGACTCTGCTCTGTTCTTCGTAGAATAATCATCTGTTTTTTCTCGCGTTGTATTTGTCTAACGACCACGTGCTCGCGATCTTCTGTTGAAAACGTGCTTAAATCCTTCTGTGCGCGAATTCATCTATTTTCATCTCACAAATTGAGCAAATTAAATTGAAGTGCCTAGAGCCAACAGTGACCACCAAGACGCTAGGGCCGAGGAGGGCATTCTTCCTTTTCTCCTTTCCCCGAACCCCCCGACCTTTCTGAATGAGTGGTTGCTGACCATCTTCTACCTCTGGGGTAAGTACCTTTATATAATTTGCTCAACTACCATCTCAATAATCATCTGAGATCGGTTCCATCAAAATTTCCGGTAGAACCCTTCATTGGTGCCGAAACCAGGGACCTTTAGATCTTCAAATCTTCAAATCCATCATCTTCATTCATTAACTAATTTGTTATTTAGATTCAATAAATATTTTTTTTTCTTTTTTTTTCATCTGTTTATTATTTTTCAATACTTACTTTCAATCCGATTTTACCATTTTTACCATCTGTTTATAATAAATTTCATCGTCTGTTCAATAATTTTCCTGCGTAGCTACCGGGGTCGTTCGAAAATGCCACCATCAATTGATAAATTGAAAACATCGATTTCCGAATGCATCGTCAATCGTGAGAATGCTTTCGCCGCGGCCTCGACTTTGTTTAAATTAATTAAAGGTCTGACCACTGAAGTAGATGTGGCTAATATGTACTTAGCCGAATTGTCTAAGGTGGAGAAGGACTTCAAGGAGGCTGATGCGTTGATCGTTAGGCTCAAGTTGGAGGAGCCAGAGCGGGACGGATCACCTTCAAAATTCGCAGCATTTTTTGAAATTTGCCTGCAAATCCGCGCCGTCCACAGTCATCTGACCGCGTCTTCTTCGGTCGCGAAGTCTTCGTCTTCGTCTTCCTCTACTGATCTTCCTATTCCTCGGGTCGAGCTACCACGTTTTCATGGCAAGGTTGAGGAATGGCCCGGCTTCATCGCGCTGTTCGATGCCCTTGTATATCAGAGCAATTCTCTGGCGCCGGTCCAAAAATTTCATATGTTGTCGTCTGCTCTTTGAGGTGAGGTGGCTTCTGTGATCTCCGGCTTCGAGTTGAATTCGGTCAATTACCCTCTCGCTTACAAAGCCCTCTACGATCGGTATCAGAACCCTCGTCGGCTGGCTGATCTTTATGTCAACCAGATATTGGATTCGCGGCCTGCGTCTGTTTCTTCTTTATCCCAGTTAAAACAGTTCGCCACCACGCATCAGAATGCCATCAATGCCCTCAAGGCATTGCCCATACCCGATCTGGCAGATTATCTTCTGTTTTCCTTAACTTTACGCAACCTCAATGTGCCATCTCGTCAGTTGTTCGAAGGGCAGTTATCCGCAAATGACTTTCCGAATCTAGCCCAATTGCTCGAGGTCACTACTCGACAATTACGGGTATTAGAAAGCACTCCTAGCATCTCGTCCCGTGTGCCTTCGCCGAAGAGACTGTCCAGAACTCAATCACAAGCGGGCTCATCTTCTGTTCACTTATCGTCTGATCACTCATCGTCGTCATTTGTTCGGCGAATCACTCCATTCGCCAGTGTCGTGGATTCAAATCCATGACCATTCATCAGCGAAGAGCGTTCGTGACTGAGAGGCGATTATGCAGAAACTGCATGTCGGCATTCCACGCCACTGCTGAGTGCGGTTCCGGTCAGTGCTGCCACACGTGCGGAGGACATCACCACACTATTCTCCATCTGGCATCTACTGCTTCTATGGCCTCTCCCGTTGCCCAAATGGAGGAGAAATCAGCGGATCAGCATATTTCTCAATCTTCTGTTTCATCAGAACAGCCAGTCCGTGCTTCCACCTCCCGGGGTGGTTCAGTAAGAGGCCGAACTACTCGAAGCTCCTGACTGCGAGTATGGTCAGCGTGTGATTGGCTAACTCCAACTAGCAACCATCTGCCCCCATTCTCGCTCGTTCTCGTCTTGCCATCTTTTTCCACCTACGCGGTCTGCCGTACGTAAGGGTATCAATTCTGACTGCCTTATGCCTACTGCTTGGGTCCGTCTAGATCACCAGCGGAATGTTGTCTTCGGCCGTACTCTTTTCGATTCAGGCTGCCAACACACCCTCATCACCCGAGCTTGGGCCACCAGGCTGCGCATTCACCCTGAAGCTGTTCAACTTTAAGCAACGCAGATCATTTTCGCATCCATGGGTACGCATACGTCCGTCTCTGTCACCAAGGGGATCCTCCGCATCTTGTCATCAAAGCTTACGTTATTGACAGTCATATAGATCCCCTTCCAGTCCAAGCTTTCAATGGCCGATGGCCTGAGTTTCAGAAATTAAACCTTGCTGATCCACTCTTCTATCTTCCTCGTGTCATCGGGATGTTGATTGGCTCGGATGTGCTCCCTCATCTTATTCTTCCTGGCACGTTATGTCCATCGTCTGAGCTTCCAGGGGCATTGTCTACCACCTTGGGTTGGGTGCTTTATGGGCCCTATGCTCGCCATCGCAAGAAGACTAAACATGTTTCCTTCTCACCAGACACTGTCAATGGTCGAGCTCGACGTCCTCCCAGTGTTCATCGGGGTTTAAGGGGGCACACTTCTCCCTCATCTTCTACTGCGTTCTCCATCGTCTTCGCAACCCGACTCGCCTCTCTCAGTGATCACCTGCCAATCTTCCTCTGTCAAAACTAACTCTACTGGTGCATCTCACCAAAATTCACTATCTGACGAGATAAGACCTCATACTGTTGAAGACCTTCAACTCATGAATTAGAGCCCCTCGCAGAGGTCAGACCAGGAACTTATCAACATCGTTCGGCGGTTTTGGGAAGTCGATAAGGTGCCTGACGTGCTTCCGTTGACCCCTGCCAAGAAGGAGTGTGAGATGCTGTATTGCGCTGAGATCACCCGTGACTCCAATGGAAGATACACTGTTGGTTTACCCTTGTCTTCTCATCGATTGGGTACCTCTGTCAATGTGGCAACTAGGCAGTTTATTCGGTTAGAGCATCGTCTCGACAATAACCCTGCTCTTCGCGTCGCTTATCATGAATTCATGCGAGATTATCTCGAGAGTGGTCATATGGAATTGGTTCCAGAATATTCTGATTGTCCGCGATATGAGCCATATTATATCCCTCATCATCCCGTACATCGGCCAGATGATCCTCCTACTAAAATTCGAGTGGTTTTCAACGCCTCTTGTGCATCTTCTAATGGCAAATCTCTCAACGATCTTCTGTTCACCGGCCCGAAGCTACAAGCGGACATTTCAACTCTTCTTCTTCGCTTTCGTCAATATCGTTTTGTCTTCACTGCCGATATTAGGCAGATGTACCGACAGATCTTGATACTCCCTGAGCAAAGGGATTATCAACGTATAGTCTGGCGTTTCAGTAAACAGAAACATCTCCAATATTATCGTCTGAACACCGTCACTTATGGAGTTTCTTCTGCTCCTTACCTAGCTCTTAGGACCCTCCGGCAGCTGGCTTCGGATGACGGACCCAAGTTTCCTGCTGCTAAGCAGGTCTTGCTGGATGCAATTTATGTCGATGACATCTTGACAGGCTGTTCACCTGAAGCTGAAGCTCTTGAACTGCGACATCAAGTTCAGGATCTGCTCATGGCGGGAGGGTTTGAGTTGCGCAAATGGGCTACAAATCATCTTCCTCTGCTGGACGGTATTCCCTCTGATCATCGTAGAGAATCCTCCTCTATTGACCCCATTCTTCTTGACCGTGAACCAAGTCTCAAGATTCTGGGACTTGGATGGAACCCTGCATCTGATCACTTTTTCTACTTTGTACGCTTGACTTCAACGGCAATCACCAAGCGGACTGTGCTGAGTCAGATGGCTAGAATCTTCGACCCCTTGGGATGGTTAACTCCTGTCACGTTCTACGCCAAAATCTTCTTTCGTCAGCTCTGTCTCCTTCATCTGAAATAGGACCAACCTCTCTCAAATGAGGCCCAGCCCTCATGGTTTCGGTTTCAGTCTCAACTTCCCACTTTGTCAGAACTTCAGATACCACGATTCATCCCTGACGTTTCTTCTTCTGCGCATCAGTTGGTCGGCTTTTGTGATGCCTCTGAATCAGGCTACGCTGCAGTCGTCTATCTTCGCACTGTGGCACCGTCTAGTCACTGCCAGGTGTGTCTTCTAGCAGCTAAATCCAAAATTGCTCCTTGCAAGGCTATGACCCTGCCTCGTTTGGAACTATGCGGTGCCCATCTTCTCGCAAAACTCATGCATCACCTGTCCACTCGCGTGTTACAGCATCTCGGTGCTGAGTGCATGGCCTTCTGTGATTCTTCTGTGGCCTTGTGGTGGATCCGTGGCGAGAGTCGTAAGTGGAAGAAATTTGTTGGCAATCGGTTCGCTGAAATACAGGATCTCATACCCTCTAATTGCTGGAGACATGTGGTGTCTGAAGACAACCCAGCTGATTGCGCCTCTCGAGGATTGATGCCTGCAGACATACATCATCGCCCATTGTGGTAGCATGGTTCCCCCTGGTTATCTGTCGACTCATCATTATGGCCCCTCTCCTCTGTTGATTCCTCTCAAACTGATCAAGTGGACGAAGAAGCCAAACCGATCTCTGTTTTGATGTTAGCTGCCATCTCCGATGAACCCACCATGATTGACCGGTTTTCGTCGTGTCTTCGACTCAAGCGAGTCACTGCCTTTTGTCGACGATTCATACTAAATGCTCGTGATCCATCGTCCCGTCGGTCAGGTTTTCTCTCCTCTGTTGAACTTCAGGAGGCTGAAATCTGTTTAATACGTTTAGTCCAGTCTAACAACTTCGCTGAGGAGCTAGCTGAACTTCAAAAACCTTCTTCTCGTCATCGTCTTATCATGAAACTCCGCCTGTTTCGTGACGAGCATGGACTTCTACGTGTTGGAGGTCGCCTTTCAGCCTCCTTACTACCATATAAACACAAACATCCGGTTCTTCTACCAAAAACTAATCATCTCACTCATCTAATCGTTGATGATGCTCATCTTCGCCTTCTGCACGCTGTTTCTCTGGCTACTCATTCGTTCATTCGTCAACGGTTCTGGATTTTGGATGGACGTAATGTGGTGCGTAATCGTTTGCGTAATTGCAACCGATGCTTCTCTTGCAAACCCCGTCCTCTAATTCAACCAATGGGCAATCTTCCACCTGAGCGGCTATCCTCTGTTGCGGCTTTTCTCACTACTGGCGTTGACTACGCCGGCCCATTTTATGTGACGAGTGCATGACTGCGTGGAGCCGTCAGCACCAAGGCATATTTTGTTGTCTTCATCTGTTTTACTACCAAAGCGGTTCACCTAGAACTGGCGTCTGAGCTGTCCACCGCAGCTTTCATTGCTGCTTATCGTCGATTCGTTGCACGCCGAGGTCATCCTTCCGTTATCTTTTCGGACAACGGGACCAGTTTCGTAGGGGCACATAACTATCTCCATGATCTTGGCCGCCTATTATCTACTCCACAACATCAGCAGAGCCTTTGCGATGCGGCATCCTCTTCCAGCACCGACTGGCGATTTATACCACCATCTAGACCCACTTCGGCGGCCTATGGGAAGCCGCAGTAAAATCAGCAAAGCATCATCTCACTCGCGTTATTGGCGAGCAAAGGCTCACTTATGAGGAGTTTCTCACCGTCTGCACTCAAATTGAGGCAATTCTCAACTCTCGTCCTCTGTATCTTCCATCGTCTGATCCTTCTGACTTTGAGGCCCTCACTCCCGGGCATTTCTTGGTTTTCCGCTCCCTCACCGCTCCTCCGGATTATGATCACAGTTCCGTGTCTCTGAACCACCTGTCACGGTGGCAACTAGTCCAACGACTTCAGCCAGACTTTTGGAAGCGTTGGCGTCAAGAATACTTGCATACCTTGCAACAACGTCACAGGTGGTTGCAACCATCTACCCCTATTCTTCCAGGCACTGTTGTCATCGTTCAAGATGATAGTCTTCCTCCTCTGAAGTGGAGTATCGGCCGTATATCATCAGTTTTCTCCGGAGCTGACTCCACGACTCGTGTGGCTGATGTTGCTACTACTTCTGGGACAATTCGACGACCAGTTGTCAAACTGTGTCCTCTTCCAAGTCAATAGGTAGCTTTTTTCGTCTGTTCACTCCTTTCGATTGATTTCACTGAAGGGATCCTTCAGGGCGGGCGGCATGTTAAGTCGTGAAAGTTGGGCTGCCTAACGTCACAAGTAATTCGTCTTGACTTCTGGCCCCCTCTTAGAGCTGACTATTGGCTTCAACGAGCAATCATATTTCTCACTGACTCTGTTCTGTTCTTCGTAGAATAATCATCTGTTTTTTCTAGCGTTGTATTTGTCGAACGACCACGTGCTCGCGATCTTCTGTTGAAAACGTGCTTAAATCCTTCTGTGCGCGAATTCATCTATTTTCATCTCACAAATTGAGCAAATTAAATTGAAGTGCCTAGAGCCAACAGTGACCGCGAAGACGCTAGGGCCGAGGAGGGCATTCTTCCTTTTCTCCTTTCCCCGAACCCCCCGTCCTTGCTGAATGAGTGGTTGCTGACCATCTTCTACCTCAGGGGTAAGTACCTTTATATAATTTGCTCAATTGCCATCTCAATAATCATCTGAGATCGGTTCCATCAAAATTTCCGCTGGAACCCTTCACTATGAAATCTATGAATCAATCAAAGAATTTTATTGAATATATGATTGCATCCCCAAGAACATCTTTTTATCTATTATAAAACCAGTCAAGGATACAAAATCAATATATATGATGGGGCTGTCAAAGTGTTGGATCATGAACTGATGGAAAGAAAGAGACTGTTCTTGGAAATGGCCCGAATCTTCAAAACAAATCCTTGCATTAATACAAGAAAAGATATACAAAATCTTGGTGGATTTGCTGTCATCTCAGATGCTAATACGTTAGTTATCTGATAAATTAATTAATATTTTATGTCATTTTTGATCAGCCTGCGTAGTATTGCTCACTCTTGCTGGCACATAACGTTAATTTCATTTTATCAACTATTCAGTTGAAATAGTATTGTCGTGGATCTTTACTGAAAATGGATATTGAGTGCCTATCTCTAATAGAGTTTTATTTTTCTTATAGTTTTTTTTGATTAGGCAACACAATTTATTAATTTATTAATTCTAAAATTGGAGGAAAAATTAAAATATCTCTGAAACTATTCATTTTAAGTATATGGAATATTTAATAAAAATGGAAACCGAATGACTGTTGTTTTTGATAATGATATAAAATACAAGGTTTGCCATTTTAAAAAAATGAGAAAATATTGTATTTGAGCTTTGATATTCCATGTACACAAATTTTGCAATAATTTGAAAATAAGTTATTACTAAACAAAACAAAAGTAAAAATAATGGATACATGCAAAAAATTCTAATCATATTATCATCATATCATCACCATATAATCATTTATGTCATATACAGGAGGTTGAAATCATTGCAATTTTATGACAAAATCCATTAAACCTTTTAAACCCCCCATTATAATCCAGTATAAGTTTATATTAATTTAATGGTGAATAAGAGTAGATTTCGAATTTTATATGAAATAGAGAATGAGAGAAAGAGAAATGCTTTATTGTCAAAAAAATATGAATTTTGTAGACAAAGCAAAATAAAAATATCAAAATTAAACAATACACAAAGAAAACAAAATCAAACTTCTTCTTTAGATGCCTATTCGTTCCGAATATTGGCGATCATCCTGGATATGATAACTTCATTCACTGAATAATTCGGTGGTATTTTTTGAGAACCGCGTCCTTAAGTTTTTAAGCCATGAAATTCTTCTTCTCCTTGGTCCCCTCTTACCATATACTTCCCCTTGAAGAACATATTTTAAAAGGCGGTATTTACTTTCGTTCCTCATAATGTGCCCAAGGTATTCAAGTTTTCTTCTCTTGATGGTGTTCATTATTTCTAAGCTTTTATTCATTCGTTCTAGCACTGCCTTGTTGGTCCCTCGGTCCACCCAAGAGATCCTCAATATTCTCCTGTAGAGCCACATTTCGAAGGTCTTCTTTCTGTTGCCTCGGTTAGTGTCCATGATTCCATACCATAATAAAGTATTGAGAAAATATAGCAACTGAGAAGTATGATTTTAATATCCATGTTGAGGCTGTGACTTTTAAACACTTTAGCCATTTGATTGAAGACAGCTCTTGATTACTCTATTCTAAGCCTTATCTCCTGCGAATGATTCCAATCCTCATTAATCATGGTTCCCAGGTAGGCGAACTGTGATACTCTCTCTATAGGATCATTTGTCGTACCTTTCACCTATTTCTTTACTAATTACCATAAACTTAGTTTTCCTAATGTTGATTTCTAAGCCATATTGATTGCTGATGTCTGTTATCCTATTCATTAGCTTGTGTAAGCTGTTAATGCTATCAGTAAATATCACAGTATCATCTGCGTATCGGATGTTGTTCAACCGCTCCCCATTCAAAAGGATTCCTATGTTGGTATTCTCAAGGGCTTCCATGAAGATTTCTTCGGAGTAGAGGTTGAATACGAGTGGCGAAAGAATGCAACCTTGTCTAACGCCTCGAAGAATGTTGACTGCGTCTGATTTCCTCGATACTCAACTTAACAGTGGCTGACTGATTCCAGTATAGGTTCCTGATAATCCTGAGATCTTTATCATTCATTCCAGTGTTTTTCAAAACCTCCATCATCTTTTTATGCTTTATTTTGTCGAACGCCTTTCGGTATTCAATAAAACATGTGAAGATATCACAATTCATATCCCTACATCTTTGGAATAATACTTGCAAACAGAACAGAGCATCTTTTTTACCCACTCCCTTCATGAATCCAAATTGTGTATCTGTTACTCTCTCTTCGCATAACTTATAGATTCTCCGGTGGATAATTTTAAGAAAGAGCTTTAGCATGTGATTCATGAGGCTAATAGTACTATAGTCGCCACATGTTTTGGCTCCTTGTTTTTTGGGTAGTACTATAAATTCTGAGGTCAGTCATTCTTTTGGGATGTTTCCAGTATTGTAGATGTCATTGAATATTCCAGTCAAGAATTTGATGGATTCTTCATCAAGAACTTCTGAAGAATTCTGAATGTATGCCATCTGGTCAAGGTGTTTTTCCTTCTCTTAAAGTGCCAATAGCGGCTCTGACTTCATCTGTCATGATGTTGGGTCCAGACTCAGTTTGGATGGGGGGTGGGTCTTCTCTTTCATCGAAAAATAACTGTGTTATATATTTTTCCAAGTTTCTTTTATGTCTTCTCTGTCTACAATCAGTTCTCCTTCATCATTTATAAGTTTTCCCACAGTATTCTTTTTAAATTTTCCTGTTACTTCCCTCACTTTCCTATGTATATTGAACTTATCAAATCTGCGTTCTTCCATGAGTAACAAAATTTCTTTTGTCATCCATGGTTTATGTTTTGCTTCCTCATCTTTGAGGTATTTGTCCTTGATATTCTTTGTTGCTTCCATAAATCAAACTAAAAATTAAATTAAAATTAAATTAATTTAAAAAAAATATTTAAAAAATATATAAAAATATAAAGATGTAAAATTTAATATATAGCTGTATATTCGGTCAGAAGGTAAGTTAATATATAGCTGAATATTCAGTCAGAAGGTAAACACTAACTAAATCACAAAAAAAAACAAAAACAAATTATGTACAAACAATAAACCAGTCCGTGAGCTGAGCAGAAACGTGCCTTAGGGAAAAAAGTCGTTAACTGCATAAAAGGCATTTTCTAGTAGGTATTTAATTTAAAGTTTGGCGAAATCTGGGAAAAGCCGTTATATATTTAATTTCGTGTGACAGATGATTATGCATTACAATAGACCCTTAGGATATCAAACATCAAATAATATTCATTAAACCAGTGGGTGTACGGAGTTTGATATTAAGTAAGTATTAACAAATTTTAACAAAAAAGTCGCCTAATGCATACAAGGCTCTCTCCAGTAAGTATAATTTCAAAACCTTGCCAAATTCAGGAAAAGATCTTATGGACTTAATTTTAAATGGTAGAAGATTGTGCTTTTTTGCATTGTACAGTATAGAGCTTTTGACCAATTCTGAGCGTAGGGTTGGCAGATAAAGATCATACTCCGTATTTTTAAGCGGATAGTTCGGAGATGTCCTCTCTGGAATAGAAGATACGTGCTTGCGGATTAAGCATACAGATTCAAATATAAATAGAGAAGGAAGAGTTGATATTTTAAATTTTTTAAAGTAATCCTGGCAGTGAGTCTCACTGCTAAGTCTCAATGAATACCGAACAGCTCTCTTCTGCAGTTTACGATACAATACGATCAAATTGAGTTGCTCAACACGTACCCCAGAATGGAAGGGCGTATTGGAGGTGCGACTCAAAAATGGCATAATGGACTGTTCTAGAAATAGACAAGTTAAGCTCCTTGGAAACTGATCTCAGCCCAATGCAGGCAGAGCTTAACCTTTTTGATAAAGCATCGAAGTGCAAGTCCCATTTTAAACGGTTGCCTACAATAAGCCCCAAGAATTTCACAGATTCAACGGCCTCAATAGAGGTGTTATTAAGTACAAAAGATTGCAATGTACTTTAATACGACAAAACTTTTGTTGTAGAAACGTTGAGGCATAGGAGATTTGAATCGCACCATGATTTAATCGTGACTAAGTCACCAGATACAGTCCTATGAAGTTTCGTAATATCCGAGTTGCTCCACGTGAAACTAGTATCGTCCGCAAAGAGGCAGATTTCACCGCTAATATCCAGACTAGCAATATCGATAATAAACAGCAGAGACAAAATAGGGCCCAGTACTGAACCTTGAGGCACTCCATATTCAATTGGCTTGCAAGAAGACGTCGACCTATCAACCCTCACAAACTGACTCCTGTTGTTGAGAAACGACTTAAACCATTCGAGAGACACTCCTCTGAAATCGTAGTACTGCATTTTTTTAGATAATATACCTATTATGATCTACGCAATCAAAAGCCTTAGAGAAATCACAGAAAATTGTTGCTATAGAGTGATGATTGATCAGGTTTGGATATACATTATTAGAGAGGGAAAACATGGCATCATTTGTGCATTTGTTACTTAAAAATCCAAATTGATGGGTAGAAAGTATATTATATTTTAAGAGAAAACATGGCATCATTTGTGCATTTGTTACTAAAAAATCCAAATTGATGGGTAGAAAGTATATTATATTTTAAGAGAAAATATAGAAGCCTTTTTTTAACCAATCTTTCTATGATCTTTGATAATGTGGAAAGGAGTGCAATTGGGCGATAGTTCGAAGCTTGATCTTTATCTCCTCCTTTATGCAATGGAATAATTATTGCCGTCTTAAGACAGTTTGGAAAAACTTCATTTTGGAATGATTTGTTAATTTAAGTAATAAGATGGTTTATTGTGTATTCCGGCAAGTTCGAGAACATTTTCAGGGTAAGCCCATCAACCCCAGATGAGGATTTGATTTTAATGTCATTAATTGTACTGCTAAGCTCTACTACTACTACGGGCGTAAAGAAGAAACTGTGTAAATTCATATTAGCCTTAGGAAGAAATGAGAGGGGATCATCGGAAGGAGTTATGGTGTTCATTAAATTTTTTGCCTCATCTACAAAGTAATTATTTAGGTTCTCGGGTGAATTAGAGATTGTGTTAGATGAAGAGGTCTTATTTCCTATGTCATTCACAATAGACCACGTTTCTTTAGCAACATTAGCCTCCTATTATAATAAATGTCCTCGGCAGCTTTTATAGTCTTATGATAGATTTTTCTGTAAAGTTTTACGTAATCATGGTAGAAGACGCTGTCCGATGATTTTTGAGGTAAGGTAATGAGCGCATGTTCTTTGCAGATGTAGGTAAGCCTTTAGTAGACCAGGGTTTATGTTGTTTGATTTTTAGAGGCCTAAGAGAAAAGGATTTGAACGCCAAGTTAGATAAAGTTTTTATAAATCTAGGCAATTCGGTATTGACATCATCAGAGAGGACAACTCAGACTGTTGCGAGACATAGGTGCTTGAAATTACGAAAATTTTTATCAGAAAGAATACGGCATGATTTGCGCGAAGCATTTTTCCACTTAGATTTAGCCGAAAATTTTGTTAGTATTGCTTCATGATCCGAGAAACCTGAATTAAGGACAGTTCAGTCAACGAATTTTGGATTCGAAAGATGATACGACATAGTCTATAGTACTAGAACTAGTTTTAGTTATTCTGGTTGGTGAGTTGGCGTGATTATGCCAAAAGAGTCGAAAATGGACTGAAGAGATTCTTGAGCAGTACACACATTGGCAAAGTCAATATTAAGGTCGCCACATAAAATTAACTTGCTTTTCAAAGGCAGGGATTCAAGCAAGCTCATTAATTTTTGACTGTATATATGCAAGTCAGCGTCAGGTGTTCTGTAAATACAAACAATATAAAGATCATAAGCATTATGATAGACGATGGAAAATTCAAATACTTTTTCAGACAATAGATTATCGAATTTAGTTACAGCCGGAAAGTCGCTATTAGTAGACATTATCATAGTACCTCCATGAGATAAGTTACTTCTATTAAATCTAGTTACTGTAGCCTAATTTTTGATAAACACAGGCTCATGAATATTTAACCAATGCTCAGTTGTGGCAATGATTTCTGGAAAATTGAGTTCTTCTAATAAAATAAATAATTCATCTGTTTTGTGTCTTAAGGACTGAATATTAATAAGAAGAACACTAAGCTTGCCATCGTTCAATTTTACAGAGGGTGCTTTATCCTCTGATCGCGTCATTTTAATTAAAAAAATTGATTTCTTATTGGAGAGCCAGTAGAAAAATATTTGCCATGACTATCCCTTATTTTCTGAAGCTGTTGACGTTTCTCGGATGAAAAGAAAGACCTGAAGGCAGCGAGATCAGCTTCAATTTCGGCTGAGCCAATACCATATGCGTTGTGGTAGCGATAATATAACTTACGCAAAGTGTCCACGTCACTAGCAAGTCCCTCTGAAGGTAGGGTTAATTTGATGCAGGATACACTGGATGGTTGGTCATTGAGATATGCTAGAAATAGCCGATGAGCTTTAAATAAGGAAGAGTCCATCAGTCTAGCCAGCAAATAACGACCATTAGCCGTATCCGAATTACGGGACAGCCGCACTATAGGTGGAGTCATCGGGTCAATATTTAGCAAATCATCTTTCTTTGCATTTTTTTCCATAACAAATTCTACATTTTCCTGCGCAAGAGACTTAAAAGGCAGCTAAAGCTTCCCTGTCAGATCCAATCTTAACATCTTAACAGATTTGAACTCCCTAGCTTTTACAGGTGTTAAGTCAGAGCGTGGTGTTTGGCTACGACTGTCTACAGCGATTGGAATATACGGTGTTCCATAAAAAAAACATAAGAATAATCTGTCACCATGTTGTAGGACATCTGTACATTTCTAATAAATATCAAAATATTGAAATCGCCTACATTTTTTGTAAAAAAACTTTGTTTTGTTTATTCCTGAATAACGGAGTTACCGATCGTGGACACACAAAAAACTCACCTCTATATATATATATATATATATATATAGGGTTATTCACAGTCGATGGTCGATCGTTCTAAAAATTGTATTATGTAGATTAGGTATACCTAGAGATCTATCGACTGAAAATATTTTCAGCCTTGGGACGTTGCCACTAATTTCAAAAAGTATTAACAACTCTTATTTTTCCAAATGAACCCTATTTTTTATTATTTTTTCAGAGAGAGAATCAAAATACCTTTGAAATGATACATCATGTTCCTATACCAAAATGGTCAAGTTTTCAAAATATAAGCAAGTATCTATTAAAGTGAATCATTTATAGCATTTTTGTAGTAGGTATTTGCTGGTTACCATGGTGATAAGACACAATAATTATTTAACAAACATCATTTAAGGTATTCCTTAAAATAATTTATCTGAATCGCAAACATTTGAAGAAAGAAGTGTATTCAACACCAGTACAAAGTAAAGATGAACTGGGTCAAGGCGTAATTAAATACATTGATAAGATAGATGCACGTGAAATAAGAAAAGCTATTGTATTGGTGGAGAAACGTATTCTTTGATGTTTGAACAGAAAAGGTTGTCATTTTGAGAATGTATTATAAATTTTTAATTACTTATTTATATTTCTTTACTAATTATTAGTATTCAAACATCTGTCCTTATCACTTGGTTATTGGTTTCTAATTGGAGTTACGAAACTGTTTCGTTAATCAACATTTTGAATTAGCTTCTAGGAATCAGAAAATTACTTATTTGTTCTGTGAGTATGTTTATATTTTAGTCTTTTTTGTACTTTGTATCTTGCATTAAACTTTCTGGATGTTTTTGCAATAATTTGATCACATTATCTATGAAGAATGAACAACTCAACCAAGGATGATATAAGAAGGATAATCAACTACTGTTTGAGAAAACATTCCGTATATTGTCGAGTCGGTGGACGGGTCTACTAATGAGTCGAGCCAATCGCTGTTAGTTGGTGTCGGTGACTAGTGAAAGGTCATTCATATCATATTCATATTATGTTTGCGCCGTGGCGGAACCTAAAACCAAACCTATTTACTCGACATCGTACATCATAACTTCCACATTACATTTTTTATTTATGTTTATGATACCTACGAGTTATAGATAGTGTATGTAGCTAGGTTTACACTAAATACAAGGAAGCAAAAGTTATTTCTTTCAGAATAATTTCAGTTGCATAATTTGAGTTTCAACAATCAAAAGCTAACGAAACGGTATTTTACAGAGATAATGAAATCCGTTAAAACTGTAGTGGTATGTGGTCAAAATAATATTTCAGTTGCTGTCTTATTGATCTCATCAAAGATTTTACTCTCTCCAGTGAATTAATTATTGGGGCTACACATAAATGTTAATCCTTCGGGTATTCTAAATAATTTCCATCGCAAAAGTTCAAACTTATTTTGTGATTTCTTTACTTCCAGCCAGTCATTTAATAATGAAACTGGCCCGTAAGCCACAACTTCATAAAAATACATTATTATGTCAAGTGTCAAATAGGAATAAGATCATGGATCAAAAAAATGGCTTATAACTTATAATTTTGTATTGTATTCATCAAACCAACAACCAACACATTAAAATATCTCAATATTTCTAAGCGGGTGCTGTGCAGTATGACAGAGAAAGATTGAGGTACATGTATTTAGTTTAGTTACACTGCTCTATGGAAAAAACCCAACTACAGAGCAGGGGAATACTGTGGCATTAACAAATCTTAAAATAATTTACAAAATTTACAAAAATCTGAAATGTTTACCTAGATGAAGAAATGAGACTTAATATAAGGTATTGTACAAAAGAATATGTCTATATCACAATTCAGGGAATTAACTATGTTCCATGTGGTGTGAAGTGGAGAATTCTTCAGGATATTAGTGCGTGGTGTACTTAAATAGAAGGTATTTGGATTTCTGGACTCTATTCGTGGAATGTGAAAACAGAGCCTTTCTAGTAGTTCTGGGCAGTCAATTATATTATTTATTAATTAGTACGTGCGAGAGAGTGGGAAGTTAAGCCACACCCACCTTGTCGACTCTAGAGAGCATATTTCCTAACACAGTGGGATACACTGAGTCGCTTATTCTCCTTATAACATCCTTGAACTCAACAAACACTTATTCTTCCTCACGATAATTACTTGTCAAACTTTCCATCACCATGGTAACCAGCAAATACCTAATATAAAAATGATAGAAATAATTCACGTTAACAGATAGTTGCTTATATTTTGAAAACCTGACCATTTTGATACAGGAACATGATATATCATTTCAAAGGTATTTTGATTCTCTATCTGAAGAAATAATAAAATCTAGGGTGTTCTATTTAAAAAAAAACGCATTTTTGGGTCTTTATAGATCTGATGGAAAGATCAAGAATTTTGAGCGACCCTGTATAACATGAAAGAAAATCTTCTATAATAACTAAGCAAGAAGTATTTCTAAAGCTATTACTGGAATTTCATCGTTTCAAAGTTCTAAAATTCAGAGTAATGAGCTATTGATTGGAGCTCTGTTTTGAACAAAACAAAAGAAAATGAATTAATTCACTGGACACTGTTAGAAATAGGTATGGGTATCTTATGAAAAAATAACCAGAAGGTGAGAATCTAATAAATTGATAATATATAGTGTGTCATTTGAATCAAAGTTGTTAATACTTTTTGATATAAGTGGCAACGTCGCAAGGCTGAAAATATTTTGAGTCGACAGATCACTAGGTATTATCTAAATAACATATTTTTTAGAGCGATCTTATGGTCAGTTTTCCTTATACGTCTAAGGTACCATCGACCATGAATCACCCTGTGTATATATATATATATATATATAAATAATAATTTCACGCCTAGCTGGTAAATTGAATTATTATTCATATTCAAATATGTTCACCTGGTACGGATAGCTCCTCATTTATATATATATATATATATATATATATATATATATATATATATATATATATATATATATATAACACACTAAACTCTATGATTGGGTAATCTGCCGATGAATTTATTTGGGGCTTAAAAAAGGATACTCTTCTTGCTAACCAAGCTTTCGAATAATTTATTTTCATCTTCAGGGTTTAGCAAACGAGGTTACCAAATAAAAACGAGCAAGGACAAAGTTAGGACTTCCTTCGCCCATGAAAAACAATTAACATTTAAAAAAAGATGAAAATTAATTTTTCGACAGCTTGGTTAGCAAGAAGAATATACTTTTTTTAAGCCCCAAATAAATTCTTCGGCAGATTACCCAATTATAGAGTTTATAGTTATAGAGTGTATTCTAACAAATACTGCCGTACTTCCAAATAAATTCGTAAAAAATATATCCCTACATCTTTTCCTTAAAGTGATAATAAAAATTAAAAAACGTGAAATTTACCTATCCGCTGGACACGAGCCATCGAGATTTTGTATGTTTAAATTTTTTGTCCTTGGTCTTTTTTAGTGATGTAATAATCCAGGTGCCGATCCATAAAAGTTTATTTTCAAGTCTCTTGATCATTTTTCGTGCATTGGTACTTTCCATAAACTTCCCGGGCAAACACTTTGGTAGATTGTATTAGGAAAACATAAAGTCATAAAAGTCTTTGGTATGGAAAGATTCAGAGTCCTACTCGCACGTAGAACCAGTCCATACACCAACCCAGATCCGGCCACAGACATGCACCAAGAGAGAATAGCATGAGAATTTCTCCTACAAATGTCTAAGGGATTTGCCGGTATGAAACCCTCCACCTTTTAGTCCCCGTCGCACTGACAGACTCTCACAAAACAGTCCAGTGACATACCTACTACAAAAAAATTCAGAAAAATTCAGCTATATAGAGTTCAGAAATATACAATAGATTAATAGACTTTCAGGTACGGAACAGGTCACATGTTTACCTCTGTAGAAATTTACTGTATGAATTATTGTTAAATATTTTCAATCATGTAAATATCTACTGATAAATAAATAACATAAAAAAATAAATCTATAAGATTGCTTGCGAAATCTATACAATTTGAATTTCTATCTATCTGTCTATTTATAACTATGTACGATAAAAAATATATCCATTATTCAATTTGTAAATTACTTTGACAAAAAATATCAGACTATTCCATCAGGTTCAAGATTTTCACGCTTTTTTCTTATATTTCCATGTGAGTATCAGTTCTTTTCTCAATGGAGAAGCACAAACAAACTTCAATTCAATCAATTAAATTGCAATCAAGTGAATGGCACTCAACATAAAAAAAATATATCACCATTAATGAAATAAAAATACTCTCCTTGGCTTGTCCTGAACAACACTCATTTTGAATGCATTGAATTTTCTGAGTATATATAAACCTTCCATGGAATATAATATAAAAACATTTTTTCAATCGTTTACCTACCCATACATTCGCAGCTGTCATGTAATAGTGATTTATTTACATGTGATGACTGAACCAAGCCGATCCTCCGTCTGTATTTCAGGAGACATTCATTGCACAACTTTCGTTAGAAAAATTATCAATAAAAATGACCCGGAGGAATCTCTGGAAAAACTTTAGAGTCACTAGCTTTACGTCTTGAAGTCTTATTTTAATAATCCCTTTATAGTAGATATCCAATAAAAAATTAAATTAGAATAAGGTCTTCATTCCGAACAAATTCTATTTTGTCTATTCGGTTTCAATTGTATTTGAAAATAGTTTTTTCCTCAAAATGTCAAATGAAAAAATTTAAGATAAAAGATAATAATGGTGTGTAAAATGGTGACAAGCAATTGCCTATAGCACTTCGTTCATTTATTTTGCAGAAATTCACAATAAATTGAAAATAAGTGAAATCAATGCAAAGTTAAGTGAGATTGACATATTCCATAACCTCGACCTAATTTATAGAATAAGGAACCATTCAATGAAGAAGATGGTCTCCTCAATGGAAATATATACTAGAAAATAAAAAGCTAAGACCCGACACAAATTGAATATGAAGTGTTTTTTTACTTTGTATTTCATATCAGAAACCTTACCTTATCATTCGCATGTAATCCTCTATATACGCAATTAGGTATTATTGCTGGAATAACAGAGATCCTGAGCAATATTGTAATAAACGACGCTTGTCGAATTCAAAAAGGTTCGGTGATTAGTTTACCTTTTGCCTTTTTGAATTTAATATAATTCTGCTTTCAACTTGGTAGATTAACTTTATCTACACAAATCCTTTGATATCAGTATCAAATGAAAAGCTTTAATAATTGAAATACATTGGACTATGTGACATTATTAACTTTTCAGTATAGGAAGCTATTGTAATTGGACCGATTTTCGAAATTGAAATTTTTAAAAGTCACCACATTTCGAAGTACCCAGTCTCATATAAAATAGTTGATAGATGTCTGTGAGTCTGTTTTTTGTGTCCGTAATATACCTACGATGTACCGTGTTCCTATTTATTTTTCTACTTCATTATCTTGTTTGAGAACAAAAAAAAGCAAAGAGCAATAAGCAGGCCAAAATCCCTAAGGCAGTTTTTTTGTTAATAGAAAGAAGGGCCAAATTTATAAAAATATATTTCTTAATATCTTAAACAAACTTGATAAAAAATGCCTTGAATTTTTTTAAATTTATATTTTGCAAGGACTGTCACTGTAACTAAATTCATTATAAAAATCAGATAAATTTTGATAATCAGTATGATCAGTTCAGTAATTTCAACATGGCGGCCCTCAAAACTTTAAAAAGAAATCTAAAAGAGTATATGATATTCAAATGTCAATGAAAATATGTTGATGATAATGATATTGTGATTTATAAACTTTCAGGTTGTATTTAAAAAAAACATAAACCTAACCTTTTAAACAAATGGTTTGTTTACAAGTGTTGCTCCTTGTTTTAGTGAAAGTCAAAATTTTTATATTAGCCATATTTTTTTAAAAAAGAGCTAGTTAAAAAAATATTTCTATTCTCGAATTCAATGGAACCATATTAGTATAAAAATATACAGCCGCTCTCATAAACAAAAGTTGTTCGTTAATACCTTAATAGAACTGTCACGTATGATATTGATATTAACTTTACCATAGTATCTAACAAACAAACTAACATAGTTTCAAACTTAGAGTTGTGTATGAATAAAGCTGTTTGTCTTTGTTTAAAAGGCACACAAAAAGTTAGGTTAGGTTAAAGACAAGTGAATCAAACAACAAATCCGAATAATTGTTTGTTACGACTTTTCTACTTACTACATTATCTCTAGAACTAAAAATAATTGCGACCTGGTACTACCAATAAATAAATACATTTATTGTTTGTAAAAGGAGACAGAATAGTCAAGAAGTGTATAGATAGTTTTACTTTATTCACTACTTTCTTTAGATACATAGGTACATAATTGCAGTACGTCAATAGGAACATACAACAAATATGAACAAACATAATTATCACAGTGTTATCAATTAAAAGTAGAATGTATGAAAATCATTAAAAGTAATATAAAAAAAGACATAATGAAAAAATACATTAAGGAATGTTATAATCTATGGTGATTGTGTGCAGGTGTTCCTCCAAAGAGTAAAAGCAGTGCTAGAGCAAGTATGACTTTATTCTAGAATCAAATTTAATTAATATGAAATTCTGGAAATCCATGAGTAATGAATTTATATAGCTGTAACTGTAACGAGTTTTTATCTGATTCAGTCAATCTAGACCTTGGTGTCTTCAAATTATTGCATATTGCACATATATATTTGCCCCTTCCATATAGCTGAAACACATATTTCAGACTGTAGCGCGGAAACGTATGATTATTTTTTTGACCGACTTCCCAAAAGGAGGAGGTATACAATTCGATTGTGTGCATTTTTTTTTTTTTTGGTTTGTGCGCGCCTTTCATATAGTAAACGTACTCCGATTTTGATGATTTTTGATTCATTTGAAAGAGGAGGCTTGAGCAATGGTCCCATATTCATAAAAACGGGAATCCGACATCTCGTTCCCTCCGAAAACCGCCCCCGAAGGGGGTGGAGGGGGCAAATTTTGTCAAAAATTGAAAATCTGCGTTGATATAATTACAGATAGGACAATATCCGGAAACGTTTAAATGGAACATTTTTTCAAAGGAGTAACGGTTTTCGACATAGAGACATTTTAAACTCTCAAATATACCTATTTTCGCTATGTGGAGAGGGCGATTTCTGTCGAAAATTGAAAATCTGTTTGCAGTACATGAAAGACATAATTATTTGTAGCAACATTTATACTGAACATTTTCCCCTTAGAGTTACGGTTTTCGAGTAAAATCGGTGTTAAAATGGTAACAACTAAAATATTCAAGCGTATTTCCGCAGCGATGTACTGAGATCTCAATAATAACAACTACAAGCAAGGAATATACGTGGGTAATAGAATAAGTACTATCTTCATTGGTATTAGTGAACGTTCAACGATTTTCGTGACTAATGTTACACTCAAAAGTGTGAAATAAATATTTTTTACAAAAAATTGGACCGACTTTATTAGTTGGTGCACTGAAAAGTATAAAATAATATTAATTCTATTGGGGCTGGTACTTGTGAAGTTGGTGCCAAAAGTTACCAATCTACCTGCAACTGCACAACTTCAAAAGTAACAGCACCAATAGAATTAATATTATTTTATACTTTTCAGTGCACCAACTAATAAAGTCGGTCCAATTTTTTGTAAAAAATATTTATTAAATGTCCAATTTAAACATTTCCGGATATGGAATTTTCGTTAATTCTGTCGTCTCGGATTTTCAATTTTCGAGAAAAATTGCACCCTCCACCCCCTTTGAGGGCGGTTTTTGGAGGGAAGGAGATTTTGGATTTGATTTTCCTCAATATGGGACCATTTCTCAATTCTCCTCTTTCAAATGAAACAAAAATCGTCTAAATCGGAGTACGTTTACTATACAAAACGCGCGAACAGCCATAAAAAAAGGAATCTTACAACTGAATTGTATATCTTCTCCTTTTTTTGAAGTCGGTCAAAAATACATTCATTAGTTTATTTAATATTTTTTGGATAAATGAGTTTCTACCTACAGTATGAAATTGGCTTAAAAATACCTCATATTGTATTCAGTCTTTTCTAGTGGTTGTAACATAGACTGCAATATTCATCTTAAAGACGTGGTGTTTATAGTCATGTGTCAAACCAAAAACCTGGTGAAGACCTCAAAGTTTGGAGGGATCCGCAAAGGAAACAGAATGTCCCCTTCCTACAAACGCAACTAAAACTAAGAAAGTGAACTAATATTATAGGAAAAAATGGAAATAAGTTGAAACTGACTTTATAGGCTCTAAGGAAAAGAGGAAAAACAATCATAGCATTTCCCGTACTGTTTAGTAAAGAGTACCTAATATTCTAAAAGAACAACAAAATGGATATGGAAATGGCTTTATAGTTGACGATGATACAAAATTGAGATAAATATGTTCTTGTAAATATTGTTAATTTTATAGCACTATCCATTAAAAAATCTACAATTACGCGGAAATGGTATCATAAAATTCTCCTCCCAAGATAATCATTGAACATTATCTGGAGTTCTTAACCAATCATCCCACCCCCAATTAACTCGGCACCGATTCAATAGCGAAAGCAGCCAAGTATTTACAATATCAGAGTTGTTCTCATTTAGAAGGGTGAGTTTAAGCTACCTTAGATTACAATTGTTGACAAAAAAACAATGGAGTATTCTGCTGGGTAGATTATTCAAAGTTTCAATCTGCTATTGGCAACAAATATTAATTCAATGTTCTAATTCCATTAGTCGAATAGTAGTTTATTGAATAAGTCAATGTGTAAGAGAAACAATATGACGTAGGAAATAATTTTATGCGGCCGTTTATTTTAAGCACATACCTATCACATCTTGTACAAGAAAAAATATTATCAAGAAGAGGATGGATTCTAATTGTGCCAATATTTGTATTTCACTATAAAATAAAGTTTTTTTTAAAGTAAATGTGCCTATAATGAAACGATACAAACTTCCAAATGAAAGCGTGCCATTTGTTTAGCGAATTTGAAGAACATGGTCTTTAACTGACCGATATCAGTAGTTCAGGAGCATTAGTGATGTCCCAGTTGAAGAAGTGCATTATTCATGGATTAGGAAAATCAAAACATTGGCAAGGCTAGCAATCAGAAGTATGAACTCAGAATCAAAAAGTTTAAAACTGACATAACCATGGTTTGAAAGTTTAACGCAAAAGAGATCCTATAAATTGAAAATGTTATTCTAATTAAAGGATGCAGATTATCTCAAAAAAAACTTTTACGACTATTGGCTCCTATGAAAATTGAACCTAATCTGACCACCATTTACGTGATAACCATTTAGGTTCAATTTTCATAGGAGCCAATAGTCGTAAAAGTTTCTTTTACTCTACTCAAAACTGTCAAATATGTTCAACATATACCTGATAAAATTGTTCAGGAAGGTGACTAGAAAGTCACCGTTTGGTACAGTTTCTGCATTTTCGGTCACCCATCCAAACGCTGACCACGTTCTATACCAGTAAACTTCGAAGAATCGAAACCGACATGCTTTGTGTGCTTTAAATGTCTGAATGAACCGTTTGATACGGTAGATACATATCAAAGACATTATTAAGCAAGTAGCAAATTTTGCGCGTGTTCCTAAATACAAACCATTAGCCTGGCCAGGGTTAAAATGGCCGTGAAAAATTGACAGATATACGGACTAAATATAGGAATATGACATTGACTGATGACATAATTTAAGCCTGGCCAGACCAAATGTTTGTATTTAGGAACACGCTGATCATCTTCAGAATGAAAAAAGCTTGAAAGTTTGTATTTTTTGCTACTAGGAAGGATCTGTTCCAATAAACAGGCATATCTTGATAATGTTTATTTGTTTGTAAATCCACAATAAACATATAAAAATAGGTATTATTCGTTCACTAATGCATATTCTTATGCTCTTCCTAAACAACAAACATATAAAGTAACGACGGTCAAATATCTGGGAGTAGAAATAACAGGAATAGACGCTAGGATTAAAAACTCTAAAAATCACATCAACAGTGTTGAAAAGTTATTTAAATTTTGAACAATGTCATATTGAACAACAAACAAATGGAAGAAAACACGAACATATCGAGGCGCATCTGCCATAATGACAAAATGTGCAGTAGAAACTAGAGCAAACAAATCTGATCTCATCTCGAATGAACTTACATGATACAAATAGGTACATAACATACCATAAGAAAATGCAATGATAATTACAGAATTCAATATAACCAGAACAGAAAAATAAGAGCGAAGCGTAGACGAGATGGGATCAACCATATAGAAGGAATAAATACAAAATCTGGGTTGTTAAATAGCACTTGATGGCTGAAGGTTAACCAAAAACGCATAGTTCATTAGAAATACCATCACAAACATGTAATGAAACCTGGATCTCTACATTAGGCTATGCAAATACATTATACACAATCAACTAAAACGTAGAGAATTTAATTGAATTTAATGTACAGGGTGGGGACTTTAAATGGAACGTGGCTCATAACGGCACTGGGAATAAGATTTTTCAAAAATCCAAAAATACATCCTCAAAGATTTTTTATGGAGTCCGCTTTCATCATGTAAAAAAAATTGAGGCCCCAAAGAGGGGGCGCAGCCCTTAGCAACTTTGTTTTTTCAAATTAAAAGGCACCACTTGTGGCACCTCTTTGGAAAGCTTCTTAAAAAAGGAATTTGATAAAAAAAATCACATCTGTCAAACCATGTGTAAAAAATTTACCAAAAACTGATTTTTAACTATTTAATGAACAATTACATTAATAATAACATTAATGCTGGAATGTCACCTTTTTAGCGTGACAGTTGTTGAAAATGTACCCCATTAACCTGTTGGCACAGACCCAACCGATAGTATAACTCTTCCCTTACCTACTCTTCTCAAGACTTCTGGCCTGATTAAACGAATCTCTGCCCGAATCTTTGCATTTAAGTCTGAGGTAAACTTGACAACATCAACTCAACTCAAATCAGATTGCAAACCTTACAGAAGTACAAAATAACCATACAAAATACAGGCAAAGACGTAAATAGAGCAATCTTAGAGCCTGAAACACTAACCAAGATGAACAAACTCATTAATTTAAACAATCCAAAAGACGAAATCGATCACCTCAATCTTAGGGAATACCATTACACAAGATACCAAAGAAGAGAATGGCAAAAACCCATGCCAATACATGGGACACAGGATGGAGAAATAAGGAAGTTCCAGGTAGCAGAAAGACAACGCTACTTGTTTGAAATAGGCTTAGCGTCAGAAACTTCAACAGAGAACACTATAAAGTATATAAAACCACATTACAACCCAAGAAGAAGTAAGAACATTAAAAATAAAGCCAACATACAACCGAATTGTATACCTCCTCCTTTCTTTGAAGTTGGTCAAAAAATAAACACAATCGCTCCGTGTGAAACACCAACATGTCTAAGCAATAATGACCGCAACATTTTGGTATACAGGCATATATGTAAGCTATTTTTGAACCTCCTAAGTAGCTTAGTAACTACCGACAAGCACACAATAAAACCCACAACCACATACAATAACAACCTAAACATTTTGCATGTAAATATTCAGGGAACAGAAAAAAATATGAATCAATCAAAATGCTAACAGACCGACATGATCTTAATGTGTTATGCAAAGATGAACACTGGTTACGCTAGGAAGATATGAAGGCCACACGCCTTGAAAACCTTCAACTAGAGTCATACTTCTGCCGTACTATACAAAAGCAGGGTGGTTGTCTATTTGGGTAACAAAAAATCTCGATTTCAAAACAACAGAATTAAACACAGGTCAATTTTTATTTTCAATCTACAGAAGCCCTAAAGTTATCTTTAAAAATTGTATTGTCTTGATTTCAAAACAATAGAATTAGATCACTCGGCTAAGTGGTGAATTTAAACCTCTCGCGAAGTACTAGATAATACAAATATCTCTTTGTTACACCCAAAGCGAGTAAACAAAGACCAAAGAGATAAAAACTTCATCAAAAAGTATTTGTAGCTTCTGGAACCCTATAAACGATAAAATAGAATATTAAACTCCTCCTATCATTCTAAATTATACAGAAGTATTTAACTAGCTACTAAATTCAAAAAATCTTGAAATAATAGCCCAAAATTATTCGATCGAAGCATCAGAACTTATACATATACTAGGTAAACTTCATTCATTCAAACATCGACAGCAAAAGTTTTAAAAATAAAACCATGAAAAGGAAACTCCCACGACAACTAAAGAAACCGACGATAAACCAATTTCTCAATGGGCTACATCGAATCAATGAAATTATTTTTGAATGAATTCTTAACAATAATAATATGCAAGAAACTCATTTAAAGGCGGACGAAAGATAAATTTAATTAGGTACTAACCTGGAAGCTGTAGCAAAAAATCTGCAATGTTTATTTACCTACCTTCCGAAATGGACATTGACGAATTTAATGACCTCTTTCAGTAAATACCTACCGAATCCAAAAATAATTGTAGGAGGCTTTCACTACCATAATGTATCATGGGGTAGCGCGACAATTAACAAATATGGTATCCTCCTGCAAAATACTATAAATAACACATATCTTATTCTGATGAACACTACTGAACCCACAAGATTTAATTTATACAAATGGCTCTTTCTCTAATATTGATATTTGATTGTTTAGTCCCAAGCCCTCATTGGAAAGCAAAGAAATATACGACAACGATCACTTTCCAATTAACATTTCTATGCAGAAAAATTTTAATCTCAAATTTATCAAATTTGAAAAATAAGAACCGCGAATTGGGGAAAATTTCAACACATCATTGAAAATAATCTCTCAAACTTTGTACCTAGCAACAACATCAACAAAACTGTTACAACTTTCAACAATTACAGCAGTCTCCTCAGCTATCGAAAGACTAAAACCTGTCATCGCTCCCCAGTACCTTGGTGGAACAATGAGACGCAAGTACCAAGGGTTGCAAGCAACCATACAGTCAATGTTCTGAAAAGACATAATACTAAAGAAAACTTGCTGGAGTTGTAAAAACTCCGTACTACGACCCGACTGAGCTTATAAGGAACAAACTACAAGGCTTAAACTCTTTTCGCACTATAAATTCACGTCATTTTATTACTATAACCTCATCTCTTGCAAAAATAAAATCATCGATATTCCGCAGATATTCCCATACATTGAACAAACTGTAATAACAATTCATGAACTAGATTACAGTCTACCTAAATTAAAATTTCTATCCTGGACCCAAAGATGTATACCCTATTTTTTGAGAAACCTCCCATATAAAGATATATTCCTTAGCCATAATTTTCCTGAACTCTCGTCCAAAGGAATAATAGTTAAAATAATGAAGCCCAAAAGACCTAAAGATAACTAGGTACTACAGTCTCACATGGTATTTAGAGAAAGAAAAACTACTATCCCTCTTTCAAAATAGCTTCCGAAAAATGCGATCCACCAAAGACAACCTGGGTTATACTGGAATCAGAAGTACACGAAGCCTTTCTACAGAACCAGAAACTTATAACAGCTTTTTTATAGACCAATAAAGCTTTCGATAGCACATAGAGATATCTAATTCCTGAAACTCTGCCAAGCTGGAATATCCAAGGTCACATGCTATCATTTAATAAAAATCGAACTCGAACTACCGTCCTTTTCAGGTTAGAATAAATGGTTTCACCTCTACTCCGATACCTCTACAAAATGACACACCCAAGGATATATTTTAAGACCTACTTTATTCCTGATAGCTATAAATAGCATATTGAGCAACACGAGAGCCCCTGTCAAAGCCAACTTATATGCAGATGATCTAATAATCTATATGAAAAGCAGAATTCTTCTCGCTTTATTATTTTTACTAAAAAAATACCTAGAATATATTAATCTCACACTAAACGGATCCACCTTGATGAAAGTCGATAAAATTTTTCTCGACATGACATCTCACTACACTACAAAATGAGCTTTACCACCTATAAAAGGAAGTGAAAAATATTATGTTTTATCGCTTCCAAAAAACTATTCAATGAAAGATTCTCCTTACTCAAGAAATGGAGAGATCAAGTCATTTCCGCCTAGAACATACCCACCAACACATCTTGAAGTAGGATCCAACCCCAAGCTGTAACAACTGTGCTATCCAACTCATAGTTAAACACATCCCGGTGGACTGATCATTATATGATGAAGAAAGAAGATCGAATAAACTAGATGAAAATATCAAAATCCTCCTCAAAGGTGATTTACAGAAAGTACTAAACTTCTTAAAAGACATTAACTTTTATTGTAAAATCTAAATACATATTGATTCACTAATTGTATTTTGTATAATCCTGCTCATTGTAGAAAATGCAGAACTATTTTTATCCAAATAAAATAAAATAACACGAATTACATCTGCCATATTCCAGACTAAGCACCTTTCAAAACTCACAAATGTTTATTGGTGTAAAATGTAAAAAAAAGCATAAAACATTTTCAGAAATGAAATTTCAAGAAAAATATCAAACAGTTCAAAAACTACCTGTTGGTCTACCCCTTCTACACAATAGAAGAGTTCCTAAAGTTTCGATACAGTATTACATAGCTCTACCTGTCAGATTATATTTGAAATATTGCCTACTTTTGTTCGTAAAGTTCATATACACAGGCTTTTTTCTCAACTTCTCATGTTCTTTTGAAATGTGTACTTTTTAATTTTTTTCATACAATTATTTCCGAGAAAAATACTTTAGTTTTTCTTATAGGCACCATATTGGGTTTCTCCATATGAATTAAGCGTTTTTTTCTTATTAATTTGATATATAACATGCGGCATTTGCATTTGCCCACAGTGTCATTAGTTGGCCCTCAAGATCACCTGAGCTCACCCCTCTATATATAATAAAGTGTATGGCGTAGTTAACTGCGAAAGCCTGGAATAACTACAGACAGCGGTCTTAAATGCCAGTAACAGCACCTATAGAAGAATACTGGGGAAAGCGACGAGAATTATCAAAAAGCGATGTCAAAAATGAACATTATTTTTAGAAATGTTATGAATCTAAATTAATTGTCTTAAAGATTCAGTACCAGAGTTTGTATTAATCACACAGTAGGTTAACGCCATCTTTTAAATCATTGTTTGAAAATACACCATCTTCTTTTAAATTTGTATCGAAACGCCAAAAGGACTCGTAATTTTGTTGTTGCCTTTCCGGAAATTCTATAAAATATTCAATTTGGGCCAACGTTGCGTTTTTGTTGCACCGACTGAAATTACAAAAAAAATCATACTTTTTGCGCACAGAAAATAATTCTACCATTCTGAATCAGTGCAAACACAATAACTCACTTTGGATTACCCAGATGACTGATTGATTTGACGGTAAAATGTTTTTATTTTTCCAAAGCACACGATTAAATAAGTAAATTATATCTATCGTAAATCAATTTTATGGAATAATTTTCTTGTAAGTTACTATAACAGTGTGGCAAATGCCGCATGCTACATATCAAATTGATCAGAAAAAAACGCTTTATTCAAATATGGAAAAATTCAATAAGGCGCCCATTAAAAAAACTTCTGCCATTCTGATTCAATGCAAATACAATAACAGTCATTGAAATACAACTAACTGACAGATTTGTGAATCATATGTTTCTGTTTTTCCAAGGCACTCCATTAAACAAGACAATGATATCGTTAACCAATTTAAATGAATAATTTTCTCGTGAGTGCACTAGTGTGGCAAATGCCGCATGTTACATATCAAATTATTTTTAACATTACCCCAGAGGAACAAATCCAGAGGGATGAGGTCCCGTGATCTTGGGAGCCAACTGAAATATTGAGGAAAAATTGCTGAAACAGTTTTTTGATAAAACTGAAAATAAAAAATTACTTCGGAGCTAGTCGGAATTCTTTCATTTTGACGGTGGCATGTTAGTGAGCTCAAAATTCTGCACTACTTTTCCCATTTATCCGACTCTCTATCTCCACTATTAACAAAGATAGCCATGTTGACCCACGTGCGATGGGACAGCCTGTATACAACTATTTGTATTATTAACGTTCCAGTTTTTTAAGTTTTCTTCCCGTAAAACTTCCACTTTTATTAGTCTCGTATCGAGTTTAATAGTATGAGAAGTTGACTTAATTTAACTTTAGAAGAATAAATACTTTGTGACTACCTACCAAAGAAAAAAGATAGCAACAAAATTGACCCACAGACAGAAAACATATTTTTGGGACTAAATATTTGTGAGTAACTGGACACCGAAAATTTCAAACGATTACAACAGTCATCTCCTTACATAGCTACTCAAAGTAGCAGTAGGAAAATTTAAAAAATACTATATCCACTCATACGTCTTTCCTACCGCTCTGATTTCCACCGAATATTAAGATTGTGGAATGACCACGCATTTTTTTAAGGTACAGAAACAAATAACAATGGTCGTACATTTGACTGTTTAGCCAGAATATAAATAAACAATTAAAAAAATCAAGCATAACCTTTTTTCTGCTTTTTCTCAGAGATAGCTACACGTTATAACAGGTAGTAGAGGGCTTTAAACAAAATATCTCAAACAAGTTTCACCAAAATCGTTAGAGCCGGTTTCGCGCCACATTTCGTTCTTTCTAACATGCTTTGAGGTCTCGATTATTATTGCTAAGAAGAACAGTATTCTAAAAGGTTCAGACTATCTCAATACCAGCTTTCTGCAAAACCAATTCATGAAAACAACACAGACAGAAGGATAAACAAATTTACTTTCACCTTTATAATATTAGTATGGATTTAGTGAATTCATTCTATTTATTTGAGACGTATATATAACTTGTCTAGTAAAGACAAAAGGGAATCGTTCGTCTCAAGAACTTTGGCTCATGAATAATTCTGTTACACACTCAGCTCTCTAATGGGCCATCCCATGTTTTATCAAAACATTCATCTGTATCAGGATAGAAATCCACCACCACCAATCAGTGTTGTTGGTCTTGTAAAAAAACAATTATTTGAACTCACTTTGAATTCACTTTGATAATAAATTCTCTACAAAAAATAATTGCTCATCGAGAAGATATTCAAATTCGAATCTCTCGTCATAATAAATTATTTACACCCACTGAATTGGAATTAAATTGGATGTAATTGATTTCGCTTTTATCCACTTAGGGAGATGGCCTAAAATATGAAATATACGAGAAATAACATCATTATTACTTGTGGAAAGATGCCTAATTTTTTGAGATAGCTACCAAGTCAAAAAATTATTAACTTTTCCAAGATGAGCTTGGGACTCGAAAACTCTTGGCTTGGATTGAAACACCTGTAAGCAACTTTTCATCAAGCATGCAGTAGGTATAAGGTAAAGTAACTATAGTCACAGTATAAATACTATCCATAATCCATCAGTTTTAAATCGTTTAGTTTGAAACTAGTAGCGAAGAAAGATTGATTATGAAAACGGCAGTAATATTTATGTTGTGCTATAATGTGTTGTTGCTCGACTTTGAAAAGCGGAAAAAGTAATATATACAATTCATCTGTATGCTTATAAGAAAAGATGAATTTTGAGAGATGGTTTCGTATTTCTTGTCAAAATCCAATAAGTCCTTCCTCACAAAAATTCCTCCAAAAATGCATGGATGAAGGGTAGGGGTGACCGAGGAGTTTTGAAACAGAGGTGGGTTGAGACACCACTGATTTCCAAAAATTTTGGACCTAGCGAGCTTACAATGTAGCAGTTTAGCTACTTACCAACGCCCGAAAGTACCTAGGTTGCGTCCATTACTCCAGGTCAAATGGTTGTAACATAGTAGAAGAGTCTATATCGCACAAATCGTGAAAAGTAAGTTTTTAGACGTTTTACTCAAATCTCTACATTTTTCAATGCGTTCTTATTTCCTTGAGATTTATAAATGTATTGAAATTTCATCAATTAATGATTCAAATAATGGTGCTGGTGTAGCGGATAACTTTGTGTTTTGCTTCCTGTTTTTGATTTGATAAAAATTTGTGGAATTTTCCTTACTCTGATGATTTGAAACAGACATTTTCATCTCATCTCCTATCTCTAAAGATATTTCTAACTATTATTTACGTATAAAATGAGGTTCAATTATTTTTTTTAAGTCAAAGGCTCTATTTAGGAAAGGAAATCAAACAAATCTGAAACTTTTGTAATATTGTGAAAAGTTGACGGCGAAGCAACCGGAAATAAAACTCATAGGGTGCGTTGGAATTGTAGACAAGAAGGATACATGAAGAAGAACTGTCCACAACTTCAGACTGCCAATCTGCAGGAACACTCCAGTACTCAGATGGTGTGTAAGAATTGTGGGCAAGAAGGATACATAACAGAACTGTACAGAACTTCAAACTGGCAATATGCAGAAAAAAATCGAAATCCAGAGGAAATAAACAGCATCCAACAGAAATATCATTTTCGCTATAACAAAGACAACTCAGTTAACAAGCCTGAAGGTAAGAGGAAAATATGACCACAACGGAAAGATGCCAGCCCTCCACAAAGAGATCAAAAAGTAGAAGTCCATTTCGAAGGCACAGTTTATCCAGACGCTGCGGCAGTCCACTCAGAGACATAGGAGGTACGGGCCATGGCCGCAATAGAAGCCGACGCAGCTTTTCGAAAAATACTGAAGGTAGTGAAATTGGCTTTCGTAAATTGATGTCTTCTCGCCACATACCCAGATCGCGTGATTGCAGTTTAAGATCAGGTGGTGGTGAAGGTCGTATGGCGTTAAGATCGTATTAGCTTGTTAGAAGCAGTTCACCTGTTCTAGAAAGTCCACTCAAACGAGGAGGCAGTTGTAGTTCGATACAATATTTTGATGATCGAACAGGAAAATCAGAAGGACCACTGCGTAACCTGTCTTCCTCGGAAGGCAGGAGTGAGGATTGAAACAAGATAAAAGGATCTCCCCCAGCTTGAATTGAAGAAGGGACATCAAAGGTAAGAAAGCTATTTGTTTATAGTTGTTTAATGTATAATTTTGTACTTAATTAGTATATAAATATACAATAAACATCTGAAATATGAAACATCAAAGCGGCTGAGCGGATTTTAGCAAACAAAGAGTTTTTAGAAAGAGCTTTCCGACGGCGAAAAAATCTATATGTATATGGCCTCTAAAAGGCATTTTTTGAAATTAGAATCAAAATAACGATATTTCTGCGAAAAAATAAATTTATTGATATGAGTTATTCTGATTATTCCCATAATAAAAATAAAATAGAAAAATGACGCAGAAAAAAGCTAGTGAAAACCGCACCTCGATATCCTAAAATATCGGTGAACGAAATCGTAACTTTTAATAAAAATCTCACCCTCTGGCTTAGGCGCGTATTACCTATACAGGGTGTTTATTTTAAAACTTTCCACCTCGTATGTCTCGAAATGTGATTTAAGATAATTAATATTGAGGGACACAACTTAACCAAAGTTTGCTTCGGGTTTTCTTACACCCTGTCTCAGGCAAAAATCAAATCAAATATCGATTGATATCTCTTTAAAATATCCGTTCATTTATTTTCTTCTCGCGTGTTACATCGGGTTTTTTGTTTTTGAAAAAAATACAATTACCTGTCCCAAGTTCCTGTCTCACCATTTAAAATTTTTAAGAGGGTGCTTCTGTACACTAACTATATTTAGATTTAGATTTAAGAGGGGGTTACATTGCACTGCGACCATAAGGTCTATTGTGCCCCCCACCTAAGTTGCACTCGCCTATACGCGGTCTACAACTCGCCTTCCAGTTCCAGAGTTCTAATGAACTCCAGTATCTGGGTTGGCTTCAAGGAGGATACTTCCTCACTACTGCAGGTTGCTAGTCCAAGGCACTGTTTGCGTTGGCTAGCAATGGCGAGGCATTCCGTCACCAGGTGATCCGGAGTTTCCTCCTCTTCCCCGCAGAATCTGCACTCGTCATCCTCTGCTAGACCTAATCTCATTAGATGCTTCTTGAGGCAACAGTGTCCTGTAAGAAATCCAGTGAGTAGGTGTAGCTTGTTCTTGCTGAGATCCAAATACCTTTTGGATCTTGCAGTATCAAAGTTTTTTAGAAACTTTTTGGAATGATCCAATCCAGGGGTATCCCGCAAGAGTGTTTCTCTTACGGTTTTTTCCTTCTCCAGAAACTCCTTCTTGTAGGTGCTTTTATCTGTGCCACAGAAGGGTTCTGGGCCAGTAAATGGAGTTTGTGCTCCTTTCCTGGCAAGTGTGTTGGCCTCCTCGTTGCCTTTGATTCCCGAGTGGCCGGGAACCCAGACTAAGTAGACCCTGTTGTTATTGCCTAGCTCATTGAGCTTCCTTCGTCACTCCCATACCATTTTAGAGTCAATGGTATGAGAGTTCAGTGCTTTAATTGCAGCTTGACTATCAGAATGTATTGCAATGTCACATTTCTGATAGTTTCTTTCAAGGTTCACCTCCACGCATCTCTCAATTGCAAGCAATTCTGCTTGAAAGACGCTTGGGCAGCGGCCTAGCGCAAGTGAGCATTTGGTGCGATTCCCAAACACTCCAGCGCCTGTCCCCGTCGTGGTCTTAGAACCATCAGTGTACCATTTGATGGTATTCTTTTTGAGAGCTTGGGTTGTGAGCCCCCTGTCCCAATCTTCTCTGCTATTTAGCACCGTGGTGAAAGTTCTCTCGATGCTACTTTTCTTTGTCATTACATCACTGGGAAGGTTTGCTGATGGGATGTGTTTGGACAAAGAGGACCAAGCTCTCTGATTCCGAATTCCCACCATGTCTGAACCTTCCCTAGATAGTCTTAGAATGGCCTCATGGGCCAATCTGTCTATCACTAGATGGAGAGGTGTGAGATCTGTGATGATCTCTAGTGCCCTGGTCGGGCAAGTTCTCATGGCTCCAGTGATACAGACACAGGCTAGTCTTTGTATTCTATCGAGGGTTTTCCTCGTATTGCTCTGACTTGCCTTGCCATGCCAGGCTATTGACCCATATGATATTATCGGTCTTACAGTCATGACGTACATCCATCGCAGTATTTTTGGGTTACATCCCCAAGTCTTACCAGTCAGATTTCTGCACGCCATTAAGGCCTTTATAGCTTTGCTAGCAGTAGCCTCAATATATTTGTTCCACAGAAGCTTGCTATCTAGTGTTAATCCCAGATATTTGACTTCAGCCTTCCAGCTTATTATGTCTCCACTTAAAGTGAGAGATTTCATAGCTGGAAGTTTCCTTTTCCTAGTAAATGGAATAATTGTGGTCTTGGATGGGTTTATGCTAAGCCCCACTGACAAGCACCATTGCTCAATAGTTCTGAGGCCCTCCTGCAATAATTCGCATAGGGTGTTCGCGAATTTTCCTCGGACTATTAGGACTATTTCGTCGGCATAGCCTATACATGTGAAGCCAAGCTCCGTGAGTTTGTGGAGTAACTCGTCTACTACTAAGCTCCATAGGAGGGGAGATATTACTCCTCCTTGAGGTGTTCCACGAGTAGCTTTAACAGAGGTGGTGTGATCACCTACTTGGGCCTCAGCTATTCTCGTCTTCAACATCTCATACATCCATTTGATAATGGTCTTGTTCACTCCTCGCCGTGTGAGTGCCTCCCTGATTGACACATGTGTGGTGTTGTCAAAAGCCCCAGATATGTCCAGGAAGGCACACATTGCGATTTCTTTATTGTTCAGAGAGCTCTGAATGACCTCAGTTAGCTGATACAGCGCGGTTTCTGTTGAACGCCCCGCCCTGTATGCATGCTGACATTTATGAAGTGGTTTGTCCTTCAGAATCTCTGTTCTAATGTAGTTATCCACTACTTTCTCCATCGTTTTCAGTAAAAACGATGTTAAACAGATAGGTCGGACAGATCGGGGATCAGTCCCATTTTTCTTCCCTATTTTCGGTATGAAGATTACTTTGGCTCTTTGCCATATGCTAGGTATAAAGCCCCGTGCTAGGCAGCTTCTTGTAATCTTCAGGAGATGGGGAAGGATCTCCTCCATTCCTTTCTGTAGGAGTATTGGGAATATGCCATCTACTCCCGTCGATTTATAAGGTTGAAAGGTGTTGACTGCCCATTCCAACCTTTGTCTTGTAAATATCTTCTTAGCAATAATCCAATCTTCCTTGCGAGGATTCTTGGTTTGGATTGCTACGTCAGTACTACTGAGGGGTTCACTTCCAGGGAAGTGTGTTTTGAGAAGTAGAGCAGATCGCTCCTCTTCTCCCTCAGTGTATGTCCCGTCTGGCTTCTTGAGCGACATTAAGGGGCTGATTGCCCCTTTTGCCATGCAATCTGGCTGCAGTAGGAGTCGAAGTGATCTTTTCACAAAAAGCTTGAAAGTGAAGCCTCTTGGCCTTCCTGATCTCCTTATTGTATTGTGTGAGCTTCTCGGTGTAGCCCTGCCAATTATGGTCTCTTTTGGCCCTGTTGAAGAGCCGACGGACCTCTAATCTGAGGTTTGACAGGTTTTTGTTCCACCAAGGTGCTTCCTTGCTTGGTCGAGCTTTTGAGAGTGGGCAACTTGATTGGAATGCCTCCGTTATCGCCACACTGACCAGTTCGACCTCTTGATCCAGATCGCAGTGTGGGTGTTTGACCCCATTACTTTCGATCTGTTCCAAGTTTTGCTTCAGAAGGGTCTTATATTTAGACCAAACTGTATTTCTAGGGTTACAAGTTGGAGACAGTGAGGTTACTTCCCCCGCAATCCTAAACTATATAATCCTATGATCGGAGAGAGAGGGTTCCTCCATCACTCTCCAATCAAATACGTTATTCCTGGCAGTAAAGCTGGCAATTGTTACGTCCAGAACCTCTTCTCTTGCTCTCGTGACAAAAGTGGGGGTTGTTCCCACATTAAGGGTATCTAGATTATTAGCTAAGAGATATTCAAGTAAGCACTCACCTCTAGGGTTGTTGTTCGTGCTTCCCCAAATAACATTGTGCGCATTGGCATCACAGTAACTATGTCTCGGTTGATGCCCCCAGTGTTGAGGTGTACTAGAATTGGAACTAGGTCCCGAGTCATAAATTCTGAAACACATGTGTAATTAATGTTGTTTCTTATGATCACACAGGCACGAGGGGACTCCTGCCTCTGGTCATAGATCAATTTTGAATCTTTAGATGCCAAACCTTTAATTTGGCCTGCTTTGCCTGTCCAGGGTTCCTGGATCAGTACAAAATCCAGTTGGGATTTCGCAAACAGCCTTGCAATCACTACTGAAGCTCCCTTCGCGTGATGCAAGTTCACTTGCGCCACCTTGGAGAAGGCGATGAAGGTGCTGTAGTCTGGGGTGTAGGGGCTGGGTAGTCCAGCCTCTAATTCCCCCCCTCCTCTCTTTCCTCCTGTCCCTCATCGAGATCCATCGGGAGGGTAGTCTCCTTGGAGCTCGAGCGGGTATCTGGGTCTCGGATTATGGCCTCGACCCCCGCATTGGTTTGCCCTTCCCCCAGGACTGCAGATGATTTCTCTGCGGCCCCGGCTTCTTTGGCAGAGCCAGCAGCGGCCTCGACCAGACCTGAGCTAGCAGTTTTAGGATTATTTTTCCGTCCTAGCCCCGAGACAGACACACGTCCAAACCTAAAGTTTAAGACGCATCCTTCTGCCTTCAGGGCCTCTCCTGATTGGTGATCGATCCCAATCGTGAGGACAGTACCGGTTCCCTCCTTTTTGGAGTTGAGAACTTTCCAGGCTCCGGTACTGAGCCAGGTGTTCTGTACTTCGACGAGTCGGAGAATCTTCTCCGTCTCCATTTCGAAGCTTCTTGGGAAGTACACCGTTACAGTGACGGGTTTGGGGATGTTTTTCTCCTCCACCGCCACTAACTCGGGTCCTTCCCAAGACCTCAAGGCCGGCACTACTCCAATGAGCCAGTCCGCCGAATCCTGAGAACCGCAGTCCACCAGCATCATTCCACAGCGGAAATGTATACCGGTGAAGTGCATTCCCTTCACCTCTCCACTGCACATCTCTTCCACTAGAGTATCCTCCAGTGTTGAGAGTCACTGTGGTTCCAGGATTACTCTAGGGTAATCCTTGGGTATGATACCCACACGAATAGCCTTTACGGCCTTGGCAGCTGCAGCGTATCCAGTGGCATGCCCGGTTTTTGCTGCAGCTGCTTTCGGCTTTTTGGGCTGAGGCCGTTCCGGAGGAGTGATATGCTCCGCGCCTCTCTTTCCCGTCCCTTTTCCCGTCGGTGTTATCTTCGGGGTCGGGACAGTATGTGGTGTGGAGTGTTGAAGAGCCTGTTTTCTGGCCTCCTCAGGTGCAAGTCCCTGATGGAGGAGTCGCAGGTACTACCGCACTCCTGCTCCACTGAGACCCTTTCTCAGTGGATCGTCTCTGCCGCCCGGCTGTCCGAGTTTCGGCAGGTCGAACGGCAAACGATTTCTTTGCCGTTTGGCATTTCCCTTTTTTACAGGGAGCCCGGATGAGGAGGTGGAGGCTTTCTCCATCTCTCCTCCGGTGAGTTTGGGTTCATATGTCTTTTCCATATTGTTCCCAAGAGTAGCTGGGGACAAGTCGGTCCACTCCTGCAGAGCCCCGCATGTAGGAGTAAGGGGTTAATACAGTGGAGTTCCCCCTTGTGCTCCAAGGTCGAAACCAGTAGAGACCAGTCCTCTATCTGACCATGCATCCCTCGGCCTGGTTTCCCGCCTTGGATTTAGAATTTTTGATGAGGTTATTTCCTCTTGGTCCGGGCGGTTAAGCCAAGACCCCCCCGCATCACTGGCCCGCGAGACATGACCACAGACGACCAGGATGCGTTGGTTTGACAGGGTGGTTTCGAGGTTAGCTCGAACGCACACCTGGCATCGTTGTACCTGAGTGCAATTCCCTTAGCCACGACACTACAGCTGGGACAGGTGAAGTTGGTCCGCAGCAGGGTATTCGTGGCTGCCAATTGAATTTTTAGTCTCAATGAGCCTTATTTCCCCGCAGGCCCCCTTCTCATATAAAAGTCATCGTCAGAGGCCCCCTCCTATCCGCCACCTGGAGACGCGCCGGGTTGGCACTTCGCTCCTCCCAGATGCTGATTGACAACATCCGGACACTAACTATGAATTATTATATTTTTATTAAAAGTTACGACCTAAAATTGATGAGGATTCAAGCTGCTAATATTTTTAATGGTTCCTAGTTTTGTGATAGAAATATTAATAACACAAAAAAATATCTTTGCTGATTTTCATTTTTATATTTCAAAATTGATTAATTTATAAATATCAAATATCACTGGATTTTCCTCCGATATTTAAAGTTGTGTGAAAGATATCGAAGTGCGGTTTTACTAGCTTGTTAGGGCATAATTTTATTTATATTATGGCACTAAACCAAAATCAATAGATTTTTTTCCAAGAAATTTCTGTTTTTCTTTCCTAATATGATACAAAATCCCTACTAGCGGCAACATATCAAATTGTAATACCAATATAGTAAAGTAGATTTGTTTGCCTAAGAGAATCTCTTTCTAACGATATCTTGTTTGTTCATCCGCTTTGAAGTTACAATTTCTTAATATTGCTTACTTACAAAAATATTTTCCACCACTTCATTTTATTTTTGTAATCTTAAATGGATGAAATTTAGATAAACACCCCTTTTTTAATTTAAAATAGTAACTACGCCCCCTAGTGGCCATCTTAGCAATCTAAAAACATTTTCCAGCAATATCTGTCATGGACTGATGTTATCGAAGATGCGCCTAGCGACAACTTCTTATCATGGGTTGACACTATTTGCATCGAATTTCTTAATTCATTAAGATCATTCACCCTCATACTCTTACTAACTGAAGGGTTATAAAAGTATTGGCTCTCTACTACAGCAACTCTTTTTCAGAACACAATTTGACCGTGCAATTTCCTTTCGAGTCTCCTTCATTATTTAGTCAACAAGTCAAATAACAACCTACCTTCTTGACCTTCTGCTGTTTAATATATTTATCAATAAAATCAAGTCAATCATCAGAATGATTCTATCGCTGATCTACTGAAGATTTTGATCATGTACATGGTTGCTCAATAAATATATTTAAAAAATTCCCGACGGCCTGTAGCCAGCGGAAAGGTGAATTTCTCAAAATTAATTCAATTGAAATTTGAACATCCATATATTTTTTCTTTATTTTGTTTAAGAAAAAATTCTTTGCATTTTATGAAACATTGCTTCGAACAAAAGTTGTAGATACTGATCATATTTATAACCCAAAATTATTTTTGATGATATTTATACTACGGCCCTTTTTTGATATTTTTTTAAAAATGTTTGAAAGGTCGCCATTTTGAAACTACTTACCCGATAATGCCCAATAACGAATTCGGCCGAGATTGATTTTTGTAGCAAATTTGAACTTGATACTTCCAAAACTACGACCGCTATCGTGTTAACAAATTTCGTAATATCCCATATCTAATCTAATATATTAATACGAGCAATTCTTGTATATATATTGTAACGGGAATTTATATTAAAACTGGGTTCGATTTATTTTCACTTATTTATTTATACCAATAACTATGACTATGACAATGTCTATGACCGACTGACTATCTATCACTAACTGTCCTGTCATTGCCATCAGCCTTATATATCTAACCTAAAAAGCTCTAGATGATTCCAGTGTTGTTTTCGTTGTTTCTGGAGGTTATTTCTCAATATATGGCTTCGAGAATAGACCAGGACTTATTCTCGTTGCCTCTGATGTCTCCCTTGTTTTCTGGAATGTTTATGACACTTGTGAGTGTGTGTAGTTCATTATTCGGGTAAGTGTTCACGTTACACTGCCCCCTCCTTAACATCTGATCGTCCCGGTCAGAATCATCCTTGGTAGTACCTTGATTGATTTCCGTCCCATGGCGGAATCTGCACTTGGTTCCTGCCAGACAAACACCCTTGTTGAAGAAGTAACAGTCTATCGTCTTTCCCGAGTACACTCCTTTTGGATTGAAGCAACACCATCTGCTAGTCGAAGAACTTTTCCTACTCTTGGTCGTTGGGCTGACAATTCATCCAGTCTTCCAAACTTCCTTTTAAACACCAGAGCAATTCCTCGGCCCATACGTAGATCCTCCGCTACAAAACGGGCAATAGAAACTTCGGTTAGTAGTTTGAAAAGGTCTTGTTGAACCTCAACTGTCACACCGAGTCTGACCTTCTTCCGATCCGCGTAGTTGGACATACATATATATATATATATATATATATATATATATATATATATATATATATATATATATATTATAAATTTTATCTCGAAAACGGTTCTAACAATTTCGATGAAATTTGGTATATAGATAAGGTTCTGATTTCTAAGATTATATATATATATAAGTAGTTTCCCTCACAAAAACTCGAGGGTGTCCCCTTCGAGGTCCTTTTTATTGAATGGTTCGGCAGATTTGGATAAAAAAATACAAAAAGTGATTTTGAGACCCGAGAAATCGATTGGAGATACTTGCATTTTCAATGGGTTTGACCCTCGATGTCCACAATAGCTATTTCGAGCATGGCTCCGTAAATTTGATACAAATTCAAATATGGTGTTTCGGGGTCAAGAATTCGATTTGTGATACAGCTGAGTTCTGGTATGACAAATCGATTGGCGATACTTTCATTTTTTAATTGGTGTAACATTCGAGGTCCACGCTAGTTATTTCAGGAATAGCTCCGCAGATTGCGATAAAAATTTCAATATGGGATTTGTGGGTTGAGAAGGCGATTGGTGATAAAGCTGAGTTCTGGTATGTTTCACATTCATATTTATTTTGAAATCTATAGATTATGAGCTATGTGAGCGATAAAAGCAATAGTTACCGATCTACCCATCGCAATACATTTTAACTAGAAATATGCTCATTTTTTAACTAAGATTAAACATCCTTAGTAACTCTCATAGACCCACTCTAAATTCTGTGTTACCCGAGCAAAGCTCGGTCGCCCAGATATTACCAGCAATTCTTATATATATATATATATATATATATATATATATATATATATATATATATATATATATATATATATATATATATATATATATAACCAAACAAAGTGACAAACATTCATAGGGTTGCGGCACTATGGGCTGTAGGATAATGAAAACTCTTTTTCAATTAGCAACGTTTCGATAGCGGTGGCTATCTTTTTCAAGGCTGTATTAAAATAAAAGAAAGTTACAAAGAAGTAATTCTCATACAGTTGAGTTCAGTATTTTAATATGAGATGTAGAAATTCAATTTAGTTTTGATAACATAAGAATGAATGATGTACCTATCTATATTTAACACTCAAATCAATGTAAGTTGGAATTCGTATAACGTGTTTTTATATATAACTAATTTTCTTGATTATTTCGATGATTCTTATATCCTTTTATTAAGTACTTCTTTGTAACTTTCTTTTATTTTAATACAGCCTTGAAAAAAATAGCCACCGCTATCGAAACGTTGGTTATTGAAAAAGAGTTTTCATTATCCTACAGCCCATAGTGCCGCAACGCTATGAATGTTTGTCACTTTGGTTATACATTCTCGGCAGTGAATTACTAAAATTATATTATATATATATATATATATATATATATATATATATATATATATATATATATATATATATATATAATAAGTTATCTGGTAGAACGACTGTCTAGTTAAGACACAATAAACCCATTTTACAGTTAAAACCAACAATTTCAGCAATTAATAGCTCTAACAGTGGTATATCTCAATTAGTAACAGATATTTTGACTCGCTCATATGACTCCAATAACCAGTATTTTGTCAAATTTCCTTCCATTTTGCAGAATTTATCAATGAATTCCAACTGATGAATATGTTATTTTAAGTCTGGATGTTAAAGCTCTGTTTAATAACATTTCCTTTGATATGGCAGAAAGAAGTATTGTAAATAAATGGAAAATTATAAAACAACATTGCAAAATCTCTAAAAAAAAAATTTTAAAAACCTTAAATTTGTATTTGATACAAACGTTTTTTCATATAAAAATACATTCTATAAACAAATATTAGGAACACCAATGGGAAGTGCAGTATCACCTATTGTTTCTCAATATGTTATGGATGAACTTGTTGATCAATGTCTCAGTCGTCTTAGTTTCAATGTACCCTTCTTAAAAAAAATTGTTCTCAGCATACCTAGTAATGGCAAAGATGAACTCTTAAGAATTTTCAATGGTTTCAACCCACTGTTACAATTTACAGTAGAAGAAGAAGATATTAAAAAAACTATTCCCTTCTTAGATACCAGGCTTCGTAAAACTGATAACAAAATTATAACTCCTTGGTATACTAAACCAGGATCTTCAGGTAGTTTTATGCATTTTAAATCTGACCATCAAATACGCCAAAAAATTAACCTGGTACTGACAATGAAGAACAGAATATATAAAATTAATCATGCTTCTATGCGAAAACAAGATCTTGATAAATTAAAAAACTTGTTTATTCAATATGATTATCCGATTCCATTGATCAAGAAAGTATTATTTAGTAGTCCTCAAACTACTTTAAGAGAACCAAGAATTGAAACAACACAACCAAATAATATCAATACTTCTCTCTACCTAATATAACCCCTAAAATCAAACAGATATTGGCACCTTTTAAAAATATTAAAATAGCTTATAAAAATACAATCAGACTTAAAAATATTTTTTCAAAACTAAAAAATAAAACAGACAAAATGTTGATGTCAGGTATAGTGTATAGTATTCCATGCATGGATTGCAATAAAGTATACATCGGTGAAACAAGCAGACATTTAATAGATCGTATAACATCACACAGAATTGACATAAGAAAATCTGTGCTTTCTTGTACACTTGCAAATCATGCAGTTACTAACAATCAAACGAACATTTTTAGAGATGGTACATATAAACCAAAGAACAAATTATATTAATGCCCGAACTGATATAGAACAAATGAACATTATTTATACGTATCTATTACACTTAGATAATAATAGAAACACGGATCTAAATAACTCAATATAATCCTATATTTATTATTAAATTAAATATACTCCGTATAGCAATAATAATACATCAAAACAAAATAGCAATTATAAAAAGTTGAATGTATCTACTGACAATTTGACAAATTGAATGTCTTAATTTAATAAGACATACATTTTATACATTGATAATGTAAATATTTTAAAAGAAGTTTTAAGTTATTTTATTATATGAATCTTTACAACAATAGTTTATGCCACCTCAAATCTTGTAAGTAATCTTTTATTACCATTTGTTACAAATTGTATTATATTATAAATATTGTAGATTTCCTGACGAAGAAACAATAAATGTTTCGAAATTATTTCTCGGAAACGGCTCTAACGATTTTGAGAAAATTTGGTATATAGATAAGGTTAATTTTTTAAGATTATCTATACAATTGGCTTAACTGACAAAACGCGAGGGTGTTACCTTCGACGTCCATAATTTTTTTCTTGAATGGTTCGTCGGATTTTGATAAAAAAATGCAAAAAGGGGTTTTAAGAGCCGACAAATCGATTGGCGATACTTTCATTTTTAATGGGTGTGACCCTCGAGGTCTACACTAGCTATTTCGGCAATGGCTTCTCAGATTGCGATACAAATTTCAATTTGGGGGTCGATTGGGGATACATCTGAGTTCTGGTATGAGAAATCGATTGGCGATACTTTTATTTTTTAATGGATGTGACCCTCAAGGTCAGCACCATCTATTTCGGGAATGGCTCCGCAGATTGTGATAATCATTTCAGTATGGGGTTTGGGAGTTGAAAACGCGACTGGTGATAAAGCTGAGTTCTGGTATGTATCACATTCAAGTTTATTTTGAAATGTGTAAATTATCAGCTATGTGAACGATAAAAACAAATATTTGATGTACCGATCGCAATACATTTTAACTTGAAATATGCACATTTTTGAACTAAAATTAAACATCCTCAGAAACTCTTATAGATCACTCTAAATGCTGTGTCGCCCAGATATTCTATCTAATATATTAATACGAGCAATTCTTGTATATATATATATATATATATATATATATATATATATATATATATATATATATATATATATATATATATATATATATATATATATATATATATATATATATATATATATATAATCTCGAAAACGGCTCTAACGATTTTGATGAAATTTGACATATAGATAAGGTTCTTATTTTTAAGAATATCTAAATAAGTGGTTTCCCTGGCAAAACCCTCGAGGTCCATAAACTTTTTCTTGAATGGTTCGGCAGATCTGGATAAAAAATTACAAAGAGGAATGTTAAGACCCGAGAAATCGATTGGCGATACTTACATTTTCAATAGGTGTGACCCTCGAGGTTCACAAAGGTTCACAATAGCTATTTCGGGAATGGTTCCGCAGATTGCGATACAAATTTCAGTATGGGATTTGGGATTCGAGAAGGCGATTGTGGATATAGTTGAGTTCTGGAATGTTTCACATTCATATTTATTTTGAAATTGGTAAATTATGAGTTATGTGAACGATAAAGCAATATTTACCGATCTACCGATCGCAATACATTTTAACAACAAATATGCACATTTTGAAATAAGATTCATCATCCTTAGTAACTCTAATAGACCCACTCTAAATCCTGTGTTAAACGAGCAAAGCTCGGTCGCCCAGATATTATATATTGTAACGTGCAAAGGGGAACAGCCGCCGGTATTGGCTACAAAGTAGCGGCATCCGTTTGAAGTATGCGCGCGATATATGCTGTGGTTGGACATACCAAAAGCGGCGTCAACAAAGAGAGCGACGGCAGTGTCGGCATCTTCTGTTAAGCTGCCGACAAACGAATTTCGAGAAGCGTATAGTGGCGGCTTCTGGTCTTTGATACCGAATGCTCTGGATCCTTTATCGGGTATATATATGGGAGAATTTTCGGCAAGAAGACAGAATGAAAAAGGCAGTGTGAATAAATAGAATAGTCCGAGTAAGTTAGAGAGAATATAGTAAAGTTAAGTTGTAATTTATATTATTTTGAGTGTAAATAAAGTTAATTTAATAACTCTAAATTAGTCTCACTTATCTGCGAACCCGCATACACAACAATTTGGTGTTAGAAGAGGGATAAGTGAGTGAAGAGGCTTTTGTCTATGGTAAACACCCGAAAGCAGACAGAAAAAATGGAAGAACAACTAACTAAGTTATTCTCCGATTTTTCGAGAAGACAAGAAGAATTACGACAACAAGAAAAGAAAGAAGAAGAGGAGCGAAGGCTGCGAGAAGAACAGAAAAAGGAAGAACAACTAATTAAGGTACTCTCCGATTTTTCGAGAAAACAAGATGAGCTACGACAACAAGAAAAGAAAGAACAAGAGGTACGACGACAACAAGAAAAGAAAGAAGAAGAGGTACGGCGACAGAGAGATTTCGAACAGATTGCAGGATTATTCCGAAATGTTCAGAGAGAGAATACCCGACTTCAGGAAAACTCCACCTCGCCAGGGTAGGGGGGCGAACGCTGGCGACCACTGATTATCAAGCCCCCAAGTTACATTTGTGCTCCATCAAGAAGAGCTGTGAGAGCCTCGTTGTCCAAGGTTTTATCAACGGCAAGAAATGTGATTTGACCATCGACACGGGGGCAACAAGGTCAGTGGTACGCCCCGACATGGTTTCCAAAGAATCTATCGTGCAGCACAACATCAAGCCAATACTGGAAACTGCAAAAGGAGATTTGATAAATGTTTTTGGAGAGACCACCACCACTTTAGAAATTGGCAATGCACAATTAAAGATTAATGCAATCGTGGCTGACATAGTGGATGAATTTATAGTAGGCTTAGATGTTTTGGAAACCTTCAATTTTATCACAGTGGACTTTAAAAACAGAATGTTGAGAGTGGGCAACGAGGAAATATTTTTCTCAGCATCTTCGAACAAGAACTGTCCTATTAAAATAATCGTCACCGAAGATACGCGAATACCTGGAAATAGTGAGAAGATCGTGAAGGCGCACCTAGAAAAACAACTGGAAGGAGTTAACACTATGGTTTTTGAACCAAACGAGAACAAAGAGAACGGGGCTCTTTTGGCTAAGTGCTTAGTTAATTCCAACGACACTATTCCAGTGAGGGTAGCCAATCTATCAGTAAACAGAATGACATTTAAGAAAGGGGAAGTAATCGGTACCTGTTCGCCAGTCTCCCGGGTAACAAGATGTGAGCAAGAGGAACCCGTCTCAAAAGATGTACATTTGTCCCAAGAGCTAATGGAGAGTTTCAAGAAGACCTGGAAACATCTTAGCGAACAGGAAAAGAAAAAGGCCATCGAGTTTGTAAAGCAAGAAGCTGATGTTTTCGTGCAAGGAAAAATTACAGGGCGAACAAATTTAGTCGAACATCGGATCAACACGGGAAATGCTGTACCTATTCGCCAACCTCCACGAAGACTTCCTTTCGTAAAACAACAGCAAGTTAACACCATGGTTCAAGAAATGCTGAAGGATGGTGTAATAGAAGAATCCAGCAGTCCTTGGTCATCACCAGTTGTGCTGGTGACGAAAAAGGATGGTTCGACGAGGTTCTGTGTGGATTACAGGAGGTTAAATGATGTTACGAAGAAGGACAGCTACCCATTACCCCGAATTGACGATACCTTAAATACCTTAGCCGGATCCAGGTGGTTCTCAACTCTTGACCTGAAAAGTGGATATTGGCAGGTAGAGCTAAACAAAGAAGATAAAGAGAAAACGGCCTTTACAGCTGGAAACGACCTATATCAATTCAATGTCATGCCGTTTGGATTATGTAATGCGCCTGCCACTTTTGAAAGGTTAATGGAATTAGTTCTGCGAGGACTAACTTGGGAAACGTGCCTGGTGTACTTGGATGATGTAATGGTGATTGGCAAAGATTTCGACGAACATCAATCGAATCTGAAGAAAGTATTCGCTAGGATCCGAAGTGCTAATCTCCAGCTGAATCCAAAGAAATGCGTTCTATTCCAGGAAAAAGTCAACTTTCTCGGACATGTCGTATCATCGAAAGGAATTGAGACCGATCCAGAAAAAATTCAAGCAGTGCGAGATTGGCCCAGACCAAAGAACAAGCACGAAGTCAGAAGCTTTTTGGGACTCAGCAGTTACTACCGCCGATTTGTTAAAGATTTTGGGAAAATTGCGAAGCCACTACATCAATTAACCGAAAAGAACTCCCACTTTGACTGGTCACCAGAATGTCAACAGTCGTTTCTTGAGCTGAAAAACCGGTTGACTACTGCTCCTGTTCTTGCATATCCCTTGGACGAAGGATTGTTCGTGTTAGACACTGACGCTTCACAAAGTGGAATAGGAGCTGTTCTTTCCCAAATACAGGATGGCAAAGAAGCTGTAATTGCATATTTCAGCAAAACGTTGGGAAAGGCAGAGCGAAACTACTGTGTGACCCGGAAGGAGCTGCTAGCGGTTGTACGATCCATAGAGCATTACCACAGTTTTCTCTATGGACGGAAATTCTTAGTAAGAACAGACCACTCTGCACTACAGTGGTTGCTGAATTTCAAAAATCCGGAGGGACAGATAGCGCGTTGGCTGGAGAAACTGCAGAGTTACGACTTTCAAATTAAACACCGAAAAGGAAGAAGTCACGCCAACGCTGACAGTTTGTCACGAAGACCTTGTGGCAGTTCTTGTAAATTCTGTCAGAGGCAGGAACAAAGAGAAATAGCCAAGGATGTTGTACATCTCCAACAAATGCAGATTAGGAATAAGGAAACGGAAAACACCGACGAAATCACCAGAGACAACTTTAGAAGAGAACAAATCGCCGACAAAGATTTGACGATAGTACGGGGCTGGCTAGACCAAAAGCGACGACCTGAGTGGCAAGAAATATCCAGATTTGATCAGACAGTCAAGGGATACTGGGCTCTGTGGGATTCGTTATGCTTACGAGATGACTTGATCACTCGTAAATGGGAAAGTCCAGATGGTAGAAGCATTGTGTATCAAACCGTTGTACCCCGAACAATGGTAGCTGAAGTACTTCGTGAACTGCATGGCAGTCGCAGTGGAGGCCATTTTGGAGTAAATAGAACATTGGCACGTGTGAAAGAGCGATATTATTGGATCAACTGTCGAAGAGATGTGGAAGAATGGTGCAGAAGACGTGACCTCTGTGCTTCTAAGAAGGGTCCGAAGACACGATCCCGAGGGAAAATGAAGCAGTATCTGTCAGGTGAACCTTGGGAAAGAATTGCGGTGGACATTGCAGGACCATTCCCTACGACAGATTCTGGAAATAAGTACATCATGGTTGCCATGGACTATTTCTCGAAGTGGCCAGAAGTAGTGCCGATGCCGAATCAGGAAGCAGTTACAGTGGCCGAAGCCCTTCTGGAAAACGTGATTTCCAGACACGGATTACCCTTGGAGCTACATACCGATCAAGGTAGAAATTTTGAATCCGAAGTATGGACGCAGTTAATGAGGTTGCTGGGGATACGGAAAACACGAACAACCCCACTTCATCCACAGTCAGATGGAATGGTTGAGAGGCACAATAGGACCATCAATCAATACCTCTCACTCTTTGTGGATGAGCACCAACGTAACTGGGATAAACTGGTACCTCTCTTTCTTCTGGCCTACCGAAGTTCCCAGCATGAATCTACTGGCTATACACCATCGATGCTCTTGTCTGGAAGAGAAATGAAGCTCCCCGTAGATCTGATGTTTGGCAGACCATCAGCCGACGATCATGAAGAAGTGTCTCTTCCACATTATGTAGCTGACCTACAGGAGCGACTTAGAGTGGTCCATGATTTTGCCAGACAAAAGCTTCAGTTGAAGAGCGACAAAATGAAGATGAGACTTGACAAAAGGCAGTCATTAAACTCTTTCAACGAAGGCGATGCAGTTTGGTTGTACCAGCCACAGCGAAGGAGAGGATTAAGTCCGAAATTGCAAAGACCTTGGGAAGGACCATGAATAAATAGAATAGTCCGAGTAAGTTAGAGAGAATATAGTAAAGTTAAGTTGTAATTTATATTATTTTGAGTGTAAATAAAGTTAATTTAATAACTCTAAATTAGTCTCACTTATCTGCGAACCCGCATACGCAACAATATTAATACGAGCAATTCTTGCATATACAGGGTTGTCCAATAAGCGCCCGGTGGTCTCTAGCGATCTTACCGTTGAAATAAGAAGAAAATGTTCTTTATAAAAAGTGTTTCTTTTCGGGTGTTCTTTCCGGGGAAAATAATTTCAAATATGGCGGACTTCCGGATATACCAGAAGTAGACATCAACTTCCTTATTTTAAATAGAACACCATGTATATTTTCACATTTTTGAATTCAGCATCGATTTAAGGTCCAATTTGTTAAGCATAGTTGTTGTCTACGGTGTCCCCATTTGAAGTTATTCAGTAATCTTAAGAAAATTTTACGTTTATGTAGTACTTCACAAAAATTGTAATATCTCGGAAACTACACCCGATCGAAACATGAGGTTTTCGCTGTTGCAAAGACCGAAAAACGTAGTTATGTTTTAAATTAGCATTACTTCAAAAGAATTTTAAATAACTACACTAGAAATTTTCAAATTTGAAAAGTTTGAAACATGCAAGTCATTTTTTTTCAAATGGGATGGTATGTTAAGTTTCATATCCATGAATGCAAAATTTAACCCTCTTTCAATTGTATTAAGTCATATTTAGGTCTATCTCTGTTGGTTTTCACGGTATTAACGCTTTTTTAATAATTCTATAACGGTACGGAGAAAATGGAAAAATACTAGACGGCATGGCTCACAGTTACGTCAAAGGAGTATCCTTGGAGAATGTTAAAAAAATTGTCTTCTCGCATCTCGAGTGTACGGCGAACGTACTTATGTTTTAAAGGTAGCATTACTTCAAGAGAACTTTAAATCATTACGCTAGCAGTTTTCAAATTTGAAAAGTTTGAAACATGCAAAAATCTTTTTTTTTCAAATGGGATGGGATGTTAAATTTCATATCCATGAATGCAAAATTTAATTTTGTTTCGATTTTAGTAAGGCATATTTACGCCTATCTTTGTTGGTTTTCAAGCTATTAGCGATTTTTAAATTATTCTACAATGGCGCGGAGAAAATGAAAAAATCGTAGGCGACATGGTTTAGTTGGTGAAAAACTAGTGGAAAACAAACTATGGCAGGGATTTTATTGGTACAGATTTATTTCATTAAATATTAAAATTGCCGACCATTTTCCTGTAAACACATATTAAATATATCAGTTAATGATCTATCTACATTATGTAACATTATGGATGTAACAGAATTGAATGCCGCTCGTATTGTTTCCCGCATGTTTGTTGCTGTTGTTGGGGGTATTTTGTAGACCAGATCATTAACGTATCTCCAAAGGAAAAATCCAATTTTTTTTAAATCTGGTGACCTTGGTGGCAAGGCAACGGGTCCACGTCTTTCAATCCAGCTTCCTGGAAATCTTTCATCCAGAGTGTTTCGGACTCTGACACTAAAATATGCAGGCGCTCCATCCAACTGAAACCACATTCTTCTCAACAAATCCAGTGCTAGATTTTCCAACAGACCATCTAGATTTTCATTCAAAAAATTTTGGAAGATATTTCCAGTAAGGTGTTCATCAAAAAAATGGGGTCCTATTATGTGGTGTCCAATATGCCACCCCAAACGTTAACACTCCATCTATGCTGGTTGTCGATCGTCCTCACAAAATTCGGATTGGCATCCGCATAGAAATGTAAATTATGCCGGTTTACACAACCGTTATTATGAAACGTAGCTTCGTCAGTGAATAATAGGGCATTAAAAAACAATCCATCTTCTTGTAGACGAGCAAGACCCCAATTTCAGAAATTGGTTCTATTTTCTAAATCTTGCTCTTTAAGTGCTTGATTTAACTGCACATGATAAGGACGATAATTATTCTACGCTAAGATCCTTTTTACAGACGTTTATCCAATGCCCAAATCGCAACTGATTAGAAAATTGAGACGTCTCTGCCATTAGCAACCGTGCCGGATTTGTATGAAGGTGATTTTGACCCTGATCGACTAACACTACATAGAGATATATTACGGAACATTAATTCGTAAATCGAAAAATATTGACATAAACAACCTCGAAGATGCAGTATGTTTCTTCAAATCTGATGATGAAGGCAATAATAGGTACCAGAAGTTTTTAAATTTGTGAGAATGCTACTTACTATTCCCGTATCGACGTGTACGGCTGAATGATCGTTTTCCGCTTTAACCCATTAACGGCCAAGCAATGAAATAAACAATTTTTTCAAATGTTTTTTATTGAATATGGTTCAAAGTATATCAACTAAGACATTTATCAAAAAAAACAACAATAGGACAAAAAAATAAAGGGGTGCGTATACGCACCTTTGGCTTATACCATTATAAATTAAGATAATTCATTGAAAAGTTCTGTCTAGTTTTTTTGTGTGAAATAAGTCAAAACTTACAGGATGCAGGTGCATTTTACATTTTCAACATAAATATATTGTATTACTTTTACATAATCTACATTTCTTCCTGGCACTTGTTTCATGTTTTTTATCCAATGGCCAATATTATCAAATCTGACATCCTCCAGCAAACTATCTTTGGAGGGACGTCCATAACTTGAGTAAGCTACCATATCTGTGTTGAGATTTCCATCAAATCTTTCATATTTCATGAGCGAAATTGCTTATAGTCGAAATCTTATTTGTGATATTTTATTGTCATTTTCGCATAACTTTGTATTTTTTCTTATAAGATTTCTCGTATTTTCCCATTCTGCTGCAAATTTCACTAAGTGGAAAATCATCTTCAGCGTCATAAGTTCCAGCAATTTCTACATCAATATTGCCTTCTCTCATGAGATTATCTGTCAAGATCCTCATCATCAGTAATGTCTATTTGGTGGAATATACGTCACTTCTACTTCATTTGCATTTTCTACATCAGAATCTTTTTAGCGACATGCGAGAGATTCCTTCGTAGTCAAAGGTCGTCTTAGGTCATACATTTCCTGTTTTGTAATTGGTCCCAATGTTCTTTTCTGGCCAGGCATCTCTCTATAAGTACCTGGCTGATCCATTTGGCTGCGCTGTTGTATAATTTTAAAGAACAGTAGTTGACACCTCACCTTTTGTTACTTTTGAAAAGGGTCAGAAGACTATAATGCCTACTCCTTATTGAAACCTTAGATAAATAATCTTCACAGTAAAAGAATATTGAATAAAACACTGATACACATTCTCACTGTCACAGTGGAAATAGAAATATGGGTAACATAAATACAACTGATCATCTGACCATGATTTCCGGCGATACTGTTATCCGCCAAAGGTGTGTATGCGCACCCGCGGTATTTGAATCCTCATTAGAATTTTACTAGCAGGCTTTCATCCAAGTGCGTAATTCAGGATAACATATGGTGGTATTCTAAGGCTATATTATGATGGAATCAGTCTTTATAGTGCCAAGAAGTGAATAAAGAACTACTGTTTTTATAATGTTGTCGAATTGGCGAATCCAATTACCACACCAGGTGGGAGGGCGCCACTGTAGATAGGTACTGTTTATCGGAAAGAACAGCTGATTCTATGTAATCTTTATGAGAGTACGTTAGTAGTGTGAGTTGTTTGATCTGTGTTTGAGGAATATTATTGTGTTTTGAAATAAAAATAGTCGTTGGTTATTATAATAAAAGGATTCAATAATGAAAAGTAAGTACAATCATTCATTAAAATTACAAAGCGAAACAAATATGTACACGTAAATTTTGCTCACCTTGCAGATATAATTGCTGGTATCATGGAAGCGGAGGTACAATAAGTGTTTTTATGTTTATCTTAACTGAAAATCTATAATAGGTGGTGATATAAATAAAATTAAAATGACTTGCCATACCTGCAGTTTTGTTTATACAGGGTGTAACTGAATAAGTGTAAAACATTTAAGGAGGTGATTCCTCATCGAAAAAAAGATAGGATCTTTCATATAAAGAAACTTCATTGGAGCATCCCTTGTTAAGATACAGCCCCTTAAAGGGGGTACATAAAATTTGTATAACAATTTTTTTCACAAGCACTGAAAAAGTTACAATATTGAAATTAACCTGACGTTTTGTACTACCAAAAAGACACTTAGCCAGTAATTTATTTGGTTTACCCCATGGTTGTAAGGGGTGAAAAACGCAACCCCTAAAATTTATTTCCAATGTAACTTTTTGTCTTATTATTTGTTTACCATTTAAAAATTTATTTCCGATAGCCTGTTTCATTCTAAACAAAAAATGTCTCTTGGGTTTTTTGCCCAAAATAAACCAGTAAGCAGCAAAACATTTATTTTACGAACAACTACAGAGATACATCGTCATAAATGCGAACTGGATTTATTGTTATTTTGTAGTTAGTACCTGCATTAAACGATTAAAGGGTAATAAACAAAACTAAGTTATTAATAACAACACACAACATGTAGAAATCATAGTGAATGTTCAATATGTCTACCTTCAAACATTACGCATGCGTCTAGACGTCGGCGCATTGAGCCACGTATTCGCTCAAATATTCCTGGAGTCTCTCTGATTACCCTGCACGCATCGATGATGCGGTTTCTTAAGTCCTCTACATCGCGAACAGGAGTACGATATACCAAATGCTGTGAATGGCCCCAAATAGAGAAATCGAGAGGATTGAGATCCGGGGATCGAGCGGGCCATTTATGTGGTCCTCCTCGACCTATCCACTGATTTGCATATGTTTCAGTTAAATGCTGACGTGCTACTTGACTAAAATGGGCGGGAGCCCCATCATGCATAAAAAACATATCCCTTCTGACGCCCAAAGGAACTTCCTCCAGCAGTACTGGATGCACTTCTCTTAAAAATTGAACGTATGCCTCACCATTTAATCGAGGAGGTAGAAAATGAGGCCCAATTAAATCATCCCCAATAACTCCGAGCCACACGTTAAGAGAAAACTGTTCTTGATGGCTAGTTTCGACAATAGCGTGAGGGTTTTCATCAGCCCATATGTGGTAATTATGAAAATTAATAATCTTGTCCCGAGAAAAACTACATTCGTCTGTGAATTCTATCGTCTTCAGAAAGTCACAATTTCTTCTAATCATTTCCAGCATCCAATTGCAAAATTTAAGACGGTTCGGAAAGTCTCGCGGTAACAGTGCCTGTACTCGTTGCAGATGGTAAGGGTATAAGAGTTGTTCCTTTAAAATTCGAAATACCGTCATATGATCAACATTTAGCTGGAAAGCAATCTTTCTAGTACTGGTAGTAGGTTGTTCTTCAATCAAATTAAGTACTGCTTCCTCAAGCTGTGGTGTTCGTATTTCTCGATGGCGACCACAATCCTGCGTTCTTTTGTCGAATGAACCATATTCTCGTAATCGTTGATGAAGTCGAGCAAATATTCTATGTGAAGGATGCTGCCGTTGAGGATACATTTCAGCATATCTTCTAGAAGCTTCTAACCCATTCCCCTGCGACAGACCGTAAACGTAATGCATATCAGCCATTTCCTCATTTGTGTATGCCATTTTATTAACAAGTGAATTATTAAAGTAACAAAGTAAGAACAGAACAACAACACACAATTAGTATTAATTCAATTTCGAAAATTCCCAAACTGACAGCATCATACCAATTTAATTGTCACTATCGCTAATAGCGACCTACTAGATAGATTAGTTTCGTATTTTCGCATTTATGACGATGTATCTCTGTAGTTGTTCGTAAAATAAATGTTTTGCTGCTTACTGGTTTATTTTGGGCAAAAAACCCAAGAGACATTTTTTGTTTAGAATGAAACAGGCTATCGGAAATAAATTTTTAAATGGTAAACAAATAATAAGACAAAAAGTTACATTGGAAATAAATTTTAGGGGTTGCGTTTTTCACCCCTTACAACCATGGGGTAAACCAAATAAATTACTGGCTAAGTGTCTTTTTGGTAGTACAAAACGTCAGGTTAATTTCAATATTGTAACTTTTTCAGTGCTTGTGAAAAAAATTGTTATACAAATTTTATGTACCCCCTTTAAGGGGCTGTATCTTAACAAGGGATGCTCCAATGAAGTTTCTTTATATGAAAGATCCTATCTTTTTTTCGATGAGGAATCACCTTAAATGTTTTACACTTATTCAGTTACACCGTGTAAATGATAATAAACGACCAGTTTGAAAACAAGTGTTTTTCCCGCATTCACTAGATATATTTTAAAGATGAGAGAATAAATATATATAAAAAAGTACAGTTAAATCTAAAGAATTACAATATAAGATGTTTATCGTATTTTCTTAAAAGACCAAGTATTTTTATGTGAGAAAACAGTTCTATTACAAACAAAAATCAATTAATCAGTACAGTGACTCCAAATGAGATGTTTCGCAAATTTTCTGAACATAGCAAGTAAGTTACTAGTAAATTTTGAGCCATAATACATATTAGATATTATATATACATTAAGGAACATAATATAAATGAGTTAATTACTTTAATAAAACTGTTTCCTAAGCTAATCTTCTATCCACTTTCTCGACCACTCCAAAATTGTTCTTAGTATAGAAAAATCCTGATCCTTTATTGGGAAAACGATGAAAATGGATTTTCCTGTTCTTATGTTTCAGCTGTGACAACTATATTACACCACAATTTGTATTAAAAACAGTTTTCTTCGGCATGATGAGTGAAATTCACATGTTAACAAATACGAATGTAAACAAACGATTACCTATCTGTTCTCAGTTGGCACTGTTACCAGCAGAGAGTCAACGCTTGGCCGGATTAGTTGAAAACTTATGTCGACCTCGCTAACTTCAAACCACATATTATAATATTTATGATCTAATAAACTGACTTATATGGTCAAGAGAACATAAAAGGACATTTATAAATACTTGCCAGCTTAAAAACTATTATAGCAGTTTATGAAAAAAATAAAATTTAAAAGGGTGCTTACACGCACCTTTGGCCGTTAATGGGTTAAGAAGGCTAAAAACATACTTCTGCAGTACTATGACCCAACGTGCAAGAGTTTTATATAGTAAAGGTACTCCGATTTTGATGATTTTTGATTCAATTGAAAGAGGGAACTTGAGAAATGTTCCCATATTCGTAAAAACTCAAATCCGAAATCTCATTCCCTTCAAAAAACATATTATAACCTTGGGGAAATCTTCATATCTTATAATAGATAATAAATCACAGTCGATGAGCACCCATGAGGTTTTGGAAAAATCGGCGCCTATGGCGGTCTTCAACTACAGTACTACAGTTGCGAGAACATTAAACTCATTATCTTCAGTTATCACACGTTTTCTTCTGCTATGATTCTCTTAGTTAACTGATCCGGTCCTATCAAATTTATCTATCAGCCCTTCAAAATACTTGGTTCTGGATGCCTTCTATCAGGAAACCGTTATCTACTATCTTATTTGGAAATCTGTAAAGCAAGAGTAATGTGAACGATAAAAGCAATATTTACCTATCTGCTGATCGCAATACATTTTAACTAGAAATATGCGCATTTTTGAACTTAGATTAAACATCCGTAGTAACTCTTCTAGACCCACTCTAAATCCTGTGTTACCTGAGCAAAGCTCGGTGGCCCAGATATTATATATATACTTTTGAACCAAAACTTTTTTGGACCTACTTAGATATATAACATGCCGTTGAATTTTTTTCGAAATTCAAAAGTGTGAACGATCGCAATTGGTACATTTCTATAAGAAATTTACCTAAAAATCACAACTCAAATCAACTTTCAAGATAAATACTCAAGAGGGGTATATTCAGGTAATATTTTCTAAACATCAACAACCATTAGCTTGAATGCGTTTATTTCATCTTCCTGAGAAGTTCCCCATTGCGTTTGTGAACATGTCTCGAGGAAGGCAGCTCATTTCTAATATTCTACATGATATGGGAAGAGTTTGAATCAAACTTTAAACATTTTATTGTTTAAAAATAGAATTTACAGTCATTTCACTAAATACATTTTATCTGTCAAATTTTCTGACATTGCTTCAAAAGAGGTATGGGAAATAATAGTTGTAGATTCGTGAAATTACTTTCCTTGCTTTTTGTTGTTGTTGTAAATAGAGGAATTTTCGTTTCTCCTAATTAACTATTCAATCTTATTGAATAGAACGCTTAGTTTTCAGTACAGTATGTTATCTTGTGAATAATAGAAGTCCGGATCGTGATATTCAGAGATATCTCTTCGCTCTCATTGCCTACATTGACTTTTCGCCTATTATTGATAATGTAATGTTCTCAATGATGCAGATCTTAAAGCTAAAGATCCAAAATACTTATTTTGAACATCGTAAGACTGCAAACAAAATGTTGATCTTCTTCTCTTATATTTCGGATACAATCCTCGATTCTTTGGAAGTTGTCATATTTTTAATTGTCTCTTGATAATTTTGGATAAGATGTTGGTTCAGAGAGAATTGTTTATTGAAGTGGCTAATTATATTATTTTGGTTTATTTTCAGGTTGTCTAGTGTGTTATCGTATTTTTCTCCATTGGTAATTTCTAGGTTCCCTGAGAAAAATTTAAAGACTGGCCCTAATTTATTGATAAGGCCTCGTTTTGTTCTATTATTCTTATTATTATCGTTTAAAATATCCGGGTGAATCATAGTTAGTTTTTCTTTCAATTGTCGTACCGTATTTTTATATACTCTAGCTCGATCATCTGCGCCATTACAATTCTTTTCTTTGATATGGTGTCGGATTTGTAGGTATACGAAATTTTCTAATTCCATGAATTTGGAATTGGATAGTTATGTGGAAATATTGGATTCTGGTAGGACCTAATTTTAGGAGTAGGATACCAGGGATATTGTTAAGGGATTTGATTTTTATTTTAGGTGTGGTGGCTAGAATGCTGCACACTATTGTTAGGTTTGATATTAGTATTAGATGACGAAGGATTATCGGAAATGTGATTTTTCGTTGAAACTTTCTGAGAGGTTTAATTTCTTGTTTGATACAAGATTTCTTTTGCTGTTTTTATTTTATGGCCTAAATCTTTCTTTACATTAACGTGTCTATATTTTGGAGTTCTTTTATTTCTCGGTAGTGTAGAAATATAGGCATCTAGTGTAGTTATTGGTGGTGGGTCGATTCGGTTTACGTTTTGTTTTTCAATATGTCGATCTTTATTCTTTTTACTGCTTCCATAAACCGGTTAATAAAGACATAAAGAGTATTCATTTTAGTTCTTAAATCATCTAGGTATGAATTATATTGGTTTTTGATTCTATTTTTAATACATCTTTATTATCTAGGTGGCCAAATAATAGTTCAATAGGCCTGAAATTCGTAGTACCTACTGTGTATAGATGATTGATGCGGTTTCTATCAGGTTTTATGATTAACTTTGGTTTTGGATGGTTAATGTTCGCATTGTCTCAATAAGAGTACTATAAATATTTTTTACAAAAAATTGGACCGACGTTATAGTTGATGCACTGAAAAGTATAAAATAATATTACTTCTATTGGTGATGGTACTTTTGAAGTTGTGCAGTTCCAGTTAGATTGATAGCTTTTGGCACCAACTTCACAAGTACCATCACCAATAGAAGTAATATTATTTTATACTTTTCAGTGCATCAACTATAACGTCGGTCCAATTTTTTGTAAAAAATATTTATTTCACACTTTTGAGTGTAACATTAGTCCCGAAAATCGTTGAACGTTCACTATACCATATCAATGAAGATAATACTTATCCTATTACCCACGTATATTCCTTGCTTGTAGTGGTTATTATTGAGATCTCAGAACATCGCGGCGGAAATACGCTTGAATATTTTAGTTGTTACCATTTAACACCGACTTAACTCGAAAACCGTAATTCTAAGGAAAAAATGTTCATTATAAATGTTGCTACAAATAATTATATCTTTCATGTAGTATCGAAAAATTTTCAATTTTCGAAAGAAATTGTCCTCTCCACATAGCAAAAATACATATTTAACATGCGTCTATCTCGAAAACCGTAACACTTTTGAAAAAATGTTCAATTTAAACGTTTCCGGATATTGTCCTATCTTTAATTATACCAACTCAGATTTTCGATTTTCGAGAAAATTCGCCCCCACCACCCCTTTGGGGGCGGTTTTCGGAGGGAAGGAGATTTCGGATTTGCGTTTTTATGAATATGGGACCATTTCTCAATCCCCTTCTTTCAAATGAATCCAAAATCATCAAAATCGGAGATCGTCTACTATATAAAAGGCGCGCACGAACCAAAAAAAAAAAAAAAAAAAAAAAAAAAAAAAAAAAAAAATAAAGCAGACAGTCGAATTGTATACCTCCTCCGTTCGGGGTTCGTCGGTCAAAAATTCGTCTCGATCGGGCTGTTAGCGTTATTTGGTGTTCGATATTATATGAATTTAATAATTTTTGAATGGGTCGGAGTTGAACTGACCATCTGTAACGAGGATTTTCGGTATTTTGTGCTTCGAAAGGATTTTGATAAAATTTTTAATTATTTCCACCGTATTAGAGGAGATTTACTCCTAATGCATAAAGAATTTTGAAAAGTTGTCAACGCACGTTAAATATTTATGTTTGTTACATGCAAATATGTCCATATACACTATGTCAAATGGAACTTTGGGTGTTTAACTAGTTTGAAATTTGTATTTGTATTCTTTCCACAGAAATATAATAAAGACATAGGGAATTTATCTATGATGAAGACTAGAACGCCAATACAGTACGATCGAGATTCAGTTAAACGAACCTACATAGGAGATAAACACCTACAACTTGTACATGCGCAGAACAGCCTTTCTTGCAACGTCATTGTTGGCTGTTTTGCTTGCTATTTTTCAGATGAAACTCGGAATAGATTATGTACGATTAGGTAGGTATAACTGGGAAATCCAGTGAGCTCGGAAATACCGCCCCAGAAGCAATCGTGACTAACAACATGCGCATTACACCACGTAGGCAATGATTGGAGTATTTAATCTTTGCCGTAGAGAATTTATCTATGCATTACACACTAGAAGAACAGCAGGTTCGGCTTTTACTTTTAGAAGTTGTTTACAACCATTTTTTGATACCTGTGTGCTCTCGTGTATTGTTTTTCCCACAGGTCCTTGAAATATAACTAATAATTGTATGCCTGTTGAAACAATTTTTTTGGAAACATCTATTCATCATGCATCAACAACTTCATACCAGGATGAAAACTTATTCAGTAACATAAAAAAACACATTTTCTATATATCCCGTTATGAGATGAGTCACAAACTAAAAATAATTAAAGCTATCACAAGAATTCAGGATTAGATTTTTCAATATAGCAATGTCGCAAAGCGAGAAAATAAGAGACGAGCTAAAAAAGATTTTCCAAACTGATTTTATTCTCGCATCAGTAAAGTGCAGAACAGAATTTATTATTCTTCTGTGATTCAGATTCATGTATAACAAAAATCACAAAATAAAATGTAACTGTTGTAGTATTGTAGTGTTTTTTAGGCTTACGTAAGTCCAAAAAACACTTATAGGGTCACTCGTGTGTCCGTCTGTCCGTCGTTCACTGTCAATTATCTCCGAATCTACTCGACCGATTGAATAGAAATTTTGTACCAGATATCAATTTCTGTGACCCAAACGCAGAGGTGTGACATGAATAGATAAAATTTGTATATGGGGGTGGAAAATTAAAAATTGAAAACTGCATCGTGTGGCTTATCAAATGGAAGATCTTGCTGTGAAGATCGTATAGGTATTATTTTTTGCATTTTTAAAATAAATAGTGTCCAAGTTATTCCAGAAAATAGACGAAAATTGACCATTCCTCCCCTTATCTCCGAAACTACTGAACCTAAAGTATTGAAAAAAATGCAGAAATTAGTTTTCTACTTATAGATTATAGTAAAACCTATGAGAAGTCCATAATTTTAAAATAACATGGTATATCACTCAATATTGATAAATTTGGGTTAGATTTTAAAAAAATGGACGTACGGAACCCTCTGCACGCGAGTTTATCTCGCACTTGTCCATGTTTCTTCTACTCCATCTGCTACTACTGACAAAATTTCACAGAAAAGTGAAATAAAAAAATCATAGTATCATTGGCAATGAAAATGTTGATTCAACATTTGCAATAATAGTTTTCTTTTATTGAAATATGAACAAAAACCCTTCCTAAAAATGGAAATGATGAGATCATAAAAAAAATTACAGATTAATTTGATTTTTTTTAATGTATCTGAGTTTATAAAGTGCTCTAGCTCTTATAAAATAACTCTTCACTAACTAAACTAAAGCTTATTCATATCAGATTCACTGCCCTGATGATACGTTTGAATATTCTGCTCAATATACTATTTATTGAGCAAAAGCAAAAGTAGGTCAGTTTGTCCCATAGATAAATTCTGGTTTGTCCTATGGGGTACCAGGTTATTCAGAACTGATTAGCGTTCTAGTCTTTATTATATTTCTATGATTCTTTCGTATTTTCTCTTTTGACAAATTACGCAATTAATCTCATGGCTTTGACAGTCTTTGATTACGATATTATTTCTTTTTGTAGCTCTAAAATTCTGTTGTGATTGATGTAATGTAGTTTATTTAAAACTTTAATCATGGGGGTGGAATTCTGATTGTCTATACTGTTCATCGAGTTTTGGCGAGAAACCCAAATGAATTTCAGATATTAGTCTGAACAATGTCATGACAGTTGAATTTTCCAGAGGAAGGAATGGCTGGCCCTGCGACATGATCTTACAAATTTATAGCGAAACTGTGTAAATATCAATAACACCAATATATTAACAACAGAGGCAAAAGAAATCCTTGCAGACTTGAATTTGGACGATGTATTATAAAAAAATATGATATTGATATTATTGACGTTAATTTAAGATGGAGATCATTTAATTTCATACCTGTTAACACATATTACAGGATTTGTTGTAGAATTCATCAAAATAAATGATTAAATGTAGAATATGTTTGTCCACCACTGAAGACATGGAAAAATTTCTGTAGATGCAGAAAATTTTAAATTATTAAATAGAAAAGACAAAGGTGGTCTCATATGGCCATCACAAACTATTATTGGCATTTGTATTTTCCTTGAGAAAAAAATTCGGAAGGTTCTTGAGATTACGAATAATTGTCTGTAGAAACCATTTTTTTGGACATTCATTCATCATACTACATGAATTTTAAACCAGGACGAAAACTTATTCAGCAACCTAGAAAAAACACATTTTTGATATACCTCCTTATATTATTATGAGTCACAAAATGAAAATGATAAATGCTATAACAAGAATTTGTATCAGAATTAGATTTTTTAATATTGCAATGTCGCAAAGCGAGAAAATAAGAGGCGAGCTGAAGAGGAAAAAACTTTCCAAATTTTATTTTCCCATCAATAAAGTTCAGATCACAGAAATATTTATTATATTTCCCTATTTTTAATAATATTTTAGCTCTTTGCGAATAGAAATAATATACCGTCTCATTAAAGCGACGCCGTTAGTGTTTTTCATATTTTCATAAAGAGCCAATCAAAAATAAAATGTGAGAATGAGGCTTAAAAGATAACAATTAGAGTTATTAAATAATTCATTATATATCTTTAATTAAATTTAACTTATATTTACCACATATTGAAAAATATCACCGTATGCATACAAGCTTCTTATGTCTAAATTTATTATAAAGCTATAAGTAAGATTTTCTCAAAATATATGAAGAAATGTATAAACAACAGCTTGTTGACTTTATTAAAAGGAATCCCAGAGCCAATATCTAGTAAGTACGTAATGCGACAAAATATATAAAGATGATACAAACATATAAAAGTATACATCATATATTAAATTTTAGGGAAACACCAATGCAGCTTCTTAACTAACTACTATGTGTACCAACAATGGTACCTATATATCTAACTTTTATGAATAAACTGTGCGCCCATATATGGTTAGAAGCATTGACTACGTTAAATCAGTTCTGTACACCATACCGTCACGCTTCCTATTAAAATTAATGCAAGATCCATATGCTCTAGTTCACAACAAAAGATTGGCTAAATAGTTCCACTATAACAGCATGTTTATTTCTACATTTCGGTTAGTTTTATCACTTCTGCTTGATTGAAACCGGTGTTTTTATAGAATGAGTCGAGGGGGTTAATTGGAATTGAGTTGTAGATGGTAAGTTCTAAAGAGTTGGAAGAAATATTGAACAATATGAGTGATAGAATACGAATTCAAGTCGGATACTGAAAGCTCAGTAGGTGATCCGGACCATCACAATTTGAGATCATCAGATAGTACGGATACTGAATTTGAAGTTAGAATAGTTGTAGAAGGACGTAGGCTGGAAATTTTTGTTCAAGCAAACCCAAATATCGAGGCTGCAAACATCACTTGGGATAACAAAGTACACTAGACTTAAAAATATATTCTCATAAGGACAACAACCCAAATGAGAACATCCAGTTGCCAGTCGCATAGTTCTCGAACATATGGAGACAATGTTGAATTGTCGACGTCTGCTATGTACAGACGACTTTTATACTAGCGTTGGCCTCATGTTTCATTAGACAGAGACATAAAATAAAATCACCTTTACTATCTGACTACTATTTCCCTCGTATATGATATAGAATGAGACATTTCTAGGTTTAGAAAAGTGATCAGAATTTAAGTGCAAATAAGAGTGGTGCCGCTAAACGTAAATTATCATTTTCTTTTAAATAAATGAAATAATGAACATTTTTTACATAATTATTTCCGTTCTTTGCATCTGATGAAAGCTAAGCTTAAATAACTTTCAATTTCGAATCAGTGAGTGTCACGTGATTTATTCTTTGTACCCGTGTTTGCCTACAGAATATGATCACATTTTTTAAACACGGCATTCATTAGAGATCGTCATGCAATATTCGTTCAATGATGTGCTAATATGGCAACTCGCTTAGTACTCTCCGATCGATGCCGTCTGGCTAAGATCATGACAGATTTGGTTTCTTTCTTGGTATAGCCCCCGTCCCTTGAGTTAGGAAGCTGCGTTGGTTTTTGCATTAAATATTTTATAGGATTTACATTCTTATCTTCTTTGACATTTCAAGCCATATGGCGCTCTAATTTGTATCCACATACTACATACCTTCAAAATATTGCCGAAAATGAAATAAACATACCCTCGATCAGAAAAAAAGAATACTATTTAAATTTGAGCTCAATATTTAAACTATTGTCCAAACATTCGCTCGATTGTCGGAATAACTGTGCATGTTGCCAACTCTTTCCACCCCTCAGAGTAGCTGTGATGGTTAAATCATTGGCCAAACCTAAATTATCGAAACAACCAGTTTTTGAGCCTGAAAATATTCAAATGGATCTTACAACCGTAACTTAATTAAACATTTAAAAATATATTTGGATCTACCTTTTGGCATGACAATACATCTATCACCGGAATGTAATTTTATTATGACTTCACCATCATCAAATGTCGCATGGTCAAAGAATATGATCACAGAATCCAAAATACGGTGTGCCCCTTGCCACTCAAATTTCCATGTAATGATGCCTTCATCATCATATTCTAAGAAAATAATTTAAGACATATTCGACTACCTAATACAAATCATTAAAAACTATGTCTTACCATTCGTCGCTAAATAAAACATCTTCCAATCTTTTTCATCTTTCCTGAAAATACCTCTATGGTAATAGGCTCCCATATCCCATTTTTGAAGAACCTTAAGTTTTTTATCACCAGATGAGCTCTCATACTTATCAAGGGCACAGAAATATCTAATGCGCACAGAACTATTGACTAAATCATTTGTATTTATCTGCCATACGAATGATGTATTAGAAGCGTTTTGAATTTCTCCTCTTGCCAGTCTCCATGCAGCTGACCCAGATGAGCGACCTTTAGTCTCTGCTTCTGTCGACTTCCTGTTATATAAACAGAAAGTAGGGATGAGCCATGAAAAAAACTAAATATAGTGTTTTGTGCCCGCAAGAAATTTAATAACTAGTATCGCCGCTTGGCCACTTCAATGATATATCGATCAGCTCTAAAAACAAGATGAACAAAGTAAAGGTCAATTGGATTAGAGACAGAAAGGGAGACAACGAATATTGCGAACAAGACGACAATTGTCACATTTTTTTCAATTCACAACCTACATCGACTCTTTCTTTCTCTTATACAGTTCACATTCTCTTTGTTCATAGTGTTCAATAATTTTAGCTGAGTTTTATATGCGTTGAATGCAACAAATCAACATAAAAGAATATAATACATAATTTGCTAAACAACACTCTTCCATTGAAAGAAGTACTTATTACGTTCATGTGTTTCATTTAACAGGATTGTATCCACGTATTAATATTTATTTGAATTTAGGATTTAAGCTGGAATACCTTTCATTCAGAAACTCTACAAGTTCAAAAAGAATTCGCTTTGTCAAGTAGTTTTTTCTAGCTTGAGAGAGATTTTTCATTTTATCTTCTCGAATTTTCATAATAGCATCTAAGAGTTCAGATTCACTGCATTCATGTCGCCTTTTCATTACTTCTTTATGGTCGCAAGAGTATCGCCATGTGACATCTTGAACTTCTTCAGCTGAATAGGCGATAATGTAACTTATTCTCTTATTCCAACCTGTTTCATACATTAGAGGAGTATCGTAGGCATTTTCGGAAGGATCACAATGTATCCATTTTTTTTGGGCGTAAGAGAAAACCTGCAGCAAATAAAGCATAAGAGATTGTTCAATAAAATATACAGCTGACAAAATGATAAAATTAGTGTGAAGTACCTAACCGTAGAGAAACAATCTAGTATAAAATAAAAAACAGAACACTGAAATGCAAATATTTGAACATTATTATTGAATTAATTTAATTTTTGTTAACCAGAATCTCACTCTTAAATGACGATTCAACTATTACGTTAGGTCATACATTTTTTATGTAAAAATACATAAAGAAATCGAATTATAAATTTTCAAATGTTGATGAAATTTTCAGGTCAGTCACATAAGAAGGCTGACGTTCAAAATAAGAAAAACAGCTCCATAAAGTCAAATGTTCCCAAACATTATTGTAGAAGTTGGAGAAGCTTTGAATTGTAGAATATTTTTCTGATAGATCATCTATTATTGAAGCATTTTCATTCAGTGTATCGCAACGGTAGCGAAAACAGTAGTTTTATAATTACTAACATCGTGGAGTTGAATGGTAACTGTAAATAATTTGTACAATGTAATAAATACATTATGGAGCAGATTTTCAATTTTTTTATAAATATGTAAGCATAATAATATACAGATATATATTCTTTAGTTATTATTGTAATTGACGGATAAAAATAAACTTGTGTTATACGAAATATGTGTGAAGAAAACTATCCTAACTTGCGTAGGAGAACACGTAAAGGGGGTCCAATTTTGGGTACTTTTGCGTTATTTTAAGAGATAGAGGGTTGCGGTTTTCGCGACAATGTGCCACTTTTTCGTAAAACTAAAGATACCGTTAATAAAATTTTTATAGCCCTTTGAGTTTTTTAGATACAAGGCATTTTTGAAAATGTTGCATTTTGGGACCCCCCGTATCTCCGTTATCCTTTAACTTATCGAAAATGTAAAATAAAATTCTTATAGATTTTTTCCGTAGAATGCACTGGTGTAAATAATTTTTGTTACATATTTACTATTTTTGAGTTATAAAGCAAACTTATATTTTTTTAAATGGAACACCCTGTATATTTATACACTATAAAATTTGTCTTTTTTAAAATAGTTTTTATTACTTTCGGTTCTTGTATCAATGGACTCCGCAGCGATTTCTCAGGCCCCATACGGTCTAGAGACTTGAAATTTCGAATTCGTACTTAGATCGCAGACATCTCGCCGCCTGTTAAGCTCCAAGTGTGATCCAATATTGGTAATTATAATTATCTCATTCAATCTTATTCAACCAAGATCATTATTTTGTCGACATGGAACGACAATGGGATCCGTCTCTGGAATTACGCACGAGCATGGAGCGTATATATACGTCTCGTTCTCTGGTATATAGGTACTTTCTGGAAGATAGTCTATGGTTATGTCGAAATTGTCAGACGTCAGACGTTATTGTTAATTTAAAGTTTAATTTTGTGTTGTGGTAGACAAACAGTAATTTGTTATGGAATTGCTGTTGCTGGCAAACACATATACATAAGTATAGTTAAAATCAAGAAAAGGATAGCAATAGTAGGTACTCATCGGTACGGTTTAAATCTTAAATGCCCAATAAAAACTATTTTTAATTTTTTTTTTAATTTCACTTGTTACCTTTTCAAAAATATATAATGGTATTCACTTTTTCTCAGAAACACGCAAATAAATGACAATTTTCGAAAATTAAATGAATAATTTAATAGCAGGCCATGGATAATGTTTATGACAATCAACAAAAATAAATGTCAAATATTTGTCTATCTCATCTGTTTGTGGATCGACTTTTGGTTTATAAAGCAGTTTATTTTCGTTCTTGTGGTATTTTGATTTAATTGATACTCATCAATTTCTCCCAATAATGGCATCGTATAAATATTATGAAAAATATGATATATTTCCAAAGGTAACTAAGCTATTATGGTTATAAAATCTATATTATCATTTTAATTTTTTTCTTGTTAGATATCCAGAAAGAAGGCAACCGTTTTTTGAGATATTTTCTCGTTAAAAAGCAAAGCACCATGCCGTGCGCAACAAGCGGCTCTCGCTTAAAAAAGACAGACCATGATCACGAAGATAAATAAAGAGAACAAACATTTGAGGCAATTTTCAAGGTGTTCGTCGTACACGATGACACGCTATGATGTGCAACTTCTTTAATCTCATATGGCTACGTAGAGAGGCATAGGAAGTTTACTCTCCTTGTTTCCAGCCATCTTGTACCAAAAATAATAAAATAATTTAAAATTTAATTTGAAAGTAATAGATCACCAGATAACCGTAACATTTTTAAGGACCTACTGCATCGGTATATGGTAGAACATGAACTAAGACAGGGAAATCTATTACAGAACGCATGTGGATTTTGTTTTAAATCTACTTGGTAGTAAAGGTTTTAGTGAATCAATTTCTCTAGTCTCATAGATTCTAATCAATGAAATTCAGGTAAATTCAAGTATGTTCAGCATACCTCAGTCCAGACATGGTCGCCTTCCTCAACAACGAATCTGGCATCCCATCCAAGAGAGCGGCAAAATAATGTAAATACATTCGCCCATTCTCCACAACGGCCCTTTCTTGTTTCCAATAGAATATTAATATCATCATATCTAGGAAACGGAGTTAGATGGGCACAGGTCTTGCATTTATGTAACTGGAATTATCAAGATATAACCTGAACGTTTCATAATTATGTTATTGTTTCACCTCTACTCTATCAGTGTACAATAAGTATTTTTTATCAGTTGCCATGTGGACAAACCCAGACTCATTACCACATTTTTCACAATCAGGACTATTCACCCATTCGAAAAAGTCGTTTTTGAACCAGGCTAATAGTTCTAAAAGAAGTGTATCTTGTAGTGATAGGTCTAGATCCTGTATTTTATCTGAAATACCAAAACATAGTGGGTACTTAACTTCAAATACTACGCAATTCCAAAAGTAAAAAGGATAATGTGTTAACCTTTTTTCATTAGTTCTTGAATTGATCGAAGTCTTCTTTGTGCATTCTCTTCCAAATAAAATGGTAATAGGTCTCTAGCTCTTTTTTGCAAATCCCTGTCTTCATATTGTAAAACTTTATGTGAATAACTTTCCATTCTTCTAATAAATCTGTTGGTGGATTTCTAAAAATAAAATAATACCTAATTTTAATCTGAATTCTACATCTAATTAAAATTAGTTAATATTTCCACCAAATTATCAGAAGGAAAAAATTATATTGATAAACATATTTTAAATGGGATATTACATGAATCAGTGTTGGAAGAACTATCCTTTTGATGACTAAATTGCTGGTAGTGCTGTTTCCAGATGTGTTTTCTTTAAGACTAGATACGTTGCCACCCTAAAATATTGTTTTAGTGCTATAAAGTCCCAAAAGGCGATACTTACAGTAACAGAGGTGGTTTTGTAATTAGACTTCCAATTAACAAGAGCATTTTTGAAATCTTTCAGAGAATTCAACTGTACGTCTTTTGCCATTATGAAACAAGTGCTACGCTGTAAAGTAAAAAGAAAAATATTAGTAACAAAAATGTATCAATATTATATGATAGAAACAACCTCCTCAAAGCCCATAAGTCTCAAGCTTTCCTGTCCTCCATGTACACCAATAATTTTATTGAATATTGTGGAATTACTCTTTTGCAAAGTCCTGAATTTCAAATTGTTTGGATTATCAATTATATTGTCAGCTATTTTGCACAAGAGCCTAACAGTTTCATTCAATATAACCTCTGGATTCCTGGACAGTTTATCAAAGGCACTTTCGAAAACCATTCTCATTATTTATTTGATCAATGGTGAGTGGGTGAGTGGTGATTTGTGATTATTATGGTTATGATTTTAAGATTATGATCAACTCATAGAAAAAGGTTAGGTTAGATCAGGGCCTGCGCACTCTATTCCGTAAAAGCTTCCAACATTTTGAGCGCCACCCCATCGGCCTGGAAGCCAACTAAAATCATTTTAAGTCATCATAAATTACCCAGATGGCTCCCCTGTTTGTTGATAGATTTTAATTATCAATTTTACCTTGAATGTGTTCGCTTGAGGTTTAAAATTTTAAATTGTGTCCTTATTATTATTATATATTTATATATATATATATATAATTTTATAAATAAGTATTGCTTGAGTACTTACAACATCATGCCTGCCCTACGATGCTGTGTTTATGGTTGTTATGAAAGATCTTTTTCTAAACATCGCTTCCCAAATCCTTCCAAGCAAGATGATGATTCACTTTTAAAAAAGTGGATTATTTTATGTGGAAACAGAAGGTTGAAGGAGGAAATGGCACCTGATAAAATTTACAGTAATTGTAGAGTTTGCGCTGCACATTTTAAGCCTGAAGACTTTGGCCCCAATAATGTGCTTAAAAAAGGAGTCTGTCCATCAGTTAACTTGCCAGGTAACTTAACATTTATATCTATTTTTTATCATGTTTGAATTATAATGTGCATGTTATTACTCATTTTCTTCTCTAAGGTGTGTAATTTTTCCTCTCATTAAAAGTTTATTAATTTGACGAGCCGGTGATTGATATTACTGAAGCATATTAAATAGAATAGTAATGTAATTTGATGAAATTAAGATGCTCAACGACCTGTTCATCTGTGATTTATTATCTATTATTCTTTATCTTTGAAAGGGAATTTGAAAATGTTTCATAATATTATCTCTATCAATACTTTTATTGACAAGTTTTCTTTCCTGAACTGCCCTTTTTTCCTGTCATTAATTGTATTTGTTCTTTAGAACCCTTAGAGCCAGTCGACGATATTCTGGATCATCTTATAACTTACACAGAATCTCCTACTAGGGGCTCTTGCTCATTGAAAATAGAAGAGTCCTTAAACACTGATGACTTAAAGTCAACATCACAAGGAGAGTGTCATCTTAGTTCTCTAGCCGGGCCAGAATTATCTTCCGTTACCTTTCATAACTCTGATGATGATAAGTTATCACCACCTAGTACACCTAAAAGTAGAAGTAAGTCTATTTTTTATCACTTTTGCGTATTTGAATTATTATGAATATTTAATCTACTATTTTAGAACGATCTGACTTACTTGCTGAGGTAAATGTCACGAGCATCAAAGAACTCACGCCAAAAGCCAAACGTCTCTATCGTATGGCTATTGACTTCAAAAAAAGAGCAGCCCTATTGACTAGAAGTCGACTCTCATTAAAGAAAAGATTGGATTATGCTTCGAAATTCACAAAAACCGAATTATTTGAGAAATGTGTATCCACTATGGATCGCATACGACAACGGTTTTTCCAAAGTCAAATTTGTAATTCCGATAAAAAACCTAAAGGAAGAAGATATACTCTGGAAGATAAAGTACTTGCATTAGCTTTATATAAGCAGAGTGCTAGCGGATATAGATTTTTGTCAAAATTATTTGCGTTGCCCTCACGGAAGACTGTTATGAAACTACTGAACCGAATTCCAATTCGTCCTGGAATTCACAACGAGGTTCTAGAAGTTCTAAAGGCAGAAGCAAAGAATTTCAAGAATCCTCTAGATAAGTATTGTATCTTAATGTTCGACGAAATAAGCATCCAACCCAGCTTGCAACCTAATTGGCACGAAGGAAATGTTGTTGGTTTTGAAAACTTAGGATCAAAACAATCCGCGCAAATAGCGAATCATGCTCAGGTAAGGGGGTAGTGAGGTCAATGGAAATAATTTATTTTAACTATTTCATAAGAATAATTTTTAATGTTATGTTGTTTTTATTTGTTTTCAGGTATTTATGCTGCGAGGGATTCATCGCAAATGGAAGCAACCCATTTATTATAATTTAGTTAATGGTGGTACAAAAAAGTATGATATAATGAATATCATAAAATGCATAGTTAGAAAATGCCGCGATATTGGCTTGCATGTGGTGGCCACTGTTTGCGACCAAGGGTCTAACAATCAAGCAGCGATTAATAAGCTTGTGGATGATACCAAAGCAAAATATCTTCGACAAGGGCATGATTTTGTTGACTATTACTTTGAAATAGATGACTTGAAAGTAATCCCATTATTTGATGTTCCTCACATTTTCAAGTGCCTTCGAAATAATCTAATAAATTATAACTTATGTTATAAAGAAGAGGGCTCTAATAAAACTGCAAAATGGGAGCATATTTTCAAGGCCTACCAGCTAGATCCTTTCTTAGGCAGTCTAAGATTGATGCCCAAGATTACAGATTCACATGTGAACCCAGAAAAGATACATAAAATGAAGGTCGCCAAATGTACGCAGGTGTTCAGCCATTCGGTTGCTTCTGCAATTAACGTATTTGCATTTTCAGGTACTTACTTTAAGATATTGAACTAATTATTAGTTTTTTAAAATTGTCATTTATTCTTATTATATTTTCTCTCATTCTAGGAACAACTGTGTGCATAGAGGATGAAATAATAAAATTAGACAAGTCGGCTGCGGATACTGCTATTTTGTTGGACTTTCTGGATAAACTTTTTGATAGCCTTAATGGAAACTCCTTCAATACTGTTCCAGGAAAGAATCTACGAATAGCCGTTACGAGAAATTCACCTCATTTGACATTCTGGGATGAGGCACTTAAGAAACTGGATACGGTTTATTTTCAAAGAGTTAATAAAGATGGAAAAGTTGAAAAAGTGTTACCACCTTCACTAAAAAATTTGAAACAAACAATAAAAAATTTTAAAGAATTATGGAGAGTCCTGCAAGGTTTAAATTTTGAATATATGATGCCGCGGACGTTCAATCAGGATCCTCTGGAAAATTTCTTTGGGCAAATAAGGCAAAGAGGACAAAGAAATACAAATCCAACAGCAATGGACTTTGGAAATTATTATAAGAGTTTAATTGTAAGGCAGCTGACCTCATCCCAATCTGTTGGAGCCAACTGTGAGGATGATAATTCAGAAGTTTTTCTAAGCCTCCAGAGACTTGTAGCACAGGTTTGTCTTTTTATAGTTATACAAACATAAGAAATCACATAAATCACCGTATTCAGACAGTACTTCTATAGTATGAAACTTTTATTTGTATTTTACTATTTTAACTGCTTACACCTATAATAAATTCTCATTTTAAATATTTTGAACTTTTTAACAGGGGCTACCAGAATGTGAGAATGACACGACTTCAGAAGGCTTCTGTACTGTTCCGGAAGATGTGCCTTCATCCTTGCAGAACATTGAAATCCAGGCACTGCGATATGTCTCGGGATACCTTATAAAAAAAGTGGGAAACGTGCCTTGCTCTTGCAAAGATCTTCTTGTGAAGAAGGCATGTCAAGGTAGTGAACCCACTGAGATGTTCACATTTGCCAAGCAATATAATAAGAAAAACCTGTCCCTGAATTATGTTACAGCGTCATTCTTGGAGAAAATGAAAAAAGCGGGAAGTATAATTAGATATATATTTAATCGTGATTTATATAAAATGAATTTAGTGGCATTTACTTTTGAAACATTAATAGAGAGAATACAATTAACTGCATGTCAGCATAATAATATTTTACAAAAATCTATTTTCAATTATTTGATCAAAGTCCAAATATTTAATTACACAAAACAAATTAATCGAGTTATAAGAGGTTTAGATGTCAGACCAATTCCTAATAATGCTCCAATAATTTTTCAAAGTGCTAAGAAAATTAGAAACATTTCTAGGCTGAGGATCCACAGAAATTGATGTTTGATAGAGAATTTGAATTTATTTATTAAGCTTGCCTTCTTTGTTTTATGTCCTTCGGTCCTCCAGAATAAATAATAATTGTATAAATTATCAGATTTTCCGTATAATAAAACTAGGAACATTTTGTTAGGTTCTTTTTTGAGTGGATCTTATAAATATGCACGTTTGGTAATGCCACGGTTCAATTTAATTAATATATGAATATTACATCATTATATCTTTTTCAGCAATAATTTATATTTTTCCTAATTAAGGACCTACTTGTTTTTGTTCGTTCTTATTTCTGGCTCTATTCATATTTCATCGAGACATTTTTATATGTTCTTTTTATCGTGGAATAGGCCTATTTGGGGATACCACGTAATAAAAAAAACGCACCTTTGTTACCCGACCTCATGGGTGGTGTGGAACAGGGTAAGACTTAATTTGTTTATATCTTGTTTGTTATGTCCAAATGATGGTATTTCAATACATTTTTTAATTAATATTTTTGTTTCTTTTTGAACTTTTTAAACCAAAACTTCTACCCAAGACATGATTCTCATAAAAATGTACTTGAAGTTCATATTTATTTTTTAATCTGGATTTGTATTGTGTATCAATATTGTAGCAATTATTTTTTTTTTATATATAAATTCAGTAACCTTGTCTCCTTTTGGTGTTTATTAATATCTAAATATATTATAAAATGCTTATCAAAGCGATTTAAGATCTTGTACTTAGTGATTATTAGTGCTTAACCCAATTGTTAACCTGTGATAAATAGTAAAAATATCCTGTATGTGACACTTGAAATGTATACAAAATTTTATTTCATTTTATATAGAATTAGCTATTACTGCTTTTATAGTATTTTAACTTATTTTAGACGTTTTCCTATGCAATTTTACATAATATACATGTATAGTGGTTTGTAGACTTTTATTCAATAAAATTATTTAAAAAATAGAATTTCTTTTTTTTTTCATCTATAGATGAATATGAAATCTAAATTCAAAAATCCCTCCATTTAGATGGCCAAAATACAGGAATCTATGAATTATTTTTCCATCTTGTTACATAGTAGGCTTCCACGATAAGAGATGGCGCGCAAAATGCTGACAGCCACTTTATATTAGAGTTTCCATTCTATCCCGTGTATATATTTTATCTATGGGTTAGATTAACAGTATAAAATGATTCTGTGGTATTTACCGAGAATAGTGTTCGCTGGTCCGAGAGTCCGTGGTATATGTAGTTATGTAGACGACACTAATAAAACTTGGAGGCTTGGAGGTATGTTAATGTTTTCTCTGAATAAAACGCACCAGAACCTCCGCATTGCCAACGTGAATTATTTAGGGGATAATGCGAAAGTTACTAATAAGGAATAACTCACTATGTCCGAATTACCGCGAAATTCAAATTATAAATTCAATAATAATATTGTTTTGGCGGGCTGGCTGATAGGTTGTTTGATTTTTGCTGTTTTTACCTGCTTTTTGCAATTACAATCTAAAAGGTCTTGAAAGCTGTTCAATAGAAAAAAATACAGCGTTATCTTTTTGCTGATATTGTGGTCACATGTTATTTTGTTGTACCCGGTAGTGATTTGTGTTGTGTTACAATAGTTTTTGATTATAGTTTCTGATAGTTTTAATTGTTAATACTGTTCATATTTAAAATATTATACTTTATAATCTGCAGGTTTAATCTGTCATTTGGTAGGTATGGATTTATCGCAGACTAGTGCTTCTGAAATATGGCTATTTCGGACGAGAAGAGAAGCACCTATTGTGAAAAAAAATTGCTACAATTAAAAAGGCACACCAGAAACGGTCACCAGGAAAGTGTATAGACCAAGGCGAAGAAGAATCATGTGTTATGTCCTAGCCCTAGCTGTGAAAGTCATTTTTTCGGGACATACCTATAAAATAATTTGAGCAAACACATTGAGGACTATCACCAAGTAAGTTACCAAAATAATGTTTTTTTTTTTTCGGGAAGACACATTATGAGGTTTGGATGGAATCGGGGATTGCAAGTAATTATATGCTGACCACGACAAGAAACATCGATGATACGAAACAACTGGAATATCGTTGCAACAGAAGTGATACCTGAGGTAATAAAATGTATTAATCCTGCGCATAGGTATTAATGATAATATTTTAGGATATAAGAAGAATAACACCAACAGAACAGAAAAATCCGGATGGTGGCGGTATAATTAAGTTGCAGGGAATTTGTCATTCATTCTTGTTAGTAGGATTTTTTGAATATGGTAATTAATGCCGCCCGTTTGTGTTTCTAAAAGGTCTCTATGTTTTTGTCTATTACAGGCAACATAACAGTCACCTAACAAAAGACTCATTTTGGTCATGTGTATAGTACCTAATTATAAAGCTGTATGTCTCATGTATCTTATATATGTGATGTGTAATACTTAGCTGTATAATTTTTCAGCTCCTCTAAGATTCTTACAAGTGGTAATCGCCCTTGGTGTTTTTGAGTAGTTAAAGAGCATTACAATCAGTAATGCCGGATATAATGAGTTAAAAATTTGGTGAAGATTTTAGGAGTGCCACTTTTTGTATCAAATCAGTGAATTTATAATTTGAATTTAGCGGTACTTCGGACTTAGTGAGTTTTTCTTTCTTAGTGACTTTTGCAATATCCCCCAAATAATTCACGTTGGCAATGCGGAGGTTCTGGTGCACTTTAGTGTCGTCTGGTATATGTACTTGAAAGGGAAAAAGTGCTACGACAGCAAGATCGATGCTCCATGAACCCTATTTTAGACGACACTAAAGTCATAGAACAATATAAACCTACACGGAAAAAAAGTGCACCTGACTAGGAAATAGAGGGGAGTCTTAACAATGCAGTCGAAATAAGGCAATTTGTCACCAAAAAGGGGTTCGCCAGTGGCGTAACCCACGTAGCGTCTAAATTTAATATGAATCTATTGAAATGATCAAGGACAGAATTTCCATTGAGTTTAGCTCAAGGTGTAAATTTTAAACATACTGAATTAAAATATAGATTTTATAAGAACGGTTAGAAATACATGGTATCATACAATACTTCAATACCTTTTACATTTTAATCCAAATTCACATAGGTAGACAGAACCATTTATTTGTGACTCTCCAATTACATGATTGTAGCTATTGTAATTATTTAAATAAAAAAAAGAATATAGAGTTCAAATATTATAAAATAGAAATAACAATTATATAAAATATTAAATAAGAACACATATGATAAAGTGTTCTGAGCTAATTTTGTTATTTTAGGTGATTACCCAAGCAGCCCTGTCCATTTTTTGAGTCCAAAGTACAACTCTGTTGGGATCTTTTATAGCAAATCTGAAAAACAAATATTTTACATATTTAGATTACAGATACATTTCTTTAAACCCTGGAAAGTGGCAGAAAAGCTACTATGTTGATATATCATTATATTAAAATAAAATTGTTATGTAGGTGCAACGCGACTGAAAAAACTATGTATATGTATATACGATTAGTTCAAGTTTTGATTTCTAACTAATATTACAGAATAATGAACAAAAAATACATCTTGAAATGAATAGGAATAGGATGTTTTAGGTAAGGCCTGACTAGCAGTATAATTATTTTACCAAATAATATGTTGATAACAGAATAAATTTGAATTTTGTAACCAGGAAAATCAACTATACATTGCTTTTTACCTGTTAAATGTAATTCCTGGTTCCTTTTGCTCACTGCAGCAATAAGTAGAACACCCTACCATAATAATCCAATGAAAATATTGAAGTTTTTATCACAAATTTAGTCACAAAATTACCAAATTCGAACGATGTCACCACCAATGTTTGTCACCAAAACATGGCGTCTTCTTCATAATTTTGTCACAAACACAAAACCCAACACGCGCAGGTAATGGATGTTACGAGTCCCCTCTCTTTCCTAGTCTAGAGTGCACCAGAACCTCCGCATTGCCTACGTGAATTATTTGGGGGATAATGCAAAAATCTTCACAAAATATTTAACTTATTATATCCGGCATTACTGCTTGTAATGCTCTTTATCTACTCAAGACCACCATCGCCTATTCGTAGATCCACTACTGTCCTTTATGTCATTTATATTAAGATCGGTAGTTTAATAAAACGCAAACATTTAATATAAGATTAGGAAATTTATTTGAACAAAAACATCAAGTTCGATTACTACTTGTAAGAATCTTAAAAGAGTTGAAAAATTAAACAACCAAGTATTACACATCACATATATAAGATACATTAGACATACAGCTTTATAATTAGGTACTATACACATGACCAAAATGAGTCTTCTATAAAGACCTGTAAGAGACAAAAACATAGAGACCTGTTAGAAACACAAACGGGCCGGCATTAATTACCATTTTCAAAAAATCCTACTATCAAGAAGGAATGACAAATTCCCTGCAATTTAATTATACCTCCACCCTCCCGATTTTTCTGTTCTCTTGGTGTTATTCTTCTTATATCCTAAAATATTATCATTAAAACCTATGCGCAGGATTAATAAATTTACCTCAGGTATCTCTTCTGTTGCAACGATATTCCAGTTGTTTCGTATCATCGATGTTTCTTGTCCTGGTCAGAATTTAATTACTTGCAATCCCCGATTCCATCCAAACCTCATAATGCGTCTTCCCGAAAAAAAAAACATTAATTTTTGGTAACTTACTTGGTGATAGTCCTCAATGTGTTTGCTCAAATTAATTTATAGGTACCTATGTCCCGAGAAAAAGACTTTCACAGCTAGGGCTAGGACATAACACATGATTCTTATTTGCCTTAGTCTATACACTTTCTTGGTGACCGGTTCTGGTGTGCCTTTTTAATTGTAGCAAAATGTTTTCCACAATAGGTGCTTCTCTTCTCGTCCGAATTAGCCATAGTTTCAGATGCACTAGTCTGCGATAAATCCATACCTACTAAATGACAGATTAAACCTGCAGATTATAAAGTATAATATTTTAAATATGAACAGTATTAATAATTAAAACTATCAGAAATTATAATCACTCAATAACTATTTTAACACAACCCAAATCACTAGCAGATACAACAAAATAACATGTGAGCACAGTAGCTAGATAACGCTGTATTTTTTTCTATTGAACAGTTTTCAGGACCTTTTAGATTGTAATTGCAAAAAACAGGTAAAAACATCAAAAATCAAACAACCTATCAGCCAGCCCGCCAAAACAATATTATTATTGAATTTATAATTTGAATTTCGCGGTAATTTGGACCTAGTGAGTTATTCCATTTTAATAACTTTTGCATTATCCCCTAAATAATTCACGTTGGCAATGCGGAGGTATTGTCACATTGAGGTTAAGGAGTCGAGGCACGAAAATATGAATAGAAAAATTATTTTTTGACCGACGAACCCCGAACGAGGAGGTATACAATTCGACTGTCTGCTTTTTTTTTGTCTATAAAGAGACGCGTCGGAGAAATATTACAAATTGAAAATGATTTTCAATCTGGAATAGAACCGGCGTCAATACATGGGATAAATTTGGGTTAAAGTACATCATAGCGAAGATGGTTCATATATTTTATTCGTATTCTCACTAAAGCTGGAATATGTACAAATTGAAACTACTTAGCAGTAACTCAATTATTGACTTGTATATCTGTTTGCCATACCATGACTTTCAATTTCAAACCCGCGCAAAGATTGTTCAATAGTTCGGTTTTTTTTTCACACAGTTAATTGCGTATTGTGGATTCTTTTAGTTTGTTGGGCGCCAGCTAACTCAGTCACTTTCTTCGATGATTAAAACTATTTTTTCATCCTCATATCTTTATTCACATAACCCATCACAGCCAACATGCGTCCCTCGAGATTCGAGAGCACCCCCTCTGCCTCCCTTTTTCTCTCTCTCTCTCTTTTTCATGGTTGCCAACTTCTAAGATAAATAAACTCTACAACACTCCCCCCTTCAAAAGAGTTGCAACCACAAACAAGACATATTATACAATAATATAAATAAAAATATGATAATTATAATAAAAAACATTAACTACTAGTTATACAAACTAAATGATATCAAACCATCCTACAACAGAATATTCAGGATTACCCGGACATAAATATTTTTTTTTTTTTCATAAATTCATATAAAACTGAAAATTTGTATTATAAGAAAACTGAAAATTTATATCCTTGAGGAAACTTATAACTCTATCGTAAACATATAAAACGTAATAGTACTAAACAGATCTTATCAATCACATATTAAACAAACATTTTTAGGTTGATATCGCCTCTTCACCGGTGGTGGAACCCTAATAACTCTTAAGGGTTCAACAGGAATACTTGAAACATTTTTTTCTCCACAACAGGAACAAGGTGGACGAATTTTCCTGGAACGAAGTTTCCTTGTAGGTAATGTAGAAATTATAGGCATTTCCTCTTCCATTTTTTCATGAATTGGAGAAGACTTTCGACTTTCCCCCCGATCTAATAGACGACTTGAATCCATAGGATCATCATCCTCCGGAAAAACATTTCTTAACGACTGATCGTCCAAATCAACATGTTCAGTTATCGAATCTTTATCGGAACTATCCAGTTGCCTAAAATACTGAATACTGGAATCAGTCTTTTGTTGTTCTTCCAGAACAGAATTCGACATTCCAACCATACTAGGTTCATTGAACGATGAGTTTGATCGACTTTGATTAACAGGTGATGCAAAAGGTTGAGGAGAGCTGACCACTTCAGACTCTAAACCTTCGCTATCATCATTTCTCTTATTTGTCAGGTTTAAGGGTGGAATTTCATTTCCAACAGGAGCAGATCGTATGTCATCAGCATGAACAATTATTAATTGACCATCACGAAGGATGCTATACGTCACATCACCCATCACAGCTGTGATCTCGTGTGGACCAGACCATACTGGTGCGAAAACATGTCTCGATTGTCGGTTATCACGAACCATCACTTGATCACCAACTTTCAGATTAAGGTTAAATGGTCGTGTTGACACATATTTTCTCTGATATTGTCCTTGAGAATGACAAATTCTCTCATTCCTTTCTTGTCTACTATAAGGTGAAGGATTATCCTGCTTCGGCTGTAATAATTCAGGTAATTCCCAATCTCGAGATAAAGGTAATTCATACCCTAGTAATGCCATACTTGGAGTCATATTGGTAGCTGCATTTTTTCGAGTTCTTATAACAAATAAAGCTTTAGAAATCTGTTTCTGCCAGTCTGATCTTGTTTGATCCACCAACAATGTCCTTATAATTTTTTTCAAATCTTGATTTTTTCGTTCCACAGGATTAGCTCTTGCATGGTAAATTGGTACATGAAAGATTTCAATATTATTACGTTCTCCCATTCGTAAATAGCTATTACTAGTAAACTGTGGTCCATTATCAGAAATGATAGTTCTTGGGATTCCATAACGATTGAAAATTTCCTCTTCTAAGTACTCCACAATTTGCTTACTAGTAATATTTCTATACGATCGAGCTTCACCCCAGCGAGTGAAAACATCTTCAATAGCCAGAATATATTTATGTCCTCGATTGGATGGAGGATAAGGACCTAGAACATCTATACTCAACATTTCCCATGGTCTTGTAGGAGTATGCGGATGAAGTGGAGCATTTTTCTGTGCCCTTGTTTTAACAGCGATACATACAAGGCAGTTATTAACATACTGTCCCACAGTTTTATATAAATTTTTCCAATTATATCTTCGAGTTATGGCTCTAATAGTTTCATCTCTACCCGGATGAGCTGCCTCTACAGTGTCATGATGATGAAATATAACATTGACTATATAATCTTGCGGAACAATAAGTTTATTTCCATCAGATGATTTTTTCCATAGAAGTCCATCAAGAACAGTATGAGAACGTTTAAAGGATCGCTCTCTACGGGATGCTACACCTTCAACAGGGATATGTTGCCAATTATAGATTTTTTGTTGAATTTCTGGACAATTTCTTTGTGCTTCAACAATTTGAGTATATAAATCAAAATTTGTTCGAATTTGATTTACTGCAATTGAAGATGTGCTCTCCAAAGGCTTTTGAGTATGAATATAAAGTCGTTCTTCAAAATTACTGGATAGATCATGAGGTACTTCGGAACTACGAGATAGAAAATCAGGAAGTTCATTATTTTTTCCTGTCACATGTTCAATAGTAAATGAAAACTCTTGTAAAAGAAGTGACCATCGAGTAAGTTTTGTTTTTACATCTTTATTTTTATGCAGCCATAATAAGGCTCTATTATCAGTTCTTAAAATAAATGGCTTATCTTGTAAATAATGTCTAAATCGTTTTGTGGCCCATACAATAGCAAGGCATTCCTTTTCATTTATATGATAATGCATTTCTGTCTTTGTGAAAGTTGCACTAGCATAGGAAATTATATATTTAGTATTTTCTGAACCTTCTTGATATAAAACACACCCCATGCCCCTCTCACTTGCATCAGTTTGTAAGACAAATTCTTTTTCAAAATTTGGACGATGTAACATTAAAGGTTTAGAAACAATAACCTTCAATCGCTCAAAAGGTTCGGTTCCCCATTTATATCTTATATTTTTTTGTAATAATCTAGAAAAAGGAATAGTTAGTTCCGCCATATTGGGAACATATTCACGCAACCAATTACATGTACCTAAGAATGATTGTAATTGCTTTTTTGTCTTTGGTTCAGGATATTCCAAAATTGATTTTATATGTTTTGTCTGTGGAATATTTTTATCTCCAGAAATATGGTGACCTAAATAGTCAAGATCATCAGATGCAATTTGACATTTAGAAGGGGAAATATTAAGATTATGTAAACGTAATCGTTCAAGGACTAATCGAAGGTGTTCGAGATGAGTTGTAAAATCTGGACTATAAATGATTATATCATCAAGATACACTTGAACAAACTTATACAAATATCCAGCAAGTACTTCGTGTGTCATCAACCTCTGAAACGTAGAGGGCGCATTTTTCAACCCAAATGGCATAACATTAAAATGATACAAAGCGCCATCTGGAGTACAAAACGCAGTATATTTTTTTGACTCTGGAGAAAGTTTTACCTGCCAATACCCACTTTTTAAATCAAAAACAGAAAAAATTTTAGCATGTCCAAGGTCTTTAAGAGTATCAGTTATTTTTGGTAAATTTGACGGTTCATCAAGAGAAATTGTATTTAGAGCTCGAAAATCTATACAAAATCTAGGTTTAGATCCTTGCTTATTCACTAAAACAATAGGTGATGAATATTCCGAATCACTCGATTCAATAACTCCCGCTTGTAACATTTCCTGAAGTTGAGAATATAAAATATCTTTATCCTTAGGAGACATTGGATAAGGCCTCTGCTGAATAATTTTTTCCTCCCTAAGGCGAATAGTATGACAGGTAGTATTTGTAGTTGGCTGATAATTGTATTTGAAAAATAAATCACTAAAATCCTCAAAAAGTGAAGTTAATTCATCTTTAAATTTTTCTGGGAATTTCAAATCCAACGGTAAAGGTAATTTTGAAGGAAGCATTGATAAATGATTACTCCAATAAAAAGTTCTTCGATTTGTACCACCAGCATATGCGCATCTACGAGTATAGTCCAAGATTACATTATTCTCCTCCAAAAATGGAGCACCCAGTATAATTTCTTCATGAAGTTCAGATATAAGCTGAAAAGACGATTGAAATTCAACATTTTCAATGCTAAACTTTAAATTTAAAGAACCAGATGATGTTATTGAAGTTGAACCAAAAGCAATTAAAATTTTCTGAGAACAAGTATTAGCGGAAGAAGTCTTAACTATATTAGCAGGTAATAATGAAGTTCTAATAATATTAACTGCAGATCCTGAATCAATTAAAGCAGTAACAAATTTATCAGCAACACGTAAAGTAAGTCGTGGTAAATGAAATACAGGACTAGCAGTATTCACAGATTGAAGTACTGAATTAAAATTTAAATGAGAATTTTCTGTACAATCTAATAAAAAGCTAAAATCATTAGAAGGCATTTCAGAGAGATGGTTATCGTGTTTTACATCAACTAATGTTGGGCTGATTGATCTGGCCATGTTGATCTTTGCTGGGCGGTCCTGTTGCCAGCAGCCCTCTTGGAGTTTCCCGAATTGTACGGATTCTGTGGACAATCTCGATGAAAATGCATTTCCTGACAGTACCTACATGGAGAAGTCGGTGAATTATCAATCTTATTATTTGAATTAAAATTACGGTTATTATCGGTATAACCAGCATCTTTTCTCAAATGAGGAGGTATATAAACTGGACATATTTTACTCCCCTGAATATCTAATTCTACTTTTGAAGCTACACGAACAAGTTCCTCCGTAGTGGAAAAATCATTAGGGGATCTCAAACTAGCTCTGAGTTCGGGCCGTAACTGATTTAAAATTGTAGAAGCTCTAGTCTGTTCAGGTGTATAAGGTACTAACCTTTGAAAGAGGCTACATTTTCTAGTTATAAAAACTTCAGCTGATTCATATTCTTTTTGTACCTCACCATATAACTTTGAGGTTATAAGTGCTAAAACTTGATTAGAATTGAATCTATTCAGTAATCTTTCAGAAAAATATTCAAAACTCAAATTCATAGAACGATACGGTTCTGACCATTTTTTTCCATCTCCTTCAAGCCGATCAAAAGCAAAATCTACCTTATAATAATCTTCTGTTATCTTGTTTTTCAAATAATATTGTTCCAGCTGCGACAAAAATCTCTTCGGATCTTCATAATCATAACCGTGGAAACTATGTGGCAAAATTCTTACTCTAGTTTGATGTTGAAAAGTCTCCGTCACTGTCTGCAAAGCTTTTATGAATGTTTGCGAAATATTAGTAATAGAATCTTCATTGACCATATTTTGTTTAGGCGGGAAATAAGAGTTTTCCAAAAAAGGATTTTTCGTTGACTCCGCATCGTTTGATAGATAAGAAGATGAAAACGGATTGGCTCTAGAACGAAAATCAACACTCATAGTTTGTGGATTCGCACATTTTTCCAAATGTTGATAAGCACTCGTGTCATTTACAGTAAAGTCCAACTGTTTAGAAGACGATAACCCTGTTTTATCAAGACTAACCAAACTCTGCCACTTATCCTTTGTCTCTTCGATTCGTTTGGTAATTGAAAATAAAAAAAATGTACTCACAGTTCAATCAGAGAACACATACATAAACAATCAATGTCTCAGATCACCACACTTATCGTAATAGTTATTAAACATTGTCTTAGTCCCCATAAAAAATCCTTGACACTGGTTTTCCTTATCACTGCCCCACGATTTGGGCCGCCATGTTCAATAGTTCGGTTTTTTTTTTTCACACAATTAATTGCGTATTGTGGATTCTTTTAGTTTGTTGGGCGCCAGCTAACTCAGTCACTTTCTTCGATGATTAAAACTATTTTTTTCATCCTCATATCTTTATTCACATAACCCATCACAGCCAACATGCGTCCCTCGAGATTCGTAAGCACCCCCTCTGCCTCCCTTTTTCTCTCTCTCTCTTTTTCATGGTTGCCAACTTCTAAGATAAATAAACTCTACAACAAGATCTCTGCCTGAAGATATGATTTATCTTTATAATTTTCTTCATGTTTGTGCAGTCCTCAATATTGGAGAGCATCTTGATAGTTTTAGCACAGAATGGTCACTCTAATATCATTGTTATAAATAAAAATTACCACTTATAATGTAAACTTTTATTAAATTTTGGGTTGAATAAATAATATTTGTCATTCATTTCATTATTTTTTGGTGACCGCTGCATCTTAATTGAACCTGAGTTTCCTCATCACGTGAAAATATTTCATTTAAATTATTTACTTAACTTATCCCAATAAGCAGAGACTTTAAGCCCGCTGCAGACGGAGTATGTTTTGCTGCTTGTTTCCTTGATGGGAGCTAGGCTTGGTGCTGTGCATGCTTCTGTGTAAGAAAATGACATCGCGTGCACGGTGGTTTGCTTGAACTCGTGCATGATTTGATGATAGAACCGGTGCTATTTTCGGTGATTGTTTTCAGGCATCGTGTCTTGTCGGAGCACTCGGAACTAGTCGAGTCGTACTCCAAAGTTATTTTGCACATGATAACATGTAATTTTTGATTGTTGGGGCATTTTCTCTGTTGTAACAATGATTAGAAATAGAACTTGATTAAAATGTTCAATATTTTGTATCATTTGTCACAGTCATATTTCTCTGTACTGTCATTTTACATACATGATGGCCTGCATCGTGTGAAGCCAAAACAAGCAAGGGAGCCATCAACACACCATGAGCGGCAACGTTTATCGGACCGTGCAGCAAAATAAGCAAGCAATCATGCAGCAAAACATACTCCGTCTGCAGCGGGCTTTATCCTTCTCCGATTCAGAAAACTGTCCGGATCATAAATGATTATCGGTTTGTTATGTCAGTGTCAGTATGAAGTCTATGTCAGATGTACATTATTCCTGTCTGGAGTTATTGGTAATATTTTTTTACGTTAGGCACTATTAAGGGGTTGCCTTTTTTAAATAACGTCTTGACCTTATTTCTCGAGAAAATAAAGACTTATTGGAACGCACTTTTTAAATTGACACTTTGTCTGGATACGCAGCAGCAACAGCTAACCTAATACTTTTGACTGCGTCTTTGATTTGTTGTTTAAAAGTGACATGCCTAATTTTAATACAAACAAACCAAATATTTGAAGGATGTAATGAAATCATGTTTTTTGTGAGGTTAGATTCGTTGAATAAGGGAAATAAGGAAACCTTAAATACTTATTACGATAACTAGTTGTAAATAGAGGAAGGCAGTATTTTATTATGGTTCCCTTAATAACTTTTTTTTAGTGCACATGATAAGGCCTTTACTTTATAGCGTTTCCAATAATTCCCTATTGTGGCTTGCAAACGCAAACGCTATCCACACACTACCTCGGAAGAAATAGCGTTGATAGTATTCATTTATGACGTGACACACAAAAATTAATGACGTCACGATAGCGTTTGTAGCACTAACATTGAGCTCCGTGAACAACTGATAGTGCGAGATAGTGCTAATAGCGACTCCCCGAACACAGCTCTAGGGTCTGTTATTGATAGAGTTGGCGCCATCCCCCAACTGCGTTATGAACTAGAGAAAAGCAAATGTATCTTTTACAGGAATCTGCATTTGAGCATGTCATGATCATTCACGGTTGTCAGTGTCAGTATAATAAATTATTGTTCTTATTTATTATTTCAATCTTTATTTTTATGGTTTTACAACAGTGACATTAAAACTCTTTAAAATGAGTGCTGTGTGCCTCCCTCGTATTATAAAAATAAAATTATCTCAAGATTTCATCTCAATTCTTAGAAGGTATTTCAAAGGAATTATCTATTTAATACGAATATTTATAATGATGTAGAAATTATGTGATTTTTTCCAAATATCGATTACCCCATTCATTGACATTGATCGTCGAAGGGAATGGGTGAGAATGATTTCTTCAGAATTTGAAAATATGTTCCTCAGAAACTATTATGTTTGTCAATTCTATTCTCATCTAGACTATATTGGTCGGTCCAGTAAAATTGAATAAGATCGCATTTTCGACATTACATTTGCCTGTAAGTATTCTTCCTACTTTCAATATAGATTATTGGTGCTATGAATATTTCTCATTTTATATAGATACATATATATATAATAATAATAATAATATAATAATTGGGATTGCAGATTACCAGCAAGGACCCCCTACTGATCATCTTGTAGAAACATCTCAGATTTCTAGAGGGTACACATTGCTAGTAAATCTAATTAGTGAGTGAATAAGTATATGATAAACCTATATGTTTGAGCTCATCAGATTCTATTTCAGATTCAATAACCATTGTCTTAATGAAGGTTGTTCAAATTGTATAATACCAAAAATAAAGTTAATTCTATCGAGATCGAATCCTGTTGAAAACCATCTTAAATTGTTACTACCCCAATTAACCGTGCCACCCGAAAACAGCATTTGCTGGATGAATAAGAATTAAATGGTAATCCCAAAATATATTAATTATCTATTTCTATGACTTTCCTAGTAAAACTATTCTGGAATAGTAGGTTCTCTGAGATCATTGGTAACAATGACAGAGAACACACCAATATGGCACTTGAAAATTGTATCTTATTATTTGTGAATTCTACTTGAAGTTAATGTTATTAGTAACTTATATGTAACAAAAATGGCATCAATTTGTTTGTATCTACCTCACATAATGAAGTTTCTACTGTACCTGATATCCATATTAGAACGATTCTAAAAAAGATTCTCCTTAAATCGAATCGTTCTCAAAAGATATGCAGTGGTCCTGTAGCTAATATTTTTAAAGATAGAATTTCACATATTTATCTTTCTCATAACGATAAATCATAGCTGTAAATCAGTCTGACAATACATAATAATTTAATGTAATATTGTAAAGGGGATTTATATTAAAACTGGGTTCGATTTATTTTCACTAATTTATTTACACCAATAACTACACGACTATATACACATTTATATTCACACTTATTTCTCGGACTATATACGACTTTTCTACTGTTTATGATCTATGACCGACTGACTATCTATCACTAACTAACTACAGGATAGTTTGCCATCAGCAATATATATCTAACCTAAAAAGCTCTAGATGATTCCAGTGTTGTTTTCGTTGTTTCTGGAGGTTATTTCATTTCTCAGTATATGGCTTCGAGAATAGACCAGGACCTATTCTCGTTGTCTCTGATGTCTGTAGTGCATTATTCGGGTAAGTCTTCACGTTACAATATTTTTCTTAGTGATTTCACTTTTCACCCAAACTAAACTGATACCTTTTATATTAGCGGCCAGATATTATTTATTATTTGGTAGTTGTATATATGTACATATTCCTCTATTGTACAATTTTGAATATATTAACAAATTTTAAAAAATTAGCTAAGTTGAATTACTTTTTTGTAAAGATATATGGACATTATACCTAAACCATTTATTAAAATAAGGATATATTGTTAACCACAGGCATAGTGCTGATAGTGCAATATAATTATATATAAATAGGTCCCTGTAGAACGGTGAACATCATTTAGTTGACTCTATTAATCTGTTCATTTAATAAAGTTATTTCTAAGATTTAACCAAGGAAAGGTATTTAACTGTAAACTTATCTCTGTATCTAATGACCATAATAAACTTTTGTATCACAAAATGACATGTATATGTTTGAATTTTTTTTCATGAATTCATTATTGTTTAGTAATTATCGCACATGTAATCTATATATATATATATATATATATATATATATATATATATATATATATATATATATATATAAGAAAGTCATTTTAGTTACACAATTTATAACTCAAGAACGGCTTTACCGATATGGCTGAAAATTGGTGAGGAGGTAGCTTAGAGCCAGGAGACGGACATAGGATACTATTTATTCCGTTAAACAGTGTTCCCGTGTGACTTGACATAAAACATAAGTCTCTATAAAACGTGGTATAACAAAAAAGAATCAGACTTGGAATAACAAAACACAAATGACAGCTGACGTATGAATGACAATTTGATTTTTGTAAGAAAAAGATATCAATATTAAAACTATTTCTATTATATAAATAACAATCATAATGTAATAATGGAGCCATTGCCTATCTCAAAAAGCTAAGTAATTTTGTCTATGAATGAATGGTTGAAAATTTGAGTTTTGAAATAAATATTTAGGTGAAGTGAAGTTTAATTACTAATGCCGCGACCAAGACGATCGAATCTTTCCCGACAAAGCCGTAATGCAAGAAGGATACGAAACACTGCAATTGAAAGGACTGAAGAAGAACAAGAAATTGCACGTGAACAGCGCCGCGTTATTATGGCTCGACTTCGTGCTTCTCAATCACAAGAGTAAAGTGAGGCAGCCCGTGAAACGGCTCGGTCGACAATGCAAAATCGTCGAGCGAACAACAGAGGTCAACAAATAGATAATTTGCGACGCAGAACAAAAGATTTATCAAGTGCTGATTTGAATCGAGCAGCGTTTCGATACGATTGCAGCAATGATTACAGCTTGCATCCTAGCGTTTGCATTGGGCAAATGGACGTTGTTTGCAAGTATTGTGGGGCATTAAAGTTTTCCGGAGAAACGCCAGGATTATGCTGCCTTAGTGGTAAAGTGAAATTGCCATTGTTGAGTTCGCCACCTGAGCCATTGTATTCATTGCTTTGTGGCGAAACACCAGAATCACGCCACTTTCTTGCAAACACTCAAAAATATAATGGTTGTTTCCAAATAACGTCATTTTGGGCATTTAATATCGAAGAGCGAGGATTTAATCCGACATTTAAGATACAAGGACAGATTCATCATCGAATTGAATCATTACTACCACTCGAAGATGCACAGCATAAATTTCATATAAATTCAATATTTCATGGGCAACATGGAAGAACAACTTGATCGACGTGGAGAGATCAATGCAGGAATGAAGCAAGCAATTCTTCAAGACTTGCAGCAACTGCTTCATGAACATAATGCGTTTGTCAGGTTGTTTAAGAGTGCTTTAGAGCGCATGCCAAATGATGACTATAAAGTTGTCATCAAAGCAGATAAACGACCATCTGGAACACATGAACGCACATATAACGCTCCAACAATATATGATATTGTGCTTACACGTCGCGATACTGGGCAACTGCAGCAGTATTGGATCGATATGTATGTCAAAATAGAAACGGAACGTTTAACTTTCATTAGGTTGAACCAAGCCAAACTGCGTTCTGAGGAGTACATCCATTTACGTGATGCAGTTAGTACTGAAGGAAATGCAGCTAATATTGGTCGAATAACTATTCTGCCGGTGACTTACATTGGTAGTCCACCTCATATGCATGAATATGCGCAAGATGCAATGACATATGTTCGTCATTACGGTCGGCCAGATCTATTTATTACTTTTACCTGTAATCCAAAATGGATAGAAATTATTCAATAAGGCTTTTCCACGTGACGTCAGCGCCATTTAAACTACTGTCAAAATCAGCTGTTCTGGAGGTCAACAAATCATAAGATTGAATTCTAAAATCGTACTTTTTACTTTATTTTAGTTATTTTTGTACAGTTTCAAAACACTCAGGTTAATAATAGGGTATTTTAACACAAATAGAATTGTTTTAGAGTGAATGTATGTTTGAGAAATCTAGAGTTTGTAAGTAATTACTTTGAATGTAGGTACTCACCGAAGTTTTAATCCCTTAAATAACATTATTTTTATGTTCAATTGCCACATTTTTGTGGAGTTGTGCAAACGATGATAAGAAATTATTTCTATTACCATCGGAAAAATACAGTAGAGGTAGATTAATTAATTCAAGAACGTGCAGCTCGTCGGCAATCTTGGATGAACATAGAGGTGATTTAACAGAAAGTAAAATCAAATTGCTAAGAATTTGTAGTGACCATTTTATTTCAGGTAAATTTGTCTTGATATGCATTTTTCATTGCATATATAATGTGTTTTATGTATTTCAATCAATTTCAATAAATATAGTTAAGCCCGCTGCAGACGGAGTATGTTTTGCTGCATGTTTCCTTGATGGGAGCTAGGCTTGGTGCTGTGCATGCTTCCATGTAAGAAAATGACATCGCGTGCACAGTTGGTTGCTTGAAATCGTGCCTGATTTGATGATAGAACCGGTGCTATTTTTGGTGATTGTTTGCATGCATCGTGCCTTGTCGGAGCACTCGGAACTAGTCGAGTCGAACTCAAAAGTTATTTTGCACAAAATAACATGTTATTTTAATTGTTGGGACCTTTTCTCTGTTGTAACAATGATTAAAAATAGAGCTTGATTAAAATGATCAATATTTTGTATCATTTGTCACAGTCATATTTCTCTGTACTGTCATTTTACATGCATGATGGCCTGCATCGTGTGAAGCCAACACAAGCAAGGGAGCCATCAGCACACCATGCGCGGCAGCATTTATCGGACCGTGCAGCAAAACAAGCAAGCAATCATGCAGCAAAACATACTCCGTCTGCAGCGGGCTTTAGTTGCTACCATTACTTAAGCCCGCTGCAGACGGAGTATGTTTTGCTGCATGTTTCCTTGATGGGAGCTAGGGTTGGTGCTGTGCATGCTTCCGTGTAAGAAAATGACATCGCGTGCACGGTTGGTTGCTTGAACTCGTGTATGATTTGATGATTGAACTGGTGCTATTTTCGGTGATTGTTTTCTTGCATCGTGCCTTGTCGGAGCACTCGGTACTAGTCGAGTAGTACTCAAAAGTTATTTTGCACATGATAACTGTTATTTTTGATTGTTGGGACATTTTCTCTGTTGTAACAATGATAAGAAATAGAGCTTGATTAGAATGTTCAATATTTTGTATCATTTGTTACAGTCATATTTCTCTGTACTGTCATTTTACATACATGATGGCCTGCATCGTGTGAAGCCAATACAAGCAAGGGAGCCATCAATACACCATGCGCGGCAACATTTATCGGACCATGCAGCAAAACAAGCAAGCAATCATGCAGCAAAACATACTCCGTCTACAGCGGGCTTTATATAAAGTAGCCAGAGAGAGAGGTATACTAGGGCCAAAAAAAGTGTAAAAATGAAGGAACATAGTTCTAAGATTCAATTTATATTATATTTATTTTTCATTATACACAAAATATATAAGAATTCCCTTTTTGTTTCCTAGGATTAATGCACGGATTCATCCAAACCGAATGCAATTGTATTTTTATTTGTATATAATCAAGATGCAAGGGGTAGTTAGCTTTGGAGCTTAATTAGCTTTGCAATCTCCATATTTTCATCTGACGTTGGGTTAATATATTATTATTATATTCATATTTTCTAAAGATATTTTCTTTTGTCTTCAAAATCCAGTCTTTCAAAGTATCTACTTCCATTAGACATCTGAAAGAGAAATATTTTTTAAAAGTATTCTCATCGTACATAGGTATATAATTTTATTGTATTTTGTCAATAAAACAAAAAATAATCTGTTTTTAATTATAAACAGAATCTATATTGCCATTTCAAATGATTATTCTGTATTTAAAGGTGTTTCAAGATAGAAATGCAACCAAGTTTGGAAAAGCAACAAATTATAATTCGCAAAATAAAATGCTTAATCTTAATTATTTCTATTCAAATTTTAAATGTTTACCTTCAGGATTACTTAAATTAACAATTTTAAGGTTTTGTTGTAAATATCTAGCAGTAAAAGCTTCAAAATTTTCTTGAAAACTAACAAAACTTACAATGGCGTTTTATGGCAAAGTGGCTTTGTTGACTTCCAGAACAACTGTTTGCGGCCATATTTGTGACGTCGGTGGAAAAGCTCTATTGCTGCTTCCCCGACAAACATCTGTTTTATTTTGGTGTAGTCTAGGGATTTCTCAACGCACTCTATATTTTACTACTTATACTTTATTAGGAGCTACCTTGATTTTGATTACATTAATCTGTGTCGGCGTTATCGCACCACTGTCTCCCTGGTTGGCAGTGTCGATCCTGTTGCATTGCTGCCAACATCTAGTGACTAACATTATTTTATTACAATAACTAAAGTCACTATATTACAACATCTTCCTTTCTTAAAGTTCATTTAGTACATTTCAAAGTCCTTAAATGTACTCGGTAACTGGTGGGCTCTACCAGGTCTTTGAATCACATTATTAGGAATAGGGTTCTGTTCTACATCAGATTCATGAGAAATATTTGCATCCAATACAACCACTTCTTTGTATTTCGAGCTTATTCTGTGACTTTTTTAGAAAGGATCTATTTCGTCTATACTCATGTCCCTGGGTATCACTAACTTTATATGATCTTGGTTGCAAATTCTTATCAATAATTTTGCCACCTACCCACTTGTTTCCATCTTTAATGACTATATTTTCATCTTTTTCAAAATTAGGTCTTTCTTTACTATTCCTATCATAAAAACACTTATTTTTCTTTCTTTTTTCTTCAATCAATTTTTTAACTATTTCGGTATTTTTGTTTTGATTGATTTTAGGTTTTTCTCCGATATAGGCAACTTGGATTTAAGTTGCCTGTTCATCATTAACTATGAGGGACTTAGAACTATACCTAAAACTGGAGTTGTTCTGTATTCCAGGAGTCCTAAATCCAGATCTTTACATTTTCTCATTATGCTTTTTGCAATTCCAACACCTTTCTCAGCTAAACCATTAGATTTAGGATACCTTGGACTACTTGTTACAATTTTAAAATTCCAGTCATCAGAAAATCTACGACATTCATGGGAGTTATATGGTACATTATCAGCTATTAACTCATCTGGAACACCATGACATGAAAATACCCCTTTGAGTACCCTTATAAATTCACTTGACGTTTTATTTCTTAATTTTATGACTTCTAACCACTTTGAAAAATAATCAAAAACTATTAAATACGAACATCCTTCAAATTCACAGATGTCGCTAGCAATTTTCTGAAAAGGTCTATTTGGGATATCATGACTTATCATGGGTTCTTTACAATTATCAGCTCTATACATTTCACATATTTTACATTTTGCAATATAGTCATATTAGGCCAATACATATAAGACTTAGCCTTTAATAATGTTTTCGTAATTCCAGAATGAGCCTTATGTAAGCATCTCAACATGTCTCGAATACTATCCGAATGGCATTACAGTGAATTGCCATAGACCAGTATTGGCTGAAAATGCTGTCTTTTCTTTATCCTCAGGATGCATTTCGATTTGCCAATATCCACTTTTCAAGTCCAATGTAGAAAACCATTTCGCTCCTGACAACCAATCCAGTGTATCGTCTATTCTGAGAAGAGGATAACTGTCTTTTTTTGTGATTTCATTTAATTTTCCATAGTCAACACAAAACCTAATCGAGCCATCTTTTTTTGTGACTAAGACAACCGGTGACAACCAAGGACTGTTCGAAGGTTCAATTACCTTTTGTTTCCTCATGTTATCTATAAGTATTGCCATTTTATTTTGTTTTGCCAATGGTACGCTTCTAGGAATTTGTTTTAATGGTTGTTGGTTGCCTGTGTTAATGCGATGTTGTACCATATTAGTTCGTCCTAGATCTGTTTCCGAAAAAGAAAATAGTTCTTTGTATTTCTCCCATAAATCACCAAATTTTGCCTTCTGTTGGTTAGGAAGTTGAGAAAGGATTCTCTCTTTCAGCTCTCTTCCTTTCTGGCACATGGTTTTCCCTTGACTGCTTGAGATTTTGACAGATACTATAGGTTCCGCACAGGCAATTACTTCATTTTTCATTAAAACTCTAGGTTCTTCGGACAGATTTAAAACTCTCACCTTAATTGGATACTCACTTGATGGATTTATTAATGCGTTTTCTATAATCATTTCCTTTGGCAGACATTCTGGATTACTTTCCAGTACCAGTGCCTCCTTGCACTTAGAACCTTCTATTTTAACATGAATGAGATTGTCAGACCATCCAGGTATCGTAATGGTCTTGTTTACCTTAATTTTTCTTATTCTAGATTCAGATGTTGACATGAACAACTCTTCTTCATTAACTTTGTGTATTCGGTCTTGGAGGTTCATATTGAAGCCAAATTTATTCATGATGTCTAGCCCAAATAAAACTTCGTCCAAAATCTCGTCAACAAATACTTTATGTCTGAATTTTGATTTTCCCAGCTGAATATCTGCCTCGTGAGTACCAATGACGGGTATTGTCACTCCATTTGCAGTTTCAAGTATATAACTTCTATTGGGATGCTCAATTTTGCAAGCAGGAATAACATCAGCTCGCACAATGGTAGAACATGAACCAGTATCAATAACAATATTACAATCCCGACCGCATATTTTTCCTTTCACAACCAAGCTGGATCCTTCATGACTCAGTCGGGAAATTTTGATTTTTAATGATGTTGGAGCTTGGTTGGAGTAAGCCAGTCTTCGCCCCGCAAAACTGGCTAACTGGAGTTTTCCTGCACATTGCTATTTTGAGGCTGTGGACAATGTCCTTCTTGTCCACAATTCCAACACAAAGTCTTAGTTCTTTGTTCATTTGTTTGCCCATCCAATTTTTGTAACATTTTAATAATGTGCTTTATGGAGTGAGTTACCATTGCCATACGACTTCTCTTGGGTTGAATTGACCCATCGTGTCTGTCGCAGTCTGAGATGACTTCTGGACGCCTGTTTAGCAGCTTCGTATTCAAGTGCACGTGCAAGGGCATCTTCAATTCTTGTAGGACTACTTAACCGAAGGGCTTGTTGCATTTCAATATATCTTATACCATCAATGAATGTTTGTACCGTTAACCTATCAAGAAAGTCTTTTGGTGCTGTAGGATATGCCAGTCGAACGAGCCGGGCAACATCAATTTCATATTGTTGTAGTGTATCTCCAGACCGTTGCTGCTTATTCTTTAACTGTGCTTCATAAACTTGTTGTAGATGTTGGTCACCGTAACGCATTTCAAGTTGATCCACTAAAATCTCATACGAAGGTTCGCCGCTAGTTAAGGTATTTAAGATTTCCAAGGCATCACCACGGAGAGCCAAGATCAATGCGGTGGCCTTCTCTTCATTTGACCAACCAATAGCCAAAGCAGCAGCATCAAATTGCTTTTTATATGTAGACCAAGACTGTTTACTATCGAATTTTGGGGCTTCAATTTTTACTGGATTAACTACATTATTTTAAATATCATTGGAAGATCTTCTCAGAGGCACTTCAGGTTTCGTTTGCAACATCTTTTCTTCTATTAACTGAAATTTTTGATCAATGCTTTCTCAAACTTTTTCTAATTTCCGTTCAACTTCTTCTTGAACTTTCTCTAATTTCTGGTCAACTTCCTGTTTATCTTCTTGTCGCACTCTTGCTTGTTCTTCCAGGATTTGTCTTATTCTTGTTTCTTGTTCTTCTTTTTCCTGCTTTCTAATTCTTTCTTGTTCTTCTTTATTTTGTTGCCTAATTCTTTCTTGTTCTTGTCTACTTCTTTCTTGATTTTCTAGAATTTTACTTATTTTTGTTTGGTCTTCCTGTCTAATTCATTCTTGTTCTTCTTTTTCTTGATGTCTAATTCTTTCTTGATTTTCTAGAATTTGACTTATTTTTGTTTGGTCTTTCTGTCTAATTCTTTCTTTATTTTCTAGAATATGATTTATTTTTGTTTGGTCTTCCTGTCTAATTCTTTCTTGTTCTTCTTTTTCTTGATGTCCAATTCTTTCTTGATTTTCTAGAATTTGACTTATTTTGTTTGGTCTTCCTTTCTAATTCTTTCTTGATTTTCTAGAATTTGTGTTATTTTTGCTTCTTGTTCTTGTCTTCTTCTTTCTTGCTTTTCTAGGAACTTCATTATTTCTGCAAAATTTGCCATTTCGTCGTGATTTTTCGATCTGGTATTCACCATGTATTCTCAGCAAAATGCGAAGATCCCACTTCTGACACCAATTGTAACGTTTAACCCTGTGCTAAACGTTGTAGGTGAATTCAATTGCGTAACACTCAAAATTCGCAGATTGCTTCCAATGATTTATTTTCAAACACGCTGTACACGGCTTTCTGTTGTAGTACAACTGTCACTACTTGTCACTTTGACTATCGCGTTCCAAATATTTTCGAGTTATCTCTCCAATTGACTGATACAATAAACTGACCGTGTCCCGTGATCGTCACGGCTTTATATATCTGAATCATGATATGACATTCATCGAGAATGTTCTATGATTATCTAGACGAACATAATTAATGTTCTAGATCCTTGTCAAACTGACAATAGTATGACAAATTGTACCTCACATATAGTTTCTGGAAGGATCTAGACTAAATCTACTATAATTCTAGAACTACATAATGAAATACACAAGCAACACTATTGTAAATAAGGTAGCAGAATGAATACAAACTAAAGAAATAATAACAGTAAGTACATGATAAACTACCCACGTAACACTATATATATATATTGATTTTGTATTCTTGACTAGTTTTATAATAAATAAAAAGATGTTCTGGGGGATGCAGTCATATATTCAATAAAATTATTTGATTGACAAATATAAATAATGATATTTGTAATTGATGGCTATGAAATCTTTCCTGTTTTTGGCTAATTTATTCTAAATTCACGATTTTTGCCCTGACGAAGAGAATAAACATTCTCGAAAGCTCGGCTTCAATCAAACAATTTTATTGAATATATGACTGCATCCCCAAGAACATCTTTACATTCTAGAGTGTATTGAATCGATTGGTTGTATTCACATTCACAAGAAAAATCGTTTTAAGCAATTAATATTCTTATTTTACGAGTTCTACAGATTAGGTATATGTGAGGACCAGTATGAACCCGAGGACAGTCATTCATCAACAAGTGAAATTTTTGAAAAAAAATTAAAAATAGTTTTTATTAGGCATTTAAGATTTGAACCGTGTTGATGATTACTATTGCTATCTATCCTTTTCTTGATTTGAACTATACTTATGTATATCTATTTGCCAGAAACAGCAACTCCATAACAAATTACTGTTTGTCTACCACAACACAAAATTAAATTTGAAATTAGTATTATATCAACGTCTGACAATTGCGACAGCTGATATTGAAAAGCGCCACATAACCATAGAGTAATATATACTACGATCTGCCAGATATGTATATATACGCTCCATAGACAAGCTACTAATATGCTCCATGCTCGTACGTAATTCCAGTGACGGATCCCAGTGTCGTTCCATGTCGAAGTAATCTTGCTTGAATAAGATAATATAATTAATAATTAATCAATATTGGATCCCACTTGGAGCTTAACAGGCGGCGAGATGTCTGCGATCTAAGTACGAATTCGAAATTTAAAGTCTCTAGATCGTATGGGGCCTGAGAAATCGGTGCGGAGTCCATTGATACACGAACCGAAAGTAATAAAAACTATTTAAAAATAGTCGTATGGTTAAGCTTCCGGGTATTGACCTAGAGTTCCTCGGTTCGTATTCTGATCAGCTTTGAGTTTTTTTTTCAACAAAACCCATTTTTTTAATAAAATATGTTAATATGTGTTTCTAATAATTTAATCTGAAATTTTCAATGAATATTTGTATTTTAGATATTTCAATATTTCAAGGAAGGTTTAGCATATTTTGGTAAAAATTAGCAAAAAGGGGTTTTCGGAATCGAGAAATGGATTGATATTTAATCAATGTGACCCTCGAGGTCCACACTAGCTATTTCAAGAATGGCTCCGCAGATAAAAGTTTTAGTATATATAGTGTTTGGGGGTCGATTAAGCAGAAATATGCACAGTTTTTCATAAGTTTAAATATCCTTAGTAACCCTTATAGGCCCATCTTAAATCCTGTTTTACCCGAGCAAAGCTCGGTCCCCAGATATTACTTATAATACGTCCAACTCGAAACTATTCAAGCTCAGAGATGGCGCTCACTGAGCTTCAGTTATAGTGGGCGTTTATATATAAGCTATATTTACCTATCCAATATTATATAGAAGAAAACTCATGTTTTCAGAAGGCCGGTAAATAAAAATGCGAGTTTCAAAAAATAAATTTGAACAAATATTACAAACGATTTTCAAATTTTCATTTAAAACTGCATCAGATTTACTCATCTCAATCAAATTAAATCTATTACCATTCACACTTATTTTGAGAAAAGTTTCAATTTTTTGTCTGAAATAACCATTTAAAATCTCAAAAAAATGTTTTGAATTTTGAATAGGGAAAATGAATTTTGAAGATTCACAATACTTCTTCAGCTCTATCTGTGTAAACCGTAGTTATTTTTTAAATTAAATAAACTATTTTTCCAGTTTTACGGTAATCAGCTACGGACCCAACTCAACAAAACGTACTTTTCAGCATTGCTTTCGGCTATATTCAATCTTCATCAAAATGATCATCAAAGTTTGAATTAAACTCTAAATTTGATTGGGAGTAATTGTATTTTCCAAATTCGAAAGATTGCTTTATCATTTCTTGTTTTTCCAATAAGAACGTGGAAGTGTCGATTTCGCTGTCGAGGTCCTGAGAGGGCTTCAGTAATTTATTCGTCATTATTGATCTCAGACTGCAGCGAAATTTGACACAATCAGGCGTAACATTATTGCCCCCTTTGCTTCTAACCACTGAAAAATTTTTTAATACAGTCAATAATGGTTTTCGGTTAACGAAAATAGTTTTTTTTTTAAGTTTTGTTACAAGCAAGAAAGCAAAGAACAGAATGAATCTTAGATCTAATTTACATATATTTATAATAGTGTAACGTGGATAGGTATTCATGTACTTACGGTTAATATTCGTTTATTAGTTATTTAAGCTACTACGTTGCTTACAGTAGTTATTGCATGCATATTTCCTTATGTAGTTCTAGAATTATAAAAGAGTTATTCTGGATCCTTCCAGAACTTTGAGTATTACGCAAGTGAACTCACCCCACAACGTTTAGCACAGGGTTAAACGTTACAATAGGATAAAATGACGTATTATGGGTAAACGTATGCGAAAAGGTTCTTCGGACGGTCTCACGGAGTCAGCACCTCTAGAGTGAGAACGGACGATGATTTTCATACCGTCAGCGTTGTGGCTCCCATAACTCCTCCCATCTGAAAAGAAAACGAAAACGGTGAGCTTTGGTTTCCCGTTTTGTTGGTTGTTGCTGCTGGTTTTCTGTACCATTTTCTTAGGAAAAATGCTACCAATCCGACCATTGCAAATAACGTAAGAGTTGTTGCTAAACTCCAGGTAGCTGGATGAAAAGTCTCTTGTGGGAAATTCATTAGTGTCTGAATTTCTTGTTTGAGATTTTGAATTTTATTTAGATCTAGTGTCTGTAGTGTTATTGGTTGGTCAACACTAGACACAGACAAGTTCCCAATGTCAATCTTTGGTAATCGTAGTGGTTTCATTTTGGATAATTCTTGTTTGTTCCAAAACTCCAAGTTATTGATTTTAATGCTGCAATTATGAGGGATTTGGATTAAGCTTGGTTTGTCTATGAAGTTGAATTCCTTGAAATTCCACTCGTTCTGGAGTTTCAGAGGACTGCTTGCTGGAATGGCTATTAAATACTCGTCAGTTATTGATTCCAGAATGGGTTTTTGTACATGGGCAGTAACAGTTTGGCTGTTTCGAGCTTCTGCTTCTTTGATCAGGTTGGCTATGCAGCTTTCAGTTAATGGCTCGAGATGATTAGAACATTTTTGGATATTGTTGATCGTAGGACAGGATTCTTCTGAGTATTGTTCTTCAGTTTTACCAAGTGTAAGGTAGGGTAGTTTAGGTATGATTATTGACTGTTTTATCGAGATTGGAAAAAGATGGAAGCTTTCAAAGGTTTCTGGTGAGAAAATTGGTAAATGTATAGCGAAAATTATTTTACTTCCAGAGAACGAAATTTGAAGGCTAGCTAGGGAGTAATAATCCATAGTAATCTTAAAAATAAGGAATCTGGATTGTCCGTATATTTTTACTAAATGATCTATTACATTATTTAATTCTTGTGCTGAAATTACGGAGCTATGAAGTGTGTTAATTTTGGCAAATGATACTGCGTTATCGAGAAAATGTATGAGACTTTGACAATTAAGAATAATCTGGCCTAGAATGTTTTGAGTTTTTAAATAAATTACAATATCGTCAATAGTTTTATCAACATATCCTTGAAGATATTCTAAGCGCATCTTGATCAGTTTATGGTTTTCGCTCAAAATTGTTACTGTTGAATTATAATTTTCAATAAGTTTTCTTGAGAGAGATATTTGTAACGAGAGTTCTTTTGCCATTGTGTTTTCATTTGTTTGGAGATCTACAATTGCTTTGTCATATTTTAATCCATCGTCTGAGTCGAGAGTGCCGAATAGCCAGTTGGAGGTTTTTCCAACTAGATCGACTAGACCTCGCTTAGATCTGATACGCGGTGTTAAATTATTCAATTTGGTATTTGCTTCAGTTATTAGATATTTTGCATGGTTTAATATACTAGTATAAAGGCCTAAGAATAAACCAGGGTGATTGTGGGTAAGGTTTAGTGATTTTTCTATATTGGAGAAGAAATTGTCTAAGTTTATCAATTGATCTGGTAAAGGTTTAAGTTCGAAGTAGTGAATAAAAGTATGTTTTGAGCTTATCACTCGAGTTTGTCCAATGTGGAAGGGGAGTTAATGGACTATCTATGGGATTTATTCTGACGTCAGGGATGGCTGCTTGTACTCGATGTATAGTTATGAGAAGGAGTATCATTGTCCACTTCATTGCCCTGCTAATAAGAATGATAAGCTTTAGGCTTTTGAATCTGTGATTTGTGTTTGAATTTGTCTTTACTGGTTTGGATTTTATTGCCAATATCTCTAACGACAGTTGTAATAATATGACGTGGTTTGGTCTTGCTTCTAAGGGCACTCTTGTTTTTAATAAATACCTTAGTATTAGGTAGAAATTCCGGAGGGTCTTCTCTTTTGATATTTTGTTTTTCAATTAGTTTAGATTTGGTTTGTAATGATGTGTTGTATATTTTTTCGTAAATAAATTTTAGCCGTTGTCGCCGGTCGGCCATAAATTGGTTTAAAATGATCTCATCAGTCATATCGAATGGATCGAGTGAATTAATTCTGCCGTTTATTACATCAAACGGGTTTTGTTTCGTTACGCTATGAACAGATGAATTATAACCGATGACAGCGAAATGCATCAATTGTTGTATAGATGCGTTTGGATCTTTCAATTTGAGAACTCTGAAGAGTGCGATGAAGGTTGAGTGTGCTCTCTCAATAGGGCTATTGCTGTTGGAATTTCCTGGAGTAGTAAAATGTAACTGTATACGATGTAATTTACAGAAATCTAGTAGAATTGATGTTTTGAATTCTGTTCCGTTGTCACAGGTTATGAGTTTTGGAATACCGAAATGTGATACAAAGTTTAATAAATTTTCAAAGACTACGAGGGCATTGCAGGTAGGCTCTAGGATATAAGCTTGAGCATATCTAGAAAATACATCGATTATGGTTAAAAAATTCGTGTTAGCGATTTGGAAAGTGTCCATATGGATCGAATCGAGTGGTTGAGTTGGAGTTGCAGTGAGTTCGAACTTGATTTTCGGGGGATGTCTATCGTACTTGGCTTGTTGACAAATATCGCAGTTATTAATAAATTCGGTTATGCTCTTTTTTTGATTTGGCCAATAATAAATTTTCTTCAGTGCTGAGGCGGATTCGTTTATTCCTCTATGGTATGTTGTTTCATGGTGGTGTGAAATAATTTCCCAGTTTATATTTTTCAGTAACATCCTTGAGAAATTGGTTGGATATTAATAAGTTATAGGCATGCTTTTGGAAGGTTTTTTTGCAACGTTATGGTTAATGCTGGAATGAAATCGATTTTTGTTTTGCAAACATAAATGCAGTACAACTTCTTTGGGTCAACATTTTCCTTGAAGAATTTGAAAATCTCATAATCATAATTTTCTTAGATGTGAACTGTCTACCTGGTTTTGGTCTCAAAAAGTTTGCTTCTGATTATATGGTATGATGTATTAGCACTCTGATTAAAAATAATTTGGTTAGAGTAGTGGTTCACACAATTTTCACATTAGCATTTATTGGAACGGGAATATCGAAATCGTTAAGATTATCGTTATTATGCGGTGGTTGTGGAAAAAGGTATTCGTTTATATCTATTGATATATCGCCAGGATTACCTATGAGAGATTCATTTTCAATGGCATGAATTTCTATCCTTGAGAGCGCGTCTGTGTTGGTGTTCTGGATTCCTTTTTTATATAGTATTTGATAGTCATATTCCTCCGTCCTAAGGCGCCATCTTACTAGTCGAGAATTTGGCTCTTTTAAACTGAATAGCCACTGAAGAGGTTTATGATCCGTAACTATTGTGAACTTTCTACCGAATAAATATGGGCGAAAATGCTGAGTGGCCCATACAATCGCAAGGAGCTCTTTCTCGATCGTGCTGTAATTAATCTCAGCTGGGTTCAAGGTACGTGAAGCATATGCCATAGGCAAATCTTGACCTACCTTACCATGATACAAGACTGCACCGATTGCAAAATTCGAGGCGTCTGTTGTAAGGTTGAAAGGACGGCTGAAATCTGGGTATTGCAGGATCGGATCATTACATAAAATATTCTTGCATAATTCAAAAGTTTGTATAAACTCGGGAGAGTATGTTCAATTCTCTCCCCCTTCTTTAAACAGTGGGTAAAGGGTTTTGTAAGTTTTGCAAAATTTCGTATGAATTTTCTATAGTATCCTAATAAACCGAGAAATGATTTTATTTCTTTTGAAGTTTTTGGTAACGGGAATTTCTTTATGGCTTCGATCTTCTTTGGGTTTTGACGTATACCTTCCGATGTGACCACATGTCCCAAGAACTCAGCTTCTTTACGAAGAAATTCTGACTTGTCAAGTTGAATTTTAAGTTTACAGTTTGTCAACCTTTTGAAAATAAGCTTCAGCTTTTTCATGTGTTCATGTGTTTTTATGTATTATGTCGTCCATGTACACGAAGCAGATTTTTCCTTGAAGAATTTCATCCATAACCCGTTGGAATGTGGCTGGAGCATTTTTCAGTCCAAAGGGCAGCCCGACGTATTCGAAATGTCCATTTTCGACACTAAAGGCGGTTTTAGGGATCGATTTCGGGTCCATTTCTATCTGATGGAAACCGGATGCCAAATCCAATGTCGAGAAATACTGACATCTCCCTAATTTGTCAAGGATGGCGTTGATGTTAGGAATTGGATATCGATCATCAATTGTTTTCTCGTTGACTTTCCTATAGTCGACCACCAATCTCCACTTTTGTTTGCCACTTTTATCCAACTTCTTTGGTACTATCCATATAGGGCTGCTCCAAGGGCTTTTCTTATTATGCCGTCCTCAAGCATTTTATTAATTTGCCGTTGGACTTCTTCCTTATGGATAAATGGATATCGATACGATTTTCTGTGTATTGGAATTTCATCACTAGTTTTGATTTCGTGTTTAACCTGGTTTGTGAATGATAATTTGTCATTATCATAGTGGAAAATGTCGGAAAATTCACGGCATAGGTCTACGAGTAATTTATTTTCTTCGCAATTCAAGTGGTCATTATTAAAAAGACATCAGAAGGCAACAAGAATAAGTCCTGGTCTATTCTCGAAGCCATATATTGAGAAATAACCTCCAAAAACAACGAAAACAATACTGGAATCATCCAGAGCTTTTTAGGTTATATATAATGCTGATGGCATAGACAGGAGAGTTAGTTAGTGATAGATAGTCAGCGAGACACAGATCACAATCGGATATAGCTCATAGATCACTGTATCGTAGAAAGTCGTTATAGTCCAAGAAATATAGTGTGAATATAAATGTGTATATAGACGAGTAGTTATTGGTGTAGATAAATAAGTGAAAATAAATCGAACCCAGTTTCTATATAAATTCCCGTTACATTGGTGTCAGTGTGGGATCGTGAGTGATTATAAAATTGGACAGACTTTAAGAGACTGCGGTTTCTTGCAGATTTTAGTGTTTACGTGACTTTTTATTAAATTTAAGTTCAAGTTTAAGACTCTTTTGTTCGTTTTCGTGTTGGTGTAAAGACTTTTCGTTCGTTTTTGTGTTAGTGTGAAGACTCTTTAGTTCGTTTTCATGTGAATACTTTTTCTCGTGTCTGTGTGAAGAATTTTGTTCGTTTTCGTGTCGAAGACTTTAAAAACAGTATTGCCTAATTGACTCTATTAATAAAGACAATTCAAAATGAAATTAGTGCAGTTAACCGTGAAACAACTCAAAGAACAGTTGGTGAAGCGGGATTGTGATGATTCCGGTAATAAAGCGACCCTCCAGAAACGATTAAGGGACACTCTGATTGATAATGGAGAAGATCCTGATATGTTCGAGTGCCACTCTCCGGAAGAACTGTTTTTGAAAAAGTTTGAAGAAATTTCTAGAAATAATAATGATAAATTCGAAGAAATTTCTAGAAATAATAACGAAAGATTCGATGAAGTCTCGAACAAGTTTGAAGAAATTTCTAGAAATAATAATGAAAAATTCGAAGAAATTTCTAGAAATAATAACGAAAGATTCGATGAAGTCTCGAACAAGTTTGAAGAAATTTCTAGAAATAATAATGAGAAATTCGATGAAGTCTCGAAAAAGTTTGAAGAAGTTTCTAGAACTCTTCAAGAAATTAAAGATGTTTCCAGAAAAAGTGATGAGAGGTTTGAGGAGGTGACCAGAACTATCGAGGAAGCTGGTAGATATAGTGACAAGAAATTCGAAGAAATTTCAAGAATAGTTGACGAAAACTTTGTCACGACAGAGAAGAACATGGAGCTACTGCAACAAAAAATCAAGACACTGGAAATGGCAGTTAAGAATGGTAACTACCGTGGGAACCAGACCTTCAAAGGCGAAGATATAGGGGACTTAGCCGCAGGTAGTATGAGAGTTAAGCTACCAAATTTTGATGGAAAGTGCTCTTAGTCAACCTATCGAAGGCAATTTGAAGCAGTGGCAATGGCTAACCAGTGGACCGAAGAGCAGAAAGCTGTTCGTTAACCGCTGCTTTACGAGGTGATGCAGCAGACATCCTTAGGTCTATTCCAGCTGGCCAAGCAAACTACCATGTCTTGCTTTCTAAGTTGGAGAATCGTTATGGAGACAGCCATCTTCAGCAAGTATACAAAGTCCAATTGCGATCTCGGGTGCAACATGCAAATGAGAGTCTGCAAGAGTTCGAGGGAGAGGTAGCTCGTATTGTGCGACTAGCATATCCTACAGCTACCGATAGCTTCCTTGATGAAATTGCGGTGGACACATTTGTAAATGGATTGAGGGAGAGCGAGCTGCAGAAGGCGTTGAAGCTGGCCAGGCCAAAATTGCTAGAAGAAGCATTAGCTATTACTTTGGAGCATGAAGCCGCAAGCCAAACTTTTCGAGGGCACCGTTTAAGAGCGATCGAGGAAGATCAGTCCAACAGAGAGTCCCTGTTAGAAATGATAAGGAAGCTAGTTACGGGGGCGCAATCAAAGAAGAGAGAGCCAAGGTGTTGGAACTGTGGCGAGCTAAGACACGTACGCCGCTGTTGTAAGAAGAAGGTTGCACAGTCGGAAAACTAGAATGGGTCGAGATGAGGGGGCAATCGTCGACCTGCAGAAATAGAACCTCAGTAATTACAGTCAATGTGTCATCTTCTGGCGGAGCCTTGAGTTTATACATCGATGGTCAAATCAATGGAGAAGACAGAACGCTCCTAATAGACACCGGAGCAACAAGAACAATAGCCAGACCAGAGCTCATCACAGATCATTCTCGGATATTACCAACAAAGGTCCAACTCAGAACAGTAACTGGAGAGACAATAAGAACACATGGTGAAGCGAGCCTGACCATCAGCATTGGCAAGATCACCATCAAGCACAGAGTTTCAATCGCTGACATATCTGACCAGTTTATTTTGGGGATAGACCTTTTGAAGAAGCTTGGGGCTGTGTTGGATGTCAAAAATGGTGTCTTGAAGGTCGACAATGAAGAACTGCCCTTTCACGAAGATAACGAAGATGTTGTCCGATTAATAACGACTAGTGACGTAATAATACCCGGCTATAGTGAAAAAATATTCATGACCAACCCGGACGGAAACTGCAAACCTGGAATTCTGAGACTGGTAGAAGAAATTAATAATAAGGAATTTCTGACAGCTAAAGCTCTTGTTCGAGTAGGAGATGTCGTTCCTGTCAGAGTAATGAATCTAAAGCAGAGCCCCATCAAGTTGAGCAAGGGAAGTATGGTTGGAAATTGTGTTCCTGTATCAGCAATATGCTCTGTAAGAACGATTGGTAAACCATCCAGGACCAGATATTCGAAAAAGCTGATTGATGTGGTCATCAAGACTGTCCAGGACTTAGACGAGAAACAATTACGAAAAGTGAGAGATATGCTTGTGGAATTCCAGAACGTTTTTGCGATGGAAGAAGAATACAAAGGTAAAACAAGTATAGTGACTCACAAGATAAGCACGGGTAACGCTCAACCAATAAGACAGCAGCCAAGAAGATTTCCATTGGCCATGAGAGAAAAAGCCGAGAAAATGATTTAAGGAATGAGAAAACATTGAGCCATCAAATAGTCCATGGACCTCGCCAGTAGTGCTTGTGAAGAAAAAGGATGGTTCTACAAGATTCTGTGTAGATTATCGACTTCTGAATTCAGTCACTAAGAAGGATAGTTATCCGTTACCCAGAATAGATGACACACTAGATACTCTCTCTGCGTCACGATGGTTTTCTACACTAGATCTGAAAAGTGGATACTGGCAAGTTGGAATGGATTCCACAGATCGAGAAAAGACTGCGTTCTCGATAGGATCAGGGCTCTGGCAATTCACTGTGATGCCGTTTGGACTATGCAATGCTCCCGCTACATTTGAGAGGCTCATGAAAGCAGATTTGAGATGACTGACATGGCCAACCTGCCTAGTGTATTTGGATAATCGTGGTACGAAAATTATTTGAGGAACACTCGAAGAATTTAAGAGAAGTTTTCCAACGATTACGTGAGGCCAACCTGAAGCTGAGTCCTAATAAATGTTATCTGTTCCGACGTGAAGTAAGATAACAGCCATTAAGGAATGGCCTATTCCCAAGAACAAGCATGAGATTAGAAGTTTTCTGGGCTTATGTACCTACTACCGACGGTTTGTGAAAAGTTTTGCCAACATCGCTAAGCCTCTAACTAAACTAACAGAAGAAGGCAAAGAATATTCCTGGAATGATGAGTGTCAGAGAGCTTTCGAACAACTGCAAGAAGCTCTTATCAGCGCACCAATTTTGAGCTATCCGAGGCATGACGGAAAATTCGTGTTGGACACAGATGCCAGTAATACAGCCATTGGTGCTGTTCTCTCTCAGATTCAAGACGGGCAGGAGAAAGTGATTGCCGACTGTTACCAGAAGGGAACTGTTGGGAGTAGTGAAAGCCTGCGAACACTTTCATAAGTATTTGTGTGGTCGCCGCTTTCTAGTTAGAACTGACCATGCAGCGTTGAAGTGGTTCCTGCAATTCCGTAATCCTGAAGGACAAGTGGCAAGATGGTTAGAACGTCTTCAGGAATATGACTATGACATCGAGCACAGGGCAGGAAAAGTTCATTGAAACGCAGATGCCTTATCCAGAAGACCGTACAACTATAACTGCACCCACTGCTCGAAGATGGAAGAGAAGCTTTGCCCTATACGACCAACAACCGTAGAGAATGAGGAGTGGCAACCCGAACAAATGAAACTGGCCTGAGAATGACCCATGTTTGATAGTGGTCTTGGAGTGGATGCGCCGTATGGAGAGGCCGTCTTGGCAGGATATAAGCTTACGAAGCCCTGAAGTGAAAGCTTATTGGAGCCAATGGGACTCTCTTGTGTTAAAAGATGATCTGCTGTATAGAACTTTTGAGTCTGAAGATGGCACTGAATCCAGATTTCAACTAGTTGTGCCAAGAAGCTAAGTGCCGGAGGTACTACGTCAGCTACATGACGGAGCCTCGGGTGGACATGGTGGTATCACTAAGACTCTGCAGAAGGTTCGAGAGCGATTCTATTGGGTGAATTGCAAAGAAGATGTGAGGCAGTGGTGCCGTAAGTGTGAAGTGTGTGCAGCAAGCAATGGACCACTTGGCAGAAAGCGGGCACCTATGAGGCAGTATAACGTTGGGAGTCCCATGGAGCGAGTTGCTGTGGATATTGCGGGGCCATTTCCTGAAACGGACAATGGGAATAAGTATATCCTGGTAGCTATGGATTACTTCACAAAGTGGGCAGAGGCGTACGCAATTCCTAACCAGGAAGCATCGACCGTCGCCGAGGTGTTGGTGAAGGAATTCTTTTAACGTTTTGGCGTTCCTCTTGAAATCCATTCAGACCAAAGAAGAAACTTCGATTCAGACCTGTTCCAAGATGTGTGTAGACTAATAGGTGCGAGCAAGACCAGAACGACCCCTTTACATCCTCAATCGGACGGAATGGTGGAGAGGATGAACCGAACCATGGGCAAGCACCTCTCTAAGGTTGTCTCAGAACATCAGCGAGATTGGGACCAGTACATCCATTTATTCCTGATGACCTATCGGGCGGCTGTGAATGAAACAACTGGTCAGACTCCTGCTAGTTTAATGTTGGGGCGTGAGTTACGCCTACCCTGTGACCTGGAATTTGGCCGTAGACCTACAGTGGACAGTGTCGCAGGAGAAGGATATGTCGAACAATTGAGACCAAGAATGAATAAAGTCCATGAGTTAGCCAGACAGAACATCCAGCTTGCCAGTGATCGAATGAAGCACCACTACAACACTCGATCAGCTGATGGAGTCTTCAACGTGGGGGACCTTGTTTGGCTGTATAATTCCCGACGAGGTCGAGGCCTTTGTCCCAAACTCCAAAAGCAATGGGAAGGGCCATATGAAATTATGAAGAGGATAAATGACGTCATCTATCGTATCCGAAAGTTACCAAGGGGAAAACCTACCTACGCTGAATCGAACAACCATGAGGAAGCACGAGTGGCTCTTCAAGAAAAGAAGGTTGAGGAGCGAAATGTCATTTTCAACGACTTCATTTCCAACTACGCAGATCGGAAGAAGGTCAGACTCGGTGTGACAGTTGAGGTGAAATATATATACACAAAAAAGGGATAGTGCGGAAATCTGAACAGACCTTATATTATTACCAAGTCTACATGGAGTGAAAGAGAAATTCAAGTAATTATCCAATATATCAATAATAAGCAGGGACCAATTACATATGAAGACCATGCCAACATCCAGCAGACATTATCATCGCGTTCGGTTGCCGCAATCAAGAAAAAATGTCTGGAGTTAAAACATCAGAACCAGAGGCAGCCAAAGAAACAGGTAAACAAATGGACACATAGCGAAGAGCGTGAGGTAGTTAGAGCATACCTTGAGAGAGAAGAAACACAAATAACTAACTAAACGAATCCGAGCCATAGTACATCTCTTTCCAGGAAGATCGGAAAAAGCGATTGCTACCAGATTAAGAGACGGGTACCCTGATATCTATTACCTAAGACGGACAACCCTTGAGTCCTCATCATCAAGTGATGAAGAAGATAACCACACAGAACCTGTAATTGACGATTTAGGCAACCCAGAAGGCAGTACCAATACTAGCGTATTGGCACCAACCTTCAACACCAGACCACGGTCCGTAGAGAGATACGGTTGTCTCAATCCTGGGTACTAGGGCGAGAGAAGCGTTCGGTGCGGGAAGCAACCTGTGACGTAGCCGGTAGACCCAGGCTCAGCGATTGCTTATCTAGCTCCGTATATACATAGTTTATCTAAGGAATCTACTATATTTTATCTAAGGTATCTAGGCTGGGCTTCGGCGTTCGACTGGCAGTTTTGTCTGATTAATGTTTTTGCTTATGATATACATACATACTTCTAATCTGAATGTAATAAAAAGTGACAAATCACAATAGGTGAACGGGCGGTAGGCGCGAAGCTCTTAGACGAAATTTTTCTACCATTCAATAAAACCATTCCATTTAAAAAAACCAAGAATATTGTGAAGAAAATAACTAATATTGCAAAAAGTAATCTATCCACATTTACCGGAAGAAGTAATACAATCATATCTGCTACAGAGAACTTACATAAGAATGCAATTACGTAACAAGTATTCAAGGAGAAACAAAATAAACATTTTTTACAAAAAAATTACCGACGTTATTAGTTGGTGCACTGAAATGTACAAAATAATATCAAAGTCAACCTAGATAGACTTTGATAATATTAAATCTATTATTGGTGCTGGTACTTGGAAGTTGTGCAGTTGAAAACTTTTGGCACCAACTTCACAAGTATCTACCAGCACCAATAGAATTATCTATACATTTTAGTGCTTCAACTGATAACTAATTTTCTTATAAAAATATTTATTTCACACTTTTGAATGTTAGGTACATTTGTCACGAAAATCGTTGAACTTTCGCCATTATCCATATATGCTTCGCTTGTATTTGCTATTATTCAGAAAACTAAGAAGAATAATCTGGTCATTGATTTCCCATGCTCAGATTTTCAGTTTTCGAAAGAGATTGCCTCTTCCACATAGCGAAAATACACATATTTTAGATTTTAACATCAGTCAAAAATACATAATCGGAGTACGTTTAGGTACTCTATAAAATGCGCGTACGAACCAAAAAAAGCAAACAGTCGAAATGAATACCTCCTACGTTTGGGGTATGTCAGTTAAAAATGAAAAAAACCGTGACTTGATTTCACACAAAAAAAACGGAGACCTGACTTTTTTCGGTTTTAACTAATACCTTCGCACAATTTAGCTAATTTGATCATTCAAGTTGTAATATTAAGAGATATCTGAATCAAAATTTCAATATTCTTCTTTAAACTGGAAAACTTGTCGACTTGTTGTTTTTCGATTTGTACCCACCTCAAACTTTCGAACTACAACAACTTGTGATTTCCTTTTCAGCTGTTTTTCGTTTATTGATTGATTTTCTACAATTTATGAGCAATGCTTCCCGAAATTGTAGGGCAAGTTTTTGCTTTAAGCGGATTGCATGCAATTATCAAGGAGTCCGGTTTTTTGTCTGCGAGTATCATTTACTACTACCGTTCTTTATGTTTATATGTACCTGCCTTAATAAAATACTGGTTTGCTTGCTTTTGTTACTGTTATTATATGTAAAAAACTAGGATATATGTAGTAAAAATATAGGCAATACATAGTGAGAATGGCAACCGATTTAAATTCAGGTCTACGGCATACGTCACACGCGCGCTCTCTCCTGATTGGTTAACTGCGGATCGAGACAACCGTATCTCTCTACGAACCGTGGTCAACACCAACTATCAAATTCCAAACGCAAATATAGACAACTAGGATAACAGCCAGGGAGAGACCCGACAAAGAAATATAGAAGAAGAACTAGAACCAATACATTTAGAGGAAATCCGTTCAAAATTTAGCAGAACCTTTAAAAGCATTTCAAAAGATACTAACAAAATTAGGAAATTCCGAGTTAAGCATTTTTACGGTCAGGAATTAAAATACATTGATAAAGTTTTAGAAGAAAATATCAACAACTTCCAGAAGAGTAGAGTTCCTGACACCATGAAGAGAAAGAACATCAAAAAATCAATTTTAACAGCTGGATCCTTACTTAGTAAATATGTTCACGGGCACAAGGTAAATATAATGCCGGCATATATCAGAACGGAAAATAAAATCAAAACACTGGAGAAGAGAGTTAGGAATGCCAAATCAATATTAAATTGGGAAGGAGGCACATTCAAACTGGAATGGAAAAGCGCGGCCAGGATGATGAAACAACTCAAAATGAAACCCAAACAGTACATCACAACCACTATGGATAGAATAAGGGTGATGGAAGACAAGGCAAAATACCAAAGACAGCAAGCTGAAACACATAAGTTAAAATTTAATCACAACCCATCCACAATAATATTACTACGCACAGAAATAAAATTTCCAGACCCAACAAGAATAGGGGAATATTACGAAGGATTATACAGCTAGCCAATAGCCAATGAGTGGCTTAAGAAATTACAAAAATTCTCTGCAAGCAAGACATATCCCACACAACTCAATGAAGCCAATTTGAAGATATCAATAGGAGAGGCAATAGACAAAACATCACCATGGAAAAGCCCAGGAGATGATGGTATACCAAACTATATATATAAAGTACTACCAAGTGCCCGGAAGTCACTCAAATTTCATAATAGATGTCTTTCAAGGGAGAAATACGCTTCATGAACAAGATATAAGAGCAAAGATAATACTGATATATAAATCAGGGGACGAAGATAATCCAGCCAATTATAGACCAGTCGCATTGTTCAACACAGACTACAAAATATTAACAAGCACCATAACGGACATCTTGAAAATCTACCTACCAGAGTGGGCTATTCCCAAAGAACAACTTGCCCGGAAAAATATCTGGGGCACCAGCCATGGTATGCTGCAGGATAAGGCTATAACACAAAAAGCCAGAATGAACCGAAGAAAACACTATTCTGCTTGGTACGATTTTAAAAAAGCATACGACACAGTGTCGCATCGACAGCTGAAGAGGTTGATAGGTATGCTGCCACTTCACACTGGCATCAAGAACGTGCTCAGAGCCTCAATGAGTTTATGGTCGATCCGGGTGACAGCTGGAAAATATACGACCAACCCGATATATGTAAAGAGAGGAGTGTATCAAGGGGATTCCATAAGTCCGCTGCTATTCATCTTGCTTACAGCGGGCATTATAAAATATTAGCCTTTACGGATGACATAAAATGCCACGCAACAGCAAACAGACCATGAAGAGGATCACGGATCAGCTGAAACAAGCAGAGGTCAATATTGGTCTCCAGCTAAATGACGCCAAATGTGGTATTCACTGTAGTAGTTCTGTACCAGTAGAAGAAGAGGAAACCAGTGAAACATTCTTGCCGGATATCAGAGAAGTCTATTAATACTTGGGAACAGACCAGTTAGAACGGGATACCTGCAGGAACCTAGACACTATTAGAGCCAAAGCAATAGAAACAGCCAGAACCATTTTAGAATCGAAATTAACAACGCGCCAGAAGATCCACCTGTACAACATCAGCACAGTCCCGGCGGTGATATATGTCCTAGTAAATATGTTTCCCAACAAAAAACGAGCATCAACACAGAAAAATGCTAGAGTCTTAGACACTACCTTCCGGAAGATGTTGGTGGACTACAACCTCAAGGGCAAAACAATAGAGACATAAAGCAACATCATAAATTACAACACTTATCAGCATCCGTATACATTACGGAAGAAGATCAAATAAAGGTATAAAGCAGTATAAAATGTATACGTCTTAACAACCGACCAAACACACAACAACAAACTTCATATGGATTTTGCCCTTGAATTTCCCTGGAAAACAAAACTATAGTTTAGAGCCTAGGCACAGAGAATTGGTCCGCTTGGTTTCGATGAATTTGTTCTGTGGTTTGGATACGTCACGGATCGTGATCTGATACGTGTGCCGCATCGATAAGTTGCACGAAACGTATCGAAGCAGACGTATCGGGTTTGCACATGCGCATTTCGATAAGGATACGTGACGATTTAAAATACTGCTTTATGTCTCTAATATCGAATGCCCGAATATATTTGTCTCTAGAGAGATGAGGGCTAGGCATGAAGTCACTGGAACTTGAAACAGAGATCCAGTTTATAAGAAGGGGTGTATACCTCCAAATACATCCTGAAATGGAGCAGGTATGCACAGTTTTCCAGAAAATGGACGAAGCTGGTTGGAGGAACCCCCTGGGAGACTACAATTTCGTCATCGAAAAGTATGGATGCCTTGTGAATTTAGACACCAGCGCGGGTTGCAAAAACAGTACCAGGGAATTATTAAATTTATAAAATCTAAGTACCAACAGCAAGTTCAAGAAGAATGGGGGCTGAATATGCATTATGGAAGAGTAGTAGCACAGGAAAGCAATAACATCACATTTCCTGCCTAGTCGTCTCCATACATGGATGGATGCTCCAAGCGGCAGCTGAAGAACAACTTTATGGACTAGGATCAATACTCGGTAGAAGGAAAACTGCAGAAGGGGTTGCAACACTGCAGAAACAGCATACCATGTATCAGCTGCCTGCCCTACCAACTCGTACATTACACGGCATGATAATGTCGTTTACTGGATTCTAAAAACTATCCTAGTGGCATAATAAGCTCCGGTTGATGTCTGCAACAACCTTCAATTTGGAAAGGCATCCCTGAACTTGGATTTAACCGTAAGTGGAAGAGATATTTCAATCAGAGCTGGAAGTAAGATACTAACTGAGAAGAAATTACACCACAACAAACCTGACATAATGGTCAAGTTCTCAAATCCAGATATAATCATCTTGATTGAGGTTGCTGTAGCACATATACAGAACTACAGGCTATAGGGAAAAATAAAGCGCACAAGATATGCAGTTAATTCCTGTACAAAGGTGGACAACTCCAATGTTCATACTATCCACCACAAACCATCTCTCACACAAATAACATCCACCATAGAAAAATATGCCAAGCAACTGGGATTGAAACTCAACAAGGACAAATGTGCGCAATACTGTCGGACTAGCACTGAAAACAAATCAGACGACGAACTCCCCGAGATAAGAGGCGAATACAAATACCTGGGCCTGCTACAAACAGAACGTGATACAGTTAACAATTTCACAACAATAAAAGAAAAAATATTAAGCAACTCAAGCCAAATATTATCCTCCCGACTCACAACATCCCAAAAGAAGATATTCCATAACACATCAACCATCCCAGCCGCAACATATGTCCTTGGTAACATGCAACCCGAATGTAGCGTACAAGGATCGCTCAAGAGATGCCGAGAAATAGACATAGAAATCAGGAAACTAATGGTTACTAATAACATCAAAACCCGACCACTTCCAACCAGCGCGCCTACCTACCACAAACAATGGGTGGACTCGGATTCAGATCCATAGAATTGGAAACTGAAATTCAATTTGTTAGGAGGAGGAGAAGACATGACCAAGTGGTGTACTGCCAAAACCATATATATAATATATATGGTCAAAACTAATGTTTATGATATTGAACATCTTTAAAATTATTCGATAACGAAAGCATAAACTAAGTAGTAAGATTTTAAATGTCTAAAGATTTAGTTCTATGTTTAAAATTTACGAAAAACTAATTTTTCATAAATACTTGCTTTAGAGCAAAAATACGATACATATTATGACAACTTTTAATGCCGAAGGTGACGAGTTTTGTTTTCAGGCCTTTGAAAATATAAATTCATTGATTGCTTCACAAGAAGATATTGAGAAAGAAAATAGAGAAGGAAGAGCTCAATACTTGTCATTCTAGAAAACGTTAAACTGTACATGAAAAATTCGTATAATATACTAAATTCTGTTAATATTGTTCTTAATTTTTTCTAAAGCAAGTATCCTTGGAAATTAAATTCCATTCATAGAATACAGATTTGTAAAATAATTTCATAGAACGAAAGTTATACTGACAGAGTTGGCAACATCGATATTAATTGCACTTGGTAGTTCAGGATGTACTACATAAATAATCCGTCGTCAAATCGTTTGAACTGACTTTTTTGTGAAATTATATTTACAATTTTCACGCAAATTTTTGCTTATTTTGAAGAATGTTAATGTTTAATAGAATACAAGGATAGTTATATACTATTTGGGATTGAAAAGAAACTTCCAAATCGAAAGTTTCTGCTAAAAGTCGTAGGTACCAAAAACACAATTTTTTGCTTTTTTAGTAACAAATCATTAAAAATAGAATCTTCCGCCTCAATTTTATTAAAAGTTATGTTACCATATATGTATTTTTACTAACATTTGATTTTTTAGGGCTTTTATAGCAAAAGCCGTTAAACTAGACTATTACCAAAAGTGTTTTAGTAGAGCTAACTGATATAGCCCTTCTACTACGTAGCCCTGTTTTTTTGAAAAACTTGAAAAGTTTGGGAAACCCTAATGAAAATAGCTATCCATTAACATTAATAGCTATCCACTACCATTAATAAACAAAATTATAAAGTAACGTACACATAAACTTTACAACTCTTCAACACAACCAAAACTCAAAAACAGCACCCGAAAGATTTACCACTACCTAGGTATATATGTACTTCAAAAACACAACATACAAACCTATTTTAATTTAAACAATTTATTAAAAAACGACAATACTTATACCTGTATATTAGGATAATATGCAATAATAAAAATGTGTTGAATAGATGACTTTTCTCTGCAGACTAATTTACGCCAGTGTTTTTCTTTGTCACTTGTTTCAAACATGACACAATGATTCTCTGTAGCCCATTCGAAATCTGTTCTAGAGAATAAGGCTCATCAATTGGTGGTACATGAACAAATAATGTTCTCGTTCTATCAATTTTTAACGATGTATAATAGATAAACTCACACAGGTACCTACAAATTTAAAATTAATAAATTCCAACAGCTGACTAGGTACATTAAATAATTACTTTCCAGCGTTAGAAGAAATGCATGATTGGACATCATAAGAATTATTCAAATCACTATTTATTTCGTCTAAATTCAATTCTGTAAGGATACAATCATCCCCATCGCAGCAAACTTTTCCAGTAGGATGTTTTTTACCTAAACAATCCAAAGACGTATAACCTTCACGATTAGCGCATTTTTCTAACGTTAGTTTAGCCGTATAGGCAGAAACACCTACATGTATTACAAGCTACAACTTCCATTATAGAATGTTATAGTCATAATAATTAATACATTTGCTTACAATAGGCTCGAGTTTTTGCCACAAGGCGGGTATATTAGTTTCGACATGATCATAAGTAACTGGAATTTCTATTTTAACAACATTATATCCATCAATAATGGAAGGCAGGAGTTTTACTGCTTCCCAACTAGCATTTATTGTATGATCTCGAAAGGGACCAAAACCAGTTACAAGAACATTATTTTTGTATGAAATCTCCATTTTGAGCAGATTATATCCACAAATACAAATGCAAAAGTTATCAAATTACGAGGTTTTAGGTTTATTTTATCCCTATCTCACGTGAGCGGTAAGCGTGAGATCGCGAAACAGTACCCATAGAACAATATAAATATATAATTGTCTCTGAATATAAACCTACCCCGTACCCGTAGCGTAGACTGTAGACCATAGGGCAGAAAGAAAGAAGACCATAGATTATAGAATAAATAAAGAAGACTGGAAATATTGGAAAGAAGCACGATAGACATACTTATATACCCAAGAATATATAAAGGGAGGATGACTAACTCTGTATCCTGTTCTATAAGCAGAAGTGGCTGAAATAACGTCCCGTGATAAGTTGTCAATTTGGTATGTTGCGCAGTATTTCACTGAGAGTCTATTGTTGTATTTAAGCTTCCTTCGCTCATACTACACTACATAAGGATGCGCAGCGTGATTTTGCGCAACCTACCGAAATGACATACGATAATCCAATGTTTTTTGTGCTATTCCCACTACTCGTGTTACTCGTCCTCCCTAAATTTGTTCATGCTTATACCATATATCTCTTTGCTCTTTCTATTTCCTATGCCTCTCTACACAGAATATACTAATTAATCATGGTACAAAAAGTCTTATTGTACCATGCATGAACAAATATAGGGCGGACGAGTAACACGAGTAGTGGGAGTAGCACAAAAAACATTGGGTTATCGTATGTCATTTCGGTAGGTTGCGCAAAATCACGCTGCGCATCCTTATGTAGTATGGGCGAAGAAAACTCAAACAATAGACACTCAGTGAAATACTGCGCAACATACCAAATTGACAACTTATCACGGGTCGTTATTTCAGCCACTTCTGCTTATAGAACAAGATACAGAGTTAGTCATCCTCCCTTTATATATTCTTGGTACCATGATACTAATCTTCTCTAAGTAGCCCACGTGACCATGACCGTGATGTAGCTTTGATGTAGCTGTAGTAAGAAGCTATTTAAACAGGAGATATAACACCTGAGGTCGTGGCCTAAAAATCGGGTCTGCGCATAACGAAAGTGCGCACCTCCATATGTCTTCTGTGTCTTCGTATCTATATATTTTATCTATGTTCTCTGTTTTCTCTCTCTGTGAAGTGAAATAGTGAAATTCAAATAAGGTTAGATCGTTAGAAAATTGAGCTTTTAGAATGCGTGAAGATCAACATAAGCTTTTAGAAAATTACATTCCTCATTGTCTATTGATGATTACTTGTAAATCATGCTATATTTGAAACTTGATGCTTGAGTGTACATGAAACAAGGCGCGCTGAACTGCAATATAAAACGGGCTCCAGAAAAAAAATTCAAATTATTATCAAAAGGTGGGCGACTTTTTTGTCTATGGAGTGACTTGAAATGTGGTAGAGCGGCGATTACCCGAAATATGAACAAATAGAAAATGATTTCCTCGTATTATAATATAGGTATGAAAATCGTTTCGATAGCATAACGCATAAGACTAAAATCGTTATACTGATAAGATCTGCTTTAATTATCTATTCTCATAAAAGTAAAATCGTTGTATAGGGTATTGAATTGGTAGTAACATCTAAGTAGTGTTTCTTGTCTTTATGGGATTCCGAATTAAAAAAACGATCCAAATGTATTTATTATGCATTTCATAATAGGTTCTAAACTCGTATTGTCGTTCTCGCTCAATTTGCACCTAATATCTTTCTCTTCGACACCGTCTCTCAATATTGTTATAGAATTATTTGGATCAAAGCATCTGTCCTCGATATGCAGATCTCAAATAAATATTTAATTCATAGCTGCTCTACCTTTTTTGACATATTTGAAATGATAACCGCAGCATCAAACCACGTAAGATATTCCCTGTGCCCAACACACATCTAGCTAAGAAAGCGCTGCAACATTTTTGACAGATTTTGGTATGAAACGCTCGCGCTTTTTAAGCTGCCGCATCAGAAATACCCCAACAGTTATTTTTAAAATCTTCTTTATAAACCAGCTCAAGAGCGCAAGAGATCTAACAGCAAATCTTGTCAAAAATGTTGCAGCGCTTTCTTAGCTAGATGAGTGTTGGACACAGGGATTGTAACGTGGATAGATGGACATGTACTTACGGTTGTTATTCTTTTATTAGCTATTTATTCTACAACCTTGCTTACAATAGTAGTTGCTTGTATATTTTATTATGTTGTTCTAGAATTATGGTAGAGTTATTCTCGATACTTCCAGAAACTATATGTGAGGTACAATTTGTCATACTATTGTCAGTTTTGACAAGGCTCTAGAACATTATTATGTGCGTCTAGATAATCATAGAACATTCTCGATGAATGTTATGTCATGATTCAGGTATATAAGGCCGTGTCGATCACGGGACAGAGTCAGTCTTATGAAGGCAGTGAGTCTTATCAAGTCAGTTGATAACAGTCAGTCTGTGGAGTCAGATGTTACTAGTAGTTCTGTCGGTAAAGACAGTGACAGTTTAGATTGTCAAGGTGACAAGTGGTGACAGTTGTACTACAACAGAAGGTCGTGTACTGAGTGTTTGGAAATAAATCATTAGAAGCAATCTGCGAATTTTGAACTCACCCCACAACGTTTAGCACAGGGTTAAACGTTACAATATTTTTAAGAATTCTGCAGGTAACTATTAACTATTCATTACAATAAACAAAAATACTGATTTGAAGAAGATTTTCTTAAACAAAATGCCATTAGTTCTACTTTTATATTTCTCCGACTTGCAAGAACATTATTCAATGCAACAAACGTGAGCCATAATATAAAGTTGAAAACTAATAAACACCGAAACTTCAAGCAATAAGATTTTCCTTGACATGAATTTGAAGTTAAAAATACATCAAAGGCAAATAACACGTGCGCACTAACGTAGCGCGCTGACCCGATTTTAATAGACCACGACCCTGACGTCGTTTGCGGAGTCAGAGCGTCACATGGTTTTGAATAGACAGTTGAATCTCCTGTCTACAGAGCTTCTTAAGCTGTAGCCAAGATTTTTAGATACACAACATGAACGGCATGAACAAATATAGGGAGGACGAAGGACGAATAACACGAGTAGTGGGAGTAGCACAAAAAACATTGGGTTATCGTATGTCATTTCTGTGTGTTGCGCAAAATCACACAGCGGCCACAGCGTATCCTTATGTAGTATGGGCGAAGGAAGCTTAAATACAGCAATAGATACTCAGTGAAATCAAATACTATTAACCTTATAATATGTCCAATTTCGTCGGTTTATTGGAATCCTTCATAACAATTCAAGCTCAGAGATAGCGCTCACTGAGTTTCAGTTATAGCGAGTGTTTGAAATATATGCTATTGAACTATTTAATTTTATAAAGAAAACGCATTTTATCAGAAGACGGTCAAATAAAAATGCGAATTTAATTATGAGATATTTTCTTTAATTTCAGATTTTTTGTTGTTAAGACTAACTTATTTCTATTTTTATTTAATTTGTTAATATAGGCTTCAATTAATACATTATAATATTTTTCTAAAAATAAATTTGAACAAATACATCGCAACATCCTAAATTGACAACTTATCACGGGACAGAGTTAGTCATTTAAATATTCTTGGGTTTACCGCTTAGACGTCAATTGTCAAATTCTGGCGGTGTAGTAGTTCAAAACACCTATTCCTATTATTTGTTGATTTTATTTTATGTTCTTGATAATCCTACTCAATACTTCATAACTGAATTAAAAAATTATGTAAAAATGAAATGCCTGCACATAAATATAAGAAAAGCTACTTTTATACTCCTCACTGCCTTGATAAATCGTATTCAAATGGGTAATTTTCTATTAACATTATTAAAAAGACTGTTTAGTTCTTTAATGTTTCAGAGGATAACCAGATCAATTCACCTTTGGAGAACATTGATAACTTGAAAAAAAATAACACAACTTTTGAGAATGGTATTAAACACGTAAGTTGCCTAGAATTATTTTGAAGATTAATTCTATATCAATGCCTAACAATAAATTGCAGAAAGACTTAGTATTACATTGCCCGTCTGATCTAGAATGCAACCAATTAAATGAACCTTGTATCAATTGTTCTTTGAATTATACATGTGTTTATGGTTCTACATACAATGTTACTTGCAGGAGTGATAAACAAGTTACTTGTAAGGTAAGCTACATTTAATAAAATGTTTAATTTGTGTTGAAAGTTAATTTACAGGGAGCATCTGAATTTCGAAGAGAATTTAAATGTAGATATTGCTATCAAACGGAACCATGGGAGCATTCTTGCGAATTCTTGGCTAATTGTAATAGCGTTTCAGCTGTTTATGTGTCAAATTGTACGGTGAAAAATAATATTTTGTGTTTAGGTATGTATTAATCTTTAATTATTTATAGTGAATGTGAAGATCAGCTTCCAAAGAATCTCGATAATGTCACTTTTAACAGCGACCTTAGGGCATGTTTTGGATCTGTTTCCACTAAAAATTATTAGGTGGTCACTTCATTTTGGCGAGGAAACAGTTTCTAAAGTTTACTATTTTCAACTCGAATTTCTCGTTATGTCGACTTATATGGCTGGCCTGTGCACCACTACGCTGCTGCACTGTTTACAAGATGGCATATTATCAATTATCAATATTTCATTGGTGTTGTGACACTTAGTTTTTATTCAATTTATTATCTATTAATTCAAAATTGTAGAAATCACCCTGTGACACTTAATTTTTATTCAACATAATTTATTGTTGTAGAAATCACCCTGTAAATATCAAAAACAAATGTCGTTCTGTATCCAGCTGACATGAAGTGAAAATCGCGTAACAAACAAAAAGGGCAACTTTGATTTCTACCAATAGCTAAGCAGATCAGCAGTATAAAAGGCGTGGTGCTTCGCATTAAAATTCAGCAAAGAGTATATATAGGGGAAAAGAGAGGTATCTCCCTACCTTTTTTTGTTAACCGATTCGCAGCGCCCTCTTTATTTTGGTATGGAAAGTTTAGTAATGGCGCGTTCTTTCAAATTTTTGAAATTCAATCGAATTTATATTCAGGTTAGGTAAATATAAATAAAAATCAGAGTTCAAATTGAAAAATTTATTTAAATTTATTTTTATGTTTTTCGAAATATAACATAGCTCTTAATTTTACTGGATCATCCCCACAATAAGTTATTTTTCCTGTCAATATTCTATTCACAGAGCGGCACCAACTGTGAATCAGAATATTGACAGTTTGTTTTTGAAAAATTTCTTTTAAAACATATTTATGAGTAGGACAATTGAAAGGGAATTGTACCAAAATTTCTATCAATTGATTGATTGCTTCTCTGATATTTCCATTAAGAGAATTAGTCTTAAGAAAATTAACCACTAAATTTTGAATATCAGAGAAACAATCATTCAAATTCTTTGAAGGGTAGGATAGACATTTTCTATCACGGAAATATTCCTTTGCCTGAATATAACTATTTTCTCGAGAATATCCTTGACTCGTAATTTCAACCTTACACTTTTTGCAATTATTTATTTTTGCAAGACATTTCCGCAAGAACCAACCGCAAACATAGCTTCTTTGACAGGAGCCTTCGTTATTCATTATTGAAATGGATGTTACTTCAGCAATATTACTGATAATTACTTCATTCTCATCATTCTCATAAGGTTCATCTTGGTCTGTGAGGAAGAAATCTAATTTTTGCAGTGCATCATTGAAGTCTTCCTCACAGTTAGATCCTAGAGAATGATGAGATGAAAAATTATTCAGCAATAATGTTTTGAAGGCTCCTTCAAAAGCTAGGCAATTAGGTGATGTATTCCTAATACCTTGGCTTCTGATACTGCCAAAGAAGTTTTCGATTGGATCTTGATTGAAATTCCGAGTCATAAGATATTCAAAGGAATATTTCTTGTGTAGAATATCCCACACCTTCTGCATTCCCTCAATTGTCCTTATGACATTTTTCAAAGATGGTGCCTGGGATTCTCTAGAAGAAACATTTCCTGAAATAAACTTTACATTTTTCAAAAATCTTAGAGAATCCCTCCATAACTGATGATGGGGAGATCCATCTGTCACGGCAGCCCTATAAATCTTAGCATGTATTGGTTGAGGTCCACCAGTGCTATTCAAACTATCAAATAATTTATCCATCATTAAAACAAAAGGGATAATTTGGCGACATTCTGATGGCAGTTTCCCTCTGGCAGATAGGTGTTCAGTTGCCACAGCTACAGTATGGCTGAATAACTGGGCAACTGTTTTTACCCGCATTTTCTTAATTTTTTCGGGGTTAACATAATCTTCTGTAATTTTATTCAAAAACTTCAACTCTCCGAATTCTTTATCGGCTTCATAAATTTGGCGAAAATATTCCCATTTTACGATTTTTATTTTATTATTATCGTTGAAATCAACATATTGCAGGTTTTTATTTAGAAGATTATTTCTAATCCCTTTAAGAAGATGCGGGACATCAAAGAGAGGTATAATCTGCCATTTTCCAACCATAAACAGATCATGTCGCCATTCTTTGTGTCTTTTTAAACAAAATTCTTTAGTGTCTTTGATAAGACTTTGAATAGCACTGGCGTTTACAGTGCTTTGGTCGCAAACACTGGCAATTATTTTCAAACCAGTGGCATATACTTCCTTAATTACAAGTTTAATTAATATTTTTAGTTGCATAGCATTAAGAGCATTTGTAAAATAATATGCCACTGGTTGTTTATAGTTTTGCTTAACCCCTTTAATCATGAACACCAAAGCATGATCAGCAAATTTGGCATTCATATCGGGGTAAGCAAAACCTTTAAGTATGCCTTTTGCAGATTCAAAATGGATTTGTGGAGATATACTCATTTCATCAAAAATAAGAGTGCAAATCTTATCCTCCTCGTTATAGCCATCAACAGTTTCTTTGATTTTATCAAATATTGCTCGGTTTATACCTGAATTTATTTTAATCTTAGATAATAATTTCTGTAAAGAAACTAGTGATGGCAAAGTAAACAGCTTATGCAGAAGAGAATAAGATTTGCGACTTTTTTTAAATAGAGTTAAAGCTAGTATCTTTTCTTCTTGTGTGAACCTGCGTCCTTTAGGTTTTTTGTAGATTTAATCTGCATGGACATAAAAATCCGGCTGCATGAGGACATCCTCCTTCTCAGCTGCTGGAAGGCCAAATCAGTCCCCATTTTTGTAGCATTGGTTAAACGCGCCTTAAAATCGCAATTCCGCCTTCTCAGTCTAGATATTTCAGCTTGTAGTTTCCGTATTTGTTTTCGGTTGATGTTTTCATGTTCTAAGAAGATGAAATTGTGCTTCTTTGTAGCTGTAAAATAAAAAATAATCATCAATATATCTGTTAAGTTAAAATTCTAAAGGAATATATAAAACTAGCTGACCCGTGCAAAGCATTCGCATTCTAACCTACTTAAATCCCAATTGAAGTACACACCGTATATTTTTGAAATGCGAGTGATTTCTATATATTTTGGATATAGCAGTTAAGAAAATCTTTAAAATGATGCATCATTCATGACATTTGATAAGTATTATGGAAGTTATAGCATACTGACACAAAAGGCCTTGAGATATAATATATAATATATATGATGATAATAAAGAGGATCATTACCAGTTTGTTGATTATTTGCCGCTTTTGTGATAGTTTCCGGGTTGATGGTGCCGCTGATTGAATCGATGACATTAGCTGATTCTGGAATTTGCTAAATAAGATTAAAAACTCAGATATGAAATATTAGTATTAATATGTATAGAATGTTACCAGTTAAATGTGGATTTACGCGAGTAACAATTTTAAAATGGTTTCAAACTGTCGTGCGCCTGCGTACCTTATTGTTTTTTTGGCCGGCATAAATGTTGAAATTTCTATTTTGTTACTTACTATTTATTGCTTGATAATTGTAATTTTAGGCTGCATAAATCCATACTTAAGAGTTCTAAATAGAATAATGAGTAGAATACTAACCAGTTTGTTTTGTATTAGCCGCTTCTGTAACAGTTTCCGGCATGGCGGTATCGCTGATTGAAACGTTCACATCAGGCAGTTCTGGAATTTGTGAAATAAAAATAGTTTTGTCTCTCAGATATGGAAATATAATTAGTATTTATGGAAAGATAGTACTTACGAGTTTGTAGATCGTTATCAGATTCCTTAGATGTTGAAGGTCTGTACGAAATCGGGACATGAGGATCTGAAATTAGAAATTTTTAAAATATAGAATTGTTGTTTACTGAACTGGATAAATATTAATATGTAATCATGTCGATACTTACCAGTTGGATGAACATTTGGAATTCCTGTAATTCTCTGTCCAACATTGGTAATATTACGCAGAACCGGAGCATTAGAAAGGTCTGAAATTAGAGAATATTTCTTAGTTATTTCTCATAGATTGGATTTCATACAAAATTTAAAAGCAACAATATACAAGATTCGAGAAACATTCAAACTTACTTGGTAAATGAAGAGTTGGCACAGCCAAGATATTCAACCTATGATTGCGGTTGCGATCTTCCATCCTAAAATGGATATCGCAGACTCTAGCATGTCTATGGATTATCTCGTCGGACAAATCCTTCAAGCTATGTCCAGCTAGGTTGACCCAAACACGGAAACGGTCTGGAAATTTCTTCAGGTTCGGGAACCGATGAGTACTTACACCTGGAAATTATCATTTACAATTTTGTAGTCGTCAATATATAGAGAATATATTTAATCATCTAAAAATACGAGAAACCATCGTTTCACAGAATTTAGTAATATTCTGTTATAAATTGAAATATTCATTATATTTCGGGCTTATGATTCTTCTGCAATTCATTAGTTGAAACTTACCCGTCGTATCACACCCAAACACACACTTTCTAAAGTATTTTGACATTATAAAAACGAAAAAACACAACGATAAACAACACAAACGTACACAACCAAAACAAACCACAAAGTAAAATGGCTACCGAGCTTGTTCAGTTTATAATTCTAAAGTCAATTTAATTCTATACCAATTAAGAGATGGCAGCACAAACTTTTATGAAATTCTTATTATATGGGAGATATACACCCCTGAAATTCAGTCAATTTCTTCGACTCATTCCGAAAACATCTCATGTCAGCTTCTGCAGGTTTTCCATATATACCGAGAGTTTTATTTCACTACTAGTCTTGATATCTTGTCTAAATTCTCTCACGCTAATTTTAACTTTCAGGACTTATTTGGGCTTGTTCCCCAAGTAGTCGATTCTAGTAGGAGAGGCTTCTTACTCTTCTACACTCTCACTTCCTTCAGGGCTTACTTGGGCTGGTTCCCCAAGTAGTCGACTCTAATATTTCAGGATTTACTTGGGCTGGTTCCCCAGGTAGTTGACTCTAGTGAGAAAGGCTTGTCGCCTCTCTTACACTCCTACTTCCTTCAGGGCTTACTTGGGCTTGTTCCCCAAGTAGTCGACACTAGTGATTAAGGCTGGTTCCCTTACTCACGCACATCTTTTACCTAACTAGCTTTCAACCTCTGTACCTGGAGGACTTCTTCTTAGTGAATACGCGAAATTATTGTCGAGACCTTCTGTGTAGGACTGATACTCCATTCACTTGAGTATATTCCACTATTATTTGACAATTGATACACTCCACTCGACATTTGGTTATTTATTTATTATTTTATTCCTACAAATTGTTGGTAGAAATCATACAAATTTCCTTTACACTCCACTAGTATGTATGTTGTTTAGTAGTTGTCATATAGTTTTATTTTAGAAATGACACTGAAAGTTATGTTTTAAAATAATAAACAGTTGTTCATGTTGAGGTTTACTCATCATTAGTTTTTCATGTAAACTCTTATAATCAACATGATAGCAGAGCGTGGTTCGTAACTGTGGACTTGTATTGGTTGCGGCAGTGAACTTCTGAAGTTGACCAGAGCGAAATTGCTTTAGTTTGACATCTTCAGTGTGTTGCTGGAACTTCGCACGTTTAAACATGGAACTCCACGGAATTGAAAAACTAAGAGGGGCGGATAACTGGAACATTTGGAAATTTGCGGTACGGAATTTACTACGTGGCACCGAGGGTACGTATGAGGTGTGGTCGGGCGAGCTGTCAAAACCAATGTCAGAAAATGTTGGAGGTAACAAAACGGCTGAATACAATAAAACATTCAGAGCTTGGGACCGTGGTGATCGAGCGGCAAGTCAAATTATCGTTTAAACTCTCGAATCGAAGGTAATGGCTGTAATAATTGCATGTGAAACAGCCAGAGATATGTGGCTTAAACTTCACGCAGCTTATGAACAACAAACCAAGCAGGCTGCTCACAGTACAAGCAGAATTTCTTTGTTTTAAAAAGAATGTTGATGAAATTGTTGCTCATATTGCAAAATTTGAGGGACTTGTGTTGCGGATGCAGCAACAGAATGTCAAGCCTGATGAATCATCTCTTACGGTAAAGCTTCTCGATTCACTGCCAGATGACTACGATAGTCTTCGTCAGGCGTGGTGGGCACGACCAGAGAATCAGCAAACAATTGTGAATCTTGTGGGAGTGCTCTCATCCTAGGAGCAACGTAGGCGGCAACGAGCTGGAAAACAGGAGAAAACTTTGGCATTTATCGCAAATAAAGGGAAAATCATCAATAAAAACCAGCGAGCAAATCCTAGTAACAGTAGTTATAAATACCAAGAGCAGAATTTCAAAAACGTTGTCAAAAAATATGCAAAACCAATAGTAAAGCTGTTGGTCACATCCGTCGTTTGGCAAAAAAGGACAATCGGACAAGCATAATATAATGGATCGAGGCGAGTCCAGGGACGAGACGTTCATCTGTGAAGCTCCCAGCGCAAGTATCAACGATACGTGGATTGCTGACGCTGGAGCAACGGATCATTTGACTCATTGTAGTAAGTGATTTTGGACTTTTGAGCAGTTTTCTACACCTATCAAGGTTTATATTGGTGACAAGTCAACAATGGATGCTGTTGGAAAAGGCATGATAAAATTTGAGGCGCTCGTTGACAATAAATGATTGTTGTGCCAAATGGACAATGTTTTGTACATACCCAGCGCACGTAGAAATAAATCTATTTTCAGTTATATCTGCTCTTGAGAAAGATGGTGTTGTTAAGGCCTGTGGAATTCGTGCCGGCTCATTATTCGAAATGATGATAAAAATAAAGATGCCCACAACTTCATTGATTCCAGAAATTCATCTGTCATCCAAGAGCACGGTACAAATTTGGCACGAGAGGCTAGGCCACCAAAATAAGCAGCATGTACGGCAATTTTTGAAAACTCATGAAGTCGAATTCGTTGAAGACGACCATTCCCTTGGTGCCTGTATCCAAGTGAAGCAACATCGAAGCAGTTACAAGGAACGTCAACACCGTGCCACTGAACCGGGATAAATTATGCATGCAGATTTGTGCGGTCCTAGGGAATGCACCTCTTTGGGTGGATCAAAATATTTTTTGTGTTTTACATGCGATTTCTCAAAGTTTCGGATTGTACACTTTTTCAAGGAAAAATCTGAGGTACCTGCAAAAATTTAAGAAATGCTGAAAATCGTTCAGAACCAACGAGGATATCCAGTAAAGTTTTTTCAATGCGATGGAGGCATGGAGTTCGACAATGAACAGGTGCGGAGTATTATAGCGTCTAATGGAACAACTATGATCATCAGCAATCCCTATACACCAGAGCAAAATGGTTGCGCTGAGCGGACCAACAGAACTGCCGTGGAGTTGGCACGCACAATGCTCATGGCTAAGAATCTTCCCAAGTTCTTATGGACTGAGGCGGTAAACAAGGCGATTTACATCTTGAAGCGAGTAGGGCTGAGTAGAACTGCTGAAAAGACACCCTGTGAGATTTTTAATGGAAGAGAAACTTAAGAATCTACATATTTTTAGAACAAGATGTTATTTATATTCACGTGCCGAAGGTCAAGCGAAAGAAATGGGATAGAAAAGGCCAGAAAGGAAAATTCGTTGGTTATTCTGAGATCATTGATGGTTTTCGAGTGTGGCGCCAAACAGAAAATCGGTTTGTCAAGAGCAAGGATGTCATTTTCGAGTCTGAAACATCAGAAGATTTGATAACATTATTTCCGAAAAGAAAAGAAGAGACCTCATCGATTTCTTCTCAACTTGCATCAGATTCATCGATAAAAACTCCCAGTTTAGATGAAGAAATTTCAAATCAAGGACGTCTACTCTGTGATCGGAAAACCTTGAGATCGATTGATCGAGGCGATGGTGTTCGAGGTTTATGAGCCTCAAAGTTACACTGAAGCTCTGAATTCTGTTGAAAAATCACATTGGAAAAGGAAATAGATTCCCTGGACACAAACTCAACGTGGAATCTCATGGAACTACCTGTAGGAAGAAAAGCCATTACTAATCGATTTTCGGGTTTTCGGTATCAAACGTAACGCTGCTGGATAAATTTCACGTTATAAGGCACGTTTAGTAGTGCGAGGATTTAGTCAGCAGGAAGGAATCGACTATTTTGATACTTTTAGTCCTGTTGCACGGTTCAACACAATTCGAACAATCCTGAGCGTTGCTGCTCATGAAAATCTAGAAATTTATCAGTTTGATGTTGAAACTGCCTTTCTCAATGGTGTGATTAAGGAAGAAATTTATATGCAACAGCCTGAAGGATTTGCTGATGGAACACAACGTGTTTGTAGGCTTCGTAAAGTCTCTGGGCTGAAACAGTCACCGCGATGCTGGAATATTCGTTTCAAGGATTTTCTAATTTCTCTTGGATTTCAGGAAAGCTGGGCTGATCCTTGTTTGTTCTACAGAATTTCATGCAACGAGAAATTGATTGAGGTGCTGTATGTTGACAACGGACTAGTATTTTCTTCTAAGAGAGACAATATAGAAACATTCTTGATCAGATTAAGTTCAGAATTTAAAATCACATCTGAACCCGCTGATGGTTTTCTTAACGTTCTCATCCAACGTCACAACAACTCAATATTTATCAGTCACGAAATGTACATAAAGGACATACTTCGACGTTTCAGAATGGAGGACTCGAAATCAGTTTCTACTCCCATGGATAGGTGCTAACTAACAGGGGAAGCAACGAAGGGTGCCAGAGTCAGCATTCCTTACCGAGAGGCTATATGTTCTTTGATGTATTTGGCCATTGCTACACGCCCTGACATCGCTTTTGCTGTGAGCTACTTGTCAGAGTTCCTGGAAAATAATGGAGATTTTCATTGGCAATTGGTTAAGCGGAACTTCAAGTATCTCAAAGGTACTCCTAAGATGGGCATTCTCTATGACGCAACCGGCAAACTTGAGGGTTACAGCGACGCAGATTACGCCAGCGATGAACGCACCCGTCGATCCGTCAGTGGTACCGTTTTCAAGTTCAGTAATGGAGCGATTGTCTGGGCAAGTAAGCGGCAACAAAGTGTCTCGTTGTTGACAACCGAGGCGGAATATGTTGCTGCTAGTGAAGCCGTCAAGGTCTGTTTAACGAAGTTTGCCCTCAAGAATCTCCACCCAAACTGCTGGTGGACAATATTAGTGCCATTAAACTCGCCAAGAATCCAAGCTTCCATAAACGTTCCAAACACATTGATGTTCGTGCTCATTTTGTACGCTAAAAGATTCAGAACGGAGAATTGGAGATAGAACACGTTTCATGTGAGAACCAGGTAGCAGATATTTTTACAAAACCACTTTCGCGAGTGCTTTTCGAAAGATTTCGAAAAAAATTGGGAATTTGGGATTTTGTTATTTCGTTTAGTTTTAATTCCCAGTTTTTGTTTTATATATGTTATATTTATATAAATTTATATGATTTAGGTGAAGTGTTAGAAATTATACAAATTTCCTTTAGACTCCCCCAGTATGTATGTTGTTTAGAAGTTGTCATATAGTTTTGTTTTCTCGTATAGAATAAATAAAAATTCAAAACAGCATGAAAGCACCTCCTAGAATTTCAGATCTCCCGCCTAAAATTTGACTACCGCCATCTCTCGGGTCGGGAGTGAACTGCCTCTTAAACGGACGAAAAATTAACATTGAGTTACCCATCTATATTTATTCTATAATCTATGGTTTTGTTTTAGATATGACACACTGAAAGTTATGTATTAAAATAAAAAAACTGTTGTTCATGTTGAGGTTTACTGATCATTAGCTTTTCAAGTAAACTCTTATAATCAACATAAATTACAAATTCCACTTCATGTATCGTATGTCCGTCCAAACCTGTCATTGTGGCAACAAAGGCTATATCTACAACATAAATAGCGGCAGGCGGATTTTTCCTTCCCCTTATATTTATTTTATGGCTATGTTTTCGCTAATTGCAGCATTTTTTAAATTTTCGGGTTAATTTAGTATAATACTGACTATAAAGTCAGATTATTACTAAAAGTATATATATATATATCACTAAACACTTATTTTTCCCACCCAGCAATCCTATCCACTCGACCTTCACTTAAACTTTTTGAGAGTTAGCGCCTTATAATTTTCACTGGAATACGTTTCTACAATAAAGGCCAACATAACTAAGCAAAAAATCCTTTGGAACCTGATCTACACATTTACCTTATTTTTTTTGTATGCATTTCAATATTATATTATAGGTAACCGAGAATTCAAGAAAAGAGTAAAGTGCAATTGGACAGGGGGATATAGGTGGTCTACGGCTTTGGCCCTAAGCATTACCCTGGGAGGATTTGGTGCGGACCGATTTTATCTTGGTCACTGGCAAGAAGGTATTGGAAAGTTGTTCAGTTTTGGAGGTTTGGGCGTCTGGACTATCATTGATGTGATTTTGATTTCTCTGCACTATTTAGGACCAGCGGATGGGTCGTTATATATCTGAATACATAAACTAGGATTCATAGGATAAAAACAAACAAACATATATGAAGTACTTTCTCATATTCATTACAATAAATTAACTTAAACCAATTTAAATAGAATACTGAAATTGTCATAACCCTATTTGAATAAATTTGAGTGCTGATAACAATTAAAATCAGTATAAAATGGAATTTTAATTGAGCAAACAGTTACAATCACAACTTTTGGTAAACTTCAATGGTAACTTATTTAATGGTCAATGATTTTTCGCCAGTGAAGTCAGAAAACAAATATATATATATATATATATATATATATATATATATATATATATATATATATATATATATATATATATATATTACAAATTATTTCTAACCCGATATGAGTTTTTCCAGGTTACGATACGAAAAACCATTAACCCAATTAACCTTAACTATTTAACAAACAAAATTTATTTCATCCAATAATAGCTCCCTGACCAATTCATCATCAAGGTTTTCTATTTCCTCACAATCAATCTGAAAAAGAAATTACAACATATATAGATATTTTCTGAGAGATAAACAAATATCAGGACTTGTTTTACAAGATTCGACTCAAGTCAAACTATAAATGAACCACCAATATTATTAGGATATTATATAAGAGAGAAATGTGTTAGATTAAATCAAAATTAAACCTCATTGAAAAATAATCTAAAACTAAATTTCAAGCGGATGAAGTTACGGGCAACAGCTAGCAAGAATATTCTTATTTGATTGATATTTGATCTCAAGTACATTTTTCATTTCAACAACCCCGTCGCTCCAGATACGCGCACGAAAAAATAATCTTTAGTTAAAGCTCCATCCGGCTAATATCAATGGGTTGCATTTGATTTCAACAGATTACAAAAATGGGCTGCCCAATCTCTTATCTACAAAATGAGCAATAGAACAGGAATTCTCACTCGGACTTGACTTAAGTATGTAAAAATATCTGTTATTCTAAGTAAGCCAAATATAATAAGAAAATTAAATTAAGGTATCTAACTGTGAAGTATTTTTTTTTATCAAAAGCCTTCTATCATATTGAACTTTGTTGGATTTGTTCTCAGTAGCTAATATACTAAATAATCTACACCTACTTTTCTACTATTGATTTGATGTACATATATTACACCTGGAAAGTAATTCATAATATTAAATAATAGACAGTTATCTAGAAAGAGCGTACCACAATCACACCGTCATCACTCTTATTCAAGAGTCTAATTTTCAATTCCATCAGCCCTGTTGGATTATCCTCAGTATTTTTCAAGGATGTGTAATCATCTAAAATCTCTATATGAACAGGTTTCTTGTTTTTGTCTCGAAAAAATACCGTTACTCCTACAAAATATACAATATCAAAAATGGGAATTTCAATAAAAATCGGTTGGTAGGTTCAGTGGAACATTGTTGTCTAAAGCGCATTTTCCTTACCTAAAATATTAATTCCTGGTATCTGACAGCCAATCTCCACTTTAGTAATATTGTATTGCTCTGCATTATTTTCTAAAATTACTAATACCCGTTCAATTAGAGGACGTTTTTCCATTTGATATTTATTGTCGTAAGGTTCGTTCTGCGGTAGTAAGTTAAGCTGCTTGAAGAAATCAGAATCCTCAATTTGTATGCAAGAGAGCAATAAATTCAAATTTGTCTGGTCTAATAGTGTTGCTGAAAAATCACATACCTAATACATTTTCTGTTTCCAAGATATTGTTCATAATACAATATTTTGAAGTCATACCTCTTATTTTATTTATCTTTTCTTCAGACAAAATGTAAGGCACGAGTTCATAGGCACGATAATTTAACATCCATAAATAGAGCATTATGGCAATAATAGATCCATAATCTTCTATTGAATCTTCCAATTCTAATCTTCTCAAAATATTAGGAACTATTACCTCTTTAATTTCAGGTACTCGCAGATGTTGATAGTTCAAATTACTCAAACACCATAATAATCTTTTTATGTCCTTTATTCTGATTGTATTTAGAAAATATTCTTGCATGGAGACTACTTTAGTATTTTTCAATAATTTTAAGCAATGATCACACGATGCTCTTATTAGATTTTCATCATAATATAGTAAATCAGAGTATAATGCCAAAATATGACACAAAGCTGTGAACGAATATAACTCCAAAGTTCTGTTGAAAAATATTGTACATGTTATTGTAGCCAATAAATCTTCTGTTTGATACCTGTTATGTCTAAGAGTCTTTATTAAAGTGACAAATAAAGCAGGATCGTTCAACAGGGAGAGGTTGTTACTGAGGTACGATATTATCTTTTCCAAAAATAATTTGTTTTCTATTTTTGTTCGCGTTTTAAATGTAGCATTGCATATTATGCACATTTCTTCACTGCTAAGTTCTCCCAAATATAAATTACTCACAGTGTTTACAGCTTTTTTCAAAATCTGGTCGTTTTTAGCAAATTTTTTCTTTAATCCTATAAAAAATATAAGTTGCAATAAATCAGCCTTTGGCATTATATCAATGTCTCTAGATAATTTTTTAATTGCACTTTTGAAGAATTTTGTTCCATTTACTCTATTGGATATTACTTTCATATAAACATATAATATTTCAAATATTTCCCTATTGTATAGCTGGTTGTTCAGTCTTCTAGAGCATTCGTTATCTAGAATATTCAGAGATCTCTGGAATTCAGACTTATTAAAATAGTGGCGATCTGCCAATGAATTTAAGCCACAACATAGCTGTTTTGTTTTCAGCTCTGTTAATCTTTGGCTATCTCCACATTTTAGAATTCCAATTAGATTCTTAACTCCACTGTTTTCATTGTTATCAATTGTATTATTGTTTAAATAGATGAGTAATCGACCAGTCAATGTGCTCTCATCCAACTTAGTGACTCTTTCACCTGTAATAGATGTTTCAAAACATCTAACTTGAGATTTATAGTTTTTCGAAGATAGTTTTAAATATTTAAAAAAAAAGTGAAGTGGAACACGCATGATTAGGTCTGAGTTTTTTTTACTTGCTCCATATCATCTAAATATACACCATAACTAAACCACAGATTATGAAGATGAAGGGCACTCCACTTAACACAACGTTTACCGGTATCACCCACACCACCTTAATTTATTAAATAAAAAAAAATAGTTGTACGGATATTCACGTGAACGTGTGATCTGTGATCGATGACATTGAACTCAGAATAGTAAATAATGAAGATTATAAAATCTAATTTTTAGTTTCGTGCTCAAAATAGTTCAAACGCTACGCTACGGTGAAGAAAGAGAGCTACTTCAGGTTTGAGGGGTCTTGTAGTCTCGTTTCAGGTTATGTTATGGTTATATATTTCGGTAGTCGGAGGTTCTATGTGTATGTCTCTTATTCTTCGGCCCCGAATCGTGAAGCTACTCATAGACTAACAAGAAGATTATTTCTAAATCAATAGACAAATTTAAAATTCAAGTATGATTTGTCAGCCTTAGAATAACAATGGCAGGTAGAATTGCCTCAGAATCATTTCGCAGTATATTCAAAGCTATTGACAAAGATGTATTGAGATGGTTTCCAGGTCATATGGGGAAAGGTTTAAAGCAAATGCAACAAAAACTAAGATCTGTTGATTGCATTATAGAAGTTCATGATGCAAGGATACCTTTTTCTGGAAGGAATACTGATTTCAAGTATACAGTCAGTGGAGTTAAACCCCATATACTCGTGTTGAATAAGTCAGATTTGATTGAAGATTCCTTTAGGAAAAAGATTCAAAGTCGTTTGAGCCATGAATTTGAAAATATTATTTTCACGAATTGTAAGAAACAGAATTGTGAAGGTGTTAGAAAACTCTTTCCTTTAGCTCAAAATTTGATCAATAATTCAAACAGATACAATAGAACTCAAGAAGAAGATTACAATATCATGATTATTGGTGTCCCAAATGTAGGTAAATCATCACTTGTGAATGTGTTAAGAAACAGACATTTAAATCGAGGTAAAGCTACAATTGTTGGTTCAACACCAGGGGTCACGAGAAGTGTCTTGAACAGGATCAAAATGTGTGAGAAACCGTTGTTTTACATGTTGGATACACCTGGTATTTTAACACCAAATATTGTAAATATTGAGGTTGGATTAAAGTTGGCGCTGTGTGCGACTATCCAAGACCATTTAGTGGGTGAAAAAATTATTTCAGACTATTTGTTGTACTGGTTGAATAAGAACAAGTGTTTTAGTTATGTGAAATATTTTGGCTTGGCAGAGCCTACAGATAATATTCTTGAACTCTTAGCACATATTAGTATGACAAACAAAAAAACATTACGAGTAAGGGATAATATGAATAATTATGTTGTAAAGCCTGACCTTGATCAAGCTGCTCAAAATTTATTAAGAGCATTTAGAAATGGTAACTTAGGAAAGATCATGTTGGACCAAGATATAATTTAGAAATAAATTTTATTTATTCTCACTTGTATGTTTTCAGTGTTCAGATTCTTTTTTTACAAAGTTAACGGAACCCTTTACTGTGTCAATTTGGTGTGCATTCTATTCCCACCTCTTGGTTCTGAAGATTACAATGTAAAACAAAACAAACTCTCATGTTATCTAAATTTTCCTTTGAACTTTGAAGGGTGAATGTGTAGAACAGGTTCCCACCGATTTTTGGCTAATTTGTTGGATAGTTGCTTTGGTATATATTATAGGAAGACATTCCAATTAAAATTTTAGCCCGCTAACCCCCAATAAGCTTACGGGAGGGTGGAGTGAAAAGGGGTGCTTGGGTAGGGAAAATAAGTGTTTTGTGATATACTTTTAGTAGTACTTTGGCTAATATAATAAATACTAAATTAACCCGATAAATAAAAGAAGTGCTGCAATTCATAAAACATTTTGAAAGGGCCAGGAAAATCATCCTGCCGCTATTTATGTTGTAGATACAGCCATTATGCGATGTTGCCAAAATGACTCGTTTGTACGGACATCCGATAAATGAATTCGAATTTGTAGGAATAAAGTAATAAATAATTAAATTCGGAAGAAAGTAAAAAGTTATTCGTTCGGACAGAGGTGGTGAATATACTCGAAAAAGCTTAAGGAATTTTCTCATGTCTGAGGGAATTCACATTCAGTTGACAGCGGCATATAGTCCACAGCAAAATGGAAAGGCCGAAAGAAAGATTCGCACATTAATGGAAATGGCGCGGTGATCGATGCCAAATTACCATACAGTTTTTGGGTCGAGGTAGTTTAAACGGCGAATTTCATACAGAAATGAAAAAAGTTATCACTAGTCGAGATTTTCGTTTTCACACATCGAATGGAGACAAAAGCATTGAAATTTCGATCGAGCTGACGGCTGAAAATCATTCGAATGTTAAATTACCGGTTCAGGAGGAGTCGCTAGCAAGTGCGATGCCAACTGAAGATGACAATCTTGAAAATCAAGATGTTGAGGAGGAGCCACTAGCAAGTGCGACACCTATTGGACAGTCAACTCAGGTAGTAAATCTGGTTCCTGACGAAGCCACGTGTAACAGCTAGATCAAACAAAAACAAAAGTGTACCGCCACGACGTTTAATCGATGAGATGATGCTCATGAAAGAAATTACCGAGCCGAGAAACTATACGGAAGCTACTGAGCATTGGCTTGTATACGCAAAACGAAATCGAATCGCATGAAAAAAGTGTAACTTGAACAGATTTATCTCTGTAAGCGAATCCCTCATTAAACAATTTTATATTAGAACAGACCCTAATAATTTCTCGAACATATTTCTTTTAAATTCCATAATATCGAAGTTGAGAGATAACGCTAAGGCATTAGTTAATATAAAAGGAGTTAATACTTGGGATGATTTGAAAAAACTACTTATTCAAAATTTCTCTGATCAGAGGGACGAAAGCTGTCTGAACAGAGATTTAGTAATGTTAAGACAACAGGGAAACGAATCTGCACATAAATTTCATGAGAGAGTATTGCATATTTTAAATTTATTGTGTAGTCATGTAAACGTTAACGAAGTCGCTGAAGCAGTGAGGATAGTTAAGCGATGTATGTACGGAAATTTAGCTTTAAAAACGTATACAGCTGGACTTCGCGAACCGTTAGGTACGACCATTCGCTGCATGAAACCTGAGTCATTAAATCAAGCCCTACAATTCGTGATGGCATAAGAAAATGTGCATTACTTCCAAACTTTCTCAAACAAAACGCCTTTGAAACCTCAAATCCATCGTCCACAAATTCCACAAGTGTTACAAAGGCCTCAGATTTATCAAAATCCATTTAATATTCCACCTCAAAATCATTTTAGATTCAGTCCGAGACCATACAATTTCTTTAATCAAAATAGTGCTCCACAATCTTCACATACCCATTTCAGGCCACCGTTTCAAAGACCAAATTTCCAACAATTCCCCAGGCCTAACTTTCAGAGACCCAATTTTCAACAACAACCATCACAACAATTTCATAAGCCGCAATCAAATGTATTTAAATCAAATCCGAATGTAAAATTGTCTGACCCTACACCCATGAGCATAAGTACTCAAAATTCATATAAGCCACGATCCAACTTCTTCAAACAATCAGGTCAAACCCATAATTATACTGTCGAAGAACTATTTAATACAGAGGTAAATCCTTACCATGAAAGTGCCGGCTATTACGAAGACTATAGTAAATACCTATATTGGAGATTCCTTCTACACCGAAAATCCTGTAGATTATCAAAACGAAATATACACTGATATTGGCTCAGCCACTAAGGAGAACGATCTGGAACAAGAAAATTTTCATACGGACCCTCCGAATCCGGAAGAAATATAGCCCCAGAAATATTCTCTTTAAATCTTTCAGAATCAAACGAGCTACCTTATATCATTGTCCCTGAATATAACTTGAAAATCCTTATTGATTCGGGTTCCACAAAATCATTTATTGACCCCAATTTGGCATATAAAATTTTTCCAAACAACATAAAAAATGACCCATTCATCGTTTCCACAGTTCATCAGAAATCAGCCCACAAGTATAGTACTGAAATCCCAACACCTAGAATATTCAATCAAAAAGGAACCATGAAATTCTATTTGTTTAAATTTCACAATAATTTCAACGCCTTGCTTGGCATCAATAATTTAAAACGTTTACAAGCAACTCTAGATTTTCAAAGAAACCTTCTAGTAACACCATTCGCGAACATTAAACTTCTCTATCACAAAGTTAAAAGCTCAGCATGTAACAATATATCGGTCGCAGCACGTGTACAACAAGTAATAAAGATTAAAACATCTGTACAAGACGGCGAGATAATAATACCGCATACTAAAATTCACAATTGTGAAATTCCTGAATGCTTATCAGTTGCACGAAATGCCGAAGCATTAACAACAATATTAAATAACAGCGAACAAGATCTTACACTTGACCTGTCTCAGCCGTTCGCTGTTGAGAATTTCCAAGAATCTGATATATTGAATTGCGAATTGAATAACCTATCACACGAGGCCGCAAAACAGCTGGATTTGAACAAAATTAAAACAGATCACCTCAACAGCGAAGAATCATCAAAATTATTGGCTTTATGCCAAAAGTATGCAGACATCTTTTATCAAGAGGATATGCCACTTACATTCACAAATAGGATTAAACATCAAATTCGAACTACAGATGAGACACCAGTTTATGGAAAGACTTACCGATACCCATACGCTTTCAGAGAAGAGGTTAAGAATCAAATAGACAAGATGCTCGATTCAAATATAATTCAACCAAGTAATTCACCATATTCTTCACCTATTTGGATCGTCCCGAAGAAAATGGACGCATCAGGAAAGAAAAAATGGCGTGTAGTTATCGATTACCGAAACCTAAATTCAAAGACCCTGAATGACCGCTACCCCCTTCATGTATTACTGATTTGCTCGACAAACTTGGCAAGTGTCAATATTTCACGACATTGGACCTTGCGAGTGGGTTCCATCAAATAGAGATGGACGAAAAGGATAGAGAGAAGACTGCATTCAGCACAGAAAACGGGCATTACGAATTTCTTGGAATGCCCTTTGGCCTGAAAAATGCACCCGCTACTTTTCAGCGGGTAATGGACAACATATTGAGAGGGATACAAAATGAACTATGTCTGGTATACCTGGATGATATTATCGTCTATTCGACATCCCTTCAAGAGCACTTAGAACGATTAGAACGCGTATTCAGAAGACTTAGAGAAGCTAACTTCAAGGTGCAACTTGATAAATCGATTTTTATGAAGAAAGTTGCTTATCTAGGGCACATAGTTACACCAGAAGGCGTCAAACCAAACCCGGATAAAATCAGAGCAATTAGAGACTATCCTATTCCAAAAACCACTAAACAGATTAAAGGTTTCCTGAGACTCCTAGGTTATTACAGAAGATTTATTAAAAATTTCGCCAAATTAACTAAACCATTAACAAAATGCCTCAAAAAGGAGCCACCATCGTACACGACAATGAATTTGTAAATTGTTTTGAAACATGCAAAAACATATTGATGAATGAACCAATTTTACAGTACCCGGACTTCTCAAAGCCTTTTAATTTGACAGTAGACGCAAGCTCGGTTACCCTGGGCGCTGTTCTTAGCAAGGGCCCTATCGGTCAAGATTTACCGATTGCGTATGCTTCACGAACATTAAATGATTCCGAGACGAAATATTCTGTAATTGACCGCGAGCTTTTGGCCGCGGTATGGGCTACCAAATATTTTCGCCCGTATTTGTACGGCAGAAAGTTCAGTATAATCACCGACCATAAGCCCTTACAATGGCTTTTCTCGCTCAAAGATCCTAGCTCCAAGCTAACGCGATGGCGTATCAAGCTGGAAGAATATGACTTTGACATAATTTACAAAAAGGGGAAATTGAACACAAACGCAGATGCCCTTTCGCGCATTGAACTCCACACCAAAGAAACATTCTGGGAGCAGCTGGATGAAATACTGAAGGATTACCCTGGTTATTCACATGTATCCGCAACATTTGAGAAACATCAGGAAAAGACGACGGCACCCTGAGAAGACCAGAGAACCCTCTCGTAAAAACAAACCCACCAGATACCGGATCTTCCAAAACGTTCTCCGATTTAGATACCTTCCTATACGTAAACAAGAATTCTCCTAATCTGATTCCATCGACTTCACGACAGGACGACGACAATATCTCGATGATCGTTCACCACGACCAATCAATCTCAGGAGAATTTCCTTCAGACACACTTAACAACCAACCATTAGTTGAAAATAAAATTGGAAATGACAGCGACGGACAGACAATACACTCGAACGCAGGACAACACCCTACAACGGAGATACCTGTTACAGATCATGCCGTGAACTATGGACCAAACCAATTCGAATATTCGAAAACAAACAAAGAATTTATGTTCAATTCAGTAAAAACAACTTTGAAAACGACGTTGTCGCCTTTATTAAAGAATTTGTGGCCCCCGGAGTACAATATCATCTATATTTCGAGGATGCCGAAGCATACGAACCATTTTCGGTAGCCGTCCAACAAAATTTCAAATGGCCAGACATAAAACTTAAACGATGTACCAAAAAGTTGATAGATGTCATGGACAAAGAGGAAATCCAAAATACCATTCGCTGCTATCATGAAGGCAAATCGAACCATCGTGGTATTGTCGAAACGCTAGAGAAGATAAAGTTAAAATATTACTGGCCCCTCATGAAGAGCTCAATACAGTCATTTATTAATGAATGCGAAGTATGCCAGTTAAGTAAATACGAACGTAATCCTGTAAAAATGCAGATGAACATTACTCAAACAGCCTCGAAACCGTTCGACATCCTACACTGTGATACATTCACATTTGAACAAACTAAGTTTCTCACCCTTATCGATAGTTTCTCTCGGTTTGCTCAAGCTTATCCAATTAACTCCTTATCCGGTACAGAAATAGCTGATAATTTAATCAACTTTTTCTCACAACACGGTATCCCAAAATTAGTCATTGTTGATAACGGAACCGAATTCAAAAACACTGTCATCACGGAACTTCTAACGCTACATAAAATAAAAATTCATTTTTGCTCTCCAAACCACCCCCAATCAAATGGGGTTATCGAAAGATTCCATTCGACAATTATAGAGCACTTGAGATTACTCAACGCTCAAGGTTATACAAAAACACCAGCCAAAATGAAGATGATCTATGCTATTTTGGCCTACAACAACTCCGTGCATTCGGTCACCAAATGGAAACCCATTGATATCATAAGTGGTCAAATAGCTGACAACGACCCATTTGATATAGATATAGATAGAATCCTCCTCAACGACTACGTCGAGCAGCACAAGAAAAGAACTAAATTACTATATGCGAAAAGTGATTCAGATCTAATTCAGAAGAAAGAAAAAACTATTCAAAAAATCAATGAAAAAAGAGACCAACCAACTTTGTTTAATGAAGGGCAAACCATCTTTCCCAAAAAACATATTAGACAAAAACAGGCTAACAAATTCGACAAACCCTGTAAAATTCTAACTGTAAACCCAGAGAAGAAGGTAGTATCAACTGAGCAACGCGGTAAAATCCATATGGATAATTTAAAACGGCCCTTGAGGAAAATTTATTCTTTCGATTAAACAAAAATTATTCCCTTTCAGGATCGCCGGAGCTTCTGGCCTCCAAGAAACCATCGAAACACGAAATTTGCGAAATAACCCAGGACTTATACCCTTAAAAATCGGCTCAGCAAAAATTCAAGAATTCTCCCATTCACTAATTCACTATTACGACCTTAACCCTATCATTCTTGAGGTCAATAAACTAAAATTGAAGTCATCTAACTTAACCCTTTCGGTTGAACGGAACTCAGATTATAGTAGGGATGTATCTAATTACTTGAAGATACTGAAGTTTATAGAAGATAAGGTAGAAATCAAAATTACAGAAATTTTACCTCATCCTCAAAGAATTAAACGAGGACTCATCAATGGTTTAGGCTCAATTTTTAAATACATCAGTGGTACACTCGACAATACTGACGGAGAACGTTATGACAAACTAATCAGGCAATTGCAAAATGATCAAGCTAATATAGCATCTAACATAATAAGTCAAAATTCACTATCCATCACCCTAATCGAAAAATTCAACAACACTATTAAAGAAATAAATCATAAAGAAAAATAATTGGAGGATAAACTTAATCAAATTTCAAAAATTGTGGAAGGACGGCCTTACAGAGAGAACAGTTCGTTCATTAAGGATATTTTGATACAAATCATTACGTTATACGAGACGATTATATCAGTCTTGCAAGATATTGAAAACTCGATCACATTCGCTAAACTGAAAACAATGCATCCTAGTATCATCACTATAACGGATTTACAACAACAGCTCCAGTTGCAATTATGCCTATATATTTGTCTATTCCCTTATGAGGAACCAGTAACCCTCCGATGCTCTAATCAAGAAGACGTCCTGAGGCTCCAAGGAACCTATCTATTCCGTATTCCAGTAGGTTGCCAAATCATCACAAGTTCTCGACAAATCAATAACGAAGGAGAATCTGCATCGCCTAATCAACCAATACTATTTGCCGACATTGATATCAAAGATGACATCACCAAACCACCTAACCTCAGCATCCACATTGAGCAAGTCCAGCTCGACGAACTTCAATATTTAAAGAAAATGGTTATCCAGAACAAAAGTACTCTCTTAGATAGTATGTCCTATCTCTACATTCCAGACGCGTGGACAATAGCCATCTACTGCTTTGCGATAACCTTTATCATCTGTGCTATATTCAAGAAGAAGAAGGTAACACATAGAAGAAACCAGCAGGGACCATTGGAATTCATCGAACTCCAAGATGTCCAACTTCCTCGCTAACACTCCGATGTTGGATCTATGGGGGGAGGAATTACGTCCCCATCTTCCCGCTGATTCAACAAAAATACAAACTATTATAAATAGAGCTTTGTGCTGGCAGCGAGCCAGTTAGTAATTAACCATCTTAGTAGTAACTAGTAGTTGTAGTTGAAATTTGTAAACTTATAAAAATAAATACTTTTTAAAAAGGCAATTTTGGGTATCGAGAACATTTTTCATGTAAATATTTATGTACCGAATGACAAAATTTTGTTTAGGTACGCATGTCACGCATGCATGACTCATATTAAAAACATAACAAAATAAAAACATGTAAAACTAATGAGTAAAAATCAAAATAAATGATATTGTTGAGTACAAAAACGGTGCGACACGCTCGTTATTGTCGCAGTAATTTGGTACAAAAACGGTTCGTACCAGGCCGTTTGGACACTCAGCGCTGTATTAGCGAATGGGTTAACACACATTTTGCAGTTTCGCTAACTTTATTTTTTGCTTGTTCTACGCTAGTTCCACTGCATTTATAAGTCTCAACAGTTACAACAGATATAGATGAGGTTATCGCTTCTATTAAATCCAACTCTCTGGTACAATTTCTTGCAGGATGATACTGATGACTTCGCCTGCTATTCTAGAATTTATCATAAGGCTGTTCAACCCATCATTCACTGAGAGTAATTCTTCTACTATCTGAAAACAAGCCCTGATTGTTCCAGTCCGACGGCACCAAGTGACTATCGTCCCATTGTTCTACTGCCATTTATAAGCAGTCATCGAACGTCTATCATATAATCAGCTATCATCATATCTTCTGCAGCACAACTTGCTGGTTGCTGGATACTCACTATTGCGGATTTCGACCTGGACATAGTACACAAACTGCTTTGCTTAGACTGGTTAATAACATTCGATCCAATATACAGGGCGGTCCAAATGAACGTATTTCCCGCATAACTCCGTAACCCTTGAAAATATGAAAAACTTTCTTATACAAAAGTTGTCCAGATTCTTGAACTGCATATTTTAAAAACAATTTAGAAGATAAGCCACTTCCGGTTATACCAGAAACCCATACCAATTTTGTTATTTTATATGGAACACCCCGTATATTATTGCATTTTGGAAATCCTCAAATAATTTTAGGGCCACTTTATTGAACATATATTTTGTCTCAAATGCACCGTTTTCGAGAAAATGGGCACTAATTAAAAAAAACAACGATTCCAGTAGTCTGCGCTATCTTAATTTTTTTTTAAACATTTAATGCGGTTTTCGCACGTCGCTTTGTTAAGGAATCAACTAACTTTTGCAGTTTTAAACGAAGCTGTAACTTTTGAAATTTATTAAAAACACTGCTTTAAAAATGCAAATTTTCAATCATCAACTACTTTTGTTTGCAACACTGAATGCAAAATTCAATTTCCTTTCCCCCGATATAACATTATTGCTATCTGTTTCCTACCGAAATGTGCACTTTTATGTTTATTTCGATTATTTTCTCTTTATCGCGTTAGCCATGACTTGTCTTGTTTTGTGACAATTACGTGTGCAGAAAGAAATCCAATCAATAAATGGTGTAAGAGGAAAAGGGTGATGAACAAACGTCCAAAAGTTATTAAATTGAATTTTTTGTCCTAAAACGCTCATGCAGAACTTTTTCTACCGAATAACATTACAGTGCAAATGGCGGACAAACAAATTTAGCTACTACTACTGGATAATGACACACAATATGTAATAACTTAAAAACGCACATTTTTAGCACATCTCTCACATTTTAACAATGGCATGTTTAGATGGACACTAGGCTAAGGCCCTCTACCAAAATAATGTTCATCAGTAAATGTTCAAACTGACCTCCATTTTGTTTAATGCACAATCGAAGTCGCTTTTGGAATGACTGCTAAACTCTGAAAAACATCTGAAGAGTGACCCACTGAAATGCCAACCCTATTCTATTGCGCATATCATCAGCAGTTGTTGGAGGAGTGCGGTAGACCTGGGTTTTTACAAAGCCCCACAAAAGAAGCCCAGCTTGGTTATATCTGGAGATCTTGCTGGCCAGTTTACGGGACCTCTTGGACCTAGCCATTTACGGGGAAAGTTATTGTTCAAAAATGATACGGTCTGTCATGCATTGTGTGAAGTTGCCCCCTCATGCTGGAACCACATATACCTAAGTGTCCCTAGAGGAACTTCCATTAATAAATTGTCGAGTTGATTTCGTAAAAATTCCACATAAATTTCAACAGTTAAATGTTCGTTGAAGAAGTAGGGGCCTATTAAATGAGTGCCTAAAATTCCTGCCAAGACGTTTAAGGACCATCTGTGTTGACTTTTTGTTGTAAATAGTTATTGGTTTTTGGTGCTGTAATAATGGAATTTATGACTATTAACAAAACCATTCCGATGGAAGGTCGATTCATCCGAATACAGAACTTTAGAAAAAAAAAGAATCATTTTCATCGTCAAGGGCCCACATACAAAACGCATTTCTTTTTTCAAAATCCTCACTCTGTAATTCTTGATGCCGTTGAATGTGGTAAGGATGATATTTATTTTTCCGTAAGATTCTTTGGAATTACGTTTTGATGAGGTCACACGTACGACTAATTTCCCTCTGGCTCAAATTTGGATTTTCCTCAACTGAACCGAGCACCAAGAATTCAGTCTCTTTGGTTATAATATTCTTAGGTTCAACCTTTCTTTTATATCTCACAGCTCCATTTTTAACAAATCGTTGAAGTAATCTTCGAAAAGATGTTTCCTGTGGATGCCGCCGGTAGCGGAATCTTTCTGAATAAATTTTTGACGCCAACAATGGATTTTTGTGGCATTCACCCAATATGAAAATCATGTCGGTCAATTTTTCTGTCAGAGACATTGTCATCAATTTTCTTATAACAAACTAACAGAAATTATCGAACACAGGAATAAAATGACAAATGTGACATTTGTTTGAAATTCAAACAATACAAGTCATGGCTAACGCGATAAAGAGAAATTAATCGATATAAAGATAAAAGTGCACATTTCACGAGAACGGTAGGAAACAGATAGCAATAATGTTATATCAGGGGAAAGGAAATTGAATTTTGCATTTAGTGTTGGAAAAAAAATGAGTATGTTCTATTTGAAAATAAAATGTTTTTGATGATTGAAAATTTGCATTTTCAAAGCAGTGTTTTTAATAAATTACAAAAGTTACAGCTTCGTTTAAAACTGAAAAAGTTAGTTGATTCCTTAACAAAGCGACGTACGACAACCGCATTCTTTTAAGTGCCCTATTTTCAAAAAAAAACAAGATGGTGCAGACTACCGCAATCGTTGATTTTTTTTTTGGTGCCTGTTTTCTCGAAAACGGTGCATTTGAGACACAATATATGTTTACTAAAGTGGCCCTAAAATTATTCGAGGATTTCAAAAATGCAATAATAAACCGGGTGTTCCATATAAAATAACGAAGTTGGTAAGGGTTTCCGGTATAACCGGAAGTGGCTTATCTTCTAAATTATTTTTAAAATATGCAGTTCAAGAATCTTGACAACTTTTGTCTGAGAAAGTTGTTCATATTTTCAAGGGTTACGGAGTTATGCGGGAAATACGTTCATTTGGACCACCCTGTAGGTAGTCGAAAATTTAATGTACTCATTCTATTTGATTTTTCCAAAGCCTTTGATATAGTCTGCCACTCACTGCTTCTTCGTAAACTTGCTAATTTAGAGCTATCACCTTAGACTGTCTCATGGTGTGAATCCTATTTAAGTGGTCGCATGCAGGCTGCTAAAGGTCCTAACGGCTCTCTAACCTCCTGGAAGTGCACCAGCATGGGTGTTTCTCAAGGTTCAATTCTTGGACCTCTGTTATTTTCCATCTTCATCAACGATGGTGGTTCTTGCATTCGTGATGCTTCCTACCTGCTTTATGCTGATGATCTACATAATTAATTAAGCTGTAGTGCCCCTGCTGAACTTCCAGATTGTCTGCATCGTCTTAATCCAGACATATATATCTTTCGTATCAGTGATTGGGCCTCAACTAATAAACTAAACCTCAACCTTGGAAAGACTAAAGCTATTGTCTTTGGTGCTCGGCGATTTATAAATAGCTTTGACTTCAGTTCATTGCCCTCACTTGGACTATCATCGACTCTTCCTTGGCCCTATAGTCTACCGTGCCCTCAACAGCCACCAACCTTCCTATTTGGCAGAGCTCTTGGCGATTTATACTGTCGCGCGGTCACTTCGGCAGCAATCCAGTGCTCATCAACTGGTTATTCCAAATTATCACAAAGACACTTACAAAGAAGCCTTTTCATTTTTTGATCCAAGGCTCTGGAACGCTTTGTATCAGTATCAGTGATTGGGCCTCAACTAATAAACTAAACATCAACCTTGGAAAGACTAAAGCAATTGACTTTGGTGCTCGGCGATTTATAAATAGCTTTGACTTCAGTTCATTGCCCTCACTTGGACTATCATCGACTCTTCCTTGGCCCTATAGTCTACCGTGCCCTCAACAGCCATCAACCTTCCTATTTGGCAGAGCTCTTGGCGATTTATACTGTCGCACGGTCACTTCGGCAGCAATCCAGTGCTCATCAACTGGTTATTCCAAATTACCACAAAGACACTTACAAAGAAGCCTTTTCAGTTGTTGATCCAAGGCTCTGGAACGCTTTGCCTGCTTCAGTCAGGCTTGCAGCTACCATCTCTACTTTCAAGGTCCTACTTCGGCGTTAGCTTGCTGATCAGGAATGCCCTGCAGCTACTTGATGCTATTTCTAGTATTATCTCTAATTATGAATTTATTATATTGCAAATGTATATATTTTTATTTAACTTCCTAAACTTAATATCTAATCTAATCTTGTTTTCACACGCGAGATGGCCGCGCAGTATTATTTTTTTATTCGATCCAAGTTATTCGATATCAAGGTGTGAATATCGATTCGGGCTCAGTATCGATACGTATCGCCTAACACTAAGTTCAATCAGTCCGGTGCAGTAGTTGAGAGTTCAGTGCATACGGTAGTGCGGTGAAGACCAGCGGTACGGTGGAGACCGGTAGTGCGGTGAAGACCGGCGTTCCGGTGGAGACCAGCGGTATGGTGAAGACCGGCAGTACAGTGGGGATCGGCAGCCCGGTGTAGTTGAGTATCGAGTAGGGGGCCACCAACAACATAAATAAATAACGCTCGGTTCGAATACGGTTGTAAATAGTGTAAATAATAAATGTAAATTGTACCTAGTGGATGATGTAGTGTAAGATATATAAATAGTGAATATAATTAATCTGTGAAATTTTAGTGGGTAAATAAATAATCTTACAATACTGTTCTAATCAATTAAAAGCATCACACATTTGAAATCGACTCTCTACATCAAAACTAAGTAGATATACCAATTTAAAAGTCAAATCTAGTTTTCAGATCGTAGGAATAAGTACTGAAAATGTACTTATTCTGACCATTAGGAAGGTTCAATATTGTAACGCACTTGGCTTCGGCGCTATTATAATATGTATCTGCGATTTGTCGGAGGGCGGACCATCATCCGGATAGTGTGTGGAATGACTGCTATTGGTCAGCGATGCATGCCCGAGTCAAGAGATATTCCCGAAGCATCTAGTGACAAACTCTAGTACGGGAGTGCTCGCGTGACCTTGGAAGATGGGTGTCGTAAATTCGAGAAGGCTTGGCTTGCCTACGTATTGTTGAGTGCTGCGGGGTCAGTTAGGCCGTGACAGTTGCCCGGTGCAGAGCAGTCCGGCCAGGGCAGTCAGTCCGGTGTGGTTAAAGAAATAAATATCGCTCGGGTGTAAATAGTGAATATAAATTGTAAATAGTAAGTAGGTAAATATAAATTGTACATTGTAGACCATATTGTAGTGTAAATAAATAAACTTTGAAAATAAATAATTCCCAGTATTTTTTATATGCCTGTTACAATATGAATGTAAATACTCTACACAATGTTGAGTCATTATGTAGACTAGTGTGGATTCGACACTTGCGTTCAAATCTTTAAAAAATCGATCAAATATTCTTTAATATCAAAAATATTTAAATTCATGCAAAACTATCAATGACATTATTCTAAAATATTCGAGTGGAAAATTGGATGTGTCCCAAATTATAAAGTATCTTTCAGCTATCGTGCCAATACAAATTCATCATTTAGGTATCAAACATAGAGCCGTACCTTACGCTTTAAGAGAAAGCGTCTAAAAAGAAATGGACTGGAGGAATTATTTGAAAACTGATCATACTTACTTAGAGATTGTGGTTCGCCATTGGTGGTGATTCCTTAGGCTGATGGAGGGATCCGTCTTGGTGTTGATTACAAAGTATCTAGCGATTATCAAGCATATTGCAGCAAACTAATTATCCAATTAGAAGAATCGACCAAATACTAAACAGCTTGAGAGATCCAATATATTTCTGCCGTCTTGATAAAACAGATCTGCACCTCCGAGTTAACGATATGGGAAGTAAAATTCAATCAATATCAACACATATAGGCATAGGATTCAAAAATAGCTCTTTCAGAATTTAATAGAATAAAGGATCAAATATTCATTCAAAATGTTTCTACCATATATATACTTTAAGAAAAGTACTGCAGAAAAATATCAGATTTCATTGGAGCTAATATGAGCAAGTATTAACAGCTTATAATCCAGATTTACCAATAGTTTTCGCATGTGATGCTACTAGAGTCGCAGGAGTTTTATCATATATTATTGATAGCGTTAAAAAACCTATTGCTTTTTGCTCAAGATGACTAACACTAAGTGAACCTAATTACAATCAACTAGATCGGGAAGCCCTAGCAATAATGGTTTACTTTTATTTACTTGTTTGGACGTAAATTTATATTTATTATAGACAATGGCCCATTCTCTAGAATTTTTCACCAGAGTTCGAAATTAGTGATAATACCTAACTTCTTCAAGATAAGTTAAATATGCATCATCTTATCAGATTTCTACTATGAAGTTCAAAACAAAAAAGGTTCAAAACATTCAAACTCGGGCTATTTGTCGAGAGCCACACTTCAGAATTCACAATCCTCATCAAACACAACCTTCTTTATGAAGAAGTTCATCAAATTTGTTCATCAACTATTTCTAAAATATCAACCCCTTATGATAGTTGCTAGCTGATACAATATTGATAGGATAATTTATTATTGAGACTAAAGAAGCAGACTAGGACCCACTATTGAGCTTTAAGTGACTCCCATCTTTATATTTGAAATCTGTGATTCAATAATTGTAAAAATTAAATTATTCTTGTACGGATACATATTGTTATTGATTATTGTAACGAACTTGGGTTCGGTGATCGGTGTCATAATGGTGGGCGTGTGCGATTCGTCGGAAGGCGGAGCACGTTAGCGAGTGCGGACGTTGGTGGGACCAGGGTGGTGTTTTGCATACCGCTATTGGTATTGGCCAGCCATGCATGCCTGGGTCAAGACATATTCCCAAAGCTTCTAGTAACTTCGCGCAAGCTCGGGAGAGCTCGCTTGGCATCGAAAGATGGGTGTAGAAAATACGAGAGCCATTCTGCTTGCTTATATATTGGAGAGTGCTGCGGAGTCAGTCAAGGGCAATCGCCCGGTGCAAACGAGTAAGTCTGGGCAGTGAATATAAATTGTAAATAGTTGAATATAAATTATACATAGTTGTAAATAGTGTAGTGTAAATATAAATAGTGAATATAAATTTATATTATTATTTATAAATATATAGTTATGGATATTTAGTCTGTGATATAAATAGGTATTTAGTGTAGAAATAAATAAACTGTTGTAAATAAATAAACCCCCACTCATTTTTATATGCCTGTTACATTATCAAGAAATGGCATTAACCAACTTTAAAAGAAGTAGGTACTCCTAATGCCATATTTTTCTAATTCTGATATAAGTATTTATGATTGACGCAGTCGAAAGTTCTGCTTGAATCACAAAAAATCGCTATCTGACATTCACCTGCTTCAACATATTTTATAGTTTTATTTAATAATTAGAATATATAGCTGCATTCCTGGATTTTTCAGGACTATATCCATGTTTCATATGACTTAATTTTTATTCAGAAACGCATATTCCTATTTTTAAATTCCACTTGGAACTGTAATAGAATTATAATTTTTCATTATTCCTTCTTGAAAATAAGAGTATCCATACCAGTTTTTAGCTGTTGTGGAGAAACACCTGGGAGGAATGACTTACTAATCAAGTATACTAATTGTGCTATTATTAGTCATACTACCTATAACTTTTTTCAATAGAAAGTTTGATATTTCATCTGAACCAGATGATCTTATACTTCCAATTGTAATTCATTTTCAGGGAATGAATTCAGATAGGTACATTTTGTGGGGATTAAAATTATTTCTAATATTAGGACTATCACCTTTCGCAGATATATTTTTAACTAGATCAATGGCAGCTTCAATGAAAAAATTAATAAGTTTATATACCTAGGCTATATATAGTATTCGGATCTTGGATCAACTGATCACCAGTTTTAATATTTAATATCATTGTTCGATTTATTTTATTTGTTAGGTCAGATACAATATTCCACAACGTATGACTTCTATTGGGAGTGTCAAATATCCTTTTAATACTGTTTCTTTTTCATTATGATAAGATGTTTTCCATTATCGTATTTATAGATTAGAACAAAATTGGAATATGTATCGATATATCTCTTAGGTTCAAACTAATTGTTATTGCTATTGTTCTTATAGTAAAATATTCTTTTTGAAAAATTTATGTTGAAATGGTATAGTAAAAAAGTGGTTGAAAGTTTCATTGCAATTCTGTGTCATTAGAGATTCTTCGAAGTGGATAATATGAAGTATATTCACTGAAGTTTCTTTTCATTTCTGTTCTATCAATGATCAATATTGTGCTATTCTGTTCTGAAATGTTATCATTCAAAACACTGCTAGTATTTTCGATAGAGAAATTTATAAAAAATTGATCACATCATGTATCATGTATCTACAGTCTCTCGGGTAGGCCAAGCTTTACTACTGGATTCAAATTAAAAGAAGTTAGTAAATACAGCACACAACAAATTAATTTTTTAAAATATGATGAAAAATCAATAATGATTTGAAAGCTCGAATAGAAAAAAGAGTAAACCTTATTTCCACCCCCAATACTACAGAAGCCCGTTTAAGACATTTTCCAGTTCATATCTTAATCAGACGTTAATAAATTTCTTATATACGTATATATCAGAAATATCCAATTAATGTTATTATATGGTTGACTTGCATGGATATACATTTTAATTACTTATTATTCATGTAGGTACTTTGCAGACATTTGATATCCATCGTCCCTATTCATGTTCAGTCTATCACTCTTAGTAGTCTCTACCCATGGTCGATAAGCTTATAGTCCATGGTCTCTACCGTGCTATGTTAATGCTACAGACCCCAGAATAGTAATATAATGAAATTACTGATCACTCTGATGCGATTCTTTTTTGTTTTTGTCTGTTATTTATTTTTCTATCTTCGTATTGTGAAATAAGTAAATGTACCTACGGCACTCAAAACAAATGACGGTTGTTTCTGTTAATATTGGCAAAGATTCTAGACAATGAGAAAAGTAAAGACAGTTTTAATTTCAGTATCTTTTATTTACAAATAATATTAAAAACAAATAGAAATTATATGGGCAATAAAAATAAATAGTGAAATGGTAAAAATATTTTAAAACTTTGGAAAAACATACAGAGCATTAACAATTTTTCTTTATGACTACTGTAAATTTTAATAAATTTTAGTTCTTTATGATTGGCTTCAAATGAAATACTATTTAAATGTTGCTGTCGCCTGTTTTCTTTGGTAATTGTTCTCAATGGTAATTCATCAAGTCAATAATCTCTAAGAACTATTTTTCAATTTCGTAAAAAAGATTAAACTAAATAAGCACATAATATGAAAATTTTCATAAAAAACTGGAAATTTACAATCAGTCAAAATAATGATAACTTTTGGGCATATTCGACAAGTTTTATTCGAACAATTGAAAATAGGCACAAATGTGAAAAGCATCAAAAACTTCCCTGAAAGTAATGAATCATTTGAACTGTAACAATAATTTTTAACTCTTTTAACATTTATTTTTGTTGAGATTTTGAATTTAAATCATGCCTTTTAGTCAATAAAACTAACTCGGATTTGAAATATTTGTAACCTACTATTTTCAGCTCTCAATCAAACCAGTCATTAAAATCATGCTAATTGACCAGCTATTCAATGAAAAAACATTTGGACAATCAAATACCCTCAATACTTCTATATTCTTCCTGTTAATTTTGTGTCATCGACGATTTTAAATTGCTCCATGCTTCCTCAATTGGAGCCAGAGCTGTTACAACAATAAGGGCCACCACTAGAGCAATTACCAATAAAGAGTATAAACCCAGAATTAGCTTCCTGAACAAGGATAACTGAAACATGAAAAAAATCACAAAATAAAATGCAATATAATTACATAATAATCGTGCTACAGAATATAAAATAAAACAATGAAATTACTCACAGGTGCATCTAAGCTTCTATCTTGATATGCAGAACTTCTTCCTGAACCACCGAGATCTTTCATTGGGAAAGAGGATACCCTGCTTTCTGAAGATTTTTCTGATATGCAATTCATCAACTGAAAAGTTCATATATACATATATTGAAGTTTGGTCATAACGAACTTTTCGGATGCTTACCGAAAGTACCAGATGAGTGATGACATGAATGACAACGTATGCAACCATTATATAATCGAAGAACTCTGGTAATTCTGCTTTAGATAATTTCACAGCAAAGAAAATAGTTACAACTGCAATAGAATATCCCATTAAAATAACTGCTGGATATGCATTAAGATATTAAGTGAGGCCAACATTTTTATTCATCAATATTTTCTGAATGCAAAACTTACTGGCTACAATGTGAGCAACATTTCCGATGAGCCAATGTGCCCAATTGAATATAAATCTATTTGATGTTCCTGGATGTGGTCGGAAATAAGCACCAATGGGTTGGAAGAAACATAATATGGTAGTTACTGTTCCTAGTATGGCATGAGGATTTCGTTCAGCTGACCAAGCTTTCAACTCAACAAAAATCAGTACAAACGCTACCATTGTCAGAAGCCACGTAAGAACCATCAACATTCGGTGCCACTATAATTAAAAATTATTTAATGGTATTTCAAAATTTCAAAATCACAATGATTTTAATTTGCTCACCCCAAACCATATATCTTTTCCCATGATGGTTGTTCCTACCCAAGTTTGTCGATAATATCTTGCTAATAGAATACCGAGTGAAGCTGTACCAATCCAAGCGGCCAACATAAATGAACCATGAAGACGTATGAGAAGTTTGGAAGCTCCGGCTACAGCTGTGACATCGGCCAAACTTCGTTTCTCTGCAGATGCGCCTTTTCCAAGAGTGTGGTATCCAATACCAGTTGCTATATGTTAACAAATATTTATATTTTATTGAACATTTTCTCGAAATATAAAAATTTATTGATGCTCACCAGTTACTTCTTGGCCAGCTGCGACAAGTAAATAAAATTTATCGTTTACCAGATCAAAGTTATGCCCGTTTACTTGACTGACAACGTTTCTCCGAACTTTACAGTAAATGGCGCCATTTACTATGCTCGAATTGAGTAGCTGGATTTGATGTTGAGCCTAATGATAACATCATCTTTACAACCTCTTCTGGGCAATAAGTGTTTACATACAAATACTTACATTTCGAACGCGTTCAACCTTATATCCAGGATAGTTCCATGTCATATACGCTTGTACACCTCCACCGTTGCCTCTGCTGCACTCAATTACACTATCATCACCCATCTTGTCGTCATCAGATAGACCGACACCTACCCAACCAGCGTTTTTGCCTTCCTGGGACTTCAATTCAAAGTCATAGATTTCACCTTGAACAGTTACGGAGACGGCAGCTACGCAACTCCGTGAATTTATGCAGCCTGCAGGGAAGCCGAAACAAAGTTTCTGCACATCACAACCCGAGTAGAACGGATCAAAATCTGAGGATGAAGGTGAGTTGCGGATGACTTCCGGGAAGAAGGGTGGTGGAGTTGGCTGTGAGTTTGGTCGACGTGGAGGCAGTGGCGGATCGTCAATCGAACGTCTATTTATTTCAACTGCTGGAGACTCTACTCCAACCCAGAATTTGTTATAGCTTTGGGCTATTGTTGAACTACAAAATATATTAAGTAATATGAAATGTAATTATGTAAAGATGAAGACAAAGTAACTTTTTATTTGAGCTGAAATCTTACTTAAAAATAACAGGTCCTTCATAGCCTTGTGGTGGTATCCAGATAACATCCAAGAAGTCCTTTTCTTGAGCATTATTATGGGTTACTGTATCGCCAGGTTGAGCACAATCCAAGGTATGAGCATCCGTGTCGGGACCCAACTTAAAAAACGTTATTTAGAATGAATATTCCTCATTTATGTTGTTTTGAATGATTTGATATTAATGTTACAGGTACTCCAAGCATTATATAGAAAGCCTAGTAATTGTGTAGAAGCTATTTTTTACAGGATATACATTTTTAACATTTTTGAGTCTTTCATAAATTCACAATTTACACTTCCTGCAGATTTGTCGGTAGCAGCATTTCTAAGTTCAGATTTTGATCGTGTTGCTTGAATCTCGGATATAAGTTTTAAGGATACGAACAGTCAGTCGTTTAGGTGCTGAGGCAGGCTTCTTATTAGAATCAAAGGGCATATAATACGTTTTCTTAACCTTAACTTTCCCCATGGTATATATAACAATGTGAATTTGCACGTGAAGAAAGCAGTATGCAAGAACACACTTTAGAGCTTTCTAGCGGAATTAATTGTTGAGCTGTCTTGGTTGATAATTAACGGAAGCTCACGTAGAATCTAAGTTTAGATTCGCACAATTGCATAGAGCTTTATTTTAATTATTTATTTTGAATTGGATGTTATTTTGTTGTTTGTATATTCATAACCAGGATCAACATTACTCTGGGTATTATCCAAAACATTTTGATGAAGGGAAGAAGTTGCAAGCTCCACTTTTCTATACAACTCACCCAATTTCTGAGTGCGGGCTTATATTTTTCATTATTAGAAAAAAAATGATATGATGTTTTTAATCCCGTTTTAGTCTTGGTTTTCGTCATTGTCTTGGCTTTGAATGTTTGGCGATATGCCGTGTTTTTTTTTAAAAAAGGCTAATTATTTATTGTCTTAGAGGAAACATCGCAAACAATAACACGCCAAGACGGCTGTTATCTCTCCTTCACCTTCGTTCTAACACGAAAGTCTTCTATATTTGGACTATGACACGGAAGGCATTAAGTAGAATGTTGTCGGTCGGTCTCTTGATCACTTTGCCAGCTGGATTTAGGCATTTTCTAGGACATCCAGGCAATATACAGATAATGTTTACAATGCTAATGCTCGATTTAATGCTCTATCGGTAACATGTACCTACAAGGTAAATGATTTGTTTACATACCTGGAATGAACCTAAAACTTCTCCTCGTGGAGTTCTTGCTTGTAGAATGATGCCTTGGAACCTGACTCCCAGTGTAGAACCAACGGATACCAAGACGGCACCTTGTTGCCTTCTAGGCACTACCGAATAGGGTGGTGTTCCATATTGTGGTGGAATACCACCGCCATGGAAGGGCTTGAGTGATTGACACACTGAAGATGGTGCACCATCTGGAAGTGCATGAGCTGTATATGATACTAAAATGATTAGCAGCAATGGCGCCAACATTTTGAAGATTTCTGGAAAACAACAAACAATTATTCGTAAATAACAACATTTTTTTAAAATATTTCAAAAAAATGTTACTAAAAAACAAACGAGTCCGATCAAAACAATATTTGAATTGGACTTACTAATTAAATTATTGTTTCAAAATTAAAAAGTGCGAGCGATTGCAATAGGTAGGTACTATTCTATAAGAAATTCATCTAATTATTGCCCGTTAATCTTTCTGCCAAATTGTCGTTTGTAAGATGCATACTGTAATTTAAAGCATTGTTTGGTACGGAGGAAGTTATTATGACATTAAAAATATAGAAATAACATAGAAACTGTGAGGAAGCTGATTGTAACTCTGATCAATTGATGATTTAGCAGCATAAATAAACTGAGTGGTAAAATGATACAACTGTTTCTAAGCCCAATTTCATTTAAGTTTATTCTTTTGTGGTCATTATCAAGAGATCATTTAAAAAGCAAAACTATTTCAGAGTAATTTTTGTTTGCTTAAAGAATATAGTTAAAAATATTTTGCCTCTTTGACCGACGAATCAAACAGAGGAGGTATACAGTTCGAAGTCAACATTTGCTGTAATATCGTTTACATAGAGAATAAAAAGTACTGGTCCTAGAATGGACCCTTGCGGCACACCTATTTCAGTTAGCAACAAATTCGAGTTTACGGATTCTTGATTTGAATTTTTGACTGTGACAAATTGCTTTTTATTTTTGAGATAACTCTTTATCCAGTTTGAAGTTGTTTCACGTATACCTAATTTCTCTAATTTCACTATCAGTCTCTTGTGATCAACAGTATCGAACGCTTTACTTAAGTCACAGAAAATTCCCGCAGAAGGTGAACCTGCTTCCAAATTTTCCACAACACATTGAGAAACTTATGAAATTCCATGGATCCGAGTAGTCTCTCAAGAAAACAGTATTCGAAGATTTTTGAAAATGTCGAAATTAATGATATCGGTCTATAATTATTCATTATCCCCTTTTTATGTAATGGAATTACCTGGGTTATTTTTAATTTTTCCGGGAACGAGCTGTTCAAAAATGACAAATTCACCAAAAGCTTAAGTGGTTTAAATTTAAGTTTGCATTAATCAAATTGAAAAGTTCTTCTACAACATAGGCGTCAGAAACGTGGTGCTATCATTAGATTTGATTTGATCCATGTAACCTGTCGCTGTAGCATTAAATCGCAAATCTTCAAGAGATTTTACGAAAAAGTGCTTTTACTCAATACATACAGATCTCTCAAACGACTACTGGACTGCTCGAATGCTACTAAAACTTCTACGGTAATTGAAGTTAATCATGGTTGATTTTTTAGAAATCATGTACATAAGAAGCCCATTATGATCAGAAAAATGAGTATCAACATCAGTTGTGGAAGTGATATTTGTAAATATGTAATCTAAGGTATTATTATCACGAGTTTTTTCATGAACTGTGTTTTTCATGTTGAAACTTTCACAAATATATGTTATTTTACAAAAAATATTGTAACGGGGATTTATATTAAAACTGGGTTCGATTTATTTTCACCTATTTATTTGCACTAATAACTACAAGACTATATACACATTTATATTCAGAGCGCCACCTAGCATTTAGCGCTATATTTATTTATATCTCTAATCGCGTTCAACTCACTGACTATGCTATTTATGACTGACTAACTATCTCCGTGGTCCGTGTGTTTTATATCCACTTAACCTCATATCTCGAAGCTTCTCGTCCTTTCTGATATGTTGTTCTGGATGTATTTCCCAATATATTCCTTCGAGACCCAATAGACCCAATCAGTAGATTCTCCATGTTTCTGGATGTTTGTGACATTTGTGAGTGTGTGTTGGTGTATTCAGGTAAGTTTTCACGTTACACTGCTCCCTCTTTAGCATCTGATCGTCCCTATCAGAATCATCCTTGGTAGTACCTTGCTGGATTTCTGTTCCATGGCGGAATCTGCACTTGGTTCCTGCCAGGCAAACGCCCTTGTTGAAGAAGTAACAGTCTATCGTATTTCCCGAGTATACTCGTTTTTAATTGAAATAACACACGGTAATTTGCACACCAGCGTCCTGGAAGATGTATTCGATCATGCTCCTTACAATTTTCCGATCTAGCCCATCCAACCCGCAGCCTATTTTTGGAAGATCCAACTTCTTGATGTCATAATTCCTGACTTCATACCTTAGGCTCTTCAGTGCATGCCAGATGTCCTTGTAAGTGGGTTTTCCTCTAGACATCTTCTTCGTAACCAAATAGAAGAGGTTCAGATTACCATCTGGTAGTCGCAGAACTCTTCCTAGTCTTGGTCGTTGGGCTGACAATTCATCCAGTCTTTCAAACTTCCTTATAAACACCAGAGCAATTCCTTGGCCCATACGTAGATCCTCCGCTACACAGTGGGCAATAGAAACGTCGGCTGGCAGTTTGAAAAGGTTTTGTTGAACCTCAACTGTCACACCGAGTCTGACCTTCTTCCGATCCGCGTAGTTGGACATGATGTCGTTGAAACTGACATTTCGCTCCTCAACGTTCTTTTCTTGAAGAGCCACTCGTGCTTCCTCCTGGTTGTTCGGTTCAGCGTATGGTGCAAGTCGGTTTATGTGCACCACTCTAGGTTTTCCCCTTGGTAACTTTCGGATACGATAGATGACGTCATTTATCCTCTTCATAATTTCATATGGCCCTTCCCATTGCCTTTGGAGTTTAGGACAAAGGCCTCGACGTCGTTGGGGATTATAAAGCCAAACAAGGTCCCCCACGTTGAAGACTCCATCAGCTGATCGAATATTGTAGTGGTGCTTCATTCGATCACTGGCATGCTGGATGTTCTGTCTGGCTAACTCATGGACTTTATCCATTCTGGCTCTCAATTGGTCGACATATCTTTCTCCTGCGACACTGTCCTCTGTAGGTCTGCGGCCGAATTCCAGGTCACAGGGTAAGCGTAACTCGCGCCCCAACATTAAACTAGCAGAAGTCTGACCAGTTGTTTCATTCACAGCCGCCCGATAGGCCATTAGGAATAAATGGATGTACTGATCCCAATCCCGCTGATGTTCTGAGACAACCTTAAAGAGGTGCTTGCTCATGGCTCGGTTCATCCTCTCTACTATTCCGTCCGATTGAGGATGCAAAGGGGTCGTTCTGGTCTCGTTCGCACCTATTAGTCTGCACACATCTTCGAACAGGGCAGACTCGAAGTTTCTTCCTTGGTCCGAATGGATTTCAAGAGGAACGCCAAAACGTGAAAAGAATTCTTTCACCAACATCTCGGCGACGGTCGATGCTTTTGGTTAGGGATTGCGTACGCCTCTGTCCATTTAGTGAAGTAATCCATGGCTACTAGGATATACTCATTCCCATTGTCCGTTTCAGGAAATGGCCACGCAATATCCACAGCAACTCGCTCCATGGGACTCCCAACATTATACTGCCTGATAGGTGCCCGCTTTCTGCCAAGTGGTCCATTGCTGGCTGCACTAACTTCACACTTACGGCACTACTGTCTCACATCTTCTTTGCAATTCACCCAATAGAATCGCTCGCGAACCTTCTGCAGAGTCTTGGTGATTCCAAAATGTCCACCCGAGGCTCCGTCATGTAGCTGACGTAGTATCTCCGGCACTTTGCTTCTTGGCAAAACTAGTTGTAATCTGGATTCAGTGCCTTCTTCAGACTCAAAGGTTCTATACAGCAGATCATCTCTTAACACAAGACAGTCCCATTGGCTCAAATATGCTTTCACTTCTGGGCTTCGTAAGCTTATATCCTGCCAAGACGGCCTCTCCTTACAGCGCATCCACTCCAAGACCACTCTCAAACATGGGTCGTCCACTTGGGCCACTTTCATTTGTCCGGGCTGCCATTCCTCATTTTCTACGGTTGTTCGTCGTATAGGACAAACCTTGTCTTCCATCTCGACACGTTCTAGTTTTTCCGACTATGCCGCCTTCTTCTTACAACTGCGGCGTACTTGTCCTAGCTCACCACGGTTCCAACACCTTGGCTCTCTCTTCTTTGACTGCGCTCCCGTCACTAGCTTCCTTATCATGTCTAATAGGGACTCTCTATCGGATTGGTCTTCTTCTACTATTGCTTTTACACTTCGCCTTCGGGAAGTTTGGCTAGCGGTTTCATGCTCCAAAGCAATAGCTAGTGCTTCTTCTAGTAATTTTGTTCTGGCCAGCTTCAACGCCTTCTGCAGCTCGCTCTCTCTCAAACCATTCACAAATGTGTCCACCGCAATTTCATCAAGGAAGCTATCGGCAGCTGTAGGATATGCTAGTCGCACAATACGAGCTACCTCTCCTTCAAACTCTTGCAGACTCTCATTTGCATGTTGCACCCGAGATCGTAATTGGGCTTTGTATACTTGCTGAAGATGACTGTCTCCATACCGATTCTCCAATTTAGAAAGCAAGACATGGTCGTGGTGTAGAAAAATAAAAAGCAATACTTGGAAAGACAAATACAACTGATTGAAGATAAACACAAGTCAGGTCAACCTAGACAGTTTTATAGGGAACTAAGAACGTTAAAGGGCAACTCAGTAAACAACCTAAACTTCATAAGAGGTGAGTCAGGACAATTGCTCACAGCAGACGAGGACGTAAGTCGACAGTGGGGAGAATACTTCAAACAACTACTAAATCCCGTTAACCCAACAGAGATAAATGAGCATAACAAATACCAAATAGCAGAACCAAAAATATCATTACCAACACTGGAAGAAGTAAAGAAGGCACTAAAGTCAATAAAAAACCACAAAGCACCGGGCCCAGGCGGCATCCAGGCGGAACTACTTAAAAGAGGGGGAGAAAGGCTCCATATAGAAATACACCGCCTAATATGCGAAATCTGACAAAAAGAGGAAATACCAACAGAATGGTATAATACCTATACATAACAAGGGGGATAAACACATCAGTAAAAATTATAGAGGAATTTCGCTAATAAATACAACCTATAAAATGATGACTATCATATTGCTGAGAAGAATAACTCAGTACGCAGAGGAAATGATAGGTGATTACCAGTGTGGATTTCGCCCCGGAAGATCCCCATCGACCAGATCTTTATACTTCGCCAGATATTGGAAAAGAACGGGGAATACAATCGGGATGTGCACCAGATTTTTGTCGATTTCAAGCAAGCTTATGACTCTGTGAGCAGGGAAGTGCTGTGGAAAATCATGATAGAGATGGGAGTCCGCAGAAAGTTGGTAAACTTGGCACAGGTGTGTGTGCAGAATTCACGTGCGCAGGTCAAAGTTGGCAATATTACATCAGATCAATTCCAAATTGAAAGCGGCCTTAGACAAGGAGACCCCCTCTCCCCGTTACTATTCAACTTTGCCTTGGAATATGCAGTTAGAAAAGCACAACCAAAATTGATAAATGGTTTCGCAGCACAGGGATCGAAGGTCCTACTGGCTTTCGCCGACGATGTGGACACCATCACACAATCCAACACAACACAAGAGAAGTTTTTACCCTCTTCGAAGTAAGGGCCAGGGAAGTGGGCCTCAGGAATAATGAAGACAAGACCAAATATATGGTAGTCACAAAAAATCCAAGACCAAGTATTGGTCAAAATATAACTATAAATGAATACAATTATGAAGTAGTGAAATAATTCAAATTTCTAGGAGCGGTCATAACAGCCGATAATAACAATGAAAAGGACATAGAATCGAGAATCATGGTAGGAAACAGGGCATATTATTCCTTGGCGACGCTGTTAAAATCAAAAATGATTTCAAGAGAAGCGAAAGTAAAAGTCTACAAAACAATAATTCGCCCCACAATAACTTATGGGAGTGAGACATGGACCCTGAATAAACGTGAGGCTACTAGATTGCTGGTACTAGAACGTAAAATCCTAAGGACTATTTTTGGGCCTTGTAGAGATGAAGTAACAGGAGAATGGAGAAGAAGACAGAATCAAGTACTACAGACACTCTATGGAAACGAAAATATAGTGCGCCACATCAAGGCCAATCGCATAAGATGGGCAGTGCATGGGTAGGAGGTCAGTTGGTAGATCTACAAAAGCTCGCTGCTTTGTTAAAATTTGGAAAGTTTATACCGTCAACACTGAGATCAGTACACCAAGTTTCACTCAAACAAATAAAGTCTAGACTTTCGCGAATTTCGAGAAATTCCGATGCTATGTAGTCGGCTTTAATAGCTATTAAGCATTGACAATTCAGTGAGAGCAATATACACACATATATGATTTCATGATTCACGTTTAGTTAGACTCCTCCTCTGGAAAAACCGTGTTACATATACCCCCTCAGGCCATGTCAATGGATCCATTACTTTGTCCAGGTTCTTTAGATTTAAAATAACTTTGAGTGATGAACAATATTCTTGATGTTTGGATTCAAGTTTTTCACATTCTACTTCATTGAACTGCTCTTTTAGAAACGACTTCAAATCTTCTAGCGTAGTATCAGGATGAAGTCTTGACATATATAGAAAAGCCTTTTGGGATTCACTTTTAGACTGGTTAGGTTTTTTCCGTCCTGTGATAGTTCTTTCTTCTCTTTTCTTATGTTGCCGTTTCCGTTCCACCATCGTCCATTCCGATGAAGCATTTACAGCCTCTTTCATTTTAGAATCATTTGAGTGTATTTTCTGATTTTTATCCTTAAGAGCAACTTCGTTAAATGGTAGCACTTCATTATTTCTGTTTGCATAATTCAGTGCAAGTGTACTTGCTTCAGATACGTCGGCAAATGTTTTGTTTGATTCCGAAGTAACTTCCACGATTGACGGTACATCCTGACGTTTAATTTCAGGTTGCTTAACTTTTTTTTAGATAAATCGTTTTTTGTTCCATACTTGTAATCTTCACATTAAGGAGCTTATTATTTTCAAGCAAAATTAAGTTTTTGCTTCTTGGCTCATGAAGTAATTCATTAAGGAATTTTACCTGCATTTTCAAATATGCAAGTTCTGAAAATTCATCTTCCAAGTTTTGGTTTACTTCCGTATCGGAGTCCTGTACATGAATACAGACAGCCGATTTTTTGAGGTTTGCTCGTCCTAAGCAAGCTGGGGGTAGATTTGCTTTACATTTCAAACACCTCACTATATCAACAACTTTTTTATTGCAGTGATCGCAAATGGCCACTTTTAAATCCTTCGAATTTAAAGTTTTCGCAGAGCGATCATCGTTCTCTTCCGCACTCAACATTCTGTTGATTATATGCCACGGGAAAGTATATTTGTAACTTGTAAATTGTATGTATGAATCAAATAATAAAAGTATTACGTACCTACATTCAATTGGTACGTGTTCTTCAGTTTATTATTTATTTAAATTATTATCTTGTAATAATACAGAAACTTTTAAGTTTCCATTAAATGTTCATGAACTATTTGTCTAATTTCTATTTAAAAAAATTATGGTGATAAAATCGTTACTGACAGTTCACCCTTAATATTTCATTATTATAGAAAAGAACAGAAAATTGTTTTTTGTTCGACTGCGGACTATTTTCGATTGCTTACCACATCTACAGTTACGTTTACCGGTCTCTAAGCTCGTTGCTAACCAAATACGTCGGTAAGCATTTCTATTAGTGTTCAGAGAAATGAACAAGTAAATTTTGAAGGATACAATAGCATATTTTTTCAATCTGTCATCTTATTGTTCTTTATACTTTATACACTATTATTTAGCTAATACTGAACTTATACATTACTTTACAGACGCACTTTATCTGTTGCATATATCTCTAGCAATTCACACGTTTGAAGAGTAGGTACTGGTGTAAGTTATATCCTGTGGTAAAAAACAGGATTGTAAAATAATTACGGATTATATTAGTATCATCCGTTCAAAATCACTAAATAATCATAGAATGGAATCATTAGTAATCCTATAAATTTCAATTTATTTGTAGATTATATTTGTTTGTGTTCATCTATAAAGGTATTATTGTTGATGACGATCAATCTACGTGTAAAATTAAATTGTGTGTTCAGCATACACTGTGACGGATCTATAATTATTATTACATGGTAAATGAATAAAAATAACGATAAATAGTTTCATTTAAAGTCATTTAATATGAAATCGCTAGAAACAAATAACCAACCATTACAGAGGCGTTACAAGCTTTGTATAATCACAGGAAGAAACATTTATAAAAAATAATTAATAAAAGATTAAATTTTCTCTGGGAATATTATTCATATTCTAATTATGGCTGTGTTGTTATGAAAAAAACGGAGACTTCACTTGATAAAATAGTGTTCCTAACGCTACGTTTCACCATAAGTGTTCGTACTCTATAAAGAATTTTTAATATAAAATTGATAGAAAAAATATTGTGGATAAATTTGCAAGTTCCAAACTGTAAGCAAAATATCCCAAAATTAGACCTGTGTACAACACTATCAGTGTTGACAAACTTTCGATATATTTGAATGATGTAGTCCTCCGGTAATCCTTGACGGTTGTTTCCCAAGAGACAGCCAAATATTGTTTTAAATTTTTAATAAAAATAATAGATAAATTTTATAGTAGGAGAACGAGATTGCCCAGTGGTCGAAATTTGACCATAATTCATTAAATTTAAGTTTGAACACTATCAAGTTTCTTCTGTCGGAAAGTACTCCTCTATAATTATTGGACATAATTTTTGAACTTTGTTTATAAAAAACAAGAATGCCCCAAATATCGAACCGAGGTCCACTAAACCACCAGAGCATTTATTTTCATGATCCTATACATGAAGATGAATAAAAACGGCTTGTCAATGAAGATCTATTATAATTTAATGTATTTGTAATTTTAGCGTGTTACTTTTTCAATCAACAATGACAATAATTATTCTCCTTTCTGTACTGGTTTTCTTGGAGAAATATTGAAATTTTTAAGAATTGATGGAAAAAATATATGACGATTAAATTATGCTTGAACATTTCTCGAATACTGCGTCGTAGAAACATATCTTGTTAGTTTTAGTATGAACTTATTTGTTCAGTTATTTGAAACGATTGTGTTAAATCATCGGTATAGAAATAAAGCGTCATTGAAATATTCACATAAATAAAAATAATCACGAACCTGCTTGAAAATGATTCAAACCACAAGGTAACAACGTTTGTCAAGATCTACGTTCACTTTTCTACTTCGCTTTGAATTTGTCGACAATAAACTTTACAAAATGAACAATACAAGTTGATCGCAGCGTGAAAAAACCTCAAGACGATCATGACTCACAAATTCATTCGAGGGAATTCCGCCTTCGCCTTTAATATTGTTGATTTATTCCATAGTAATGCTTTGCAATAATTTCAAAGTGAGAGGTGCATGCTTTTTTTTCTAAATTATCTATTATAGTACTCTTATATTATTTATTATTTGGGAATGAACACATGTTTTGTGAAATATGAAGTCTTCTAATACAAACATCAATAAAGCAGACAGTCGAATTGTGAACCTCCTCCGTTCGGGGTTCGTCGGTCAAAAAAGCTTGGGAACATTTCTAATATACCTGAAATCGAATAATAAATAGAATGTGAGAATATGTTTTTAGATTTCTTCGACTATTTGGCAGGGCATTTTGCGTTGTTGTTTCTATGATTTAATAACAAAACTGCGATAAACATGGAATACGTAAAAATATTGAATTCATTAACATGCACTTTTTCTAAATGGTGTAAATTGAAATTTCTTAGAATTTTCTGTTAAATTTGGATTCAATCTCACATCTAGGAATCATGGTCTTTATTTAGTTCAAAAATGTCACTACATGGCGTTGGGAATGATTCAGTGAGCTTGAGTCTACAAAAATTCGCTGAGGTTCCCTGTCTTAAGCCCGCTGCAGACGGAGTATGTTGTGCTGCATGATTGCTTGCTTGTTTTGCTGCACGGTCCGCGCATGGTGTGTTGATGGCTCCCTTGCTTGTGTTGGCTTCACACGATGCAGGCCATCATGTATGTAAAATGACAGTACAGAGAAATATGACTGTGACAAATGATACAAAATATTGAACATTCCCCGGCTTCTAGTTCTTTGGGTATCAGGTGGTAGCTTTGGAAACTATAGTTGCTTGCTGCGACAAACAACAATGGCCATACAAAGCACCTTTTAGCCACAATATGATTGAGATACTAGAAAATATGAAATCTTATTAGTGCATAACTTTTCTTCTTGATATTTCCCAGAGATTTAACTTGTGAACAAGTTCAAGGGATTCTGGGAGAATATTTCACGGAAATTTCACTGAAATCTTTCGAGTCAGTTCTTAGGCTATTGCTCAGCAGCTGTTGCCAGCAGGGTGGCCGTGTAGTACTACAAACAATCGTTTGATATCTGTAACTTACAAAAGAAAAACAAAATGATAGATGGTCAATTAGACAAATAGACCGATCGCAGAAAATACAATTTTTGAGTTAGGAGAGTCTGTTGAAAACTTTTCCAATCTTTTCATAGCTACTTTGCAAGAAAGTAAAAAGTTTTGAGGCCTGATTTCATTATAGATTTTTTTTTCTCATATTTATCATGTCTTAAAATGGGCAAAGTTTTGCATGACTGTAATTTGGAAGGAATTAACTTTTATACTACTGAACGTAAAAGTGACCTTTTGAAAGTACATTGACTCTGTTTTGAACGTCGTAACCAAGCAACAGATGCCATTCAAATTAAATGCGAGATTTAACCCCAATAATACCAAAATAACTCATCGCTTGCTGATCTACAAAACAGTTGTTTAAGGGTGGGCTATTAAAGATTTATAAAGGGTCGATTATATTCGCTGAAGGAGGGATTTGTATGGGTAAGTGGACCTTATAGAACAATGAAATAAAAGCTTGACACTCTCAGTCAAATTTCTGTAATAGAATCTATCTCGCTAAATACACAGTTTGGTAGGCTTCATAACTTCGGAGATTCTCCCTTTCCCAATTCAATAAACGTTGATTTTATAAAAATCACAATATTCCTAATAGAATTTTTTGTTAGATATAATAGATCTCTGAAAATTATGAATTCTATCTCCTAATGCTAAGCATGGAAACTGATATGTTCTTGTTAGAAATTATATAGTTTAAAAAAATATTTTCTCACATGTTTAAAAGTGTTAGACAATTGGCTAAATATAGAATAATTGTATTGTTAGGAACAATAAAAATTCATATCAGCTCAATATTTTTGTTAAGTTAAAAATCCTTTTTCATTATCACTAAACGAAACTTAACTCACAGTATAAAGAATTATAAGTAACCTTACTCTAAATAGTAGCCACATTCCGCGCTGCTTGTTCGATAAATAACGTAAAATTATTCTTTAAAATTTTGTCACATTGGGAATGATCCACTGGTATTTTATTATGTTAATTTATCAAGTATAAAATGACTAAGATTAAATTTTTCCACGGTATGCAAATACTTAAAGCATTGTTTGTAACAATATTCTTAAGCTGTCGATGCCGAGCTAGTGCTGCAACTTACGTTTATTTCACAGATTCTGGTGAAAAATAATTAACTGCGAGAACTAAAATCAGTCGGTAGAAAATTCATGATTAGAGTGTTATTAGCATAACTTAAGCTTTACTATTAGTGAGAAGATATAAAATACACCTGCCTCTCTGTTATTCTAAAGATATGCCATATGGCATCCCTTCTTGTTGTTTTATCTCAGGAAGTAATTTATATTGAAATTAAATATCAATAAGAACTATAAACCAATCATTGGAACACTGAATTTTCTTCCTTCATGATCAAAGGAATTTGCTCTACGGATGATATATCTATACCTTCATGTTTATGTAACGGAAAATATTTTTAATGCTCAAACAACATAATTTGTGTTAAAGCTTTATTCAATCAGTATTATTGCTTAATCTCAATCAATAGCAACAATGTAACCTTGCATTGTCTTATTACTTATGCCCAAAACAGATTTGGTTGAAACGCAAATATCGTGTTCCCCCATTATCGCCAATACGTAACATTTGTTGATATACTAATGGATTGGTGCAATTTTGTAATAATAAAATACTATCAACCTAGGTAGGGATATGTCCAGGAAAGACAATACAAGGCTCTGTGTCTGATATTATTTATGGATGATTGAGTATGTGAATTAGGAATGTCGTAGGTATATAAATTAAATGTTACGTTATGTGATGTTTGTGGTGAAAGTTGTATAAGTAATACGTGATACTACTACTACAGGTAGAGGTATGCCATACCAGGTTACATAACGTGCTTGCTTTGGAAGATGTAAATAATTCTTAGCTTTACAAATAAAAACATTTTATAAATAAAGACATTACCTACCACATCAAAAAGCTCAAAATCTTATTTTATGATGGAAAGATTGTATGTCTTGATCATTTCTTGGTGATCTGCTAAGGGCACAGCACTACTCAATATAAATATCTTTTACAATTTATTAGCATCTTATTTTTAACCCTGGTGCCTAACTATCTCTAGTTCTTTCATATTCAGTTTTTTTGATACTTTTGCGTTCAAAAATTTGTAACAACTCTTGAATAATAAATTTTAATTTTAGGTACAGCTGGACGCTATATATTTCATTCAATTGATATTTAATTTATATTATTACAAGAACCCTAATTATATGATGAAAAAGATTTCATGCCTTATCATTCAAGTGTAAAGTGTAAATCAAAGAATTTGAGATCATAGTAACCATGGAAAAGACATGTTTTGGGTTGACTGACTTATTTGACAATCGGTGACAAATGTAGTGTTTGTAGTTTGCTTTCTGTTTTATTTTTTCAGGCGCTTGCGTTTAGAGGGCTGTAGCTCCCTTACTGAACATTTTTCGACCTATATTTATTGAAACTTTTTGCATTATTTCTAAACTTAGAATCTGCTGGTAAAGTTTGGCTGGCTTATTTTGGGACACCCTGTATACGTCTGCATGTCCGTTTGTCACACACACAGGCTGTAGTGTTCTCTGAATCTATTGGACGAAAAACGTTCAAATTTGGTACTTGTAGGTACTTACGTAAGGTCAGCCAATTATACCTATTTATTATATCAATATTACAAAGGAGGACGTATATTTATAATTGGATTATGTGTTTTTATGTATACTTTGTTTTACGAATGTTGGCGTTTGCCTTCAAAACACGAAAAATATCAATCCAACTGACGGGAGTAAATCAGTGGCGTAACGACTAGATAAGATATGGCATTTAAGAAAGTTCATATAATTAGAGGAAAAAATATCGATTGATTAAATAAACAAACATAATAGGAAAGATTTATTATCAACAATGATGCAGAAACACAAAATAGAAATTTATTGCTTGAGTTATGAAATAGAAATTTATGCTCCTAATTATCTGAAATAAAGATTTCGTTGCCTTCGGACATACGTGTAGTGCCCTAACATTGTATGAAAGGAGACAAGCTTGACATACTGATGTCGTAGCTTACATCGACAAACTTAGTAGATAATTTCATGATAATGAGATGCGATGAGACGTATAGCGATATGTACGTAGCTCGTGAATGATTACACACAATAGTCATGATTCGTGAGACAAACTTTATGTATGTTCGCTGGTTTTCATCATAAACGTGCTCCAATTTTAATGATATTTCTCTCATTGAAAAGTGAACTGCTTAAAAATGGTCATATAAAAAACTTTAAAAAATACATCTATTTCTCCCCAAAAATTTCCTCTAAGGGGCAAAGGGGGATATACCATGTACGTACAACTTATTTTATGATTAAAAGTTTATATAGACACTTTACAGTTTCCAACTTAAATTTTTGATTTACCTATAAACATTCAAATTACGATTTGAAATGCAAACTGTAAAATTTTTAATAACAACAGATTATCTAATTAAAACTTGTGCCTATGAGACCATTTAAAAAAATCCATTCCATCCAGCAATAGCAATAGCGGTTGTAGATAAAAAAAGATCTCAAGAGACCAAATAGTTTCCATATAAACAAGAAAATTCATATTGTTTGTTAGGGTATATCGACGGTGCATCGCAAACATTTTCAAGAGAAGGAGATGGGACATGACCCATGAAAAAATATTTCCCTCTAGATTCGCACAATCATATTGCATTCCTTCTGATATAAGCTATACAGCGTAAGCTGTATTCCAAATTTGATATAAATATTTCAGAAACTATAAAGAAAATGAACAAAAAATCTTCAAATTTCAAAACCTTGTAGGTCAGGAAAGAAACACTTGAGGACCTATTATTTTTTCCTTTTTTTGCTTTTAAGAGCATGCCCATTTAGCCAGTTACAAATTTATTAAATTTAAAATTGCTTTTCCGTCCTTTTGAAGGCTACGAAAGGTATCGGTTTATTCGTATACAGGGAACACACTCTTCTCGCCCATGGATCTATTAGGGCATCGGTTGCTTACATGAATTGGTAAGACCTCGGTCTACTACTAGAGAAAACAAATGTAAGGTGAACAAAGGATATTTCAGAAATTTTAATATATCTCATATTTTCCGTTTGGATTTTTCCACGAATTACATTATGCAGTTGAATACTTGAAAATTATATTGTATGGTGTGAAAATTTTTAATTTATGCCATTTTTGATATATAAATCATGCGTGCTTCTTCCAATTTCTGGAACTACGTTTATATAAACTTTTAGTCATTAAATAAGCCAAAGAATTAACCCCTTGCGAATATACTTGATATTTGGGAACACTTCGCATATTGGAAACGGGAAATTTAAAAAAAAAATGTAAATCCTTCTAAAAGTGAAAGTTTTATGTGATTTTGTTGCCATTCAAAATTTTAAATAATTTTTTTTACAAAAACTAGGACCTTTCTTAGAATGCAAAATTCAAAATAATTGATTCTTTTGGTAAATACGGGTAACTTTGAAGTTGAGCAAGAGATAATTTGATGATTTGATAATAATCTCCTGTAATTTTATCGGAATTTTGATAATTTTGGGTTTACTGCTGAGTTATGTTAAGATACTAGGTCTAAATAAAATACTAAAATGATTTTTTCATTGGCATATAGCCAATACCGTAAAAGTATTTAAAATAGCTTACACTTACATAGACCTTAGGACAGATTACGTAAGGCATGATGTATGTTCAATATATAGGTATTATACCTAATAAACAGAGGCAAATTTACATCACATAATTTTCAAATGATTCCTTGAAGGTTATGAGTACATACTTAATTATGATGCACAATCTCAGTTTACGAAGATGATGCATTTGAAAAAAAATATTTTATGCAATGATATAACAGCTTTGAAAATAGACATACCTAATACAAAATATTTTTCTATGAATACCAAAGTATGAATTCTGACATTTTGGATTATTAACGTCTTCATAGCAATACTATTGATCTGTTTGCAATTCTAAAAAGCATATACATACGTTCTATGAATCATGAAAACTTTATCAAGATTAAATAGACCGTTCGAAAATTATAAACAAAAACCGATTTTAAAATTCTATCTTTGGAGTCGTTTAACTTGGAAACGAGGCCATATACAGGGTGTTTTAAGATAAATTCGAAAAACTTTATTAGGGGTGAATCAACCATTTTCGCGCTACAAATATGGCGGCAAAATAACGTTTCTATTTTTTATCTTAAAAATGAAGAGGCAGAATAAAATTTTATGGAAGTATTACTATTATAAAAACATACTTTCTGCATAGTTTTTCAATTTTTTTAAATGAGTAGAGGAGGATTGAATTAGATTACCCGTACCATATACACATTATTACAGTTACTCGATAAATGGTGTTAATTTTAATGATCTTATGAATCTTATGTGAACATGATTCTATCATCAATTATTTTTGACTAATTTTCTACGGATATCCTGAAACATGATATTTTGTAATATCCAAATAATATATAATTTACAAACAAATCGTAGCAGAATAATTTTTGGTGATATATAGGTTCTTTCTGTCTACGTTTGCTTCATACACAGTATAGGTAAACACAGTAGTCCCATTCACCGGCGGCGCCTTAGATGATAGTTTCGGAGCATCATTTTTTGCGGTTGTAAATTATAAATACGACGGTTTGTCAAAATCCAGCCGATTTCGTGTCTCCCCATTTATGGTACGGCAAAAAAGGCGGCAAAGGCAGGTCACAACAAGAAATGGCTTGACTGGGACTACTGTGTTTTACCTATACTGTGGTTTCATATTCACGAATTTGTAAACAGGTTGGCAAACATTGCTTGCTCTTCGTATACATAAAGGAGAATTCTCATAGTAGATTGTGTTTTCCCAAAGAAGTGTTTCGTTATAGCAAAACGAAAACGAAAAAATATTGGTGATTCGCGGAGTGACAGTGAAATGCACAAACTGGAACCGAAAACTGTGGCTGAACGAAGTCGTGATTATCGAGCCCGGAAAAATCTTTTGAATAATGCTAATGTTAAAATATGTAAGAATGACGACGTCAGCGGGATTGCCGCCTACTTAAGAAAGCTTCGCTAGAGGGTGCTGCCCAGTCTCATTTTTTTGTCGAAACAGCTGTAGAAACTGGTACTCCTTCCCATTCTTTTGTCAGAACAGCTCTACAGATTGATGATCGAAGTGTACGTTCAGACGATTACAAAATATTGACTGCTCCAGGACCAAGCAATCGACAGAGGCTCAATTTTAATATCCTAAAAACTTCTTACAGCTATTTCAAAGCTAGTTCAAAAATTCGATAGAAATTCTTGGACAACTCATTAGAATCGCCATGCTCTATTTGCGATAGAGTTGGGTTCGAGAAGGATCTAAAATCGCCTTCTCCAAAAAAATATGAAATCCTGAACATTTTAGTGCGAGGAAACTCCATAGATCGGCTCAAATTATGCTTGAGCTGCGTGCAGTCAATAAAAATAATATACCGGCATTATACGTGTATAATGGCTTCAAATATCCAGAAATACCATCTTACTTGCCTAGCTTAGATATTGTTTCTGAAAGATTGATTTCTCTAAGAATAACATTTATGTATATTCGACGATTACGGCATGTACATGGCCAATTAAGAATTTTGGAATTTTATCCTAGCCCTAGCTAAATACGTTTATACGTCACGTAAAAGTTTCACTTCTACCGCGTGACTTTTCACGCACCAGTTTTTATTTATTTGGAAACAGTAAGTTTTATAAGAAAGTTTCAAGTGACAAAAAGTTTCTAAATTACCAGGCTATCAATTTATTTCCATGTCATTGCGTAAGTTCTTCTTTAAATTAAGTTAAAAATAATGATAGGGGTAATTTAATTCAATCTCTTCTACTCATTTTTAATAGTGATACGTTTTTAAGATAAGAAATAAAAATATTACTTTCCGCCATATTTGTACCGCGATATCTCCCTAATGGTTATCTTTTGACCCTACGTTTATATAGGTAACTACTCTTTATTTTGAAAAAAGAATCACCCCCTTTTATTTTTCGCATTTGTTCTGAAACATCCTGAATAAATGCTAATATTATTTTCGCTCACTCTATACGCACCCGAACCTGACTTTTTACTTTTAGTTCCGGGCCACCCTGTATATAAATTCCTTGTGTTTCTTAATATATCAATGTAGGTCATTAGCAGACCATTTTAAATGACAGAAAGTTTCTAAATTACCAGGCTATCAATTTTTTTCCATGCCATTGCGTAAATTCTTCTTTAAATTAAGTTAAGAAGAATGATAGGGGTAATCTAATTCAATCCTTTTTACTTATTTTTAATAGTGATACGTTTTTAAGATAAGAAATAAAAATATTAATTTTCCGCCATATTTGTAACGCGATATCTCCCTAAAGGTTAACTTTTGACCCAACGTTTATAAAACTACTCTTTATTTTGAAAAAAGAATCACCCCCTTATATATTTCGCATTTGTTTTGAAACATCCTGTATAAATTCAAATGTGTATTATTTTCGCTCACTCTATACGCCCCGAATCTGACTTTTTTCCTTTTAGTTCCGGGCCACCCGGTATATAAGTTCCTTGAGTTTCTTAATATATCAATGTAGGTCATTGGCAGACAATATCGTTGCTTTTTTAAAATTTAGTAGAACAGAATTTTTATTAGTTATTAATATTATCAACAATGCAAATGAGTGAAGGTCATGAATTTGAAATAAGGTTCGATGCACATCATAATGATTACCTTAATGGTTTGTTATCAACCTTTGTTGATATCTAATCTTTGCTTAATCATGGGAAATTTGAAAAGTTGTCTATTGTTTTTGAGCTACACTGTTAGTCATTTGTAAAAAAATGAAGATAGCTTTCTTTGATTACATAACGGAATACATCATTTGTTTTCTATTTTAATACACATACATCTCCTTGATATCTTATTGAATAAATCTTCCGAGATCATTAAATATTCTTATTTTTAAATATTAATTATTGGGGAAGCGATTTCTTTTATAGATGAAGTCAATATTAATGACTTTTGATTGGATAATCAAAACCCAAATTGCAATTTTCCAAGATATGAACTTTTCTATCAATTCCGGCAGTTATGAATTGTATATATTATATTTTTTTAATCTTGAGAGAATTTCTATTACAATTATTGCCTTAATGAAAATGAAAATCATGTTCATTGCAAGATTTTTAATCATTTTGAAAATTTGCAACTACTACAATAAGTACTTGAAGAGTTGTACCTATAACTAAAGACTTACGGTACATTTTTTCTCTCCTTATAACTCGACGAATTTTTCACCATCATCTAACAAATATGGAAAACCTTGTTTGCATTGCACGATCAGTAATATAAAACTCTTGTGTGACTGTGTAGTTATTACATGACTAGCTTTTGCGCGCGTGGAAAACTGCATTCAATTTCATGCGGTAGTTTTTGCGTGTACAAACATACAGACAGACAGACGTGGTAAAATGGAACCTATATTCTAAGTTAGACCTCTAGCAATACATCGGTGAAAATTGCATTCAATTCTATGTAGTAGTCTTTGCGTGATACGTGTGCAAACATACAGAAAGACAGACAGACGCAATAAAATGTAGCCTATATTTTAAGTTAGACCTCTAGTAATAAATCGGTGAAAACTGCATTCAATTACAGGCAGTAGTTTTTGTGTGATGCGCATAAACACATGCAGACAAACAGACAAAAATTCTAAAAAATATTGTTTTGGATTCTGTTACTCCAATAAAGACCCCTCTATTATTTGTTATTAAATATCTTTAATGTACAGACACTGGCATGTTACAATTTTATTATTTTGCCCGCTACTTCGTGCGCGTGGAAAATGGCATTCAATTCCATGCGGTAGTTTTTGCGTGTACAAACATACAGACAGACAGGCATACGTAGTAAAAAGGGACATATATTCTAAGTTAAACCTCTAGCAATACATCGGTGAAAATTGCATTCAAATCCATGCAGTAGTTTTTGCGTGATCCGCGTACAAACATACAGACAGGCAGTCAAAAATTCAAATTACATTAAGATAATTCGCGCTATTTCAATTCATTTTTATTATATATATTATCACATTTGCAAACCTAAGATATTAGGTGCACATGCAAACGAAAATTATTTTTGTTCTCGAAAACGGTTCATTTTAGCGAAAAGTCCAAAGAGACCATTTTTGTTTAGAATTGATCAATATATCTAAATTTATTAACAAAATTGCGACAAACCATTGGCGTACAACTTTTTTTATTATTTAAAATAATTAAAACGGTCTCACGAACGCCACTGGTAAAACAAAAACAAGTGTTTATCATGATATAAATTTATTTTTAAGTGGCAATAATACCTACTAAGTTTGAAAGCAAAATCTAGAAGAGTTTCTTTAAAAATAAGAAAAAAAGTTTTTTTTGTATTCCAACACCCCGTATCTCCAAAACGATGCGTTTTTGGAGATAAGTTTATATCGGTTTATATGAACTTTTTAATTATTTTTACCTGCTGAATACGCTGTTAAAGTTTCTCCATTATAATTCGGACCACCCTGTATAGATAATTTAATTTACTTATTTTAATAAAAAAATTAAAGTGATGGAGAAAGATCAATAAGGCTACTAAATTTTGAGGAAAAAATAGTTATTATATTTCGGAAACATTCATTCATTTAAAATAAAGAAAAGTAATCGCGATAATTATTTAAAAAATTGCTACGTGATGCCGGGCTCGATCAACCATCAGGGCCTGTCCAAGGAGATTTCGCCGTTTGGGTTTAAATTTTATATAAACATTTTTATGTTCAATAATTCATAATAATAAACTATGCATTACAAAATTACATAAAAATAGGGGTAAATTTAAAGGGAGGCAACACTGTGGGCAGTTTTCCCATTTAAAATACATTGCCTCTTCCCGACCACACTGCATTGTCAGTGTGAAACGCAGTATAGTAACAAATTAGTTTGGTATTCCCCATATGCTCCATGGGATATTTATATCTGGATATCCCTACACTTGTATTTTTTATTCCAACAAAAAAGTATAGTAAATCTTGTACATATTGTCAATTGCTCGCCGAACCGTAATAAACACCGGTAATTAATCATCTGTACGATGACATATGTCAATACTGCAATATCCTTTCTTTTAAATAATGACATTGTAAACATTTTTATAGGCATTTTTATTCTTAATTAATCTATGCAAATATAGTTTATACTTTATCTGAAAAAAATGAGGACTTAAAGAATATTTCAAAATCTATACGCTATACCTCAAAAAAGGATTTTTGCCTAGAATTTTTGTATATAGAAGAAAAAATTAAGTCATTGATTCAACTTGTTTGATAAAATATTAATGATAATAATTTAATAATAATTCATCAATTAACTCTAAATACAAGATTTTATCATGTTTTATTATTTTTTTCAATTTATATCATGTCACCGTAGAGATAATTTAATGACGATATTTAATAGAATTTGGGAAGGTATAAGAAGATATCTAAAGATTAATACACTTTTCTTGAAATAAAAAATTCATAAGAATGCAAAAGAAAACTGTTGTATTATCTTTTCATAATTATCTTTTTTGCGTTCTAAAAATAATAAGAGAGGCCTACAAGACTTTAAAACAAAATATGTGATATTACAGTTTTGACATAATATCATCACAGGGATGATTCAATATTGTGTTCGGATGGCAAATACAAAAATGTAAAAAGTTTACCACACTTTTTATTGAAAATATTACTAGGGTGGGAATATCAAACTGAATCACCTGGTATACATATAAGTATTTATTTCTGGCATACTTCTTCTGCTTTATAATGTATATTGGTGATGTTTATGTTGAAAAGCGTGTAATGGGGAATACAGATATTCGAAGAAATATGTGTAAAAAAACTAATAGCTGAATAAATTATTTTATTTTTCAACAGAGTTCTATAAAATCTAGGTTCTTTTATGATAAATAGCAAAACAATAATAATAATTATACTTATGTGGCTTGGTGACTAATGATATATTGAAATTCCAATAAAAAATTAAAGAATAACCACGCAGTTTTTAAGGTTCAGGCTTACATTTGAACTGTTGAAAAGTATATTGATCTTATGTCTCTTTTTTGTTTCAAGGCTCTTGAAATCTAGTTCATTCGGCAATATTTTTTTCCGCATTGTATTATCCTTGTTCTTGTAAGCAATATAATTGACATATTGCATGTGTTCTATGACTAATTATTTCAGATATAGGTACTCATTTATAATGAGAAAATATATCATTAAATCTTGTATAGAAGTTCCGCGATCCTTTTTTATGCCGATATTTCACTGGAATAATGAAAAATATAATTCTGAATTGATAGGTAATACCCCAGACCCCTGCGAATCATATAATTAATGAAATTATCATTTGATGATAACGTAACGTGACTTTGAAGACGTTTTCTATTATTGCTCCTTTAGGGAGCGGGTGAGACATTGGTATAAATCATGTATTAGTATGCCTTGCCAAAGTTGCGTTTCGAAATTAGCCCTGTGCGGTATTTACATGAGGAAGTCCGTAGATAAAATTAAGGGTTTCTTAATTTTTCAGGGGGGTGTTACCTAATTTTCAAGCTAAATTTCATGGAAATCTACCTACATTAAAAACTCTTTTAGCGACCACCACTATATTGCCACGACCATGACCAATTATGAACTCCCCGTATTTACCGCCATTATTTCATACCCCTCTAATGCGACAATGTCCGCGAAGCATAATGGGAATGTTTAGTCCTTGATAATGCTAAATTCCCTTTCCACTACAGGCAATGAGATAGGACCCAAAAACTTTTAAGAATCTTTTGCATAATTTTTCTTCTTGCACGCAAGGATTGTTTCGATCCATATTGTCACAAGATACCTTTGTGTACCAGTAGGTTGTATTTTGTACATTTGCGTAAGTCTCAGAACTAAAAGTTGAAAGTCAAAATACAACTAAACTTCAACTTCTAGTTCTGAGACTTACGCAAATGTACAGAATACGCCTACAGGCATTCCTGAAAAACTTCAAAAGTTGGGGTTGTGTTTCCTTAACAGGAATTTTTGAATCGGTGGGCAAAATTCCAGTCCGTGCCGCTATAAAAAACAATTGTGCGTGTCAGCTCCGACGCGCGACTGTAGTTAAGTGGGTAAATACACGCATCTCTTATAATACAGAAGGCATGTATATAATTTTAATGATATTTATTTAAATTTATAAAATATTATATTATATTAAATAAATACATTCAGAAATATTTGTATCATCTTGAACATTGTCGTCAATACATTCATCAATATTAAATACTGTGACAATATCAGGTTTGTGTTAATCAAAATACGATACGTGAACGTCGGAAGATACATGATTTGCGAATTCTGGAAACATCGAATCAATTGTTTCAAGTCGTCCCCAGTGTTCTACCAGAAACTTTATCGACATCATTATTGAAATCGCCGCCAAGTATGAGTGGAAGTTCATGAAATCGTTTTTACAACAGTTTTGAACCCAATTCTAGGCTAACAAGTCTCGCGAAGCCAAATAACCTTTTGATAGACAAAAATATAAACTGTGACCATAACATTTTTTTTCATCACCAGAACTGGTTTCTTCCACATTTTACAATAGTTTATTTCTTTATTAAGTTGACTGTATATAAATATCAATATCATTACCCACAAATATAAGTAAATAAACATACAAATAATTTCAAAGCTTCAAAAATTGATTCTTGGTGTGTTCCTAAAGCAGACTGAACACTGAATAGGTGTTGATATATTAATCTGGAGAATGCTACGGAAAGGCTTTTTAAAATTTTGATTTATTTTAATTACATTTTTAATATTCTTAGATGACGCTAACATTAATTCATTCGATTATCTGAAATTTTCTTAGTCATCATGACTTTGATGCGTTTCAATGAGGAAAAGTTTATAAATAATACGGTTGCATGTTGTATAAGGTAAAAAAATATACGTATACGAGAATCTGCGAATGAAGTTGCATTATCTCTACGGGAAGCATTCTTCTTCGAATAGAAAACAGCTCTATTTTACTATACTTCTTAAATTCTCCTACCAGGGGCTTTGAATGAAATCGATTATTAAGGAGTAAACACCAAAAAAAATACAGCTTTCCGGTGGCTGCAGGAATTTTTTCCAGTAAATTTCTATTAGAAGCAAAGTCTATCTAGATAGATCCTAGATAGTGTACTAGAAGGTAGATAAGTATCGTACTACGTATGGATCAATAATTGATTCTCGTCATCTTAAATTGAACTAGTGTGTAATGGAACTTGAGGCTAGAGTCTAGAGCCTATATTGCTGGTTTATTTTTCCTCTGACAATTTGTCTAATTGATCTATAATTATTTCATATTTAATTATTTACAGCTACCTGTGTACCTACTTATTTTTAATTGGCAACTAAGGAACTGACTAGTTTCGTAGAGCTAAATCGTAAAACAACCGGTAGATTGAAAATTAGAATTGCCCTTTCTGTGCAGATTCTACACATAAATTTTATGTGGTCTTGAAAGTAAAGATACGGAAAATACGTTTTTGTTTTACTTCCTCAAGTCCACTGAATTGGACTGAACAGCGGCAATATGATAATAATATTTTGTTATTGAATAATTTATATGAGATTAGTCAGATTAAAAGTTTACAAGATGGAGGAGTGTACCAAGCTAAAATTAATTAATAATATGTGTTACAATTAAATTAAGTAAATTCACGTTGACTAGCCATTTATATTTATCGATGTGTACGATTATGAAAATAAATGTTCTAGTGGTTTAGTGATAACGAACTAAATTGCCTTTCGTGCAGATGGCCCGAGTTCGATTTTCGGACAAAAAATTCTCCCAATAATTATAGAGGAATATTCTTTGACAGAAGAACCTCAATAGTGCGCAAACTTAAATTGAATGAATTACAGTCGAATTTCGACCACTGGGCAATCTCGTAAATATTATTAGGTATGCCTTAAATTTTGATTAAGACTATACAGGTGCCTCTTTAAGGACTTTACAATGACATACCAAGTACCTATTTATTCATGGGATCATAATAAGTAGATTTAAACAATGTTACGTTATTTCAATGTTTGGGTGCCTGCCAACCTGAAAATAGTATTTTATTATAAATTACGAATAGTTCATAAGACTGAAATTTGGAATGATGACATTTTGACAGAGCTGAATGGGGTTAGCAAATTGAAACTATAGAAAAATAATTACATATACCTAGGCGAATAACTTTTGCAATGATTGCTCATTTCTAATTTCTTCAAAATGGATGGAAAGATTATATCTCAGACAAATCACATAAGTTTAAAAATAACTTATATTACCCTGATCTTTTAAATTTTAATGAAAATAACTACATATTTCCTCTATTTCGAAGAAATAATTTAAATCTCTATAACAGTTCATCGAATTAGATGAAGTAATTTATCGATTTACTTCAGGTCCATATTAATGATGACACAATGGCACTTTCAGTGCTAACTATATTGAATGAGTTTTTTTTACTGATTTCCGGAGGAGGTGTACATTTCGACTATTTTTGACCGACTTCCCAAAAGGAGGAGGTATACAATTCGATTGTGTGCTTTTTTTTTTTTTTTTTTGGTTTGTGCGCGCGTTTCATATAGTAAACGTACTCCGATTTTGATGATTTTTGATTCATTTGAAAGAGGAGGCTTGAGAAATGGTCCCATATTCATAAAAACGGGAATCCGACATCTCGTTCCCTACGAAAACCGCCCCCGAAGGGGGTGGAGGGGGCAAATTTTGTCGAAAATTGAAAATCTGCGTTGATATAATTAAAGATAGGACAATATCCGGAAACGTTTAAATGGAACATTTTTTCAAAGGAGTAACGGTTTTCGACATAGAGACATTTTAAACTCTCAAATATACCTATTTTCGCTATGTGGAGAGGGCGATTTCTGTCGAAAATTGAAAATCTGTTTGCAGTACATGAAAGACATAATTATTTGTAGCAACATTTATACTGAACATTTTCCCCTTAGAGTTACGGTTTTCGAGTAAAATCGGTGTTAAAATGGTAACAACTAAAATATTCAAGCGTATTTCCGCAGCGATGTACTGAGATCTCAATAATAACAACTACAAGCAAGGAATATACGTGGGTAATAGAATAAGTACTATCTTCATTGGTATTAGTGAACGTTCAACGATTTTCGTGACTAATGTTACACTCAAAAGTGTGAAATAAATATTTTTTACAAAAAATTGGACCGACTTTATTAGTTGGTGCACTGAAAAGTATAAAATAATATTAATTCTATTGGGGCTGGTACTTGTGAAGTTGGTGCCAAAAGTTACCAATCTACCTGCAACTGCACAACTTCAAAAGTAACAGCACCAATAGAATTAATATTATTTTATACTTTTCAGTGCACCAACTAATAAAGTCGGTCCAATTTTTTGTAAAAAATATTTATTTTTAATCTGTTATCGCGTTTCGCGTAATAATCGTGTTGCAACTTTGATGATTATTTTTTTCATTTGAGAGAGGACTACCTAGTAAATGTGCTGTGATTTTGATGATTCTTGTTTTATTGGAAAGAGAAGTGCTGAAGAATGGCCGCATTAGTTTTTTCTCAAAAGAAAGTTGAAGACGGCAAATTTAAAGAAGACCTATAAATAAGACATATGTATGTATTTCAAAAACTTCAACGTTCAACCCTTGAAGTTGAGACTAGAAAAATATATAATTCTGAAAATAAATAACTTTTCACAAAAACTGGGGCTAGCTTTATGAAATGTGGAACTGATAAATACAAAAACAAAATTATTATACTGGCAATGCTACTTTTGAAGTAGAAGAATGTATGAGTTAGTTTCTTTTACAGGACAAAGTATTTTCTGATTATCACCTAAACATACGTGAAATCAGTCTGATTATAGGTAGGTATGTACAAACCACCAAAATAGGTAATTACATGAACGAGGTCATATCCTTGGGCAGTGAAGTAAGACTTCAAATGACAAATCAAAGGTACCTACTTACTACTAGATGCGGGATATTATCAGATGCCACATAAGTGAGAATAAAAGTGAACGTCAAAGAATCACTCGCTTTACTTTATATCTAGGACATCAGAGAAATGCAATAATAAGAGACATGCCTGCTGCATTCAGTAAACAAGTAGTAAATAAAATAAATATCGAAACTAACCAGCAAGCAACAGCGGCAAAGTCAACGACTCCCCAGGATCAATCAATCGATCTGCTTGCGCTCTTCAAGCCCGCGAAAATGTACAGGTACTACACAATCAATCAAACAGTGAAAGTAATGTTTAATGAAATTTTACACAAAACTAACTATAACCTAAACAACAAAAATATTAGCACCGACGTCACATAACAACTACAACAACAAGCCCGTACCCCGGCTGTCAGGTGACTAACTAACTATTAAGTATGCTAAGGTGGTTTTCAAGAATTCTCGTTGAGCACTCCTCCTCGGATTCTTTGCGGTGTTCACGCTGAATCGCGTTGGCCGCAGGCCTCGAAGGTCGGCAGGTGTTGTGCGACTACGTGGTGGAGGACTTCGAGAGTCGAGAGTGTGGAAGCTGTTGTAGTTGGTTGTAGAAGTTGTCTATTATATTCTACCAGACATGACAATATTCTTTTATGCATCCTTGATTATACTGCTTGTAAACAAAAGATATATTCAAGTCTATAATGTGTAGTAGAAGAAGAATGCTGGATGGTTTCGGTCTGACAGCTAGAATTGTCCAAAAGAATTGTAAAGTACGTAAATTATGTAATGAAACAAATCATAATAATTATTATACAAGAGCACCGTTTACATAAAAATATGCGATTTATCGATGCTGTAATACCATGCGTTAGATCCCGAGTTTCGATTCTGGCTAAAGATTGAGGATTTTTCAAGAAACTGGGCTGTGGTCGTCATGTGGGAAGCACTAATAAACTACCACGAGTAACAAATGGATAGTAAAGCCTCTTTTGAATAATGCCGTTGGGAAACGGCGATAAACTGTCCCGTATAGGTAATGTGAAATGATGCGTTCTACAACTATACGCGAGAGGTCGCGAACGTTTTTTATAGAGCAGGAAACTTTAAGAAGAAGTCAGGTACGTCATGGTATTATCACAAACGCTTCATCGGAGTACCTAATGCAACACAAACGGCCTACATATATTATTACCGTTATTATCTTTTATTGCACTAGGTATCGAACGTTACTTTCTGGGTGAGCCTTCTTACTTAGCAACTTGGGGTAGCGGTAGGAACTTAAAAACAATACACCGAGTTATTCAGATTCTATGTTCATCATTGGGATCTCGTAAACCGAGAGCTACGAAGAATTGGGGCAAAGTTGCGAAATGTAATGGGGATCGATATGCCACAATGAAATATGAAGTATTATCTTTCGTTTTTCAGAATAAAAAAAAATCAAATTTAAACATTTTGTTATTTCTTTAATAATTTGATTGTTATGCAAAGAATTGAAAAACCAAAAGCCTTTTTCCATAGCAACTTTTTCTGTTGCATCCAGTATCTTGTGGAGATACGTAGCAATCAGAAAAGCAACTTTAAAATCCAGGTCCGTATTTTTTTTTGAGTTGATGATGGTTGTAAAGTGTCGAAACGTTGTAACAAAAACTGGTGAGCATAAATGGATGCAACAGAAAAAGTAGTAGCTATGGAGAAAGGCTTATGGTTTTTCAATTCGTTGCATAACAACCAAGTTATTAAAGAAATAACAGAATGTGTTTTTTTCTAATTTATAAAAAATGAAAAATGTTACTTCAAATTTGTTTGTGGCATATTAATTCCCATTACATTTCGTAACCTTACCCCAATTTAACCTTCTTCGTAGCTTTTACGGTTTACGAGATCCCAATGGTGAGCATCGAATCTGAATAACCCGGTATACGGACTTCAGACTGATTTTTCAATGTAAGGATCGCTCAGACAAGTGTCAACGTAATCGCTAATCGTAATCGACAACTGTCAGGAGAATACGGACATGATAACAGTCGATATTATCGCATATAAGTTATTGAGATATCTACATGTAGTGCATTTTGCATTTGGACGCATGTGATCCATGTAAACGAAAAATCCAAAAAATACAGAATCATTTTTCGATCATTTTCACTACTACAGTGAGACAGAATTTCTCAATGATGTAAATGCCTTTTTAAAAATCTCTGCCCAGATGTAGTGCGACAGTAAGTCAAATAAAAGCAGCTGCAGACATAATTTCCAAGCCCTTAGCATTTATGGTAAACTTGTCTCTACAAAATGGTATCTTTCCGTCAAAGTTAAAAACCACATTACTTAAACCTATACTCAAAAAGGTGACTTTAATGTACTCTAGAATTATAAACCTATTTCACTGTTAATACTTCAGTAATATCTTTGAAAGAATGATTTATGTTAGGTTATTAAAATTCATTGAAGATAACTCCCTGCTTACTGAAAAACAAAGCGGCCTTAGGAAAAGAGAATCAACAATTAGAGCTATTTACATTAGATCGGATCCTTGAGGCTCGGAATAAAAACAATGTCACTATATCTGCTTAGACCTTTCGAAAGCTTTCGACAGTGTAGACCATGGTCTGTCCTGTCCAAAGCTCGAGAAAATGACGATAAGAAATACAGCCCTGAAACTAATATACCTTTCCAACAGAGAGCAATGTGTTGTGGCACAAATAAAAATGGGTGAAACAATAAAATCTGAATCTTCAACTATTAAAAAGGAGTACCTGAAGGTTCGTTCTTGGGTCCTCTGCCTCTACCTAATTTACACAAATGAGGTTGCTGACATTTTGATTTATAACGTTATACGTTTTGCACAACAGTAATTTGTTGTGAAAACACAAAAGAAACATGTTGGTTCACAGAAAATAACCTCCAAGTAAATAAGTATAGCAAATACCCAAATTTTGAACTTTAACCTAAAGTCTGAGAGACTTTAATGACACTTCAATAACAACTCTAGATAAAGCAGCATTACTCGGGGTGGTACTGGAATAGTGGCTGAATTGTCATGCGTACATTGACCAACTTTCAAAAAGTATGAGCAGGTACTGTTATGCTCTGTGGGTTGTCAGAGAGTAAGCTTCATGCTGTGCTGCCCTCACGGCATGTCATGCATATTTGCATTCAAGGGTGGCGTTATCTTCTGGGGCGGGGTTTCAGATGCTTCAAAAGAGATGCCTGAGAATTATCTTTCTGAAAAAAACACATATAGCTGTTAAAATCTCTTACTCGAGAGGGTGAAGCTTATATCTTAAAATCCAGATATTTTTTAAAAGCTCAAAATAGTCAGTCGCTTCAGGGACAACCTAAACACAGTATCTTAAAACAATCGTCCTTTTATAAATATAGCTAGTGGGACTTTCATGTTCCTCCATACTACAGGAGTTTATTCCTAGGAAGGCTAGCCTTGAAGATTTTATGTGTGGCACTAGAGCCTCTTCGACCTTCTGTAGTTACACTGGGTAGATTTCATCCTTGGAGGGTTGAGATTCATCTCTGGTCCATTTTATTCTGTATGGCCTTGCAATGGCTACCTCCTGCTGACCATGCTGTATTGTAGCTTCCGGAAAGTGTGTTTTTGTCACCATCTCCCAGCTTTCCTTATCCGTTTCTGCTTAGTTTCTACTTTCAAGGTGATTATCCCACCAAAGTGCGTTCTCTTTGCGTTGCCTTGTTCGTTCTCGACAGTTTTCCTCATTAACATTGTCCATTGTCCACTGAAGCTTCTAGACTCTCCTTACCTGTTTTAGTGACTATCCTGTTCTTAAGTGACTCTCTGAGGGATGAATAAGGGATGAATAATGACCTTTCCAGTTCGTCTCTCTTGGATTCCTGTGCTTACGCAATATTAAGGCTAGTGACTTGCCTTCACTCAAATCTGATATGTCTTTGTTCGGAAGATACCTGCGATACTACCTGGCTACAATATACAATATTATCACCTATTTTGCTGGAACTCAAGGTCAAACCTAAAACTTCTCTTCCAGCTATCATATATCCATATAGTCTAGAAAGAGTTGATACAAATCCCCGAGTACGTAGCTGCGGGTCGAATTCCGAGGAGGTCGAAAGACTTGCACATCGAAATCCGAGGACACCGAATTCCGAGCTGACCGAAACTTATCCCCACTCCAACAGGGCGATTTTACATATGCATACCGCATACCCTCTTAGAGGCTAGAGCACGATACACATTTTATATCATGGGCTAGAGAGGAAACCACATCCATCAACATGAAGTTAATTCCAATCACAAAAGGATGTTGTTAGGGCTTCATAACGCAAACTGCGAAATAGAAAAATTTGGATTGGCAATAGAATATTTTCTAAGAGCTTGTTGTTATAATACCTACATAACCACTTCATTTTCAATAATTGTGCATAATAAATTAATATGCATGCAGTGTAATAAAATGATAGAAAAGTTCATGTGAAACTAGCTGGTATAAGTTCCGTTGAAATTATATTAAATCAAATACCTAGGTATGTGCAAAAAGATGTTTTAGATAAAAGTAGTGCTTGAAATCAGACTGAGAAATCAATTGAATATAGGAATAAGGTAAAGCCTAAAACCTAATAAGCATCTGTTTAAAGGCTTGGTATTAAATATACAAACTTGGTATGCTCACATAGATTTTCTGTGGAATTGTGAAACATAAGAAGTAAGTCTTAGACAAGAAAGAAATAAGTAGTATCAGCACCTATAAAATTGATATTTTATATTGTGACGATCCATACACCAATTATATTCCTTGACGATTAACAGTGATGTTTTGTTAGTTGCCTGAACCGACAAATTTTGAAATCAATCTAGTTTTATCTAGAACAATAGAAAGTTACAAAAGATTTTATTTATTATGTTTGTGATGCGCAAACGATTTTTGATAAATTGGGCAGGAAATAGAGAATGTAGGGTCTATTTTCAAGACGTGTTGGCTAATGGCTAGTGTTCGCTGATATTTCTAATCTCTACGCAAGGTACTCGTAAGTCAGCGCAGTCGGTTTAAGTAGGGATAAGTTTCGGTCAGCTCGGAATTCGGTGTACCCGGATTTAGATGCCCAAGTGTTTCGACTGGAATTCGACGTGTAGCTACATTTCGAAATCCCCACACAAACCACGTGAATTTCGAACTGCATATCCTACGAATATTGTCTTGGCGCAGATACATTTACGCAACAAGTCTCAATATATCAATCTCATTCATTTTTTCGTTCCTCTCTTTTCCCTCACTCGTTAAAAAAATAAATCTATTTCCACTATTCTACTCATCGAGACGATGATTTCTCATTTATTAATTAAGATGGACAAATATCCAAACATTTACCATTAAGGAGAGCGTGGGGGCAATGAGAACGTTCGAATAGTGAGGGCGGTCAAGTAATGAGAGCAATGGACGTTTAACAGAATCATTGAACTAGATGTAAAATGATATTTATCTACGCATTATCATGCCGAGTCGCCTAATGTGCCCCGGCCATGGTACTCGACTCGAAAGAGTAGAGTGCAGTACCTCTCAAGCACCAATCCACCGCTGCCAATGGGTGCAATTGCATCCCCTGAGTTACGACCTTCAAATTATTGAATTCCTCACAGCGACATCATTAACTCCTCTTAAACGGGACTAAAAGGGAATCCCGTTTACGAAGAATCGTTATTAACTCATCATTCCCTGAGTAGATTGTATATTACATCAGTAGGATCATCTCTTACACTCTTACAGCGGCAAGGATTTATTTCCTATAGTAAATTAATTAATACTAATCCTTGCAAAGCTTTCGGTGACCAAGCTTTTGCAAAAAGGCCATTTTCGTCGTTGCGGCGACTTGAAGCATACTTAAGAGCAACCTTGTGTGAAAACCGCCTCTTCGATCTTGCTCTTTTGCCTTTTGTCCAAGAACTTTCTTTTAGTGTCAACAATATCTATCTAGCGCCGATGATATTTTTCCCCGTTCGCACCCACTTTGAATTTGGATTTTCAGAAATAATTATCATGGAAAAAATGTGTTTTTTTAATAACGAATGATTTAACATTAAACTAAATAGCCAAAGAAAGGAATTAGAAGGACCTTCCAAGTTAGCTATTACTCGATATCTCTTACCATTTAAGATTTTGAGGAGGTTAGTTCCCAGGAGAGAATTAAGCAAATAACAAAGGAAATTAATAATGAAAATTGTGCCAAAGGATAATGTACGATTACAAAGGTGTTAAACTGAGATGGACTGCAATAAAAGGCAAAAAATAAATAAATTCAAGAGTGGCCATGGAGATGAACTAAATGAAAATGAAGTTATGGGTACTGTTACAGAAACTATACGCATAAAGAATATTTTGGCAGTGATACGCCAGCTTCTTCTATTTCTGTCTTTTCATTTACATATGTTGCAAATAGTTCTCTAATCTCTTATTTGATCAAAATATATAATTATAGTTGATTTGAATAATATGTTTATTGAGATAAATCACATAGAGATACATTTTTAATAGTAATAATCTTCAACTTTTCAATAAATAAATAACCATTACAAAAAAATCACTTTTCATTATCATTATTCTCCCTATCTTCATCATCTTTGCCATCAATTTCCTCCAATTTAACCTTGTTCCGTCCACATGCTACTGCCACCATATCTATGGCTAAGTGATGATGAGCTCTTCTAAAAGGCAAATGATTGTTTGGAGCAATCATCAGCAGATTATTGGCATTTCTGTCACAAAGTGGTAATGCCTGTATGGTGGTCAAATAGTTGCGACGTAATCTCGCCCTGGTACGCAACGTGTTAACGCTCTGTATAAAATTTGAATGTGAATTTGCGATTGAAAGGACGTCTTCGCATTTTACGGTGACTTGAATTTGGCCAGAATTTGATCGTTGCCAATCCAGAACGTTGGTTAGAAGACGAATGTACCTGATGAAATAAAAAACTATAAAATGTTTGTTATAAATAGAAAAATAGTGTTATAAGAAATGTCTTATCCTGTTAAGAGATTCTAAGCTTTTTCTACTTGCCATGGAAACAAAAAACAATTGTAATATTTCTATTAAAAATATGGATTCCTATTTAGTAGCACATGGAACCCGATCGATATAAAACCTGGACGAAAGCCTCCTAAAAGATGGATAGTCAGCGTAGAGGAAGATTCAAAAGCGATTAGAAAAACTGGAGGAAGGTAGCCGAAAGTAGACAGGAATTGTGTAGAATAGTTGAAGAGGCCAAAACTCTTCAAAGGCTATAGAGCCAGAGGAAGAAAAGATCTAGATCAACATTTATCAGAAATTGTAATTGATTTACAATTTTGAGTACAACAAAAATGTCTATTTTGCATATTGTAAACTCCTTTCTGTCAAAACTGACCTTATCGAAGAAGAAAAACAAACTTACAGTAAAAATGTAAAAAACCTGTTCAAACAACTAAGATAACCATTGCAGATTCGAATGTCCAACAACATAATTTAAATTTCCCCAATATTTAAACTTATGTTTTCAAAAATCTGGCATGCTGTTGTATTTTGATTAATAAATTCACCTGAACATTTACCCTATATGGGAAGTTACTTGGATGTAATTTCTTGCATTCTTATATGCGTATGACGATTCTAATTCGAAAAATGCCGTACTCATCAAGGTTTAATATGTACCTAAATGATTAAAAATATCGGAGAATAATTTTCCATTATCGAATTAATTTTATTTCAGACTGAACTCAAATCATTATTACTATAAAAATATAAACTTCTTGATTTCAATGGTCCCTCGTTTCCATGGCAACTGGCAACTTGAAAAAGCTAAGAATAAATCGGCAAGATAAGACTGTTCTGGAATTTTGTTAATTTCTCGATAAAAGTTAAATCTAGGTATGAGGTATTTCCTTTTGAATAGAGTAAAAAAATAGTTGTTGCAATTTGAAAATATGACATTTTGATAAAATAGCACTATTAGTGGAACATTTGTGAGTTTACAATTTTGAATAGTTTACAAGATACCTATTATATTATAATATAACATTTTCGAGAACGGTATTTTTTTTATAAAAAACAACATATGTCAAAAGGCATAAAATATAGGTTATCATAACTTAGGTTTATTCCATACCATACCAATCCACTTGTGATATAATACAACTGGTTACTTAAATGGACTATATTTCATATTTTCAGTGCACCAAACAATAAAATCGGTACAATTCTTGTGAACAATATTTATATATTAGCTATGCTTACATTTTCAAAGATAAACCAGAAGGCAAAGTTGCTTTGGCTTTACTTATTATTTGACTTTATCTACGGGTCATTTGTATACGATTTATTCTTTATTTTATATAAATATAATAAAGTATTACCTTATAGCCATCCGGAGGATTTCATTCTTTGAAAGTTTCTTATCAGGTGGATGCGTTGGTACCAATTTTCTAAGCTCTGCAAACGCGCCACTTACATTCTGCTGCCTCCAACGCTCTCTGCTGTTAGTGAAAATCTTCTTGACCACGCCTCTAGGTGCAACTTCAACTGGAGCCTTCATAAAACCGGATAATTTTAATTATTGAGCATGGACACTGAACTATAAAGTTAATCTAGATTTGCGATTCTCTTGTATCGATAAAAAATCTTACGCTCCTATAAAGGAACATCCTAAAAGCAAAGTTTCTAATATTTGCTAATAGACATACATTCATGCATAGACAAATAAATAAAGCTGAAAAACAATCAAATTGTAGGCCTCCACCTGTTGGGAAGTCAGTCAGGAGAGTAGTCCCTTAGTTATATTGGGGTTGAAAAGGCTTCTTTCGTGATTAACACTACCATTATGGGTTCTTAGTTTTTAACTTCCTACCTCCCCGCCAATTACTCATAGAATAAATGCCAATTACACTAAAATAACATTACTGAATTTTATGGTATTTATAAATTTATAAATTTTATTTGCAGAACTTCTTCCCTCAAGATTGAATGTACAAATATGATTGATTTCCTTCAAAACATGCATGATATTAAAATTTCAATAAGACATAATAAATGCATTTTTGGAGGAGATTGATATCATTTGTCTCGAAGAACGGTAGAGCCCAAGTCAAATTAACTGTACCTACCTACTATGAAAACGCATATATAATAGTGAAAGTGACTACATAAATGTACCTTTGATAATAATTTTTTTTCAAAAGCGCCATAGTAGCGCATAAATAAGTAATTTAGAGTTAGTCGTACCCCCCATAAAAATAATTGATCTATGTAGGTAGATATATTAATTAAAAATCTGTTTTCTAGATGTTCGGTTCCTACGTAACATATAGATATAGGTACCTACTCTATTGATTTTGATGAAACTGCTCCTGGTGATATATTTTAGAATTTTTATCCCGGAGGAGATAAGCGTTTTACAAAAATAATTAAGAATATAGTTAGCACACAAGCTCACAAAACAATAGGAATCACTCTACACGTTATTAACAAAGTTCACACTTCACATAGACGATGAAGGCGAAAACAAGCGCTACAGATAGTATGCGTCAAGGAAATATTGGACATCTACTTGTTAGAATAAAAGAAGAAAAAAGCTCGCACCCACCATTTTTTGTATCAAGCAAGGAATTTATAAATAAGAAAATCTGCCTCCACTTGAACTTGCATACGAATTGTAAAAGAAAAATGCCTCTGTCTACCTATTTCGGTTCATGAGATTCAGCCTGCTGACAGACAAACGGACGGACTTAGTATTTGTTGTTGTAACGGCAACAGAAATACCTATTATTATGGTATTATCAGATGGAAGTACGGACGGACAGCGGAATCCAGGTAATAGGATCCCGTTGTCCCCCTTTTGGGTACATAACCCTAAAAAGCAGACAAACAATTGAACTATATACCTCATCCGTTTGGAAGCCGGTCAAAAACAGTAGAACCGCATGCTTATTATGTAGAATTAATAGACCCAGTTGCTATCATTTAGTAGTTGCGTTGTAGTTGCAAACTGGTTGCAAGTTGAAAAAAAATCGTATTACGTAATACCCTCGCTTGCTAACAACTCGCTGGTTGCTAATATGCTGAATTCAATGTAGTTATAGTTTACTAATTGATCGGTAGAGGTAGCACTTACAATTTTGTTAAAGTTGCAGTTACGTGAAACCAATTATCTACAGTAGCTTTGCGGTTGCAGGTTACATGATAAGCGTGCCTATGTTTCTGTACATTGAAGGTCAGGGCACGATAAGAGAAAGGCAACACAACACGAAACAACGATTTTCAATTTTTCTGATTGTCTGTTTGTTTACAGTTATCTCAGAAATGACTGATCGGATGTTGATGCGGTTTCCACAGGTAGGTATATAGAGTTTAGTTTGGAGGGGAATACTGGTTTTATTTCATTTAAATCAGAGGTCAGGAATAAAGAGCTATTTTCATTTAAAGGTATTAAGATGAAACTAAATCAAGAACCCCCGAGATTCAAACTGAAAACTGAGGTGGTGGATGTCACGTGAAGGCCATAAAAGGGGAGGCAGCATTTTGAATATCACAAAATGCCCCACACAAAATAAAAATTAGCCTATCCCTTTGCACAGTAGAAGACAACAAAAAGGAGAATTTTTCAACAACATTGTTATTTACTTCTAAGATTCATATCATCATCTTTTATACTAAGTAATTTGGGAGATAGAGACAGAATATAAAATTTGAATTCAAAATGCAAAATTTATTTAAAAACGAAAGGTTAGAACTTTATAATCATTGAATTATAAACTTGAAAATTTTGTATGAATCGAACACAGTGCATATGAAAAATAGGTATATTAACTCTAAAAAAATGTTCATTATAAATGTTGCGATCTTTCATGTGGTTCACTCAGATTTTCTAAAGAAATTGCCCCCCCTACATAGCGAAAATACATATATTTGAGATTCTAACATTGCTGTAACTCGAAAACCTTAACTATTTTGAAAGAACGTTCAACCTCAGATTTTTGATTTTCGAGAATTTTTAAGGAAAGGAGATTTCAGATTTGAATTTTGACGAATATGGATCATTTCTCAAGTCTCCTCTTTCAAATTAATCATAAATAATCAAAATCGGAGAAAGTTTACTATACCTATAAATATTTCTTACAAAAAATTGGACCGACTTTATCAGTTGTTGCACTGAAAAATACAAAATAATATTAATTCTTTTGGTGCTGGTAATTTTGAAGTTGTGCCGTTGTAGTTTGTTGTAGGCACCAACTCCAAAAGAACCAGCACCAATAGAATTAATATTATTTTGTATTTTTCATTGCAACAACTGATAAAGTCGGTCCAATTTTTTTGTAAAAAATATTTATTTTATATTTTTGAGTGTAACATTATTCATGAAAATTGTTGAACGTTCACTAATACCCAAAAAAGTTATGGGTAGGTTTAGCTTGTACTAGCGGAAATACGCAGATCACATATTTCAAACTTTACCATTGCGAAACTCGGAAGCCGTAACTCTTTTGAAAAAATGTTCAATTCAAATGTTTCCGGATATGGTCCCAGTTCTAATTTTCAAATCTAGAATTTTCGATTTTCGAAAAAAATTGCCCCTTCCACATAGCTGAAACACATATTCAAGACTGTAGCGCGGAAACGTAGGATTATTTTTTAAAATGTCCAATTTAAACATTTCCGGAAATGAAATTCTCGTTAATTCTGTCGTCTCTGATTTTCAATTTTCCAGAAAAATTTTCCCCTCCACCCTCTTTGGGGGCGGTTTTTGGAGGGAAGGAGATTTTGGATTTGATTTTTCCCAATTCTCAGCTCTCCTCTTTCAAATGACACAAAAATCGTCTAAATCAGAGTACGATTACTATGCAAAACTCGCGAACAGCCATAAAAAAATAAAAATAAAAAGCAATCTTACAACCGAATTGTATACCTTCTCCTTTTTTTGAAGTCGGTCAATAAAATGCGCGCACGAACCTAAAAAAAGCGGACAGTCGAATTGTATACCTCCTCCGTTAGGGATCGTTGGTCAAAAAATAGTATAACTAGCATAACGGTAAGAGTCCTTTCCTTGATACCTAAACTACTATCATTTAAAAAGTAGCTCATTGCTCATTGATCACAACCTCAAAACCACTGTATCGATTTTAAACATTACTCATTTGATAGAATAAAGATAACGTAAAGAAGCTTAAAACTCTTCATTTGACTTGCCTCAAAACTTACCGGAATTATCTGGTGTGCTTGATATCTCGCGTCACCTTTCTTCTCGTCATCGCTGTCAATGATAGAGAACTCGTCAGAAAAGTCGTCGTCATCAGATAGTGAATCATGTTCTTGATTATGATTAAATCGCCCAGCATTTGAGGATGATGAGGTACTGTCTGCATCCGCGCTCCATTCCATGTCCTGAGGACTACTGATTGCAGTTACCATGGGCTGGAAATATACATAAATATCTTTAAAAAAAAGTAGGAGCGACTTTATCAGATGATGCACTGAAATGAACCATAAAGATTTAAGTTGGTGCTAGACATGTAATAGTTGTACAAACTCTTTAACCGTTGGTTTGATTATGACGTCTTAGGGAAATGCCTGTGACGTTATCATGACATTTTCTCAAATAGAAAGATTCGGTTGTTTCATCAAATCTATTTAGAAAAACATTTCTGAAAATGGCAATATGCAATACTTATACATTAAAGTTGACAGTTTTCGATATAGAAGGATCCAAAGTGTGACAGTGTTTAGTATTTTAAGCAGTACCACAATATTTATCAAGGTAACCATGAACGGTGACAGCTCTATAAATTATTTTGAAGTTTTCAAATAAAGTGATTAGCCAAAATCTTTTGCGACATTGAAAGTGGTATAAATTTAAGACAAAAACAAAGAATTGCAATCTTGATTTTGAGAGTTTGTAACGAAATTAGAAAATCACTTGATGCAACATTTTCAGTAGGTGAGTAAACTCGTTATTGCCTATGTTATTCTGTTAGTTATATTGCACCAAAATAAATACTTCCTCCGACTTTGGTTGGTGAACAGACTAATACTTATTGCATTTTCCTAGTGCCGTCATTCCGACACCAATGATTTTTTTTGGAAAAATATCTAGAATAAATGGTGCAGGAAAATATCTTTTCTTTAATTATGTCAGATTAGATTTTCAGTTTTCATTAAAAATTGCTCCGTCCACCTCATCTGTACCTAAGAGTTTTTTGGGCGGAAGGACGTATTGGTTTTTGAAAGACCATTTCTAAACATGCATCTTTCTAATGAAAATAAATTTTAACTGGTGCACGTTTACTCCATAAAAGGCGCGAACATACGTCAAAGAAGCAAACAGTTGAAACGTGTACCTCCTTCCCGTTTGGGAAGTCGGTCAAGAAGCAATAGTTCGTATATTTTGTTTAATTTCTCCAAATTTTTGAACTTTTAATTTCGAAAATTATCAGGTTTAAGGTCATGCTGTGGCATGTTGCCATTTTCAGAAATATTTTTCTATTAGGTAAAATTTATAGAAACAAAAAGGCGTTAAGGGAAGCACTTCATATTTAAAAATAGACATGTTTTAAAAAATTTGCGTGAATTATTCAGTCAGTGGCCTATTAGATGTATTTTTTGAAATACTTATATTTTAATTCTGATAATTTACAGTAGGGACTCTATGAGGGAGGCTCTATCTAAAGTAATGGCTGGTTATACAAAAAGTATCTACTTTTATTATCTAATAACTTTCTTATTTCAAATAGAATACTATATTTTTATTTAGAAATCTGACTCTACACCTATTTTTAAAGCAAATTTTATAAGAATTTCCGATCTAAAAAATTTTTTAGGTAATTTTTGAGATATTGTGATTTTAGTAAATAGTTGTTGACTTACAAAATAAATAATTTTTACTTTAGTTGCAGATTATAAATTTTCTTACATCTTATAACAAAGGATAAGTCTTATGTTTCAGCTAGATGTTAAGTCGTTCAAATGTCCAATCGGGCCAAAGTAGAGCACTTTCAAAATGAAAAATATCGATTATTACTATTTCAAATGGAACACAATGTATTTTATGTTGGTATTGCGTTCAGTTTTTTCAGTATAACGATTAGTATTAGTATTCACTATATCTAAAGGTAACTTTGAGGTATATTTATTTTTATTTATTAATTTTTTCCAATTTACGGGCAAATCTGTTATACCTACATAGAAAATATACCTATATATACTAAATTAAATCAAAATTCGCGAGATGGCGAGGTATGGTTTAACTAAGTAAAGAAAGAGTTTACACTAATATTACCTATATACCACATGTTGATACCTAATAAAAGTATTATCAATAAAATTGTACAAAATTTCAGATGCATGTTTTATGGTAGGTATGTAGGTACCTATATAAACTTGAATTATAAATATCAAAAAGCTAAAGTTTATATTACTTAATTCAATCTATATGAAGTTGAATGATTTTTTACTTCTTTTTTATCGTTGAGTTAAAAAAAATATTTGTTGCTTCTTAAAGATCTCGGAGAAATATATAAATTGAATTGAACCAATTTTATACGTGACATATCTTTCAACTACCTACCTAATGTTATCTGATTCTGATTCTAAATAACTGAGCCATGACTGAGTAATGGATACAATAATGAGTAATAGAGAGTTCTAAAAGTTTCAATTGACTTAAAGTCTTTTATAAATCTTGTTATGGAATTAAATTTTTTGTTAGCAACATTTCTGATATAGTCAATGTGAGTATTGAAGTTAAGTTTGTAAATCAAACATGATTCCTAAGTCTCTAATAGAGTTAACATTTTCTAACGGTATATGAGAAGTTTAGAAAAATTTACAAAAATTTAATTACGTATTGTGTGTCATGATAACAGAAACCAAAATAGACGTTTTGATGAGTTGAGTATGAATTGGTACCACTAAATAGGATAAGATTAAGAAAGGTTGGATTAATATTTCTCTCATTTCGGGAACTCTTAACCCTTGACATGGCAAACGTTTATCTTCTTATAAAAATATGATTTTTGATTACTATGAAAAAAATGCGTCAGCTAGATTAGTAAGAGTTTTCAAAGTAAAAATTTTGACATGTATCTGTGAGGATACGATACGAATATTTTGTACTCTAATGGAAATGTTTATTTGCTGTTCTTGGGATCATATTTGCTAAGGTTATTTATTTAACAAAAATCAACAATATTACTGCACAACGAACATAACAAACGTAATTTACGGTATTTGAATAACCTAATAAAATAACATTCTATTATTTTTTATAATGCCAATCTGTTAAACAATTTCTGTTTGGTGAAAGACATAATCTAACATTACATTTTCTACAAAATATATAAGCACAGCTAACCTAACAATAGGTAAGCTGCTGTGATATAAGTTTGACCAGACGTACAATTCCTGCATCTTCCTTCTTCACGAAATAACTGGATCACTATGTTATCAAATCAGGTTTTTCTAATTACGATTATGTTGAACGAGACTCCAAATTTATCTGGAAAACTTCTGTTTCAGGTAAGTCTAAGAAATGTTAAATTGTATAAAAGACGAATGAAAATATTGACATTATTCATTAATTGAATATAAGTACCTACTCCATTTATAATACAACAAAATGCTTTTATTCTCATGGCACCCAATTAATAATGCAATCTGTGTCAAATATTCCCAATTTCTCGTAAAAAACCTTAAGATTTGGGTATAGGGAATGCTAATATGAATTGATAGGTTGAAAAAAAATTGAATGTAGGTACATTCCACGGTCTATAAACTTATAAACCATGGGTACATTCGGCCCATCGTCGAGATGAAACTTTCCTTATATTCTTACATTTTCTTTTTGAAGCTGTTTTCAGAATAAGGTTTTTCTTCAGTCTTTTGTTGGTGTTTCCTGTTACTTATTTTCTTGAATATTTGTTTGTCATTCGTTTCTAATAAGGGAATAACTTTTCCGTATTTTATAAGTTCCAGCAGTTGATACAAGTGATCTGCTATTTCAATCACCGAGAGGTATACAATTCGACTGTTTACTTTTTTTTGTTATTTTTGTACACACATTTTGCTTAGTAAACGTACTCCAATTAGCATGACACTATTTTCATTTGAAAGAGAACTATTGAGATTTGGTCTCATTCAAAAAAGTACAATCATCAAAAATGTGAAACGGCAAAATTAAGGAAGAGACAATCTTTAAAAGTACCGGCACTAAATAGGGTTAACATTATTTTTAATTTTTCATATCAATATTAAGTTCGATTCTATTATTCGTCTCATTTCTGAGTGTTTCATTGGTCATGAAAATTGTTCACTTATAGGTAGGTATTCACGATTTGAAAATATGGCGATAACAATATTGTACTTTCCTATTGCAGTAACTCGGAAACTTGATTTTTCTGAAGAAATGTCCGGATTAAATGTTGCTGGAAAGTTTTCTTTATTCTTGTAAGTTCAAATTCCCAATTAAAAAATATGATTTCTAGAACAAAATATTTTATTCTGATTAAAATAATATGGGACCAACTCTTAGGTACCTTTCTAAAAAAACATCAAAATCAGTAGGTACCTATACACTTTTACTATGCATACCTAAATATCTTTTTACAAAAAAATGGACCGACGTTATTATTTGGTGCACTTGAAAATACAAAATAATATTAATTCTACTGGTGTTGTTACTTTTGAAGTTGTGTAGTTGCAGTTATATTGATAACTTGTAGCACCAAATTCACAAGTACCAGCACCATTAGAATTAATATTATTTTATATTTTTAAGAGAACCAACTTATAACGTTGGTCCAATTTTTTGTAAAAAATATTTATTTCACACTTTTGAGTATAACATTAATCACCAAAATCGTTGATCGTTCACTAAGACCAAAGAAGATAGTTGGTACTTATCCTATTACCCACGTATATTCTTTGTTGTTTGTTATTATTTAGACATCTCAAAACATCGCCGCGGAAATAGGTACGTATAAGTGTTTTAGATTTTACCATTTTACAACAACAAATAATATGGTCTTTCATGGGGTTGCCTAAGATTTTTAAAAGAAATTTCCCCCTCCACCTAGAGAAAATACAAATATATCAGGTTTTAACATTGCTGTGACTCGTAACAGTAACTTTTGAGAAAATGTTTAATTTGAACGTTTCCGGATATTGTCCTATCCTTAATTCTGCCACCTCAGATTTCGGATTTGAGCTTTTACCAACATGGGACCTTTTCTCCAGTCTCCTCTTTCAAATGAATCAAAAATCATCAAAATCGGAAAAAAGCAGACATTCGAATTGTATACCTGCTTCGTTTGGGTTCGTCGGACAAAAACTCGCGTAAATAGGTTGGTACCTAAGTACGTAAAAAAGCAAGCATACATACCTAAAGATGAATTGTAAAGCTCCATCTTTCTGATGAAGTCGTTCGAAAATAGGTAGGTATAAGTATCTGTAGTAAGTATTTAAGTACTTTCTTCATCAAGAATAGGTAGTTAACAATAAATAATCTGATCACCAAAGATACGCAATAATAAATTAAAATATGTATGAAGAAAATCCTAAGGCTTGTTATCTACTTCCTACCTATAAAAGGGATTCAACAATAAAATATTAAAGTACCTACCTACTTATAGGTTGAAAAATAATTGATGAAAGCATCAAGTCGAAGATTAAATTGTAGACTTGTTAGTGAAGCAGTGAAAAATTCTATTACTTAGAAGGTGTGGGAATAATTGTATAAAACTTAAGCGAATTATATTTACTTAGGGCTAGGTTGATACCTACTTGTAATAATAAGTAATTTGCATAATGCTTTTCCATTTCTTTAAAGCCTATTTAGATGGATAACAGTCCGAAGATTCCTATGTAGTCTTAAAGCTGGTACACGAGACTGAACATGACTTTCAATTTAGAATCTATGTTTATAAAACAAGGAATATGTCGCTACATAGGTATTGGTATAGGTATAAATACCTATGTCACTGAATAAATTAACACCTGAATTAAATTTAATCATTTGTTCTCAACAACCGTTACTTTTTAATTCTATTATTGAAGGTTTTGTACATTTTTCATTTCATTTTTTTTTCTACTTTTGTATAGATAAATAAATGCATTTTTTACCATTTGAGAAATTGATAACACACTTCACCCACACAAAAATTAGAATTTGAGACACTTAACAAAAATTTGTTACTCGACTTCAGAACGACCGATGGTAGAACACAAACCGGAAAAACTTATTTCGGAAAGATATCAACATCACACACACACATATCCCGTCTGGAGAGCTCTTATCAGCTTGACACAGACTCCCTCGCATGGACCAATCGTCGATGTGGATGTAATGAAGAGGGTTGAGCTTTTAGCTCCACCCAGAATCGCTAGTAGCTAATGTTTGTTCTGTAGATTTCAGCACGGCTTTGTTTGCCGTACCTACTCCTACTGTTTCAACATACAGGGATGAGAAGGTGAAGGCTGCCAACAAATTTTTGTAAAATTTATTTGGGAATGTGATTTATTCTTTTTTTGTATTTTTTAGGGGACTGATGAAATTTTGGTTGGAATATGGAAGTATTTTCGGTCGGTTCAATGAAATATTGAAATATTTGCTTCTTCTTTCTTAAACCAAAAATAAAAACCGGCCAAGTGCGAGTCGGAGTCGCACACGAAGGTTTCCCTACCATAGAACAAGCACTTTCTGCTTATAACGGTTCAAAAGATACAGTCATTATTGAGTAAGATCAAGCAAAAACAAAAGTTTATTGTAGGTATGGGGCCCCTTTGATTTTTTAGCCTTATTTTATTTTTATTATTTGTTTCCATAGTAACTATAGTATCCCTCCTTTTTTAAAATTTCATGTGTCTACCTACTACGGTTCAAGAGTCAAGAGAAAGAGCGAATGTTAAATTCAAGCAAAAAAATATCGAAATATTATGTGTTTTTATGGGGTTCCTCATTATTTTAATTTTATAATAAAATTCTATGAAAACTTTAACCGTCATCCTATTACGGTTCATGAGATACAGCCCACTGACATGTAAGTACCCTTTGTGTACGGAACCCCAACAAAGGCGAATGCTCACTTTTCGTAAACATGAAATATACTGGTATCTAGGTACCTACATATTAATGTTTATGTCTTACTTGCTTGTCAGCGTTTTTTATCAGGCATCTCGAACATATGATAAAGCTATGCTTTGCAAAGGGAGTTTATCCAGAAATACTGGAAACTGCCAGAATTGTACCTCTTTATAAAACAAGGGAAGAAAAGGCGCCAAAAATTATCGGGCGGTAGCCACTCTATCTGTTTTCTGGAAACTTCTTGAGAAGATTTAGTTATAGATTAAAAACTTTATTGTATAATAATATTTTTTAGCGCAGTCAGCATGGGTTTCTGGAAAACAAAGCAACAGAAACGGCAATATTTAGCTCATACTCCTACATTTTGGGTATTTTTTTCGACCTATGCAGAGCGCTTGACATGGTTTTTCACTCCATCCTGGTCAAATAGATAAAATCCTTCATCAGAAACAATTTGTTGAAATATCAGAAGAACACACCAATATAAAAAAATCATAAATTTAAGTCTGAAACAAGGAAGGTCTCTTGCAGCACGCCACAAGTATCGATAGTCTCCTCATTTCTTTTCATAATTTAGAGAAATAGAAGATCATAGAAATAAAGTTAAAATAATGCGCTTTGCCGACGATACTTCGGTCAAAGACAATTTTTGCTTCGATGATAATTATTGGTGAAAACATAGAGAAAGCTGTAAATATATCTAACAAAGTGTTACCTTTTGGTGTGGCCGCAATGGACTGATCTTGAACTACTCAATGAAAAGCTATGCTATACTCACTTATGAATATAACCTAAGAAAAACAGTCACTACTCAATCAATAATTAAATTCAATAATGCTTTTGTCCAAAGAAGACTAAACTTTTCCATAGGTACTTTGGGGGGGGTCAGTAGAAATAGAGCGTCTGTTTAGACTGCAGAAAAAGGTTTGAGATTTATGATATATGATATTATGATGACTGTGTATTCGTTATGTAGTTAAACGAGTTGTAGTGTTAAAAACATAAAAACATTCTCTAATTAACCCCTTTTACGCAGTGAAGGAGTACCTCGATGGAAATATGTCTGCCTCTGACATTGCGATCGGTCCCATAATTCTATCAGAAAAAAATCCTTCGAAGTTATCCAGCTAAAGTCCCCGACTTTCTCCTCGCAAAAATATTAAACCAAACTGAGTTGTACTAATAATGCAGTAATAATATTAATTAGTATAGATACTATACTTCATTTCATTATAAAATTTACCAGATTGAGTACCTAGTAATACTAAGACTAGATACAGTTTTGCAGAGTGCCCTATTATAAGGTATAGTTGTCTTTAAATTAATGGGTTACCAGTTGTTTGAAACTAAATACAGATTAGCCAGTCTAATTGTCTGATAATAAGGCGGTAGCCAGGTTATTTAATTTTCCTTCTCTATCTATACAATGAGCGTTATTTCTCTTTCGAATTGGTGCTCATTAGAGAAAGTAAGAGTTAGGTAGTCACTAGACACAAGAGATAATAGAGAATAGGGAACCCACAGGCCGCAGGCTATATTTTCTCTAGCTACGTACCCATCAAACAAAGATATATACCTAATTTACGTATATTTCGAAAAATTAACATAACAAAGAAGTGTGACACTTAATCAGCTGATTCCCATTTCCAATTTTGTACCTTGACAACGTTTGACGGTTTTCGGTACACCAACCCACCTAAGTCTAAGAGGAATTGCTTCATTAAATAGTATGTATACTTTGTTTCACGAATGTTGGCGTCTGCCTTGAAAACACGAAAAATGTTTTAATCCAACTGACGGTAGTAGATCAGTCGCGTAACGATTTCTAGCTAAGATATGGCATTTAAGGAAGTTCATATAATTAGAAGATAAAATATCGATTGATTAAATAAGCAAACATAATATGAAAGATTTATTATCAATAATAATGCAGAATCACAAAATACAAATTTATTGCTTGAGTTATGAAACATAAATTTATGCACCTGAATTATCTGAAATTTCACAATGACTTTGTGACGCCTATGAAATCTTTATTTATGCGTTGCTTTCGGTCATACGTGCAGCGCCCTATCATTGTATATGTATATGTACATACTGATGTCGTAGCCTTAGATCGACAAACGTAGTAGAGAATTTTATGATAATGAGATGGGATGAGACGTATAGCGATAAGTACGTAGCTCGTGAATATTTACACACAATAGCGATGATTCGTGAAACAAACTATAGGTACTTCAATTATTTGAAAAATTAAATATAAAAAAATGACAAAAATTTCCAGATATTGGAACTGAACGATTTAATAGGCATAAAATATACCTATTTCATTGTTTAGATTTCCCTCATAAATAGAGAATGTGTCAATTGTAATGGATAATGAATAGAAATCCTTGCAAAATGTTTCCCAGCACGATTTTTATTTAGCCTGTGAGAGCACGTGTCATGGGGTCATTTCTATTGAATGACAAGCACTCGTAAAAAACGCATTAGGGCTTTGGGCATGATATTGCTATGATTATTTCTTTCCAACTCAAAGCTTATTATTTATACTACCTATTACGTAAAATGTGATAGATTGTATATAAATATTAACTTTTGAAATTTCTGTATACGAGCCTGAGAAAAAGTGCGGTTGACTAGACATCCCTATAAGTAGATAATAGCTCAAAATTATGCGTAGTTTTAAATATTTTGTCATGATTAAAATGAGAGCTTTATTTACAAACTTCTATACCTAGTGAATCTAGAGATTTACATGGGAATAAATATAGCGCCTTCAAACGTGTACTTTCAACTTATTTTATTTATTATTTCAGATATTCAAGTTTTAGAGATGACACCTCAACACAAATACTCAATTTGATAAGTTATGCTTTTTCTTTTGAAGAAAAATACAGGTTTGCATCTAAAGATCTTCACAAATGCTATCACATATTATTTTTGAAATCGAAATAAGTTGGGCATTTCTCGCGCTATATGGTTCTGAAATTATATATTAAAATCGTTATAAATGTCTAAAGGCTCATGGGATTTCTTTGAAATTTGGTGAGGTCACATGGTTAAATAGGGCAAATATATATATGAAACATATCTATCCATATCGTAGAACTTATTTTTTTATTATTTCAAATTACACCAACGAACAAAATGAATTCAAGTACTTATAAGATTTTGATTGGGCAGTTTATTTACTATAAAAAGGTTTCCTTGAGAAGAGTCGATTTCGCTTACAGATTTTGCAAAATTTGTAATTACGTGACTAAAACAAATCACCAGTTATTCTTTAGACCAAAATGAGACTTTTTATTCATGACCTATATTTCTATGTTTTACCGCCTTTTGAATAATGTTTGTGTAATATTCATATAAGTATAAACTTGTTTTAAGACAACAGGAAATGATTTACCTACCTATTTGGGAGATAATTAATTTCCTTCGTCAAGTAAAACTTTTTATTTATGGTAGACATATTGAACTATTTTTATTACATGTGTTTTTTACTGCATTCCGAAAACAAATTCTCAGAAAACCATCGAGCTATCGAATTTTATAGATACCTACCTTTTTTATAATATCTACCTATATAAAATGCTTCAAAATTATATGCATAAATTCTTTTTACCTATTGGTGTAGAAATTGGAAATACCTACTAATGACTGATGATGGATATTTCTCATAATTTTGATACGGGTTTATTTACCCTACTTAACGGTGTCTTCTCAATTCGGAAAATCCCATTTCGGGGTCAAATGTACCTGGTTTTCTGCAACGGACCTTTCACAGCTGGGATCCCCAATATATAATATTTAATTAGATCATCATAAAATAAGATTCAAAATTCAAATTAAAAATAATTTATTATGATTGAATTTAATATATTTCAGAATATGTTTCAACAGCGCTCTAAGCTCACTAACTCACTTCTTTCTAAATTCGTTGTTTTATCTACGCAATTTATTGTTTTGTTTAGTGTTATTTTGTACAAAAGATCCACATTTGAAAAAGTGAAAAGAGCTGAAGCTTTCAAGGGTACGTACTTTTCAGTATTTTGGAATCTATACATCTATATCTATACTTAATAATACTTTACAACTTATATATAAATAAAATTGAAGCGTCTGTCTGATCTTGGAATAAATTTTATTTTGTTGGGTTCACATGGTTATTTTTGAAATTTTTGTCTGTGCTTATCTATGAAACGGCTGAACCGATTTAAATTTGACTTTCATTGTAATGTAGAAGATACTCAGAGAACAGGCATATTGGAATAATTAGTCCAAATATTTACCAACTCATAAGTGCTGGTAGCGCATCTAACAGCTAATAACAGATACAAGATGTAGATACAAAAATTAAGCAAAGAATTTTGAATTATGATGAAGGTAGACTATCTTTATAAAGTGTCTTGTAGGTATTTTTATACTACATAGTCAAATTTTACTGATTACATAACTCTTTTTATAATGTTTAAGATTGGAAAAATTAGTGTTTGTACTTGACTACTATAAATAAATAATTTGAAGTTACCGGGGCAGAATGGGATACCTACTTGAGAAACAAAAATCATCCAACTAGAAAATCAAACTGTTCATTAAAATAAATTCAACTCGAAAAGAAACATTTGTAATTTGGCTGGCACTGTTGTGTGTACAAGACGCGCACACTAGCGCATTTCACGTCCTGAAATTTAATAATAGTCAGTCTACAACACCTACATATCAAAATTTAAAACTGCCACACATGTAGGTATCATGATTCCGAGGTAATTGACTATCATTAGCATTTTTAATTTTCTTTATGTGTGAGCAATTACTTTTTTTTCTTCTGAAACCTAAATGACCTAGGGAACATTATCAGATTTTTGTAGGTACTATTACGAACTTATTATCCAAGCTATAACTTTTTGCAACTTTCATGTGGACTTACCCTTCTATATAACAATTTAAAACGAAGTACACTTTTCCCATTTCTATCATTTTCTCACCCTATATGTAATAAAATCCCAATCCCAAGTGAATGGCAATAATAACGGCTTTATTGACATTTCTGCAGGTTCCATTACCAATGCAACGTACCTGCTGGGGTGAGATAACACTTTGTTAACGCCCTCTTATTCGATTTGTCCCCCCCATATCGTGCCCTAGTATTAGTCGAAGTGCGAACGGAATTAGGGCTTATAAATGGTTAACTACATGGACTAATAAATACGTTTCTTTAAAAAAACTATTCGACATTATTAAATAAACTACAGAAAACATCAAAATACCTAATCTATACCTAAATATAATAGATCAGTAGCAGAAAGGTAATAGAACACCAAATAACGATATCTACTGTTTGTTAATCTCCGAAATTACTGAACGGATTTTAATGAGATTTTCACGGGTAGATAGAGCTTGGCTTGGAGCAGAATAAAGGTTTTAGTTTAATCGGATATCAGGATTAAAATGCGCAACTAAATTCCATGCTGGCGAAGTCGCAGTGAACAGAGTACAAATACTTACATACCTAGTAGTGGTTATATTCGTACCCACTGGTGGTTGAAGTTGTGCGATTAAATAGTTAAAGTTAATACTGCTTTGCATTTCTCACCACATCATCGTGAAAAGTCGATCCTAGTTTTTGTAAGAAAACTATTACACATTTTTGCGCGGTTTACTTACATTTCCAAATATATCAGCGACAATGTTACACATACGTCGTAGTGCCAGACAACATTTTCAATTCAACCATTTTGGAAAGTCAAGGTCAAAATTATAGACCATAATACATATACTCTATGCCCACAATACCGTGCAATGAGGCAATCATATACGACTTGAAACGAACTATAAAAACCTGTGTAACGAACAATCAATATTTCCTACTACCTACTTGAAAAATTTAAAAATGTAATTTATGCATTTTTCCCGGTAAATAATGAGCCGCCATATTTTTCTATCAATTTTAACACGAAAACTACTCAGAACGTGTTGAATTCATTCATACAGATGATTTATCTAGAACGTGAAAAAACATTCTCGCGGGACTGACCGCATTGGAAGAAAACTATCAAAACGACTGCAGCACTTACAAAAAAAAACTTGACACAAAATATTTTCAATATGCCAAATTATAATCAAAATTAAAATGTGAAAGCAATAATTGATCATTATCTAGCAATAAACAGGTGAATCTATTCTAGAGAAGAAAGCCTACCTGTGCCGTCATCCTGGAGTTGTAAAATATTCACTCGGGTTTCGTATACTGAATCAATTAACACTTTTTTTAATTCTCTTTTCCTACACCGAGTACTGTGGTGACCCAACGGTACCTACGTGCTGGAAATTTCATAATAAGTACTTAATACATGTTTTTTGCTAATGCAAAACAGCTGAAACAATACGTGTTAAATCTGAAGCACTTCCCAAATCTACGAGTGCGGTGAAATTGAAAAGGGGCAACAACTTTTAAACGTACCGACAATCAAAAATCAAAAGATTATGTAAGCAAGTATTCTCAGTTGCTCACAACAATTAGTATTTATTTTGTCTTGTTCGTCATCCTCTACTTATAATTAAGGTTCCACTGTTTCAGTTTTTTGTTTTTTTTTAAGAATAACCTATAGGCCCCCACCGTCCTCTGTAAAAGAAAATACAGGAATATTAACAACAAAGTCAAGCCCAGCATCTTTGGCAGTTATCATTTCTTGTCTAATTAACTAATTTAGGTAATAATTAATTCAGTGTAAGTCAGAATTTCAACAATTAATATTTTTTTCTTCTATTTAATGTTATTTATACCATAACATGTATAAATAATAATAATAATAATAATAATAATTTTATTAACAATGTAAGAATAACAAATAATAGTTGGTCAATAAACAACAAATAACCTACGATACTCTTAAGTCTGTATGTAGGTGGTAATACATATTACATGAATTATTATTTTATCATTAATTATTACAAATTTAAGTATGAGATTATAAAAAAAATAATAATAATAAATACACACCTATATACTTATATACATACATACACTAGGTTAGTTGTATCTTCCCTGTTTGTAGTTTATTTCTTCTAAATTCTCGAATTTTGTCTTGACGAAGAAAATAAACATTCTCGAAAGCTCGGATTAATACAAAGAATTTTATTTTTCAAATGACTGCATCCTCCAACAAAAATGTCCAATTTATCCATTAATTCTTAAATATTTCTATATTTTTATTTTTTGGGATATTTAAATTCTTGAAATCTTGATACCTATCTACCTAACTCTAGGATTTGTATTTATTCTAATTAGCTCGTTTTTATGAAAGGAACAATGCAAATTTTAATTGCTTTTTATCCATTTTAGGAATCTACGGAATAGCTATGTATGTATAAACATTATAGTACATACAAATTGGCCAACTATTGATTTATCAGTATTTTTTCCAAAAGTATACGCCAGATCAAAAAAACCCTTTCAAATTTGAAAGATTCTAGTATGTACTTTGCAATGAGTATTTATTTATCAAAACTGATCATTTTCTACAAAGCTGGGCAACTGAAAATTGAAATTAATAGGTAAGTACATGTACGAAGCTGCATTTCGCAGAAAAATGACATCGCGTGAGAACAGGATATTAATAGATTTATGGTTCATGTATGAGAAGTAAATAAATATTTGAGCATATTTTTCCCGCTTTTTCTCAGTGACCTTATTAAAGTGATGAATCAAGGGCTTCCCAGAGAATACCCCAAGCACGAAAAAGAATACCTACAACAAAATCGGTTCATCTTGGCAAAGAGCTATATAGCCCAATGGCTGAAATTATTTTTTTAATAAGAAATAGAAATCAATCTTTTATAAGAGGCCTATTAATTTCATACATTATTTGTGATTATTATTGCTGACGTCGACCGTACAGTTGTGATAAAGTCTCCAATATGCGTATCTCCGCGACGATGTTTTTAGATTTCTGAATAATAGTAGGTACAAGCAAAGAATATACATAGGTAATGGCAAAGATTAGAACTTTGGTAATGGTATAAGTGAACGTTCAACTATTTTCGGTACAAATGTTTCACTCAAAAGTGTGAAATAAATATAAAAAAAAATTGGACCGACGTTATTAGTTGGTGCACTGAAAAATACAAAATAATATTAATTCTATTAGGTGCTGGTACTTGTGAAGATGGTGCCAAAAGTTTTCAATCTAACTGCAATTGCACAACTTACCAGCACCAATAGAATTAATATCATTTTGTATTTTCAGTGCACCAACTAATAACGTCGGTCCAATTTTTTTGTAAAAAATATTTAAATATAAATATAAAGTTTCTTCAAGTGAGGAAACTGAATATTGTAATAAAATAATAACATTTACGGAACAAAATATAACTTTCACGATGCCCATATTTTCCGTGCACACATACCCATCACATTAGTCGCTTGACAAGATGAGATGAGAATTCAACTACTGATACCCTACTTGATTTCAATTACGAACAAAGCTCGGGGTGGTGAACATGCCAATTCTGCAACAACCACCATATACCGACCATATAGGGTGGCTGTAGCACGCACCCATCCCTATTTATCTACTGTGTTGACTGCAGCATATCTCTTGCCCTGTTTAACCTTCTAGTAGGATTACCATATTGGACGCGTCAAAACACTCATTGTTATCACATTAGGGCTCAAGTGATAGACAACGATTGTGTACACAAACAATCGATAACTATCGAGTATATCTATTCAGGGTTGTTGGTCCCATGGGAAATGTTTTGTTTCACAATGAAAGATATGAGAATAGATTGATAACAATAATGGTCATTCATACATCTGTTTGAAAAGATACCAAGATTTCTTACAAACATTTTTATATTTCCATATTTCCAGACTTTCTTGATTATTCAGCAGATAATGATATAGCAAAGATTCTTGATTCGGTATTTCTGATGGTATAATTTAATGTTTGCTGAGATGTATCATTAATCATATCGTAGACCGTGTTCAATTTCAGTTAATATAATATTTCCCATATCGCCAAAAAAAAAATATAATGAATTTATGAAACAAAAATTATTACCGACTTTATCAGTTGGTGATCGAAAAAATCCATTATAGTATTAATTCTTCTGGTGATGGTAATGTTAATGTAGTGAAGTATTTATTAGCAATAATGGCATCCACTACTTAATTAAACATTACTAATTTATTAAATATGAAAAAGTGCAAAATCAACAAGAGCTTTCTGTGTAGATTACTAAGATTACATTTATAAAATACTCCGAACTGAAACAATACCTATTAACACCTGATTAAAAAGGTTCTATTAACTAACTTTTTAATTGAATATTGCTAATGTCTTAAGAACATACATAAGATATGCAAATTAACAAATAAATAAATGAATATTGACAGCTACAACTAAATTTACATTGATAGTATTAGATTACATATCAACATGCATTTCAAATCTATAATCATTAAACATACCTTTAATAACTCTTAAATTCATAGAGAAAACATCAATGTCTTTGCAATGATTATTGAAAGCTCTTTGTATGTTAAGATAGAATGGAGCCCTAAATTTGTTCTGCAGAATGGGTGATTAAAATAGGTGCAATATCTAGGAGTTAATCTTGTGGGTACGTTGATATTAATCCGGGAAAGCAAGTAGGAACTGTCTATATAGTTATTTAGTATTTTAAATAGGAGGCAAACTTCTGTTATAATTCGGGTGTATCTCAGAGGCTGTATTTTAAAAGGTTGTCGTATGGCTTCATGAATAAATACATAGTAGATGGATAAAATTGTCGTGGGATCCTTAAAATGTTTCGAGTTTCTCTTACTGAAACCGACCATTTTATTTGAGCTGTTTATTAACTTCTCGATGGGGTTGTTAAAAGTCCATCGAGAATCTAGAAGAACCCCCTGAATCGCGAACTTCATTCTCTGATTTTAGAACCGCATTGTTGATTTGATAGGTATATCTTATAATGTTATGTTTCATGGTAAATGATATTGACAAACATTTTGATACATTGACTGGTAAGTCACTTGATGTGCAGTAGTCCAGAAGTCTGTTAATGTCTTCTTCTATTTTTAGACAATCATCTGGGTCCGTATTTGTGTAATACATTTTGAGATCATCCTCGTAGAGAAAAAACCGACAATGATATTTACATAAATTATAAAGAGAAGAGGGCCAAGGTGGTTGCCTTGAGAAATGCCCGATGATGGTACAACGGATTTTGACGATACCCATTTAATGTGATAACATATTCTCTTTTTTGAATATATGGCCAAATCCATCCAAGAAGAGTCGTCCGAATTCCAGCTTCTGCAAGTCGGGTCAGCAATGCTCTGTGATTTATTTTATCAAAAGCTTTGCCGAAATCAGTATAAATAGCATCAACCTATTTCTTTTATCTAAAAAGCATTGAAAACATAATTAGAAAAACATAATAGGTTACTCTCAATGTTTCGTCCAGGGAAGATCCCATGTTGTTCCTCAATAATAATGCCTCTCACAGACGTCATTGTCTCACTATACGTGCGTTTCAATGAAAACTATCCACCCTAAATAACTTTTTATAGATAAAATTTCACGAGAAACGCAAAAACACGTCAAGTAACATTTCTAGGGGGACATATTTTTGTGTATTTATACTTGGTGTAACTTTCCTCCCCCACCAACTAAGTCACCCCCCTCGATTGTTTTAAATGGAATACCCAATTTTTTTTTTGATTCTCCTCATCAAACAAATTTCAAAAATGTATAATACCTAGGGTCCAAATTAAATAGTCTATGAGCTACAGTTAACTGAATTAGTTTGACGTTTCCGTTTGGTTTATAAGGCGAATGTAGTGACAGTTCTACTTTCAACTAATAACGGTCATAATAAATTATTAAAATGGTGTAAGTTATGCAAAAAAGACATCCCTGTAGCTCATAGACTATTAACTTTGGACCCTAAGTATTATACATTTTTGAAATTTGTTTGATAAGGAGAATCCAAAATTCCAAAAAAATTGGCAGAATTGTTGCGGAACTCACCGATCATCGCGGCCGGGCATTTAATGTATCTTGTAATTTGTATCTTCTCTCTGATAGTAGGGCTTTCGATCCACGGGCAAATGGGCACTCGCACGAGATATTAGGAAAATGTGAATGTGGGTCATTTTCGCCAATCTGACACTGTCGTTCAAAGCTGACTAGGCAAGAGACAGATCTCAATAATTGAACGCTCTGCATATTGCCACAGTATAAAGTATTGTTCTTTATACTGTGATATTGCCTACAGTCTAGCGAATTTTGTCGGTAAGGATAAATATTTGCTAGAGTGAGCTACTAGTTAGTTCATATATATATATGCTGTTGCTGTAACTCGGAGACCGTTACATTTTTTGAAAGGTATCATATGATCTCTTTTTTAATTTTGCTGTCACAGATTTTCAATTTTCGTAAAAAAAATTCCCTCTACTTCTTTAGATACAGTTTTGGGGGGGAAGGAAATATTGGACTATTTTTTTTAATATGGAACCATATCTCAGCACTAATCTTTCAAATGGAAAAAATCCAAATTTAAAAAGCACACAGTCGAATTTTATACCTCCCACCTTTGGGAAGTCGGTCAAAAAAGCAATCAAATAGTCGAATTGTGTACCGCCTCCAAAGTCGGTCAAACATGACATAATATATTATTGTAAATTTAAAATCCAGCTATGTCACTGGATTCATCTCCAAAAAGTGTCTGAAAAATGTCAAAATAATTATTTTTCGATAACTTCTAATAATAAAACTAATAAAATCAAATACGCCCAAAATTTAATTTTGGGTTATAACGAAAAAACAAAAGACGATAACTAATTATAGTTTAACATCGATTTTATTTCGAAAAAAAGATCGAGATTCGAGATTTTTCTCTATTCCTCATAGTTACCAAGTTACTACAAAAAAGTTCTTTGATTTATTCGAAATTAATTAACGATAATACCTCAAATTTGGTGCTCATTAAGAATAAGGTGACCACATCGATGTTTAATACTGGGGGTAGATTTTGAATGTGCGAATTAGTATATTGACAAGAAAAATCTTTAACAGTATCAAGTCATATAATAAATTAAAGGGTTTCTTAAGAGTGCTTCGAATACTAATATGTTATATGTTTTTCAAATTGACCGGCCCCCTATTGTCTCCGAAATTATGAACTGAGAAGAAGAATACAGAATATCATTCACGCAATATTAATCTATACGATAATGCCAAGTACTGAACTCTCTCCAGGCGAGACCAACTAGAGCTTAATCGATTTTATATTAAAAAACAATCAATATGGATTAAGTAGTTATAATTAGTTGTCAAAATTTAGAACTTGGCATTTTATAGTTCCCAAGTTATGAAAGTTCGTTTGCTATTCCCAATATTACTCGTATAGTTAATATAAATCATTGTATCTAATTATTTATTGATCATTCTGTTCTGTATGTATTTGAAAGAGCGACCGCGTCAAGAAGCCACCAGCTATCTCCGACCCTTGTAAGTATTAGCTTTTTTTATCGTAATCCCATCTTTTGTCGCCATCCAACCCCTCAATTAATTTGGATGAGAAGGGGATTAATGAGCGCGTGTCCAGCAAATTATACCCCAAATCGGATTCTGAGCAGCTTCTTCCCACGATAAAGTCATGAATATTTAGTGAGAGTGAGGGTTATTTAGATTTTTTTAGCGACCACTAAATATGCATAGAGGTTTGAAACCACTAACATAATGTTTTTCTATAGCTATGTACTAATTGTATGTCCCAATATTCGAAATTTAAAGACTTTAAATTAAAGCACATATATCCACGGACAACTGGGATTAGGTCTGTTATGTTTCTACAAACTTCAATAAAACCCCCAGAGCATTATAACGGATTTTATTTTAATAATTTATGGAAAAAACTACTTTCATAATGAAGACGCTCAAAATACGTGAATATGCATTGTTACTAAACAAATATTTATATATAATAATCTTGATTGGTAACTTTTATTTTTTGACATATATATTTTCCGAATGTGATCATTTTTGACTGACTTCTAAAGTATGTGGAGGAGGTATACATTTCGGTTGTATGTGTGGCTGTTCGCACGTTTTGCATAGTAAACGTGCTCCAATTTTGATGATTTTTGATTCATTTAAAAGAGTCGGGAAATGGTCCCATATTGAAAATGCCTGAAATCCAAAATCTCCTTCCCTCCAAAAACTGAAGGAGGCGGAGGGGGCAATTTTTATCAAAATAAAAAATCTGAGAAGGCAAAGTTAAAAATTAGGCAATATCCGGAAACATTTACCTAAATTGAATATTTTTTCAAAAAAGTGACGGTTTTCGAGTTACAGCAATGGTAAAGACTGAAATGTGTGTATTTCCGCTAGTGGAGGGGAAGATGCAATTTTTCTCGAAAATTGAAAATATCAGACGGCCGAATTATAAAAGAGATTAGGTATATGTAGCAACATTTAAATTGGATATTTTATTTAAAAAGTTACAGTTTTCGAGTTACAGCAGTGGTAAAGTTCAAATTTGTGTATTGCCGCAGCGATGTTTTGAGTTATAATGAATCACAAGTACAAGCAAATAATATATAGGGGTAATAGGATAAGTACTATCTTCTTTGGTATTAGTGAACGTTCAGTGATTTTCATAACCAATGTTACACTCCAAAGTGTGAAATAATAATTTTTGTGAAAATTTTTGGACTGATTTTATATGTTGTCTTACTGAAAAATACAAAATATTATTAATTATATTGGTGTTGGTACTTTTGAAGGTGGTGCCAAAAGTCTTTTATCTAACTACAATTGCAGATAGAACACTTTTAGCACGAACTTCAAAAATACCATTACAATAGATTATATTATGTATTAATACGTGGAAGGAATTATTTGGACCAATTCTTAAGCATATTGCGTTTGCGGACGAATTTGTGATCTGGCATAGTTGATGTTTGTATTGAGATGGAGTGCAGAAAACTAAACATAATATGAGTAAGTAGATATATGTACATATTTCAAATATCGTGCGATCCAAAAAAAAGTTCATCTATTTGGGCAGATTTCTTAGCACGTCTTTGATAGAGCCACTTGAGAAGAGAGTTGTCATCAATAATTGTCATGTCATAATGAGTGTGTTCGGGTTATATCATCGAACGTTCGACGGCAGAAATAATGATGACACATCTATACATCTATATATAGGTATATAATAAAATTGTAACAGGTCGATGTCTGTACATTGTAGATATTTAAGAAAAACTAATACTTGGGTCTTTATCATAGCAACAGACGAAAAAACAACATTTTTTAGAATTTTTGTCGCATAAACTACGGCATGGAATTGTATGCAATTGTCACCGATATATTGTTAGAGGTCTAACTTAAAATATAGGTTCCGTTTTACCGCATCTGTCTCTCTGTCTGTAGGTTTATACACGCAAAAATTAGCGCATGGAATTGAAAGAAGTTTCCACGCGCACGAAGTCGCGGGCAAAAGCTAGTAATAAATAAAACTGCCTGCATCTTATGTTGAAAGATTGTTAAGTTTCATAAAAAATCGTCATACTTAATCTATTATTTAGTCTTTCAGACTTGTGTTCGAAATAATTACAAAATAACTTTAAAAAAGAAAAAGTAGATTTAGCTTGGAGTCGAATCTAAAACAACTTTCAATCCAACAGAACCATGTGCAGCAATGACTCATATACGACAGAACAGATATAAAATAATCATAATTATTGCTAATATACACATTTATATAGTGCACTTCTATTGTTGCTGGTACTTTGGAGTTGGTGCCTACAACAACAAACTACAACGGCACAACTTCAAAATTACCGGAACCAGTAGAATTAATATTATTTTGCATTTTTCAGTGCAACAACTAATAAAGTCGGTCCAATTTTTTGTAAAAAATATTTATTTCACATTTTTGAGTCCAACATTAATCATGAAAATTATTGAACGTTCAATATAACCAAAGAATTCTATCCTATTACCCAAATATAGGCTTAGCTTGTACTTGTTATTTATTATTCAGAGATCTCAATAAATCGCAGCACAGACATACCTACATATTTCAGACTTTACTGCTGTATCTCAGAAACCATAGCCCTTTTGAAAAAATGTTCAATAGAAATGTTGCTACATATAATCTCTTCTTTAATTTGGCCTTCTCATATTTTCAATTTTCGAAAAAAATGCCCTTCCACATAGCGGAAATACACATATCACATATTTCAGACCTTACCATTGCTGAATTCGAAAACCGTAACTCTTTTGAAAAAATTTCAATTTAAACGTTTCCGGATATGGCCCCATCTTTAATTCTACATTGTCAGATTTTCGATTTTTGAGAAAAATTGCCTCCTCCACCTCCTTAGGGGCAGGTTTTTGGAGGGAAGGAGATTTCGGATTTGAGTTTTTCTGAATATAGGACCATTTCTATTACTCTCATCTTTCAAATGAAACAAACATCGTCTAAATCGGAGTACGTTTACTATGCAAAACGCGCGAACAGCCATAAAAAAAGCAAACATACAACCGAATTGTATACCTTCTCTATTAAAAGAAGCTCCTTAAATCACAGCTGATGACATGCAAAACGTTCTTCAGTTGCTTTCAAAGAAAGTTTGACATGTTATTTGCTACTTGATAAGGTGGCAAGTTTTTACCTACCAATGTTTTGGAACAACTTTGCTATCAAGACTTATGTGCTCTCAACAGATAGATAACTGAAACAATTGTTTAATTGGCTGCCACTGAAAGTTTTTGGGGAAAAATGGTGTTCTAGAATACTCGTACATTCTTGTGTGTTACCGCAAGCGCATCTTTTATATCTATATATAACGAGAGTTCTTTTGAAAGATTTAATTATTGCAATTCTCTATTTTGGAATTGTATATGTAGGTATATATAAGTCTGTATATGACTGATAATTAATTTTAAAGGTTGTCCAAAGGAGGAATCGATAAAAATTATTTGACCTGTACCGCCGCATGGGGCAATATTGAGTCTATGTTTGGGACGTAACAAAAATACCTAAGGTTTCCAAACATTGTTTTGTATAATTGGATTTTAGATGGGTACCTACTTCCCTTGACCATCTGACTATTATTTTGACGTGCCCGTTATTTTCTTTCCTCGATAGAAACTTTTCATGAGTAGCCTTTCTAATAAAAGTTATGGATCCCAATTTCCATTTCGATTTTCTTTATCTATTTAATTAGCCTGTGTTCCTAAATTCGATCCATTATCTTTATACAGGTCAGTATTGAGTGATGTCATTTGACACAACACCAGTGTTCCGTTCCAAAATCCTTCCAGAACCTATTGGGTATACCTTCTTGCCGGCCCCAGTGTTTGTATTTTGTAAATTTCATATGACGTTTATTCACAATAATATATTAATAGCGCCGATACACCATTGCGACTCCAGCACATTATGGCGTCGGTTGGTGACGTCACTCTATACTAGGCAGTATGTCTTTTTAAAAAATTATATTATAACCGTAATTTTGATAAATCCTAAGTCATACATATAAATAGCGTATTTCGTAATGTGAATCAATGCTAAATTATGTCAAATGGTGTGTGCGTATATCTGCCACATTTTGACGGCCATCTCAATACTGGCCAGCATACATGTTTTGTATTTCGGAAAATCTATGTATATATTTGACATTGATTTGATAGCAATAATAAAAATTGAGGTTTTATTCCTACAACCACGTTTTGTGACACCTTCAAGGCATTTCCATCATTTACGTAGGTAATTTTGGTTCGATATACCAAAAAATATGTAAATATGTAAAGATCTCAATCAGTCTTTAACAAACTAAATCTACTAAGTATATTCTAACAAAATAGTTTATCTAGAGTAATTTTTTTCAAAAGTATTCTCAAATGATAGATTTTAGAGGATCTACAATTTTTATTCAAGGATTTTTTCGATTATCAGTTATATTTTTTCTGTAAAATAAAAAAATATAGCCAAAATGTCAGCATAAATTTTGACAAAACCATTTCCATTTGAATCTTCATCAGAGCTTGAATGTGAAGGTCTACAATGATGCGGGTGTCGCATTCTCCTATCTGAACCAAGAATCGCTAAAAACAATGCAATATGAGTTTATTTATTCATTACTTATCACACCTGATCAATTTATGTACAATGATTACTTCTCTTATAGTAAAGGTACTCTGACCTGGTAAAAAAATAAAAATTACTATAAACAAGAGATCACATTTCAACTTTGATGATTAATATCTAGGAATTTATCCAAAGTCTCAAAGTCTACCTTTTATTAATCTATAACTAATTTTGTTCTCTACTTCTAAGTAAATGCAAATAGAACCACTAAAACTGGCACCAAAATCAAGCAAACCGCATACACTGCTGTTCTTGGTTCACACTCGGAAACCACTATGAATTCTTCATTCCAAAGTGTATTGTTCTCGTCTACAGGCAGTTCCATCACCAATTTCTCAGATGAAAAGAAATCCAAGTCAAGGGCACAACTTGTTGATGTATTCGCACAAGTTGCCACCGGATTTGAAATGTTGTACATAACTTTGTCCAAATTAAATTGCACTCTAACGTAGTTGGCCTGCACTTCGTTTTCACTGTTGAATACGAAGAAGTAATAACCATTGGTAGGTACCCTAGAAACGAAAAAGAACGTATAAATGTATCTATCTTGAATAAGGAATGAATTGAAAAGTTATAAAGGCTAAATAGTAAATATATTGTCGGCATTATTAGTTAAGTTGGTGCCAAGAGTCTTCTATCTAATTATAATTGATATTCAATCTCTTGAACAAATTCAAAAACTCTATGATTTTCTCTACAGGACATGTTGTTGTATTTAGATTTTGTTTTTGATTCACTTGGTCGGATCATTTTCCTTTTTTAAGGATCGATGTATGTTAATTCTAGGAAAATTAAGTAGATATAAAGTTTAAAGGACGCATAGCAATTGCAATCGCGCTAAATAGAAATGAGATCGATATAGAAGTGACCAAACCAAGAACACTATTGGAATCCAAATCTGGAAAGAATATAATACCTAGTAGGTAGTAGCGTCCTCAGAGAATGATAAGGAGTTTCGAGTTACAAAGTGTAAGTTTCTAAAGCCATTTAAACAAACCTAGTTGTAGGTATGTTTACTTCCAGGACCTCGATTACAGAAACGTATTTGATTGAGATTGATGAGAATATATATTCGTATGTATGAATAATTCAACGAACATGCTCAGTTCTAAATATTTGATTATTAAAATTCAATAATATTAATTTTAAGTAGGATAGAATAAGGATAAGATAATGTTTTGTAACCCAAACTGATTAGTAAAAAAGGTAAAATAAGATTTACATTGAGCTAGAAGAGAAGCTTAACGACGAATCTTCATTTCAATTCAACTGGACGTTTGAAGAATATTTGACCTTCCTATTGTTTTACCTTACAAGATGAATCACACGTTATTCGACGAGCAGTGAGAAATAGTCTATTATCGAAATGCGCATGCGTGGTAAAGTCTATGACGGTTACTAATCACTTTGAACTAAGTTTATTCTGTTTTATTCTATTCTAAAGTGTGGTTCAGCAACACTCACTCATCTATTGTGTGGACCATCCCGCAAGGTGGAACAGTAGGAAGGTGGAACTTTTTATAGTTATCTAATTGAATACGAGATAACTTGAATATATCCTTTTTTTATTGGTCGACTGGTTCGCGTTACTCTCTTTCTCAATGTAAAACGTATTTCCCCATAATTCAAATTCGAATATGTATATGTATAACTCTATTATGTAAAAGAACATACCTGTAGGTAATTGTGTTATCTCGATAGCTCTCTTCAGCATGCACATTTGGAAGACATTTGTGATGAGGCGTAAGTGGTAAATTAAGAATTAGTCCGGCACAATTGAGCAGTGCTTCTTCTGAACTTGAAAACGACGACCAAAACTCACTATTACTCATATCATTCAAAGTCGTTTCATTGATTGTACCTCTATGGTCTGCTATGCCATCAGCAGTAAAACCCTAGAAACATATTTTATGTTATGGAATATGAATATAATACTTTTAGACGTTTACCTCTTCGATTCCTAGATCATTTTCATCATCATCTTGATTCATTGCAGTTGAAAGAATCAACTCTCTTTTTCTACGACGAGCCCTATCAATATTATCATCATATTTCACTGCAGGTTTAGAGTAATGTCTTCCTTTAGTATCCCGTATGTTCTCATTCCCATTCTTAGTTTCATTGAACTCCTTGATCACTCTTTGAAGTATCTCCGTTCCTTTATCTCCGAGATTTCTCAATTTACTCACAATGTCACTAAGAGTTTCGGCTGATGTGGAAATATTTCTCGGTTTCGCAATAACAACATTATTAATCTCATCTTCGGCTACGGTTGAGTTTCTGTGAACATGAGATTTGCTGAATTTACTTTTTGATGTCTTTGTTTTCTCTTGTAACGTATCCAGCAGAATCCGCATAGTTTTTGGATCAGTTATCTCACTGGAATCTACTGACTGATCCAATGTGTGTTGTTTCTTCGAAGTATTCTTGTGTATTGGACTGTGGAACTCAACATCGAGTCGATGTCGTTTCATTAGCTCAGGCTCATTAGCTGGAGCATCTTCTGTTGAGGTGTTAATGATATTTTTGACGTTATCAGGATGTACGTAGGTGCCTTCTCTGATGGCTTCCATCATCTCATCCAGTTCCTCGGAGGAGTCATCACCTATGTAAGCGCACTCGTGCAGGTGCTTATGACCTCTTATGACAATCAAAGACGCACCTGGCCATCTGTTGAAAAAGTTTGGTTTAGCTAATGAAGTCTTTTCATGGGTAGGTATCTATATATTTATAAACTATGTATGTACTGTGTTTTTTCATAAACATTCAGTTGTTCTATTTAAACAAACAAAACACTTGAAAGTTTCTGGAAATTGAGTCCAACTTTATCAACTACATCGAAACTGTGGAGTGTATAGAATAAGGAGGGCAATCTCAAATTCTGAAGGCAAATAAGGGAACAAAGAATAAGAATAAGAATTGATTGATATGAAAATGAATGTTGAAGTTAGTTGCACTTAATATATCCAAAGCTCTCTTCCGAAACAAAGAATGAGAATATTATATGCAAAAAAACTATATGTATAAATAAAAATGAAATGCTGTTTGTTGGTAAGCTTGTCACCTGAAAACAGCTGTACCGATCTAAATATTTTTTTTATGTTCCTAAGAGTCCGGGGAAAGGAAAAATTGGAAAAATTTCCCTGAGTAGTTTTCTGTAATGGCCCTAGAAAAGTTATCAAGAAAAAATCATCATAATTTTGATGTGTTCTCGTAGACAAAACCTATTTTACTTTCTTTGTTCAATTCGTTATGTTCCCGGGCAGAAATATCTCATTTGAATTTTTCTCACTGAAGAAAAAGACTGAAAAACCTTGATAAAAATTCAAATAAAATTTCAATTGTTTCGTGATAATTTTGTTCACATTGTTACTTTGTTTCACAAACCGAATTATTGAAATTTGCACTGTGCAAAATCTGTCGAGTCAGTTAGTTGGAAATTTCAAAGACAAATGCAAAAAAACGGCTTAAAGCTTAAGAGCCTTTATTGCACCCAAAGCTAGCTCAATTTCTTAACATTGGATATTCCTGTTTCTATACCTACACTCAACTATTTTCTTTCGCATTAATCAAAAATATTTCTGTGTGATATTATTTTAAAGTTAAGTATCATGTGCCAAATTTAGGTACTTATACATTTATACGTTTTACGTATCCAAAAAGAAATAACGCAATTAATAAATTTTATAAAAAATAAAAATGGGTAATATTTATAGCAACTTGTCACTTGATAACAGAATGCTAATATATGTAGGTATAAGTATCTTTATCGCCCAAAATGTGTTTTTTCATGTGTCATTGACAGTTATTCAAAAACACTTACTATAAATTGTATCATCCAGAGAATCATAAACAAATGATATGAATTCCAAATAAAAATTAATCAAAGTTATAGTCATTGGCCCATATAAATATCTTGTCTAAATATTGTTTATTGTTTTTGATATCACAGTCCTGTCATCGTTTCCTGAAGACGCCTTAATCACTTATTTATGTCAAATCAGTGAATTACATAAACACAACTAATTTGTTTATCACGTGATTAATTCACCATTTCTGGTAATATGTAAAGTAAAAAATTCAATTTTTAATATTGTTCGTTCATAACATTTGATTCTGACTTGATTAGAAAAATGATTAGATTGAATGGAATATTCCTAAGTCATAAAACAGATAAAGATTGGTGAAAACTTTCCTATCTTATTGTAATTATTCCAAAAGTATTTATAAACATACTCACCTCACACAGGTTGATACAGTAACTGAAGATCCTTTGAGAAGATAAAATCCCCAATATTCTTTGGTATCATCTTCTAGAAGTAGTTCCCTCACCATTGAGAGAGTTTTTCTTTTCAGGGAGATTTTAGGTGCATTAGGTAGAAGAAATGCATTGAATGTGGTATTTACTCTAATTTTTTGGCGCTGAAAAATTGGAAGATTTTATTTAAATTACATATTGGCTTTTCTACCTTATATATATATATATATTAAATATTAATTTAAATTTTATCCCGGGCAAGTGCGATTCCAAGTTTCATGGACAGGATTCTATACATAAGATTTTCACATAGTTTTTTCCCTTAAACTTTCAGTGAAGTTCCATATTCTGTACTGTTTTCCAAATTTCACGCTCAGTAGTCTTCGAGATAAGGGAAATGAGGAATTTATATATTCCTTAATATTTCCTAAGCCGTTCATTTTAGGATAATAAAAAAAATGAATTACTATTAACGAGCCCTTTCAATTGATATGTCAAACGATATACATTAAGAAAATTATTCTTTTAATTTTCTAAGTGGTTCCCCTTAACCCTTAAAATCTGAATTCGTTTATTTATGCTAAACGTCCGTGATCACTCTGTCTAAGTACCTGATGTCAACTTTCTTCGTTAAGTCGTTTCGAAGATAAATATTTTTTACAAAAAATTCGACCAAAACTATTTGTTGGTGCACTGAAAAATATAAAATAATATTAATTCTATTGGTACTGGTAATTTTGAGGTAGTGCAATTGTAGTTAAATAGAATACTCTTGGCACCAACTTCCCAAGTACCAGCACCAACAGAAGTAATATTCTTTTGTATTTTTCATTGCACCAACAAATAGTGTCGGTCCAATTTTTTGTAAAAAATATTTATTTCACACTTTTGAGTGTAATAATAGTCACGAAAATCGTTAAACGTTCACTTATACTAAAGAAGATAGTACATATCCTATTACCCATGTACATTAATTCCTTGTGTCATTATTCAGAGATCTAATAAAAACATCGTCGCGGTATTACGCATATTTTAGACTTTACCACTGGTGTAACTCGAAAACCGTAACTATGGAAAAAAGGTTCAATCTAAATGTTGCTACAAATAATCTGATCTTTAGTTTGGCCGTCTCAGATTTTCAATTTTTGAAAAAAATCACCCACTCCGGGAAACTAGCGGAAACTCCAAAACCATAAATCTTTTGAAAAAATGTTCAATTGAAGCATTTCCTGATATTGTCTTATCATTAATTCTGCCGTCTCAGATTTTCGAGAGAAATTGCCCCCTTTACCCCCTTCGGAGACGGTTTTTGAAGAGAAGGAGATTTCGGATTTTGGTTTATATGAATATGGAACCATTTCTCAGGTCTCCTCTTTTAAATGAATAAAAAATCATCAAAATCGGAGTACGTCCACTATATGCAGCGCGCGCACAATCAAAAAAACACAGGTGAATCGTATACCTTCTCCGTTTGGGTTCGTGGGTCAAAAATAGGTTGCGGCCTACGGAGCGACAGACAGAGCGACAGTGTGATTTTAAGGCGTTTTCGTCAGATAGATGTACCTACGAAAACATAAGCAGCGTGCATTCCACTAACGCGTTAGAAAAACAAACATATCTATTATATAAATATAAATCTCATAAAGGGACTCAGACCAAAAGGATGCATGGTCAAAATCTACAGTGACTTGTTGTAAGTGATAGAAGGTAGAAATGGGACCTTGTTCTTCATCTGGGAGGCGGTGCTACCAAAGACAAGGTCTCGTAATTGGAAGAGCACCGAAGTAAAGTGACAAAGAGTGGCCTGGAGAGCGAGGGGAATCTGGAAGGAGAGTTGGTATAGCATAAGGTCTCACGTTAATTCTAATTCTATTTCAAGATGGTTAGGGAATACTTCAATAATATGCTATCTAAATCAAAATACGATGCCTCGGATCTGATAAATCGAAAAAAAGTATTGCAAAAAATTAATGAGACTCAATTTATCTGAACCGTAACTTTTATTATTTACTCTGAGATAGACTTTCTGAAACATTTTCAGGATCTAAAAACTAACAAAAATATTGATGATAATATAAGTTTTGCGTTAGATAAGAAGTGCAAATTTGTTTCCAGAAAGTCTCAATATCCATTGTTAGGTAATAGTTAATAAGTAATTGTCCTTATCTAATCTTTTGGTACACGATTATAATCGTATTATATAGTCATTATTCAAGATGTTGTTATATACTATATACCTGAATTGATTTTGATCAAAGGCAAACGGTTTTCAATTGAGAAGTAGTTATAGATGTTGATGAAGATTTATATGAATATAGCTACCTAACTAAGAAATAGAATTAGTGGTTCAAGTATATGAGGTACTTTTGCAATTATTATCTCCACGGTTTACCAATATAAATTTTGTAAAACATTTCGTTTTACTATTTTAAGGGTCTTACTTAACTATGTTACAACTGTCTCTAATCATTAATTAATTCATCCGCAAATTTAGGCAGGTTTATAAAAGGAGCTGGAATACAATTTAGTTGTATGTTTGTTTCTGCCATTTTTTCAAAAATACCTTCCAAAGAGGAATGGATGAGATTTTTTAAGTCAAATGGCAATGTAGAAAGAATTTAAAGTAACATTTTTTTAACAGCTCTTTCAAGAACGTCAACGTTTTTTTTAGAGCCCCAAAAAGAAGAATAGAAAATGATTAGAAAAAAGTAGAATCATTAATCAAAGAGATGGTATTTCCATTAGGAAAGATTCGGACATAGTATTTGTCTCACTTCTGCTCTAGGTACTTCAAGAGAGTAGGTAATGTATGCTCAACTATAAAAAAATGCAAATTTTCTAGTAGTACCTACCAGATTTCTATGTCAGAATGCAGTATTATTCCCAAAAATAAATGATAATGCCAAAAAATAGCCTTTGTTATTTAGCAATGAATATTTGCACAAGTGATAGCTATTTAGTATTTACTCTTTGATGATAAAATAATAAAAAAACTACAGTAACAATAAGCTTTCCCTCTAGATTTACTTGTTTTGTATTAACAAACATTTGCTTAATGCTAAGGAAACAGCATAACATTAGGTTACGCCGATAAATTAGAATTAGGACTTAGAAGCGATAAATGTAAATAGTTTTGAAATGACTAGCTAATTTGTCAGAGAGTAGTAATACAGCAAACGACTGTTTGGGTAAACAATTATCATAATCTCATAAAAATAATACTAAAGTAGATCTTCTGCCAGATCAATTAAGCCAGGTTCAAATTTCTATATTTCTATCTCTATTTTTAAGTGAAAAAATTATATATGCAATTAATGTTACAATTATTTTTTTTAAATAATTGAACACAGCGCCAAAACGGCTGGCGCTAGAACGTACCGGCGCCAAATCGTCCCGGCGCCAAAACGTATACTTACATATATACGGCATATGACTTCAAACTTAGGGATTTGAAAAACAACAAAGTTTTTATGTACTTGAATTTATTGACAAATTTATGTGATACTGTAGGACTGTAAGCATAGTATCATCAAACAGGGGCGTTTTTGTGAGTTATTCATCAGGATAAATATTTTTACAAAAAACTGGACCGACGTTATCAGTTGGTGCACTGAAAAGTACAAAATAATATTAATTCTATTGGTGCTGGTACTTTTGAAGTTGTGCAGTTGAAGTTAGACTGAAAACTTTTGGCACCAACTTCACTAGTACCAGCACCAATAGAATTAATATTATTTTGTAATATTCAGTTCACTGATAACGTCGGTCCGATTTTTTGTAAAAAATATTTATTTCACACTTTTGAGTGCTACATTTGTCACGAAAATAGTTGAACGTTCACCATTATTTATTTATGCTTTGCTTGTATTTGCTATTATTCAGCTAAGAACATCGTCGCGGAATTAAGCATATTGTAAACTTTACCATCGCTGTTATTAATTCGAAAACCATATCTCTATGGAAAAAAATCTCATCAATCATCAATTTTCCATTCTCAGATTTTTTATTTTCGAAAGAAATTGCCTCTTTCACATAGCGAAAATATACATATTTCAAATTTTAACATCGCATTAACTCGAAAAAAGTAGCTTTTTTAAAAAAATCAATTTAAACGTTTCCGGATATTTTGTTATCTTTAATTTCGCCATCTCGTAATTTCGATTTTAGAGAAAATTTGCCCGCTCCACCCCATTGGGGCGGTTTCCGGAGGGAACAAAATTTCGGATTTACGTTTTTATGAATATGGGACCATTTCTCAAGTCTCTTCCTTCAAATAAATTAAAAATCATCAAAATCGGAGAACGTTTACTATATAAAACGGGCGCACGAACCAAAAAAGCAGGCATTCGGATTGTATACCTCCTCGGATCGGGGTTCGTCGGTCAATAAAAACTAAAATTACAAATCTTCATAATTGTTGAGTCTACATTATACTTAAGTAAAAATACCTTTTGTTCAATCACGCGAGTCGTGTTTAGCAGCAGCAGTTTATGTATGTAAGTTGTTCTTTTCAGTGTATCATCTTATAAAGGTTATATCATATTTTTCACCGACTTCCGAATTATATTTTCTATCTCTTCACGCGTTTTGTATAGAAAACGTGCTCTGATTTTGATAATCCCTTTTTCATTTACAAGAAAACAGCTGAGATAGCCCATAAAAAATAATGAAATCCATAGTAACCTTCTCCCAAAAACTCCCTCAAGAGAGGTGGAGGTAAGAATATTATTTTTTTGAAAAATTGCAACTTTTATTTGGCAAATCGTATCAATTCAATTGGTGCTGGTTATTTAGAATTTTGTTTCGAAAGTCTACAATGCACAACTTCAAAATTACCAGTTCAATAGAATTGCATTTTTCAGTGCACCATCAAATTTCAACCGAATCAATTTAAAAATAAGTATCTGTATGCATATGTTAATGTGCAACTTAATTTGATTGAAAAAATCAGGAAGAACTAAAGAGCAAATTTGGTATGTACTTTAAATGAAAATATTTTCATCGAAATTAAGTTTTTATGAAGATTCCGCCAAATCGAGAGATGATTTTGTTTTCAATAATACAGATGAAGCAATCATTCAGGCTTTATAAGCTCTGCAAATTTCTTGTGCATTTGTATTTAATTAGGGATCAAATTTACTAGCTCTTTTTCACTCAAGTATACTTGGACACGTTGTCAATCCGCTAGAATCAGATTCAAATAATAATAATAGCATAGCACTTAACTTTCTGAGATTAGTTCATGCTCAACAGCGTTGTTACTAATTTTGCTATCACTGTTCCATAGAATTTCGAATCGAAAGCAGTTTGAGTACTTACTTGGCACCATGTGGTCGATACTCGACTATCTAGCAATCTCATATCGGATACGGCAAGAGGATATAGTTGATGCCCATATACCCGATATCGAAGGTAAAGAGGCAAGCTTAACAATAAAGCAGGTACAAATATCCCCAGAAGACATAGTCGGGCTACCCGCAATGGACCTTTGAATGATTGTTTTGAGTTTCTTCTGTACGCGTTGTTCGCTTGCAGTGGAAATTCTGGAAGAGTATTTAATTAAATCATTTTAGCTCCCACCTGTATAAGGCAATAAAATACAAAAGAGTTATTCATTCAAGAGAAACTATTTTTCAATAATTCCAGTTTCTGAGCATTTTGAAGCTTGGGTACACATGAATTTTCTTACCAGATAATATCGTCTGAAGAGAGAAGATTTATAATACTCTCTGATCTGAACTCTCAAAGTAGGTGTTTTGGTTAACAATTATGATTCTGAAAAAGCTCAAGACGGGATTTAAAAATGTTATTTATACAATAATAATAAAATGCATCTGCGAAATTTCGGAGCCTTTGAAAACATACATAATTAAGGATATTTGATAGCTTACAGTACAAGAAAATCTTCACAAAAATTCTAAGTACAGAACTCTAACTAATCGTCTCAAATGGAGGTATGTGTAAGTATGTTTCCGAAAAAATGCCGATAATAGATGAGTTGAATGATGGGGACTCAAACAAGCTAAGAGAAGTGTCACCATTTGAATGATTCACCATTACATACCTAGAAGATTGTGAAATAAGAAATTAAAGAGATAATTTACAGTGATTTGATATGAACGACAGACACTTCTTGATAATGACGTTGAACGTTATTAAAACCAAATGCAAATTGAATTCTACAAAACTCTTATGGGAGCTTTCAGGTTTCAAATCTGCGGAGCCTTACGCAGATACGGTTAAAGTTATCTAAAAATCCTTCAAGTAACCCTATCTGATTTTAAAAGGTTTATAACAAGAAAATATTTTCGTATATACAGGGTCTGTCCAAATAGTCGCAATCCAGTACAGCTTTGTTTTTTTTTATAGAACATGTACAATTTTTATTTTTTAGCAGATTCTACATAAAAAAATAATATTATGTTCATTATGTGAATTTAAGCTATTTTCATCAGTTGTCGAGTTATTAATTTTTTTCGGAAACTTTTGACATATAACTACCCTAATTTGAAGATTTACATCTTTTGACCATGAAAAGATAAAGTAATAATACCTATTCAGACAAAATCAAGTCATAATATTGAAGATTATATTGCACTTGCGACATTTCATTTAGGTTATACGGGGCCTTTTCAAAAAATAAATATGTAATAGTTTCATATAAACATCAATAAGTGATTTTTTGTCAAATGGGATTGTATATTTTTTACTACGCCATAATGGAAAGACCGTTAAAATTTACATAGGAATAACGAAAAAAAATTACAGCAATAATATTAATAGATATTAGAGATTTCTTTAATTTTCATCTAAAAGTCATGATCGGGTTAGCCTTGACATGCTAGTACATGTTATACATGTTTAATTTAAGTTACCTACAGAAGGTTTATATTCAATATCTCCAAAACTAATGAAGATTTTAGAAATTTTAAGAATCTACTAATGTTTTGACTCCCAACATGATAGGCTAATAGCAATTTAATTTTTTTAAATAGGAATACATCAAACAAGGCTGCGTTGGGGCAAAAACTACCCTAACTTTTTTGTGTGTGGCTTTTTCTAAATTTTGTTACACTTATCGAACCTCAGTAAGATGAACCGTTTATTGAAACTTTTTGCATTAATTTTAAACTTGTGATGAAGGCTAATTTTGGGACACCCTGTATAACGTAGGGCGCGTCTGCGGAAATCATTTTGGATTATATGGAGTGTTCCACTAATTCTGGGATGGCATTTTGATGCATATTTTAATTTTCATTCTATACATTTTGCTGCTTATTTTGGCTCCTTTTATCTACATGGACCTAAAATTTTATTGAAATCATTTAAGTGATAATCACAAAACGTAGTATCGCGGAGATAAAATCTCTTTGCAAAAAGGTATATCAGAGTACCTAGGTAGCTAAAAGTTATATTGACATTCGACATACATGTTAATCAAGTTGCCAGGAAATGTATGACGAGTATAAAATTAATTTACCAGAATAAAGATGTGCTTGATAAAAAATAAAACTATACTTTTTGAATCTCTTGTGTTTTCTCACATAAACTACTGCGATGTCTTGTATGGGCCTGCTGTGTATTAAATTTTGAGAACAATCGATTACAACGCATACAAAATAATTGCGTGAGGTTAGTTCAAAACTTGAGAAGAAATCAACGTACTTCCGCTTTCCGAACAGAACTAGCTTCCATAGTGAACTTGAGACGCTTTGTCAACAGTAGCGTACTATTCCCACAGCTTATGAATAAAAAATGAAATCCATATCAATTTCAAAATATAGGATTGCAAAAAAAACATAATTTATCGCACTTATTGCTTCATCATAGCATATAAGTTTATTTAATATAGTTATATTGTTCTATTCGAGCTAAAAGCCCATGTACCTTTATTTATTATGGATGGCAGTTGTAAAAATAAATTATAATTATATGTGATAGGTATATGTATATAGACATAATATACCTGTGCGAGAGCCTAAGGGTGTATGTGTTTGTAAAATACAGAATATATTTATTTTTTCTTCAGGTAACATTTAAAACCACCGCCATTACACCTGGTGTGAAATGGCGGTGAATGTAAACCTTTTCAATTTGCCCATATTGAATAAAGTATTATTATTATTATTCACAGAGAGTACAAAATTTAGTGGCTGGCAAACTTTATACATTTCAACCTACATTATTTTTCTTATTTTAAAATGGACCCTCTGTATATTTATATGTCATTGGATGCGGAATTAACAAACATTTTTTTAATTAGAAATCTGTCGCAATTCCGAACGCAAAAATCTTGTTTTTCTTAATAATTTTGAAAACTGGAAGCTAGGGTACTTTCGTTCTTAATAAGTTTTTTAAGTTTAAAAAATAATCAATATGCCGCCAGAGATTTTTGGGACTATCGGTATAAACCAAAATAATTTACGAGGATGGGCCTTAATTTACAGATGAAGACTTCAAAATATCAAACTCATAACTAACTAAACTAAACTAAAAATGAGCAATATAAGACCGGAGCTGAGCTGCAGGACTCATATAATATCGAGCGATCCAAAAAAAAATCCATTCGCAGTAGGCATTTGAAATGGGGAGCGTGTCTTTACTAGATTCAAGTAATAAGTATTTGTCATTTCATTATTTCATAGAATTAGTACTCCTTATTCTATGCATTACTCATTCCAGGCTGTCACTGCTGTCAGGCCACTGACAAATGACAAGACGGATAGAAGAGTAGGATCCGAAACTAACCAGTACAGCTAGCGAAAAGTATAAAAATAATATTATCGGCTCTATATACGTAATGTAATTCTCTTTTTAGAATCTATATTTACGAAACTAGACAGAGTATGAACATAAAAATATAGTTATTAATTTATTGTTTCTGTATACCATTGTCATCGTTTGAAGAAGTTCGAACATACCAAATGTTGACTGGATAGGCGCATTTTGTAATGAAATGACAAATACATATTACTTGAATCTAGTAAAAACACGCTCCCCATTTCAAACGCCTACTGCGAATTGATTTATTTTTATCGCTCGATATATATAGACCACCATGACAATTCAAAAGTGTTGACGATCGCAATTTTTATTTCTATAAGAAATTTACTTCAAAAAACAGATGAATTGTAATACTTCCTTAGTCGATCAAAAATCAACAAACAATCAAATATTATACCTCCTCCGTTTGGGAAGTCGGTCAAAAATATTACCGAAATAATAAAGGCGGAGATTCATTTTGAATAAAAGATATTTATGGTAATGTGATGTCTCATCAGTCAAGGTTGTATGAAATATATTTTGCGGAAACATTATTAGGTAGGTAGGTATATGAGGAACCTTGCGGAAACTGATACATTTTTGATAAAAGATTAGGTAGAACGTATAATGAAAGATTGCGCATACAATTGGTTACGACTATAATATAAATATGCTATAGGCATCCAAAAATAGCGAAACCGAAATAATTTTACGAGACATATATTTCTTGTTCAAGACCTTAAATTAGGTTATACATTAATGCGAAATAATTCTGTTTTATTTTCGGATAAAGATTTTTTTCTGTAATGAAATACAGATAAAAAATTCATGGTGTCTTATCGAAAACTGGTATAGGAATGAGAATGGAATGGAATTTATTTTCTTAAAAACAATATCGAAGAAGGTACTCACCACCAAAGTTGAGCACTGAACAAATAATAATGAAACTTTTCATACTATCAGAATGAGCAGCTAAAATATCGAATGATTTGTTTTGTTTGTGCGTTGACCTCAATATCCATTTTTTGTTTTGATTAAGTATCACATTTGATTACAATAATGCGGGTAAATAAACAATTTGTAAAAATATATCTTACCTTCAAAATACAACCTATCTTCTATCATTTCACGTGCTCTAGAGAGGAAACGAATTAATTGCAGATTTGACGTTCGATTCAGACTACTTGTCCCGCCGCTTCTTGTCTATCCACACAAAATTTTATATGTATTTTATATTCCCGAACTAATATACTTGAGATTTATCAAGTGGGTTCTGTTATCTATCACGTCTAAATCTATTTGAATTATCTTATTGTATTTATTTTATGTTTGGTCCTTCAAACAAAATAAAAATTAACTGTTGTCGGTATTGTTGAGCGCGACCGTGAGGTTTAGTAAGTGCAAATTCTTTGTGCGAAGCATTTAATTTGGGATCTTAAGGAATTATAAGAGTTATTAATGATGCATGCAGCCAATTGTGCTTGTATCTCATAACCTTTGGTTTGTTATTATTAACAAATATTGATACAAAAGCGATAAATTTGAAATGTCTAATCATTATAAATTTGGATACTGAGTCGTAGTTCAGTGATCTAGGGAGATTTCATTCAAATGCCCACTCGTTATAAACTAATGCAAATTTTAACATTTTTTAAATTGACTTTTGATCTTGGAACCGATGCTTACGTTGAAAAGTAACTAGTCTCTCCACTAACACTACTTTCTTCTGCTCGAAAACTTTAGATTCTCATAATATTGTAAAAAACGTGCGATTGAGTCGAGCGACGATAATCCCAAGTGAAAACATCAAGCTTCTTGTCAATTACTAGTACTAGAGCGTAGGTGTTTCTGTCTTGTTGCCTCAGACAAGGGGTTCCTACTATCGACACACTCTGCGCTGCTTTACTACGGTGATCGAAGTCATCCAACGCATACGGCCTACAGCCACACAAAGAGTGGCATTGAGGAGAGATGAACAAACAGGTAAAAATTCACGTTGAGAGGATGATCAAGGGCTTTTGAGAGAACTCTAGACAAGTTTCATCAAAATCTTTCGAGTTCTTCAGATAGGTATAGCGCAGCAATCATAACGGGAAAGCGTCCTTCTTGTGGCAAATAATGACCCACCTGTTCACGACATACTCTTTGCTCAAACTGACAAACCAATGGCTAAAAACATGTTCTTATACTCTAAAACCTAAACTTCAGTTGAAAACCGGATACTGCAAATTTTACACAGTAACAATACTTGCTTACTTTATGTTGCTGCCTAGGGTAGGGGTAGGATAGTGAAAATCTGGTATGTCCACTGTCACAACTTTCCTACCGCTTTCAAACAAATTTTATCGAATATAAAATCGTCTGATCAAGTCGGGCGAACATGTATATTTTTCATCGCGATAAGGTGATAAACAACAATAATGACCGAGGAAGAACCGTTTAGCTAGAATATAAATAAAGAGTTAAAACATTTGTCAGTTAATTCTAATATCTCTAACTCTTTACCTCCTTTTTCTAAAAAATGCTCGCTGAGATGATCGTAAAGGGCTTAAAGATGATTTTTACAAAAAACTCCGCCAGCAATGGAAACTGGATGCTCTGAGTAGTTCAGTGGAAGTTGTTGCCGATCCCAAGCCCAGATAAAGGGGGACAATTCATGGATGAGGTTAGCATCCTGTGCCTGGCAAAAAAAACTGCTAAAGAAGGACCTATTAGGAACTCAACATGGGTTGGTGTTATATTAGTACCACTTACAACAAACAAACAAAAATAAATTTACCCTATTACATCAGCAAGTTCAATACAAAATCACTGAGGGACGACAACACAAGAGTTTTATACGAGTAAGTTTATTTATTTATACACTATCTATACCACAGTTTAATTGTATACCTACACTAACTATTGTCTACAATTTATATTTACAACCAAGCGTTATTTATTTATGGCCCCCTACTAAGGACCCGCCGGACTGCCGGTCTCTACTGTATTCACCGTACCGGACTGACTGCCCCGGTCTGACTGACTCCACAGCAAATCCTCTCCAATATATAGGCAAGCCCCACCTTCTCGAATCTTCAACAGACATCATCCAAGGCCACGCGAACTCACTATATGCTTCGGGATATTATCTTGATCCTGGCATGCATCGCTGACCAATAGAAGCATTCCTCCATTCCAAACGCTGACACTACATCCCAAGTTCGTTACAATAGTATAGAAGTATCCTGGCATAAGACCAAAGGCAATATTAATACGCAGCGCGAGGGAAGCTATAGGTGGTAGAAAGAGAAATTAATATTAACGCCAGAAAAAGATCCAAATCTTGGCTTACTGTTAAAATAAAAGAGCTAACAATAGAGACGAAGACTGCATATATCAAGTATATCAATAGTAAGGCACCAGAAGAATACTTCTTCTTTCTTTAAGTGCGTAAATTGCTTGTTTTTCTTCGTGGCCTCTGCCGTTCAATTATCTCTTCGGCTCCCTAAAGGACATTTTGTCTCTTCTTATTTTGACCATTCTGTTGTCATTCATCCGATCTATGAGTTCGCTCGGTGGTTTCTAATATTCTCTTTTTGTTCGATGTATCTGGTCTAGTTTCCGCTGTGTATGTTAATATAAGTCGGATGACTATGTTTTTAAACCATAATTTGTAAATATATCATGGAAAATGCATATACCTAGATTTCTATTTTCATTTTGCATTTTTCTGTTAGAATATGAAGATGTTTTCATTATTTATTTTATTTTCTTTATAACTTTTATATTACATTTTTCAGTTAGAGTACTTTACTTTAGAATAAAATAATTATTATTCTCTAGCTGCCTATTTAATTTAGTTCTGGAAAATATTTGATTTATAACCTACACCACAGAAATGCCAAGTTCATCCGATTTTCGTCGAATTCTATATATACTCTAACCAACTCTCCTCTCTTGTCTCATTCTTGTTTATTAATTTGTGAATGAGAAAACAAAACTTTTTGTAGTTTTATCAGGTTATTTCAAATTTATTGTGTTTTCATGTCATATAGAATCGATCAAATAGACATAGGACATAGAAACTTTACTTAACCTGTCAATTGTCAGTTCATCAATTTATAGACAGGAGTTAAAGAAATTGGTTATCCTGTAATCTGCCAATTGTCAATTTGGTGAACTATGAACTAGTTCATAGAAAAGTTAGCAACTAGTTCTTTTAGTTCAGTTTACTGAACGATTCTTTTCTAATCGTTCGTTCACGAACTACCCATCTCTAGTAACTAACTTAATTGTCTTTTATGTATGTCCAATAAACTGCTATTTTTTTCTTTCAATTGGCGATCTTTTATTTAATATTATTGTGGACCTCATCAGGTTATGGGCCCAGGCCATAGAAGTGAGCCTCAGTTTTATCTAACGAAAGAAAAACAGTGAAATAGCAGAAGTTATACTGAACCCACGTCGTGTTGAAAATCATAACCTAAAAATGGCAACCACGTTACAGAGTCAATTTCCCGTTGAAAAGTTAATGGGCATAGAGAATTACAATTCTTGGAAGTTCGGCATGAAGGCCTATCTGGAAATGGAGGACTTATGGGGTTGTGTTACTGGCGATGAGAAATACATAACACAGACACAAAAGATGACGCAAGCTAAATCGAAAATTATATTATCTGTACATTCCCTAAATTATGTGCATATACAGAAGGCCACTACGCCCAAAGAAGCATGGGACAGTTTAAGAGCAGCGTTCGAAGATTCAGGACTTACAAGAAAAGTAGGCCCAATGCGTACATTAGTTAAGACGCAGTTAACAAAATGTAGTTCAGTGGAAGCATACGTAAACACCATAATGACCACAGCACACAAGTTAAACGAATTGGGTTTCACCGTTGAAGACGAGTGGATCGGAACACTGTTACTGGCAGGTCTGCCTGAGCAATATTCGCCGATGATTATGGGCCTTGAGAGTTCCGGCGTACCAATAACTGGAGACGCAATTAAAACAAAATTATTGCAAGACATTAGATCAGTAAGTGAAGCGTCCGAAAATGCCCTGTATTCTGGAAGAAACAAAAGTAGAAATCCATCCATGGACAAAGTACGTTGTTATGCATGTAACAAATTCGGACATTATGCCGCCAATTGTAGAAGTAAGAACAAAAAGTCTGAACAAAGTGATCAGCAAAGTAATGCATTCAATGTGACACATGGCTCTAATTATTCAAATTAATGGTTTATCGATTCATGTGCGTCTTCACATATGACACCAAATGAGAATTTTCTGGAAAAAAGCAGTTACGTACGATCAAGTTGAAATTACGGCAGCTGATAATGTTAAAATGAAGTCAAAATTGAGAGGAAACGTAATACTTCCGATACAAACAAGAGAGGGCAGCACCGAAGTTACAGCGAAAAATGTTTTGATGGTTCCAGAATTGATAGTGAATCTTTTGTCAATTAGTAAAATTGTGCATCAAGGACACACAGTCAAATTTAATGAATCCGGCTGCAAAATAAGCGACAAAAATGGAAAAATAATAGCGACAGGCTCAGAAATAAATGGAATTCACAAATTGGACCAGAAAATGGAAACAGCATTATACGTATCAAACGCAGAGCTATGGCACCAAAGGTTGGTCACCTTAATAGAAATGGAATGTCAAAGCTGAAGAATGGTTTAGCCACAGGCGTAGATTTTAATAAGCACGATGACAAAACATGCGTTGCGTGTCTTAAAGGCAAGCAAAGCAGACAGCCATTCAGAGAGAGTAAAACGAAGTCGTCGCTGATTTTAGAACTTGTCCATTCCGATTTGTGTGGGCCAATGGACATAAGCTCTATTGGCGTATCAAGATATATGTTTACTTTGATTGATGACTATTCCATAAATGTTTTTGTTTATTTTCTAGAAACCAAAAGTCAAGTTCCAGAAGTGTTTGCAGAATTCAAATCCATGGTAGAAAATCAGACGGGCAAGAAAATTAAAAAACTCCGTACAGACAATGGCAAGGAATATGTCAATAAGCAGATGGCAGATTTATTGAAACGTTCGGGAATAGTACACCAGTTAACGATTCCGTACACACCACAACAAAATGGTACCGCTGAACGTATGAATAGGACACTTGTTGAAAAAGCAAGGTCAATGCTATTCGGTGCAAATTTGCCAACGCCGTATTGGGCAGAAGCAGTTTTCACATCTGTGTATCTTATCAATCGTTCCCCAACGAGAACAAATGACGTCACACCTGAGGAAAAATGGAGTGGAAAAAAGACCAATCTAAGTCATTTAAAAGTATTTGGATGCTAAGCGATGGTGCACGTGCCTAAAGAGCAAAGAAAGAAATGGGATCAAAAATCAAAAGAACTTCTTTTCATGGGCTATTGTGAAAATAGCAAGGGTTATCGTCTAATTGAGCCCGAAAGTGGAAATATAACCAAAAGTAGAGATGTTGTATTTATTGAAGATAAATTTAAGACTGGGCAAAGAGATTCAGAGGAAAAGCCGCACGAATTTATACAGCTTCAAGTCAATAACAACAACCAAGATGGCGTTGAAGAAATTAGCGATAATTCTAATTCAGATGATTCTAATCCAAGTTCAAATGATCAGAGCTCAGATGAAAATAATGACGATACAAGTGATGAATTGTACCACCATTCGGTAGCCGATGTTATCGAACAGCCTGAAGTTAGACGCTCTACACGAACAGCTAAGCCTAAAGTTGATAAAGACTTTATAACATATTTAGTGGAAGAAAAGAATATTGAGATGTATTGAAGAGCCCTGAAAAAGAGAAAAATGGCTACAAGCAATGCGTGAAGAAATGAACTTGCTTATCGAAAACGAGACCTGGCAATTAGTCAATATTCCAGAAGATAGAAGAATTTTAGAAACGAGATGGGTGTTAAAATTGAAAAATGATAAAGAAAATAATGATTGTCGTTCCAAAGCCAGACTTGTCGTCAAAGGATATTCTCAAGTTCAAGGAATTGATTTCTAAGAAACATACTCACCAGTGGTAAGATATAATTCGATTCGATGGTTATTGGCCACTGCAGCTAAATATAATATGGAAGTGCATATGGACGTAACAACAGCGTATTTGCAAGGTGAACTTGACGACGAAGTTTATATACGACAGCCAGAATGTTTTCCACAGAAAAAGGACAAAGTTTTACGATTAAGGAAAGCAATGTTTGGTCTTAAGCAAAGCGGAAGAGCATGGAATGTAAAGCTCAGCAGTACACTGAAGAAAATAAATTTTGAACAGTCAAAAACGGATCAGTGTGTTTATTTCAAAAGAAGCAAGTACAAATTAGTTATAATTGCCACATATGTTGATGATCTTTTAATAACAGCAAGCGACAATGAGTTCTTGAAGAGTACGAAATGCTAATTAATGGACGCATTTAAAATGAAAGACTGAGGACAAGCCACAAAAGTATTGGGAATTCGAATTAATCAGAAATTGGATGAAGGCTTGATTACAATAGACCAAACTGAATACACCGAAAACATATGAAAGAAATTTGGAATGTGGGAATGTAAACCAGTTACGACACCTGCTGATCCAAATCAAAAATTTGATAACACTTCCGATGAAAAAGATATGTCTGAAATTCCGTATAAAGAGGCCGTTGGAAGTCTTTTATATCTGTGTCAATGCACAAGACCAGATATAGCATATGCAACAGGATTAGTTAGCCGCTATTGCAACAATTATGGCAGGACTGAATGGACAGCTGTAAAAAGAATCATGAGATACCTGAAAGGCACTTTAGATGCAAAAATAGTGTATAGAAGAAATGGAAATGACACGATTAAAGGCTATAGTGACGCAGACTGGGGAAATGAAGTCAATGATAGACACTCAGTCACTGGTAGCCTTCTAATGCTACAAAATGGTGCGATCTCATGGTCGAGCAAAAAACAGCAAACCGTAGCTCTTTCAACGACGGAAGCAGAATATATGGCGTTATCATCTACTTATCTACTTGGCTACGTCAATTATCGAAAGAAATAGACCCGAACACTGTCTCTTCGCCGACTATTATTTTCTGCGATAACAGAGGTGCAGTTGACTTGGCAAGAAACAGTGGTTACAGACAGAGAACGAAACACATCGATATTCGGCATCATTTTCTGAGAGAAAAGATCGATAATGGAGATGTCATGATTGACCATTTGCCAACAGAAAAGATGTTAGCCGATTCACTAACGAAGCCGTTGTTCAAGCAGAAGCATTTGTTCTGCACGGAAGCGATGGGAATAGTTTTGGAAAAAAGTGATGTTTAAAATGGAGAATGGGATTTTTTAGAAAATGGTTCAAGAGAGGGTGTTAGTGAAGTGAACACATTTTCTAGTTAATTTCGATTTATATAGTTACTTCTTGTTTACACTGTTCATGTACACACTGACTTTAGTAACTAACTTAATTGTCTTTTATGTATGTCAAATAAACTGCTATTTTTTTCTTTCATTTGGCGATCTTTTATTTAATATTATTGTGGACCTCATCACTCGAAGCCATATATTGAGAAATAACCTCCAGAAACAACGAAAACAAACACTGGAACCATCTAGATCTTTTTAGGTTAGATTTATATAAGGCTGAAGACATAGACAGAGTTCAGTTTGTAATAAAGCACAGTTAGTAATAGATAGTTTCTCATAGAGCACGGTCAGTGAGTTAGTGTTAGAACACAGACAGTAGTTATAGTCCAAGAAATATAGGGTGAATATAAATGTGTATATAGACAGGTAGTTATTGGTGTAAATAAATAAGTGAAAATAAATCGAACCCAGTTTTAATATAAATCCCCGTTACACTGGTGTCAGTGTGGAATCAGTGAGTGATTATAAAATTGGACAGACTTTAAGAGACTGCGTTTGAGTGTTTTTTTTTTAAACTTTTGTTAGATTTAAGTTTAAGACTCTTGTGTTCGTTTTCGTGTTGGTGTAAAGACTTTTTGTTCGTTTTTGTGTTAGTGTGAAGACTCTTAATTAATTTTAGAGGGAAGATATTTTGTTCGTTTTCGTGTGAATGTGAAGACTTTTTCTCGTGTTTGTGTGAAGAATTTTGTTCGTTTTCGTGTCGACGACTTTAAAAACAGTATTGACTAATTGACTCTATTAATAAAGACAATTCAAAATTAAATTAGTGCAGTTAACCGTGAAACAACTCAAAGAACAGTTGGTGGAGCGGGATTGTGATGATTCCGGTAATAAAGTGACCCTCCAGAAACGGTTAAGGGACACTTTGATTGAAAATGGAGAAGATCCTGATGTGTTCGAGTTCCACTCTCCGGAAGAACTGTTATTGAAAGAAGTAATAACGGAAAAGTTTGAAGAAGTTTCTAGAAATAATAATGAGAAATTCGATGAAGTCTCGAAAAAGTTTGAAGAAATTTCTAGAACTCTTCAAGATGAAATTAAAGATGTTTCCAGTAAAACTCACAAAAGACTTGAAGAAATTTCAAGAGCAGTTGACGAAAAATTTGTCACTACAGAAAAGAACATGGAGCTACTGCAACAGAAAATCAAGACATTGGAAATGGCAGTTGAGAATGGTCACTGCAGTGTACAAAAAGATGAAAATGCGAGCCAGACCTTCAAAGGCAAATATACAGGGGACTTAGCCGCAGGTAGTGTGATTTTGATGGAAAGTGCTCTTGGTCAACCTATCGAAGGCAATTTGAAGCAGTGGCAATGGCTAGCCAGTGGACCGGAGAGCAGAAAGCTGTTTCGTTAACCGCTGCTTTACGAGGTGATGCAGCAGACATCCTTAGGTCTATTCCAGCTGGCCAAGCAAACTACCATGTCTTGCTTTCTTAGTTGGAGAATCGTTATGGAGACAGCCATCTTCAGCAAGTATACAAAGCCCAATTACGATCTCGGGTGCAACATGCAAATGAGAGTCTGCAAGAATTTGAGGGGGAGGTAGCTCGTATTGTGCGGCTAGCATATCCTACAGCTGCCGATAGCTTCCTTGATGAAATTGCAGTGGGCACATTTGTAAATGGATTGAGGGAGAACGAGCTGCAGAAGGCGTTGAAGCTGGCCAGACCAAAATTGCTAGAGGAAGCACTAGCTATTGCTTTAGAGCATGAAGCCGCTAGCCAAACTTCCCGAGGGCACCGTGTTAGAGCAATCGAGGAAGAAGACCAGTCCGATAGAGAGTTAGAAATGATAAGGAAGCTAGTTACGGGGGCGCAATCAAAGAAGAGAGAGCCAAGGTGTTGGAACTGTGGCGAGCTAGGACACGTACGCCGCAGTTGTAAGAAGAAGGTTGCACAGTCGGAAAACTAGAATGGCGGTGCCTTGAGTTTATACATCGATGGTCGAATCAATGGAGAAGACAGAACACTGCTAATAGACACCGGTGCAACAAGAACAATAGCCAGGCCAGAGCTCATCACGGATCATTCCCGGATACTACCAACAAAGGTCCAACTCAGAACAGCGACTGGAGAGAGAATAAGAACACATGGTGAAGGGAGCATGACCATCAGCATTGGCAAGATCACCACCAAGCACAAAGTTTTAATCGCTGACATATCTAACCAGTTTACCTTTCACGAGGATAACGAAGATGTTGTCCGATTGATAACGACTAGTGACGTAATAATACCCGGCTATAGTGAAAAAATATTGATGACCAACCCGGACGGAAACTGCAAACCTGGAAGTCTGAGACTGGTAGAAGAAATGAATAATAAGGAATTTCTGACAGCTAAAGCTCTTGTTCGAGTAGGACATGTCGTTCCTGTCAGAGTAATGAATTTAAAGCAGAGCCCCATCAAGTTGAGCAAGGGAAGTATGGTTGGAAATTGTGTTCCTGTATCAGCGATATGCTCTGTAGGAACGATTAGTAAACCATCCAGGACCAGAAAGAAAGAGCTGATTGATGTGGTCATCAAGACTGTCCAGGACTTAGACGAGAAACAATTACGAAAAGTGAGAGATATGCTTGTAGAATTCCAGGACGTATTTGCGATGGAAGAAGAATACAAAGGTAAAACAAGTATAGTGACTCACAAGATAAACACGGGAAACGCTCAGCCATTAAGACAGCAGCCAAGAAGACTACCATTAGCCAAAAGAGACGAAGCCGAGAAAATGATTCAAGAAATGAGTAAACAAGGAGTCATTGAGCCATCAAATAGTCCATGGACCTCGCCAGTAGTGCTCGTGAAGAAAAAGGATGGTTCTACAAGATTCTGTGTAGATTACCGACTTCTAAATTCAGTCACTAAGAAGGATACCCTAGATACTCTCTCTGGGTCACGGTGGTTTTCTACACTAGATCTGAAAAGTGGATACTGGCAAGTTGGAATGGATTCCGCAGATCGAGAGAAGACTGCTTTCTCGATAGGATCAGGACTCTGGCAATTCACTCTGATGCCGTTTGGACTATGCAATGCTTCCGCTACATTTGAGAGGCTCATGGAAGCAGTTTTGAGAGGACTGACAAGGTAAACCTGCCTAGTGTATTTGGATGACGTAATCGTGGTAGGGAAATCATTTGAGGAACACTGGAAGAATTTAAGAGAAGTTTTCCAACGATTACGTGAGGCCAGCCTGAAGCTGAGTCCTAAGAAATGTTATCTGTTCCGACGTGAAGTAAGATATCTGGGTCACATCGTATCTGGAGATGGCGTCACGGCAGATCCAGAAAAGATAACAGCCATTAAGGAATGGCCTATTCCCAAGGACAAGCATGAGATTAGAAGTTTTCTGGGCTTGTGTACCTACTACCGACGGTTCGTGAAAGGTTTTGCCAACATCGCTAAGCCTTTAACTAATTTAACAGAAGAAGGCAAAGAATATTCCTGGAATGATGAGTGTCAGAGAGCTTTCGAACAACTGCAAGAAGCTCTTATCAGTGCACCAATCTTGGGCTATCCGAGGCAGGATGGAATATTTGTGTTGGACACAGATGCCAGTAATACAGCCATTGGTGCTGCCTCTCTCAGATTCAAAACGGGCAGGAGAAAGTGATTGCCTACTTCAGCAAGGTTTTGTCAAAATCGGAGAGGAATTATTGCGTTACCAGAAGGGAACTGTTGGGAGTAGTGAAAGCCTGCGAACACTTTCATAAGTATTTGTATGGTCACCGCTTTCTAGTTAGAAATGACCATGCAGCGTTGAAGTGGCTCCTGAAATTCCGTAATCCTGAAGGACAAGTGTCAAGATGGTTAGAACGTCTTCAGGAATATGACTATGACATCGAGCACAGGGCAGGAAAAGTTCATGGAAACGCAGATGCCTTATCCAGAAGACCGTGCAACTATAACTGCACCCACTGCTCGAAGATGGAAGAGAAGCTTCGCCCTATGCGACGAACAACCGTAGAGAATGAGGAGTGGCAGCCCGAACAAATGAAACTGGCCCAAGAGGATGACCCATGTTTGAGAGTGGTCTTGGAGTGGATGCGCCGTAAGGAGAGGCCGTCTTGGCAGGATATAAGCATAGTATAATTAAAGTAGTAGTTTCACTCCGTAAAAATCCTTTGATCTTTTTCAGCCGGAATTTATAGTGCTGCGCGATGACCGACGAGGACTGATATGGCCGAATTCTTGCGTACCTATCCGATCGCCGGCCGCTGCAAAGAGTAGTAGGGTATTTGGCAGAGGTGTATTTAGGAAAATGTGGGTACACAATAAAATAAAAACTATTATTCTGAATCAAAATATAACTTTTTTTTAATTTGATATTTTAAACATTATAAAAAAGAGATATACTTAATATACAAATGCAGTTATTATTACATATTATTACGTGTGTCTCCAAACTATAAGTTTTCTGTCTCTATTTGGCTTTTTCAAATTTCTGTTCGCATATTTTATGGTATAATATATTCTTAATCTCGCATATAAATGGTAAATATAATCATAGTTGAAGTTCTGACATGGATGTGAAAAGTTAATATTTTTAAAACTGCTAACTAATTGTTTTACAATATTATTTGAAACGCAAATAGTTTCAAAATGTTTTTGAAAAATAATTTCCATCTCAGTAATGAACTGCATAAAACTGCTATGAGGCATATACAATTCACCAAAAAGGTTTTCCTGGGAGTTTCTATATGCTTTCTCATATGTAAAAATTGAAGTTTCATCTAGTTCATTATATGAATTAGCAAATTTGTTACATATTTCGCAAGAATGTTTAGCCAAACATTTTTTAATTAGGAAGCCACATAAATATCTTGTGAAATTTGTTTCTAAAATGTCATTTTGGTAGTCACTAGGCTTTACTGTAAATTCCGTTTGTTTTTTAGTTTGATCCAGAAATGGAATTTCAACACTTTCTGCTTCAGGAATGTCCATTACTTTTAATAAAATTGACGATTCATCTTCTTCACAATTTTCAGTCCCTGAGTGCATTAATTTTATACAGAATAGTTTTCGAAATGACCTAATGAACTGTATGGGCGTTGGATTAAAACTATTTCCATTTTGTTGTCTGATGGAACCAAAAAAATTCTCAAGACAGTCTTGATTGAATCTTCTGGTTAGCAAATAATCCAACTCTTCAGATTTTGCAATTTCCCCTAGTTTCAAAAATGATTTTATGGTAATTTTCCAACCATTGATACATTTTATTGTAGAAGTAATGTTTTTTCACATTGAATTCACAACTTTTATTTTTTCGAATAGTTCATAAAAACCAACGAGTAGTTCATTATGATCTTGGGTGAATGTTTAGGCATTTTGGTATTTCGTTTTTCCTAATTTATCAGAAGAATTCAAAAAATCAAATAAGTTATTGATTTCTCGAATAAACTTTTATGTTGGCTCCGCTTCTTTTGGTAGATTTTTAAATCTAATATATAAATTCATACATGAAGCTACACTCAAACTGAATACTTGGGAGGCGTATTTCACTTTCATTTTTTCGAAAGCGTTTGGTGAAATATGAGAATCAGTCAGACGGGGTGCACCACGTATTTCATAATGCTTATCGTGTTCATACATTTTTTTAATATAATCCCAACAAATAAAATTATCGTCCACAACAAATTTATATTTTATTAGATTATTGCGTAGCGCTTTTAGCAAGTGGGGTGTGTCAAATATGAATGCAATATTTTTGCCCCCACATGAGAAGACAGGGTTCTCAGGAGATATGTGAAGTCTTTTCGAAAGCTGAATATTATTAGAGCCCATATCACAAACGAGAGATAATATATTTAGTCCTATTTCTTGTAAGTTTTCAATGATTTGTAATAATAATTCATGAAGATTTTTCGCAGGACATGATGAGTTAACAAGACAATAAACAAGAGGTTGTTTCCAATCCGAACAAACACCTCTTACCATTACCACTGTCGCATTCATAGCAGGTTTAAACGTTCTTTCCTTTTCGCCAAAGTTTTCAAAACCTATAATTGTGTCTGTGTTTATCCCGTAAAACAAACTGGCTTTTAAACTTATTTCATCGACGCATACTATACATTGTTTATCCAACATGGTAAATCGTTGAACTTTCTGACGCAAAATTCGAAAAACATTTTCATCAACTCCTGCTGAAACGCTTAATTTTTTTATAAACCTGTGTAATGTTGATACACTCGGTAAACAAAACAAATTTACAAGCTTACTTTTATATAATTTTGGGCCTTCAAAATAAAGAGAAAGACAATAATTTTTAAATTCTTCGGTAAACCTACGACCTTTTGGTTTTTTGCCAATTTCAGATACCTGAATATTAATAAACTTAGCTAAATTGGAAGAAGAACCACAAAATTTGTAAGTTAGCTTATAATTTTCTAAAGTAACTTTGTCAAAGTTAGGGCAAGTTGATGAACCGTTCGTAAAGCTTTCCAATTTATTTTTCAGGTAACTATTTTCATTGCGAACCTTTTTGATCTCTTTTCTTAATTTAGCCTTTCTTGGGGTGCCATATGATAAGTGAATTGGTGTCTGGATTGCCTGATTCGTTGATGGAGATGACACGCTTTTTTCTACTGGGTTGTTTGCAGAACAGAACTGGGACGAATAACCAGTACTTTGAATTTCGACATCGACGTCCTTATCAGTTTTTTGTTCTGGAACCTTTGAACACCCTTCTAATGAAGAAAAAATAGATGGGGTAACATTTCGGCGTAATCTGCTATGTGAATTATTAGTAAACGCACTTGAGTGAAAATGCTTGGCACACAACCTATAAGATAAGTTGTGGATATTGTCTAACTTTGCAAACAAATCCTCTCGATGACATGCCATCAACCATATTTTAGCACTAAAAATATTTATAAACATGTATAATATATTATTATTATTATTAAGTTACCGATTTGCATCCAACGGAAATTTAAAAAAACTTAACGAACAATTTTTCGACGAGTTCAAACACCCAACAGCAGCACACAATTTTGTATTCATTTTCGTCAATCCGACTCTGTCTGAAGTATATGTTAACAGCTCATGCGAGGGATCTCAACTGAACGCTCTACATTCTACATCCCGCGAACATCCTACGGATTTCTGTCGGCATGCTGAAAATATTCGCTCGAGTGCAACTACTAGTTTACTTATACTATGATATAAGCTTACGAAGCCCTGAAGTGAAAGCATATTGGAGCCAATGGGACTCTCTTGTGTTAAGATCTGCTGTATAGAACCTTTGAGTCTGAAGATGGCACTGAATCCAGATTTCAACTAGTTGTGCCGAGAAGCAAAGTGCCGGAGGTACTACGTCAGCTACATGATGGAGCCTCTGGTGGACATTTTGGTATCACTAAGACTCTGCAGAAGGTTCGAGAGCGATTCTATTGGGTGAATTGCAAAGAAGATGTGAGACAGTGGTGCCGTAAGTGTGAAGTGTGTGCAGCCAGCAATGGACCACTTGGTAGAAAGCGGGCACCTATGAGGCAGTATAACGTTGGGAGTCCCATGGAGCGAGTTGCTGTGGATATTGCGGGGCCATTTCCTGAAACTGACAATGGGAATAAGTATATCCTGGTAGCTATGGATTATTTCCAAAGTGGACAGAGGCGTACGCAATTCCTAACGAGGAAGCATCGACCGTCGCCGAGGTATTGGTGAAGGAATTCTTTTGACGTTTTGGCGTTCCTCTTGAAATCCATTCAGACCAAGGAAGAAACTTCGAGTCAGCCCTGTTCCAAGATGTGTGCAGACTAATAGGTGCGAACAAGACCAGAACGACCCCTTTGCATCCTCAATAGAACGGAATGGTAGAGAGGATGAACCGAACTAAGGGCAAGCACCTCTCTAATGTTGTCTCAGAACATCAGCGAGATTGGGACCAGTACATCAATTTGTTCCTGGGCGGCTGTGAATGAAACGACTGGTCAGACTCCTGCTAGTTTAATGTTGGGGCGTGAGTTACGCCTACTCTGTGACCTGGAATTTGGCCGTACACCTACGGTGGACCGTGTCGCAGGAGAAGGATATGTCGACCAATTGAGAGCCAGAATGTATAAAGTCCATGAGTTAGCCAGACAGAACATCCAGCTTGCCAGTGATCGAATGAAGCACCACTACAATATTCGATCAGCTGATGGAGTCTTCAACGTGGGGGACCTTGTTTGGCTGCATAATCCCCAACGACGTCCAGGCCTTTGTCCCAAACTCCAGAAACAATGGGAAGGGCCATATGAAATTATGAAGGGGATAAATGACGTCATCTATCGTATTTGAAAGTTACCAAGGGGAAAACCTAGAGTGGTGCACATAAACCAGAGAAAACATACCTCCAAACATAAACCGACTCGCACCATACGCTGGATCGAACAACCAGGAGGAAGCACGAGTGGCTCTTCAAGAAAAGAACGTTGAAGAGCGAAATGTCAGTTTCAACGACTTCATGTCCAACTACGCAGATCGGAAGAAGATCAGACTCGGTGTGACAGTTGAGGTTCAACAAGACCTTTTCAAACTACCAGCCGATGTTTCTATTGCCCATTGTGTAGCGGAGGATCTACGTATGGGCCGAGGTATTGCTCTGGTGTTTAAAAGGAAGTTTGGAAGATTGGATGAATTGTCAGCCCAACGACCAAGAGTAGGAAAAGTTCTGCGACTAGCAGAGGGTAATCGGAACCTCTTCTATTTGGTTACGAAGAAGATGTCTAGAGGAAAACCCACTTACAAGGACATCTGGCATGCACTGAAGAGCCTAAGGAATGAAGTCAGGAATTACGACATCAAGAAGCTGGGTTTTCCGAAAATAGGCTGGGGGTTGGACGGGCTAGTTTGGAAGATTGTAAGGAGCATGACCGAATACATCTTCCAGGACGCTGGTGTGCAAATTACCGTGTGTTGCTTCAATCCAAAAGGAGTGTACTCGGGAAAGACGATAGACTGTTACTTCTTCAACAAGGGTGTTTGCCTGGCAGGAACCAAGTGCAGATTCCGCCATGGAACGGAAATCCAGCAAAGGTACTACCAAGGATGATTCTGATCGGGACGATCAGATGCTAAGGAGGGGGCAGTGTAACGTGAAGACTTACCCGAATAATAAACTACACTCACAAATGAACTATTCACACACAATGCAAATTCCGGAATTCACGGGAGACATCAGAAGGCAACGAGAATAAGTCCGGGTCTATTCTCGAAGCCATATATTGAGAAATAACCTCCAGAAACAACGAAAACAAACACTGGAACCATCTAGAGCTTTTTAGGTTAGATTTATATAAGGCTGAAGGCATAGACAGAGTTCAGCTTGTCATAAAGCACAGTTAGTAATAGATAGTTTCTCATAGAGCACGGTCAGTGAGTTAGTGATAGAACACAGACAGTAGTTATAGTCCAAAAAATATAGGGTGAATATAAATGTGTATATAGACAAGTAGTTATTGGTGTAAATAAATAAGTGAAAATAAATCGAACCCAGTTTTAATATAAATCCCCGTTACAATACAAAATATTGAAAATTCTAATCAACCTCTATTTCTAATCATTGTTACTACAGAGAAAATGTCCCAACAATCAGAAATAACATGTTATCATGTGCAAAATAACTTTTGAGTACGACTCGACTAGTTCCGAGTGCTCCGACAAGGCACGATGCGTGAAAACAATCACCGAAAATAGTACCGGTTCTATCATCAAATCATGCACGAGTTCAAGCAACCAACCGTTCACGCGATGTCATTTTCTTACACGGAAGCAAGCACAGCACCATGCCTAGCTCCCGTCTAGGAAACATGCAGCAAAACATACTCCGTCTGCAGCGGGCTTTAGACTAGGGAGTAGTAGGGAGAGTCGTGCATACATAACAGGAGATGCTGCTCTGTATGGCCCCGTGAAACGAAAGTGAAGCCAATTTTTCGTCGGCCGCCATTAGTTTCGTTCTCACCTTGGTGTTTACAGCTTATTTGGATTTTCATTTTTTGTGCCATTTTTTAATGATAACAACAATTTTTTTATCTTAACACAATGGTGAAATGCGAGGCTCTTGGATACAAGAGTCGTTGTTGAAAAAAGAATATGGTGTTACGTCCATTGGCGGCCATTGATTTATCCTCATTTGGCTTCACTTGCTCTCCGAATGCGATGTCTCCTTGGTAATTCCATGCTCTTAGGAGCAGACCATGGGTGCCATGGTTGTAGGACCAAGGTACAAGAAGACTAGAAACTTCCTAAGCTTCTCTTCTTAGCAAGATGAGATTACAGACAATTAACTTGAATATTTGTTCTCTTTATTTATCTTCGTGATCGTGATGTGTTGTCTTTTTTTAACGAGAGCCTCTATTTACAGAAGATAAGCGTATGAAATTTTACACAATTTTTAGGAGAGTTAACTTCCTATGCTTCTCTACGTAGCCACATGATATTACAGAAGTTGTATATCATAGCGTGGCCTCGTGTACGACGAACATCTTAACATTCGCCTTAAATATTTGTTCTCTTTATTTATCTTTCTAAACATGACCTGCTGTCATTTTTAAACGGGAGCCGCTTCTTGCTCATGGCATGGTGCGCAAGGCATATTAACAAAAGATATGCGTATGAAATTTTAGGGCGAATTTAATCCGCTCTCTCCAGTCTTCTTGATCTGCGCTGCCATCTGTTCACGGAACTCAATACTTGTGGCAGAAGTAGCAGAGACGTCATGCATTAATAGAGCGCTATAGAGATGAGTATTATTGCCGCCCGCCATTGTGTGTCCTAACTGTCACATCAGTGGTATAGGTTATATACGTAAAGATATAGAAACGAGCGCTTTACCTAGACCATAGATTATAGAATAGAATAGACTAGAGCGCTGTATAGATGTATAGATGAGTATTATCGCCAACCGTCTTGTGTGTCCTGACTGTCAATACTGTCACGTCAGTGGTATAGGTAGATCCATAGAAATAATACTCCTAGAACGCTAATAGAGTGAATATATATATATATATAGAAGTCCCTCACGAAGAAAGAGAAACAGTAATAGGGTTTCGGATGATATACGCTTGCGCGAAAGTCTATCTTATATATTCCTTTATGTATTTTTCTTAAGAACAGTGTTGTCAAACTTGAAGAAATTTCACGTTTTAGAAGATTTTGAAATAGAAAAGAGAAAGTAAATACCTACCTTCAAATATTATTTTTTGATTTATATAATATCCAAAACTTAAAATTTATCATGCTTCAAATGAATATAAAAAAACAATATTTTCTTTTAATTAAGAGTACCTATACTAGAGCACTGAATAGATGTGCTCTACCTATACTAAAACATTTTGTAATTTGTACCTTAGACTAGGCAACAATGCCATGCCAGTCTTGTTGTTGAACGCCTTTGATATACCGGTGATGTGATATAAATTGTTTCCTGTGGTAAAATAAAATTCGTGGAAGATGCCATCGATTAGACGTTATGTTTCATATAATATATAATATACCATGGATAAGCACTAAACATGACGAAAATTAATTACTCTTTTTTGTGTTAATGTTATTTTTAGGTAAATTTCTTATAGAAATGTACCTGTTGTGATCATTCGCACTTTTGAATTTCCAAAAAAAAAATAAACAGCATGTTGTTTTGTCTATAATTAAGTCTAAAAAAAAAACTTTTGTTTATATATGCATATAGATATAGGTATATATGAGATATTACGAAATTTGTTAACACGATTGAGGTCGCAGTTTTCGAAGTATCAAGTTCAAATAATTTGAAAAAATCAATCTCTTAAATATCTCGGCCGAGTTCGCTATTCGCCATTATCGAGTAAGTAGTTTCAAAATGGCGACTATTAAAACATTTATAAAAAACAACATGCTATTATTTTTTTGTCGAAATTTAAAAGTGTGAACGATCGCAATAGGTACATTTTTAAAAGAAATTTACCTAATATTAATAAAGAAATAATCAATAGGTGTTCAAATTTTGAGAAATTTACCTTTCCGCTGGCTACAGGCCGTCGGGATTTTTTAATGTTTTATTTTATAGAGTTATTATCCTCACCATGACAAAAACAGTTATTATTTGAAAATTTCTTATCAATTTTAAGTACTTTAGTTCAACTCTATCTAAATTGACTTTAGAAAATTTAAATATTAGCCGATATTGAAATTAAATATATTGGAAATATCTTTATTTTCTAAACCAATATAACAAAATAATTTATTTTTTAATAAACTGGCTTAACCCCATAAAAACTTTCGGTATCGGTAGTGAAACGATCCAGTAAGGGTCCCTGATTCATGTATATAAATAATATATTCATATATATGCATATATATTTATTAATATTTATCTACCAGGTAAATATACAAAAGTGGCGATTTTCTGAGTATGTTGGAGCATATAACGATTATTTAACACAATGGAAATATTTTATAGTTTAAAAAAATAAAAAATAATATTTTAGTGTGAAAACAAAACTTTTTTATTGACCCCCGTAGGTACCGTTTGCCATGCCGTCCTATATTCATTCTTTGACACATGCGCAATAGTCTCTAAACCCTATCATTTCTTTCTAATACATGGATTTGTTGTCTCTCTTCGTGAGTAGATCTGCTTATATACTCTTATATACTAGCCTTCTAGAGTATTAATTCGATGGGTAGAGCTATGGAGGGTATAAAAGAAGTGCAATCTTAGTGTTGTTAAAATAGGACCAATTTAACTGTACCTTTAGGCGCTGCAGTTTAGAATGTACTATGTTAGGTAGGGGGTAGCGGGAGATTTGAAATATTTCTTAGATTGCTGATGCAAACTGCTATCCATTGTATGTTGTTTTTATATACGTCCGAGAATTTTGCATACTAACCGTGCTATGATTTTGATTATCGAGAATGTTATTTCCTTTAAAAATGCTTCGCACAGAAACAAAAATGCATAAAACATACTTAGCATCCAAAGAACACTATAACACCTAATAAAAGTACCATAGACATATATTATTACATATCCAATTTTTTGTTTCTTCATTTCGTAGTTCTTCACCAACCAGCGCTATGCGGATCTTTTAGAAACCCTTGTTAGCCCACAATTTGGTACCCTCTTTAGATGTTTGTGTTTGAAACGTTAAAAAAACCTCATAGTAGTTCGAGGCAATTATTGTCAGATGTCTCAACTAGCACTACGCCAATCGATGTATTTTTAATTGCATTTTCCAAAAATATAAATATTTAAAACTGCATATACCACCTTTTTTGAAATAATCGCGATCAAAGTTGTGAAAGTTCAGTTTATGATATCTTTGAACCAGACCATTCTAGATGATCAAAAACTAAATTTAAAATTGCCAAACTTTACAAACTTAATTGCCAAACCCTTAAAATTGCCATTTAATGAAGTAGAAATTAATAAACCATATTTATCTTATTCTTCACATCATCTGCACTAATTTACGTCCCATGCTATGCTCTCAAAAATCAATATTTTGAGAGCATTGCATTGGACGTAAAATAGAGCAGATGACGTGAATAATAAGAATGGTGTTCGAGCAGCGGTTCAAACCAGTCCCAAACTGTCAGACGCCTGCGCACTTCAATTTAGGATAAACTAATTTATTCCCAACTACTAGTAAGATGTTCGAGTAGTAGTTTGATGATTTCCAAACTCAGTTTGAGACAGGCGCAGTTGAAGCGTCTACTTCTTCTTAGAGTATAAGGTTCTCTGTTGTTGGAGAAATCCCTTTCAGAGAACACCACCACAGTCCTAAACTAAACCCTGGGTTTGTGTTTTGTCCATCAGTCTTTAATTGATGTTCTCTCTTATCTTTGGTCATAAAACATATCTATCGTCATAGTCATTTGTTCTATGGCGACGAAATTGTAAGAAAGTGGAAGGGGTAGTTTGCAAACGGCCGTTTGGTGTTCGAGCAACAAAATCCCAAACAGAGAAAACATATCCCAAACCACTTGGAAATTGTTTTCTAAGCCATTAATCCCTTCGTTTCGGATGCCGTCTGTGTAGGTGTGCGCGAAAAAACGGTATATTTGGCGGGAAGCCGTGCTGCAGCGCAATTCTGTTTTGGCCATGAAAATGAAACCAGATCTTCTTAACCTTAGATAATTATAAATATTGATAACAGTAGATTATTTATCCAATCTACAAAAAATATAATAAAGAAAAATACTTTATAATAACCTAAGTGGAGCCTAAAAAGTTTATTCAACAAAAGTTACGGAAAAACTAACACAGAATAAAAAATATAGATAAAGTAAAATTACAGAAAAACTAAATCGAATTACTACCTATATAAATAATCTACTTGTGGTACTTATCAAAATGTTCTGAGAACATAATGCTTTGTCGCAAACTGTGCAAAACAACTACGCCCCCCATACGGTAGCCATGGTGCGGCGGAAAACTTCCAATGATAAAGCAAATAGGAGGGGTTTGCTGACCCCTCACCTAATTCAAATTAGAATAACCGGATGTACCCAAAACGCCTTAGAAAGGATGCATATGTTGTTATCACCGTTTATACGTATTTTATATATGATGCACTCGTGTGCATCATCCGTTGGTGGCGGACACCCACGCACGATGCACCCGTATGCATCACCGGAGCTAGGGGGTTAAATGGAAATTCAAAGGGTTTGGCATTTAAGTTTGTGAAATTTGGCAATTTTAAATTATATCTATATTTTTGGAAAATGCAATTAAAAGTACATCGATTGGTATCAAAATGTTTTCAATATACGAGAATTCATCGGCTGGCGTAGTGCTGGTGATGTCTCACCATTCCTTTGGGTTCCCAATGGCACAGGCCAACAAATAAGCAATACAGCTTTCTGATTTCATTTTTATTCACATTCAAATAAAAATATTTCTTATTATTATAACAAAAACAAAACCTCCATAAAATATCTATGTATATATACAAATAATAAAAATAAAATAAAAATATTTCTCCTTATTACAACGAAAATAAAACCTGTATAAAATATATATGTATATATACAAATAATTAAAATAGATATGCAGAAATAACCGGGGCGTAATTATTCAGGCAATATAGCCTGCACTTTATCTTTTTCGTAATATTAGTGTAGAGCATTTTACTTGTTGGCTCAAAACATAATAAACCGCATTCTCTTTGCCCTGTTTTGTGTGAAGTACAGAGCGAAGAAATATCTGATATCAGTCTTGATTTGGAAGTAGTGTTCTCTGGTCTTGATATCGTTCATGCGGCTAAAAACTCTTTCCACTGACGCATGTGAGAATGGTAAAATAAAAAGAAGATTGATATGATTAATGATACCTCTATTCAACTTAATGTAGAAGCAATTTTCTCTAGTGAAAGGGCATAGATCTCATAGTATATATATATATATATATATATATATATATATATATATATATATATATATATATATATATATATATATATATATATTAATATAAAATTTAAATATTCAGGTATTGCAGTCTGTTGGCACAAAGAAAACTCTTTATCTTTTATTCAAGCTTTCGAAACATTTATTGTTTCTTCGTCAGGAAATCTACAATATTTATTATGTAATACAATTTGTATCAAATGATAATAAAAGATTACTCACAAGATTTGAGATTGCATAAACTATTGTTGTACAGATTCATATAATGAAATAACTTAAAACTTCATTTAAAATATTTACATTATCAATGTATAAAATGTATGTCTTATTAAATTAAGACATTCATTTTGTCAAATTGTCAGTAGATACATTTAGCTTTTTATAATTGCTATTTTGTTTTGATGTATTATAATTGCTATACGGAGTATATTTAATTTAATTATAAATATATGATTATAATGAGTTATTTAGATCCGTGTTACTATTATTATCTAAGTGTAATAAATACTTATAAATAATGTTCATTTGTTCTTTATCAGTTCGGGCATTAATATAATTTGTTCTTTGGTTTAAATGTACCGTCTCTAAAAATGTTCGTTTGTGTAAATTATTTTCAATATCAAGAATTTCAACTCCTTCATAGTTAACATTGTGATCGTTAGTAACTGCATGATTTGCAAGTGTACAAGAAAGCACAGATCCTCTTATGTCACTTCTGTGATTCTGTGTGATGTTATACGATCTATTAAATGTCTGCTTGTTTCACCGATGTATACTTTATTGCAATCCATGCATGGAATACTATATACTATACTTGACATCAACATTTTAGGGGTTATTATATTAATATTAGGTAGAGAGAAGTATTTGATATTGTTTGGTTGTGTTGTTTCAATTCTTGGTTCTCTTAAAGAAGTTTGTGGACTACTAAATAATAATTTCTTGATGGAATCGGATAATCACATTGAATAAATAATTTTTTTATTCTATCAAGATCTTGTTCCCGCATAGAAGCATGAATTTTATATATTCTGCAATACCTCAAAATTTAAATCTTTTATCTTAACTAGACAGTCGTTCTATCAGATAACTTATTATATATATATATGCCTATTGGCTACTTTGAGACCATTTTTTCCTACATAAGGTAGAGTTTGAGGACATATGGCTGTTTCGGGGGCAGTCCTCGTAGTTCTTTCCATATTATGTATATTTCGAGGACTGTCCTCAAAGTATACCCCGTTATTATAGAGTATCATTTGAGGACATCATTACTGAAGAGCGTATACGGGGACAATGTCTCCAAAATAGTTAATGGCCAAAAGTATGATTTGAGGACTTAGAAAGAAATGTTCACAATTTCATCAATTATGTGAAAAGTGATCATAAATTATAAAAAAAACTAAATATCAGTCAAGATTTAGCAGTAGAGGAAAGTATGCAATGTTTAACTATTTTTATTAAGAATAATAACACATATCTACAGTGTGTATTTACTAAAAAAATGTTTAAAGCTGTTAAGTTCAAATTCCATATTAGGCACATAGCATAATATGGGATACATATTCGAAGGCTAAATAAGTGATTGAAGTGATTCAGTCAACTTTTTATTCTTGACCCTGATATGGGGTACCCTATAATAAGCAAGTTACTATTTTGACTATATACAGTCCACAGTTTTGACACAAATAATAGAAAAAAAAGCAATTATGGCATTTTTAATCTGAAGAGGAATTAGACAGGATTTCATATTTGTAGGTAACCAAAATAAACACGTAGTTTTTATCTGTTAGATTCACATACTATAAATTGAAATTCACATAGAAATCTTTTGAAATTCTCGATCTTCGATTTTAACCTAGACTGGAAATAATTGGAATTGTATCATAGGCTATTGTTTAAGAGATGGCGATAGCTGTATTCTGTCAATCTGTGAAATAAGTGAGTACTCCATAATTATATATCAAAGAATATACACAGATTAGTGAGTACATTCGTTGCTGATCTTACAAACGTCAAGTGATCCATTGCACATGCGCAATAATGTTTTGACTTCTTCTTATCTTCTTATGGCAGAAGTGGCATATTTCAAGACAATATGTTATTGCGCATGTGCAACGGATCATTTGACGTTTGTAAGATCAGGCAACGAATATACCCATTATATATAAAAAGGTGTAACCTCATGATGACGCATGACGCTGGCGTTGAGCGTCAAATTATGGCTCTACCTTGCTGAGATAAGTAGAATTAAGTTTTTTCAATATCGATTACTATCGAGTTCGATTCTATACATTCTGAATTAACGGTTGATCTTTAAAACAAAAAAAGCTAATTTGTGTTTAGCTTTTTACGATTGATGTCACGAGATTTTTTTCTAGGTGGCAGCACAGCCTAAATTGATCACGTGATGTGATTTGACGCTCAAAGCTAGCGTCAAGCGTCAGCATGAGGTTACACCTTAAGTGTACATCGAATGTTAAATTTGAGGCTAAAACCAATCGTGCTTTCACACCCAAGTTGACGAGGGCGCCACCGACAATCAACTCTATTTTGAAGCAAATTTGATTTTACTTTCATGTTACTTCAACCAGGAGAGCAGTAGTGATTCCGGTAATTTTTCTGTTAAATTGTTCTGCTCTTCTGGTGGTATAGTAAAGGATATGCATATCTAAGATTTAATCGACAACTAAATATTTGCTTTCATAACGCCTTCATTGAAGGCTCCTCAAATTTTTAAGGGTGCCTCCAATAGATCCTTGGCTCATTTCAGAGTACAATCTCAAGGCTTCCTTCCAAAAGGAAGACATATACTAGGGATTTTTGTAGCCATATAATGGCAGCATCGTTAATCTTTGTGTTCTGTCATTTTTCATTGGTTTTCTTTGGAAGGCATATATTATTGGGTATATTCGTTGCTGATAGGCATGTTTGGAACAGGGTATTTCTAATAACAGGTACAACCTGTTCCAGTTTTTAAAAGTACCTGTTCCAAGAAACTTGTTCCAGTTCCAAAATAATCGAAAACTAAAATAAATAATTTTACAAAGTTACTCCGTGCTCCGCGCTATTCTTTTCATGTTACGATGCGATGCATCGTTCGTTGTTCAAGGCAGGGTTGCCAGATGCTCCAGAGCAGCGTTTACTGTAGTACAGAGAGAACATTGATTGTATGTTCTCTCTGCTGTAGTAGAATTGAAAGATTGGCATTTAGGGACTTCCCTGCTGATTCTATTCGGTATTGTTATGCCTTATTTATGTTATGATATATACGTCGTACGTAGTACATCGTCCTGTCTGCCGTTTTAAGTAAGTTCATGTGTTGTTTTTGAAAAAAAAAATATTTTATAATGAATCTAATCAAAAGTCTATGAACGCGTAATAAAACAAGTCCAGTTTGGAATTTTTTTACTGTCGTAGATAATATAAACGCGCAGTGTAATATGTGCAAGTTACAAATATCTTTTAAATCTTCAATAACAAACTTAAAAATACATATTGAAAGGAAACATCCAACAGTGAAAATTTTTATATCCTATTTTCGTTATTATTAATATTGTATACTGAGAGTATAGCCTTTATCCCAAGAGTTTTTATTTTATTATTTATATTAAAAAGCATTTTCAATAAATATTTATTTTTATTTTGCGTATTTTCTCAAAAATAATAAACATCGACAACATCGCGCGACCACATTAATTCACGTTTTCCTTTTTAACCGAAATTCGCAGCGTCGGCAGCAGCCACAGAACACAGCAGCCAATAACTTTCACAGATAACAGATGATATGTTGTGAGTCACAGGTCACAGCACCGCTAGTATTCCACTGGGACCCACAGAACACTGGACTGTTACCCTGCGTTGCAACAGAACAGCACACTCGGAACGGGAAAGAATAAACGATAACGATACGTCATACCCTAATACGCGTTCGCGACCACAGCAAACATCACAGTTAGACACTGAAACACTGTTCCATTGGAACAGGAAAACGTACCGATTCATACCTGTTCCAACCTGCTCCTTATGAAAACCTGTTCCGAAAGAAGCAGATTCTGTTCCAAAGTAACATCCCTAGTTGCTGATTTTACAAACGTCAAGTGATCCATTGCACATGCGCAATGATATTTTGACGTGGAATTCTTATGGCAGAAGTGGCATATTTCAAGACAAAATGTTATTGCGCATGTGCAATGGATCATTTGATGTAAGATCAAGCAACGAATATACCCAATATGAATATCTATATAATCTATATATCTATAATATCTATATAATATATAAATATATCGACAGCCAGTAGCCGCTACTGATATTGTAAAAATGTCAAAGATTCTCCAGATGGTGCAAGGCATGAATGATATCAGTGATGACTCTACCGATGATGAAGCGGAGCCAAGTGCTTCACGTGTCACATTCGCTGAACCAAGTGTTTCTAAGACCGATACAATTTATGGATCTGATTCTTCCAAATTCAATTTTAAATCTCACTTCAATCAATCGTCCATACGATCTGATTATTCAACTCCAAAACATTGGACAGATGAAGCACGGTCCATTGTTTTATCAGCTTTCAGGAGACATCTGGAGAAGGGGACTATGCCGTCAGGGAGAGAGATGCAAGATTTGATTGATAAGAATAATTGTTTTAGAGGACGTTCCGTAGCCCAAATGAGAACGTGGTTACATATATACAAAAAAAAATGAATAAATAATTTTTTTCTTTTTATTTTTCGTATAATCTAAAACTGTGATGACTTTCCTAACTTACAAGTCAGATTGTTCATACAAATTATTATTAAAAATATTTTTTGTTAAGTTTGGATAATTTTATATTTTGCTTCTGAAAAATCCAAAATACTAAAACGTATCGATGTTAGATTAATTTATTTACAATTATCTACTAAGTTTCAGTTTCTTACTTTAAGTATAAATACGAACCACTACTTTTGTGTTCTCTAGAATAATGAACAGTATTATTATTATATTTTTTTTATTACTGTAAAAAAATTTAATAAAAACATTTGAATTATCAACTGATGAATGATTTATTCCAGATTTTATAAGCGATCATAAATTTCATTACAATTCAGGCTTAGAATGTTACAAATAAGATATACGAGAATTTATAAGTTTCATTATTTGCATGCTATGAGGACACTAGGGAATTATGGAGACATTTTGTATCTATAGAATGGACATTACAAGGACAATATTTGTACCTGTAACGGTTGGTATGACGACTCTGAACAAAATATTTTTTTTCTCCTCATTCATGCTGAGAAAAACGCACTTTTCAAGCACAAATATCACTTTTCTTTGTTAGAACATTTTTTATCGATTTGCGATAAAAAGCTAGACATAGATATTTCTCAATTTCTACACGGAAAAAAAAACATGAAAAGTTGGCTATTTATTAACATTAATTACAGTTTCAAATAGTAAGATGGCCCTTAGATTTTATTGTATTAACTGCAGTTTTTCGGTGCACAGCAATTATTAAAATTTTAAACAAAGTATTATCAGTCTTTTATAGGGTATAATTTATATAAATTGCAGAAATTACAAACGCACAATAAGTTTCACTGTAAATAATGAAAATTTTATTAAATAAGGCATAAAAATTAATTTTTACAGAATGATGGACCCGAATACACCACATTTGGCATCTAACACATATTTGTCCTGTGCTTCAGTTCCCTTGGCGACTGCACGAATTAAAAAACATGAAAATTTATTTTCAACGTAATTCACCCAAAATATTACAGAGCCAAACTACAAAATTTGCTGACTCTAAAATACTTTATACAAATAAATGTAGCCAGAGTTACAATAAATTGTAAAAATTATATTAGCTTACATATTAATCTCAACCATTACTAGTTAACACTGTAGTTTTTAATTTAAAATCAATAATAATTATTAATAATAATTAATATTAAAAATTTAAAAGAAATCGTAATTTCTTCAGTTTGTAATACGAATGAATAGAAGCAAGAAACAGAATGTGAATAATATTTTTATATTTATTTAGATTAAATTACATTTTCAAACAGTAAAACATACTTGCTTATATTATTTATTACTATACAAGATTTTAAAATTACAGTATGTGCTGCAGTCTTTTTTTTCAAAGCGCCTGTTTCTACAATCTACATTGTAATTGTTCGTGTTTTCTTTTTTCCGTCTATAGACTCTCTCCGATTTTTATCAAAAAGAAATGATATTATCTTATATTTGAGGTCATTACTTCTATCAACTACATGAGCAGTAGCTGCTATAATCTTCATAAAATTAGAACTATCCGAGAAGTCATCATACGAATGTCCCCATAATTGACTGTACAAAATATAAAATATACATTCTCACCTAATTTATATATGTCCCGATATCAGTCGATCGTTAAACAAATTTATATGTCCTTAAATCATCCTTTATATAACTGGTCTCATATCATACAATTCATAAAAAAATGTGTTAAAAGTCCCTCAAAAACCTATAGGTGACGGAGATATTGATATTGTTTGATCAATAATGAAATTTTCTACTACTTAAACAGGTTTTCGTATTCTGTCCTCAAAACAGCCAATAGACATATATATATATATATATATATATATATATATATATATATATATATATATATATATATATATTCACGGTCGATGGTAACTTAGACGTTTAAGGAAAACTATTCATAGGATCGTTCTGAAAATTATATAACAACTTTGATTTTTCAAATGAGGCACCCTTTATATTATCAATTTATTAGATTCTCTATCACCTTTTAGTAATTTTTTCATAAGATACCCATACCTATCTCTAACAGTTTCCAGTGAATTAATTATTTTTCTTTTGTTTTTGTTCAAAACAGAGCTCCAATCAATAGCCCATTACTCTGAATTTTTGAATTGTGAAACGATGAAATTCCAGTAATAGCTTTAAAAAGACTTCTTTCTTAGTTATAATGAAGATTTTCTTTTTATGTTATACAGGGTCGCTCAAAACTCTTGATCTTTCCATCAGATACATAAAGAACCAAAATTGCGTTCTTCCAAATGGAACACCCTATATTTTAGTATTTCTTTAGAGAGAGAATCAAAATACCTTTGAAATTATAAATCATGTTTCTATACCTAAATGGCCAGGTTTTCAAAATATTAGCAACTATCTATTAAAGTGAATTATTTCTAGCATTTTCATAGTAGGAATTTACTGGTTACCATGGTGATAAAACACAATTATTATTTAACAAATATTATTTGAGGTATTCCTTGGAATAATTTATCCGAAATGCAAAGATTTCAAGAAAAAAGTGTATTCAACACCAGTACAAAGTCAAGATGAACTGCAGCAACGCGTAATTAAATGCATTGATGAGATAGATACACGTGAAATAAGGAAAGCTATTTTATTGGTGGAAAAGCGTATTCTTAGATGTTTGGAAAGAAACGGTTGTCATTTTGAGAGTGTATTATAAATGTTTAATTGTTATATTTCTTCACTAATTATTCTTAAAACCTCTATCTTTATCACTTGGTTATTGATTAATAATTAGATATTATACTATTTTTATAAAGTCTTTTGCGTAAATCTAACGAAAGATCACAAAAAACATATGTTTATCGTTGAACTGGATTCATTTTCTCAATATCAGTCAATCATAGTTATTGCTAATTATTTTATCTTGAAATTGAGTTCAGGTTCTGATGAATCTACTTACTCATTACTGTTTTGCCAATACTGAGTATGATAACTATGAAAGTTTATTATTATTTTTAAATTAATTTACACGGTAAACCAATAGTCTCTGCAGTCTACTTATCATCCCAAACATAAGTAACGATACTGTTTCGTAAATCAACATTTTGAATTAGCTCCTTAGAATCATAAAATTACTTATTTGTTTTGTGAATAGGTTTATTTTTATTGTTTTTTGTACTTTGTGGGTATCTTGCATAAAACTTTCTGGATGTTTTTGCAATAATTTGATCACACTCAACGAACTCTTATTCTTCCTCACGATAATTACTTGTCAAACTTTCCATCACCATGGTAACCAGCAAATACCTACTATAAAAACGCTAGAAATAATTCTCTTTAATAGATAGTTGCTTATATTTTGAAAACCTGACCATTTTGGTATAGGAACATGATATATCATTTCAAAGGTATTTTGATTCTCTATCTGAAGAAATAATAAAATATAGGGTGTTCTATTTAAAAAACGCATTTTTGGGTTTTTATAGATCTGATGGAAAGATCAAGAATTTTGAGCGACCCTGTAAAATATAAAAAGCAAATCTTCAATAATAACTAAGAAAGAAGTCTTTCTAAAGCTATTACTGGAATTTCATCGTTTCACAATTCTAAAATTCAGAGTAATGGGCTATTGATTGGAGCTCTGTTTTGAACAAAACAAAAGAAAATTAATTAATTCACTGGAAACAGTTAGAGATAGGTATGGGTATCTTATGAAAAAATAACCAGAAGGTGATAGAGAATCTAATAAATTAATAATATATAGAGTATCTCATTTAAAAAATCAAAGTTGTTAATACTTTTTGATATAAGTGGCAACGTCGCAAGGCAGAAAATATTTTCAGTCTATAGATCCCTAGGCCTAGAATAGTTTTCCTTAAACGTCTAAGGTACCATCGACCGTGAATCACCCTATATATATAATAATTTATCTGGTAGAACAACCGTCTAGTTAAGATATATATATAGCCATTAGCATGGAATTATTTGGGCACAGGCATAAGACATACTGTTCAAATGAGCAACATTTCAAACGAAAGTGACCGTTGCAAACTTCCGCCTTGCATGCGGAGAACAATTTTCGCTTAATGCAATCGGTCTATTGTTTTCAAGTTTGGAAAAACCCTGCATTTTTAATTTAAGAATTTGATGCCAATATTCAACTACGGATTCTTGAACATTTAAATGTAACTCTTTATAGTTCAGGTTTGCGTGTTTTCTCCACTCACTATCTAGATTTTGTGGATTAACGTTATCTTTTAGAAATGGAAACCTTTTGAAAACTGTTGCGAGCGACTTTATTTTGAAAGATTGAGCTTTTATTGGATCAACAATTTCAATAAAATCAAAAAGTTCGTCATTGAATGTGAAACGCTTCTTGATATCCGGCAATAGCTCTATTTCAAAATTCGAGCAGTTTGTTAAAAACATTTCCGATTCAGCAGGACTACAAACAGCCTGAATTTCAGCGGCTTGAACAAACCATTCTGGGTTTCGATGGTTTATTTTAATCACATTATTTTTTACCATAATCAAACTTGAAAAAATTGCATACAAACGTTTTTAAATGGCTTTTAACTTCTGGCTGAAGCTTATACAAAGATCTGGTGTGTCCATTCACACGACTTTCCTACCGCTCGCAGGCAAATTCCAGTGAATAATAATAGCGGTAGTAAAGTAAAAATAGTCTGGTCAAATCGTGCAACCCTCATTTTTTTTCAGAATGTCAAGACAAACAACAATGGTCATGCAACATTTTTTCGCAAGATGAAACGTTTAGCCAGAATCTGAAGAAACATGTGGAAAATATGAAATTTCATTCAAGCATAACTTTTTTTTGTGCTTTTTCTCAGAGATGGCGTTGTATGTGGGTGGTAAAGGGCTCTCAGACGAATACTTGAGGCAAGTTTAATCAAAATCCTTAGAGCCGTTTTTGAGCTACAGTCTTGAGCAACTCACGTTTTTTTGGCTATAGCTCAGCACCCACTGTATACAGGATTCTCATTCAGTGCCACCGGCGAGTGGTATTGGTACCAAACAAAATAAAAAAGAAAGCAACAAAATACACCAATCCGTTCCCGAGATAATGCTGTCAGAGACAGACAGATAGACAGACCAATGTCAGAAAATATGTTTATTAGACTTAAAAAACTCTGAAACGTCAACATTGGTAAAAATCTCAATACCGAAAATTTCACACGATTACAATACTTTCCTTATACAGCTACTATAGTAGCGTAGGAAAGTAAAAATGTAGATTCACTTTGGAATAGTTTGTTAAAATCATCCAATATTTCCAAAGTGTTGCTCATAAAATATAAGTATAATTTGGTAAATTTATTGGACATGGCGGAGAGCATAGACTCTGTAGTTTTAGATGGATCTGAAAGTATATTTTCGGTTAAATAAGCTTGTAGAGCATCGTATTGTTCATGTTTTCTCTGGTATTTTTCTAACACACGGTCGATACAGGCCTTAAGAGAGAGCCATCTTGTGTTGGCTGATAACAAAATCTTGTGTGTCAACTTTTAAAAAAACTTGAAATTCCTTAAAAGTTTCTTGGCGACTGAAACTTCGGCTGAAATGCGAACCTAAGTTTCGTAGTAAGTCTTCAACTGAAAGAGGTAACACCAGACAAGCTTTTGAAGCTGATAGATGGATCATGTGGTAAGAATATTTTATACAGACAATAGATGGTAAATCGATTCTTAGGGGTGCGTATACAGATTTATGCTCTCCAAACATGACATTAGTTGTGTCCGAAGTCCGATGAATATCTTACTTAATGGTATATTTGTCGATAAATGACATTTGTTTAAGGATTTGAACAGATCTTCTGCAGTGATATGACTAGTTTGAAATACACCAAAATATCTTTTTTTAACTCTTCAAACGTATTGTTGCGTATGCGGGTTCGCAGATAAGTGAGACTAATTTAGAGTTATTAAATTAACTTTATTTACACTCGAAATAATATAAAATACAACTTAACTTTACTATATTCCCACTAACTTACTCGGACTATTCTATTTATTCACACTGTCTTTTACATTCTCTCTTCATGCCGAGAATTCTCCCATATATATATCCGACAAAGGCTCCAGATCGTTCGAGCGGCTTCTGGTCTTTGATTCGAAAGCCACCACTAGACGTTTCTCGATATTCCTTTGTCAGTATTTTAGGAGTAGATGCCGACTGCTGCCGTCGCTCTCTTTGTCAACGCTGCTTTCGATATTTCCAACCACAGCATAGATCTCGCGCTTTCTTCAAAAGGATGCCGCCACTTTGTAGCCAATACCGGCGGCTGTTCCCCTTGCACGTTACAGTATATAACTGTAAGACCACACTGCTTAACAGTGCTATCATCCATTATTATGGAAAAAAGAATCGTGGCTTAGACAATGTGCAAAAGAGCTAAAATTATCCCCTAAAGCCGCCTTCATAATAGCAGTGGCTTTTGTTATTTTGAGAGAGATATTTTTAGTAATTTGTGAGTCAGGTAATATATTTGTTAGAAAAGGATATAGAGTGTTGGTCAATTTAAATGATAAATTATTGCTCGCAAGAAGTGCAAACAACTTTATCTCAGCTCTTTTAACTGTATTATCACCAGCAATAAACTGCATATTTGGAATCCTTTCATTACTTGATATAAGATATAACCTGCAATAAATTTTTGAGCATTGATGACTACATATGCCTCCATATAACAGTTTTATGAGCATACTTGCTGTTGTGTCTCGTTCACGTTCAGATACTCATGAAATCTCTCGAATAACTTAAATTACAAATATCTTTATTCTCGACTCGAATGACACTGATTAATTATTTTATTGACTGATTAAATTTCTATATAACTCGATTAACAAGGAATAAATATATACAAAGTGTTACTACACATGCCAACTTTGCAAACTTTACAAAATGCTTGTTAATTTATTTATTTATTTAACTAACCATATGAAACTCTGGAATATTTAACCATTTTGAGGAAAATTTACCTCGACCTTTAACACAGCCTCGTTGCTGTGGGATATCTTTCTCTTTGTCATCTGTAGAAGAGGTATGTGAGGTACATATAGTTTTATACTGCAAACTTTCCTCCGAAATGCAGGAAGTCTACAAAAATGTGGAGGAGTGTCAGTGCACTTCCAAAATTAGTAAAAATCTATCAATTTATCACATTTATCAGTGTTGCAATTCGTATTACAATCACCTTCAAAGCCGGTACATTTAATTTTAATAACCATTTATCCATGATGCCTTACGTAATTATGTTTAGATATTTCCGTTGAATTTCACTATTTCTCTAACACTACGCTTCTAAGTACTTACTTACTACTGAAAAGAGAAAAAGAAGAGCAAAATGACTAAAATAATTGGAAGCTAGTCAGAACTGGAAATGTTTGGAAATAAAATAATAATAACGAATAACGACGAATGCTAAATCAAATCTAAATCCCAAAAAAATCCCCGGTAGGCCAGGCACAGAGCAAAGATCTACATATATTATCAATTAGCAACCACAGAACGCTAATAAATATCTACTCTGTAATCATAATCACAGATCACCAAGCTTCTGCTAGACACAGAGCACAAGTTACACCACATAATTCTATATACCTATAATTTGATCCTTGAATTTTTTGTGAAGCTCCCTATGGGGATTGCGAGTTTAGTACGCATGCGCGAATGGGAAGGTTGAGGGAGGTGGCTTGGAGTCACATAAAGGGTGTTCGAGCAGAATTTCAAACCAAACTCAAACCGTCAGAGGCATGCGCATTTTAATTTTAAGAAGACGGAAATTCATATGCGCATGCTCCACAATCACGGAACACAGTTGGACACTGGTCCAAACTACTGCTCGAACACCCTTATAGTATACCACATATGGTATCCATGGTAACAAAATAGGGACATGTCCCTTCTCTTACAAAAAAAGTTCATAACGCATGCGCATATCGCCAGCTATCCCTAGATCTTTGGCTTCATTTTTGCGTAATTTTTTCCACAATGTTCGCGGTATAGAAGTTTAAGTATATGAGTTACACGAACGCAACCATAAAACAATCATATACATGTTCCATAAATTCAAACTAGATTTTTCTGAAAGCTTGAAAGTAGGCTATAACATGCCTGAATTACCCGCTTTTACTCCTACGTGATTTCTTACCCACACCGATGATCCTATTACCCGAAAAGAGGGTAATTACCCGCACATTGGCATCACTGAACTGAACACCATACTACTCTCTGCCTTAGTGTTAGTTAAGAAGCTCTGTAGACAGGAGATTCAACTGTCTATACAAAACCATATGACGCGCTGACTCTGCAAACGAAGGCAGGGTCGTGGCTGAGGTATGTTTTCTCTCGTGGCCTAGTAAAATCGGGTATGCGCGCTACGTTAGTGCGCACGTGTCATTTGCCTTTGATGTATTTTTAAATTCAAATTCATGTCAAGGCAAATCTTATTGTTTGACGTTCCGGTGTTTATAAGTTTTCAACTTTATATCAGTATTTTTGTTAATTGTAATGAATAGTTAATAGTTACTTGCAGAAGTCTCAAAAATATCTTACGTCAAACATATCAAAAAAGGTAGAGCGGCTAAGAAAAAAATATTTATTTGAGATCTGCATATCAAGGACAGATGCTTTGATCCAAATAATTCTGTAACAATATTGAGAGACGGTGTTGAAGAGAAAGAGATTAAGGGCAAATTGAGCGAGAACTACAATACTAGTTTAGAACCTGTTATGAAATGCGCAATAAATACATTTGGATCGTTTTTTTAAATTCGGAATCCCATAAAGACAAGAAACACTACTTAAATATACCTACTTATTCAATATCCTATCCAACGAAACTACGTTTATGAGAGTAGATAATTAATGCAGATTTTATTTCTATAACAATTTTCGTCATATGCGTTATGCTGTCCAAACGATTTTCACATATTGTAATATAAGAAGGTCATTTGCAATCTGTTCCTATTCCGCCCTAACCTATTTACTCTATGTATTCCGCATAATCACCGCTGTACCACATTTCAAGTCACTCCATAGACAAAAAAGTCGCCCACTTTTCAATGATAGTTTTAAAAGTTTTCTGGAGCCTGTTTTATATTGCAGTTCAGCGCGCCTTGTTTCATGTACACACAAGAGTCTAGTTTCAAATATAGCATGCTTTACAAGCAATCATCAATAGACAATGAGGAATGTAATTTTCTAAAAGCTTATGTTGATCTTCACGCATTCTAAAAGCTCAATTATCTAACCTTATTTGAATTTCACTATTCCACTTCACAGAGAGAGGAGACAGAGAATATAGATAAAATATATAGATACGGAGACAGAGAAGACACATGGAGGTGCGCACTTTCGTTATGCGCAAACCCGATTTTTAGGCCACGACCCTGCCGTCGTTCACAGCGTCACCCCCTCCTCAGGTGTTATATCTCCTGTCTATAGAGCTTCTTAGTGTTAGTGTTAATGACATTTAACCATAGACAAACCATTTAACAGAATTAAATGTAAAAATACACGTGCTATTGCTCAGAAAAAGTCAAGGTCATGTACGTCAAAATCAGAAAATTTTCTCGGCTGGCAAACGAAAAACATTCGGAAAGCCAAGAATACTTTTTCACGTCACTGAAAACAGTTTTTATCGTGATCGCGGCATGGTTCTGTTAACAATACTATGAAAGATGTACGGACCTAAGAACGAGTTGAAGAATCGTATTTACAATGCCGCCAAGAATGGTATGTCTTTAGCACTCATCACCCTCCTCAATGAATTATCCAGAGATAAAGCTAGAGAAATACTCAATAAGGTAAAATAGTTTTATAACAACCCTGTGTTCTTTGTTCTCAAAATTTCTTGACAGGTCATTGTTCAGTTTTGGCAACAAGATTGTTTAAAAATAAACCATGATGGAATTCTTTTTCTCTAGAAAATAACAGAAGATGACGGTCAGGAATATACGCCACTTATTGTGGCTGCGAGGAATGGTCATGAAAATGTCGTAAGGATGATTCTTACCTTTAAACCGGACCTTGAAATAGAAGGTACTGTTAAGTTCGATGGTTATGTTATCGAAGGTGCTACAGTACTTTGGTGTGCTGCATGTGCAGGTAAATGAATATATGGTCCAAGTAGCGTGTAGCAGTTACATGATCATGTCATAGGTCACTTGAGCATCTGTAAGGTATTGGTTAGAGCCGGAGCTGATGTGAATCATCCCACGAAAACAAATTCTACCCCTTTACGAGCAGCATGTTTTGATGGAAGATTGGATATTGTCAAATATTTGACATATCATCACGCTGACATTCATATTGCTAACAAGTACAACAATACTTGCCTCATGATAGCATCCTACAAAGGACATTTAGATGTTGTAAGTATAAAGACTGATTCTCTCAAACAAAATGTTATATTATATTTGTCGCAGGTTAGTTTTCTTTTAGAGAATGGTGCCAATCCAAACGAACAAGCTCTCTGTGGTGCAACGGCCCTTCATTTTGCAGCAGAGTGTGGACATGTTGATGTTGCTGAAGAACTTCTCCGTTATGGTGCTAAATTTACCTCTAATGATTCTGGTATGACACCCATTAAAGCTGCTGCAGAACGTACAAGAGGTGATGTGGTAGAGTATTTCCTTCATAGGTCCGAGATAAGTATAGAGGACAGAATTGAAGCACTCGAATTGTTGGGAGCCTCTTATGCCAACGATAAAGAAACCTACGATCTCATTAAAGCTTACAGGTACATGCATCTTGCCATGGAATTGAGGTAAATCACAATGATTTTGTATGTGTCTTATTTATATTTATACATTTAATTTAAATAACAGATACAGTGATCCCGATAATGTTATTAAAAAGAAACTCATCAAACCAGTACCTGCATATGAAAATTGGGTTGAATGTCAGACCCTATCAGAATTGGAAGCGATTCAGGGTAACAGTAATAGTATTCACATGGAAGCTTTAACTATTAGAGAAAGGGTTCTGGGTGTACAAAATCCAGAAGTTCCACATCCTATCATCTATAGAGGTGCTGTATTTGCTGATAATGCAAGATTTGATAGGTACAAACTCAATTTTAAAATATTACATGTGCATCTTTATTCTTTTTTATTCTAGATGTTTGGAATTGTGGCTGCATGCTCTCAAACTGAGACAGAAAAATTATGTGTCTGTCGTTAAAGATTTGTTACGTTTCGCGCAGGTCTTTTCACAAATGTTGCACGTCGGAGTTCGTGTCACTCATAGCCATGTTATCGAAGTTGTAGCAGCAGCGGTCTTGGAACTGGAGAGGAATGGTAAGAAACTTGCCAGACCTGGACCGAAGGATGATCCCGATACTGTGATGGTGAGTACTTCAGAATAATTAGATATTCGTATTTTGAGTTGATTATTATTAATTCATCCTGGTCACTGTCATAAATACATTTTGCTTACAAAGTATTTAATATCATCATATCCAATAATAGAGTGTCCGATAAATTTTAGACCTAAATAGAAATTTCGTTACGTTCAGCTATCAACACGTTGAAGTAAACAACAAAATAAAATACAGCTGCTATGAAAGTAACCAAAGCACCCTTACCACTCACTTGGTTGATTAGGGGAAAGCTATAATTAGAAATCATCTGATTGGGCAGACAGTCTAGTTACAAATATTTTCTTTCCCAATTGAGAGGAATCAAACACCCAACAGGGCGTGTACTTACTCGTTTAAGTACTAGTTGTATATGTCATAAGAGTTTGAAATTTATTATACGCTCATTCATTTCTAGGAGGAGACAGAAAATAATCTCACAACTTCATTGTATCTGCTCACAATTTTAACAAAACTCATGAAACAATGTTCAGAAGAAGAGAAATTCAATATTGGTCGAATGGTTTTCACATTAAATCAATTGCAAATGACAATGCGAGATGGTCAGACTTTGTTACATCTTGCTTGCAATTCGGATACGCCAGTGGATGATTTTCACACTATTGATATATGCAAGTGAGTCATTTAATTATTATTGCAAAAACAATATGCCTTAAGTGAATTATCTCGCCTTTTGTAGATTTCCTTGCGCTGAGACGGCAAAACTTCTCATCAAATGTGGTGCTGATGTTAATGCCATGGACTGTGATCGTAATACTCCGCTTCACATCATTGTTAATTATCGTAAAGCTGTCAATGATTTCTCCACTCTGCACTCAATCATTACGGATCTAATGGAAGCTGGTGCTCATGTTGATTCTGTAAATGAACGAGGCGAAACACCATTAGAAGCAGCTGCTACAGGTAGTAAGTTGTTAACCTATTTTATTAAATGATGACGTTCTGTCGCATTGTGACGTTGGGGATTAATTATATATTATATGATTATCGAAGAAAAAATTGAGGTAGATGTTGGGTTTTTGTGTTTAGTTTGCTTTGTAATATTATTTGTTGGTGTTTTTCAGTGAATTTTTTATTTTCATACAAGCTTTATTTTTTAATTTAGGGTTGAGCATATACACGGTGTACAAAATACTAAATAATACGTAATAAATACTTCATTTTTCAAATTAAAGAAATTTTGGAATAATACAATAAGAAAAATAACTGGGAAATAAATAATTTAATCCATACTTTATGTACACAGTGTATATGGATTTAAGCATATATCTTTAGAGTTTACATAGATACCGAACTGAATATCTGAATAATACTCAATATTTGCTAAGCAACAACAAATTTCAGTTATACCATATTTCTCCAGTTTCAAACAATAGAATATGATGATATTTTTTATTCCATCACCAAGCAAAATATTACTAAAAATATATCTTCAATGAGACAAGAGCCGTCTAGTAAATCTTCCTGTAACAGTGACAAAAGCAGTCAAAATAAGCGAAAAATGTATTGACGTAAAAATGTTATATTGGAATTATAAAAAAAAGAACAGGAAAAATATTAGTGGTGATTTGGTTTAGAAATAGTAGAAGCATGCATCAAGAAGTATGAGAATTTCTCATAATAATCATCAGCCGAATCGACAAATATCACGTCTACTATCTCCGAAAGGTATAGCAGCTCAAGATAATAATATCACAGAATGAGTTGTTATTTATTGTGAGAAAAATGTTCATTTGTCGACTCACCAACACGCGATGATTATTGGAAGTTTTCTTGAAGGAAATAATAAGAAACAACAAAAAAATCGGAAACTCAAAATTGTTGGAAAAATCAAATACGCAATTTACACTTACGTCTACGTACAAGATTTCATATTGATATCTTTGGAAACTCCAGAGACGTTTTTGCTTGGTTCCATACAAATACTTAGGGTCAGTTTTATAAAGGACATTTCAACCGTCGGTTGGTTTAGTCAACCGCTGGTTAAAGCAAAATCTACCGTTGAAATGTATGAAAAACTGTCAGTTGCTGTCTTTTCAACCTTGGGTTGAAGGTTTATAATACAGAAAGTCACGGTTGACCTACGGTTTTAACCTTCGGTCAACCGCACATTATAAAACCGGCCCTTAACCCTTTAGAATTGATAATGGGGGCCAAGCAGATCTATTTTTTGTTCTTTCATCAGGCTTTAAAATTTTTGAAACACTACAATTGATATTGGAGATCTAATTGCGCGGTAGAGGAAACTCAGCAGATTTAAAAATTTCAATATTTTGTCGTATAAATTTTATGTGACATTTCGTTTATATAGCACAGTATATTGGCCTATACCTATTGTGGTGTTTGTTGCTGTTTTCTGAGAATTGTATAATTATCTGTCAATGTGTTGTGTTTATAAATACTATTTTCGCCCTTTACCATATAAATTGTATCCAAATTTTTGGGAATTTTCGGCCATCTTTCTGGTTCTAAATTAAAAAAATATATCAAGTCGCCTAAATATTTGTTCCGACTATTCCAATTTACTGATTCTGCTTCATAAGAACAGACCGATCTCGACACTTTCTCTCTCTCAATCAGCAGTAAATAGCTGTTGTGTTGCATTAAATTTACTGACAAGCTCATCCACATATTTATTCGCCTCACACATGCACTGTCAATTCGACTATAGATCATGATTGCCCACGCGAAATCCATAAAGCTGCTAAAGGGGAGTAACTGATGATAGAACCTCAAGATTATTTTCTTACCTAGAGATCTTTAAGCTAAAATTACATTATTTTTGTCTTATTTGATATATTTTTTTATTGTTGGTCGACTTCATAATAGAGACAACTTATATCGACGGCGGCGGTATGTTTTTTCTTACTTTTCTATCGCTACTCGAAGTAGCTAAGGAAATATTGGAATCGGGTAAAATTTTCGATTTTGGGTTTTGAACAGTTTTTTACATTTCAGGATCTACTCAGTCTAAAACACATATATTCAGCAATTGATATGCATGTGCTAACATTATCTCGGATTTTGTAGGGTATCGAGCCCTCTCGATGGCTATACGATTCATTGTAAGACTAAAAGGGTATATTTAGTACCAGTCGATCAAATAATTCTTAAAAAAAAATGAGAAAACTTATATCTCGAGTAAAATTTGAGAGCGTTAGGAAGATCTTGATAGTGGATGCACCAGTTTTTTATGGGTATTACCTTGTTTTGCATAGCAAATGTGCACAGATTTTAACAATTATTTTTCTTTCGTACGAAGACCACTGAGAGATAGTCTTTTTGATATCTAATATGTCCATGTCCTTATATGTTGCCAGTATCAGTCTGGTTTAAATCACCCTTTGTTTGTAATTCTTGTACAAATATAATAAGTAATATTCTATCATGTTTATTTTTAATGTTTTTTAGGTGTCGCTGAGATTATACTGAAAACACAAATGAAAATAAGTCTGAAATGCTTAGCGGCCAATGCTGTGAAAAGTCATAAATTGACATATCAAGGAAGAGTACCACTGGCATTGGAGTCCTTTATTGAACTTCATGGCCCTGGCATAAGGAAAGCCTAGTCGAATCTCTATTATTAAGCGAATTAAATATTGTATGATATTGTATATTGTTATTTGCTTTTACTATATGTGTTCATTGAATAATGAAAATATATTTATATGATCTGAAGTTTTATTGTAATATGTTCAATATACGAGAGGGAAGCCCACGACTTCAAATTTAATGTATGGTTCCAACTTACTGTGAATGTAAAAAAACCAAGGCTTATCGCTTTTGGTTGCTATATTGATATTATTGTTATTATTATTACACGATTCGAATAATACGCCAATTTGTCATAGCTCATTGGTTCATAATCAAAGGCACACTTCAGATATATATTTTTTCGAGTAAGTAGGTGGAAAAACCTGCAAAAGGCGCAAGTGGAAGCGCATTGGTAGTGTGGGATTTTCTGCTGTTATAAAGCGGACGACCGCGCTAAAAACCCACCTACAAGGCCACGAACCTCAGGCGGAACCGCTTTCACATTAGATACTCAACCTGTTGGATTGCCTTCTTCCTCACCACCATTTCCGAACATTGCACGGGTCTGCTAGACAACAGTCTCTCCTCAAGACCATCTCAACAAAAGAGGTGATGACGTCCAGCCTGACCTCGCCTAAAAGCATCGCCCCTATGATGTTCTTCAGCCCCACTATTAAGTGCCAGGAGTTCATCAGTGATCTTGTCGCACACAAAGAACGCATTACACGTATCGTCCACCTCTGCTCCGCTATAATGGCAGTGAGGATTTACCACTTCTCCCATCCGGTGCAAGTAGGCTCGGAAATACACGTGGCCCGTCAGAAACTGAGGGAGGTAGAAGTTCACCTCTCCGTGTTTCCGTTTCACCCACGGACCCAGTTCTTTTATTAGTCCGTACACCGAGCTGTAGATACCTTCTCCCATCTGCGCTGCCATTGTATCAGGGTGTCTGAGCGAACTACCTCCGAAGCCGCAACTCTTCCTATTTCAGCACTATGCTGATATATTTGACTGCGTTCCTATTATAACACTTCAGATATTAGATACCTATTTTTTATGATATGCTTAATTGTTTTGTACTTCTTTCTTTACTATTCCTACAAATAAAACTGCATTTCTCATACATGAAAAAAGTCATGACTTAATTTTTGATAATGTATTTTATTTCAATTTATCGGAGTTTATGTTTTTGTTTAAAACTTTATTTTGGCTGCTTAGCACATAATTGTTATGACCCTCTCTTCAAGATACAATATATTTTTCTGTATCCTCTATTCTCTGCATAGAATTTTGTCTCCAAATACTCTGATTGTAGTTGCCAATAAATAAATTAATACATGTGACGTAAAAGCGGACATGACTGGTTTCTACTATTCTGTTAGGTGGTACCTAATTTAACATTTTTTATATTTCCGACCATCTGAAGATTGCTTTAGATATTGTAAATTTAAATAACTACAACATTCAATTGTTCACTAGTCAACGCCCCAACAGAATTTTATACAAATACCTTCTTTTGACCCGTCATAATCTATATAGTCTGTGCAAACGCGTCTGCTTCATCATTTAGGGACATTTAAATGACTAGCTTATATATAGGCCTTTGGAATATCACATTTCTTCTGAATTTTGACCGACTTCAGAAAAAGGAGCCGGTAACTTCACTTGTTCACTTTATAGATAAGTGAGTATCGTATGTATGTCCACTTTTTATAAATGAATAGGTTTCTCCATATACCTATATATGCCCAAGATATAAACTAAGATGTGGAAACATCTCCTTTCTTCTCCCCCACATGCTCCATGCACACATCCGCAATAATCACAAGACATAAGTACTAATGCATATAAAAGATTCCGATTATATTATCAGCCAGTTTAGCGGCTTTTGCTATAAAAGCTATAAAAGATCAAATTTTTGCAAAAATAGATGTCTGTATAACTTTTAATACAATTTAGGCGGAAGACGCTATTTTTATTGATTTACTAGCAGTACCCGGCGCGTTGCTGCCATAGCAGTAAGAATTGTAGAGATATATGAAATTTGGAATAAATAGTTATGTTGGTTACTGGCCATGTGCAGTCCAATAGAAAAAAATAATAAATAAAACGAATTTCAGAATATCACTTTAATTATTAATTTATTATCTCAATTTTAAATGACGATTACTTACAAAAATAACTTCCTGCTTTTGTACACTTCAGTAATGCTTTATGGTACACGATCATTTTTTACTTGCTTGATTCTTTTAAATAATTTACTTTTATCACCTATATTTCCACAGTGTTAGATGCAGTAGGTTTAATATTAGTCCCTGTCCCTTACTAGAAGTGCTGCACTCTCGTAGCGAAAGGCCACACTCTTCTCAAGAAAAAGGCTCATTGTTCCAGATAATATAGGTGTTCTTTGGATAATGGTTCTTGACGTGTATGTCATATCTAACACCACACTAAAAAAGCGTATGGAAAAAGTGGTGTTTTCACTATTTTCCTCGCAATTTTCACGACTTTTCTTTCCATATGCCTTAACGAAAATATTGAAACAAAAATTATCCGAATTGATTGAGCCGTTCTCGAGTTTTGCGCTTAGCAACGCATTTGACGATTCATTCTTATATATATAGATAGATAGATTAATAAAATAAGGAAAAAATGGTGTTCTTAGGACTTACAACTTTTAGCTGGAATTTTCTATTTGGAAGTATCCTTTCAATCCCAAATAGTATATAATCATCCTTGCATTCTATTAGACGCTAACATACTTCAAAATATGCAAAAAATCTGTGAAAATACTAAACATAAGTTCACGAAAAAGTGAAGTTGAACGAATTGATGATTGACTTGTGCAGTTATATATTCAACATTCAAGTTTATTTTATGAATTCCATTTCCAAGAATTTTTACTTTAGAAAAAAATAACAACATATTCTAGCAAAACCAATTACTGAATTCAAATTTTCGAAAGCCTGAAGACAAAGTTCGTAAATATCGTATTTTTGCTATAAAGCAAGTACCTTAAGACACTTGAAATTGGACCATTTGGTTTATGCTTTCGATATCGAATATTTAAGAAAATGTTTAGTATCGCAAACGTTTTTAAACGTCAAACATACTGCACAACACAGTCATCAGTTCGTTTAACCACACTTTTTCGCGAACGCATTTTTTTCAAGTTTAATAGAATGCAAGAATGATTAGGTAGGTATACACTATTTGGGATAGGAAATATACATCCAAATCGACAAATCCATCTAAAAAACGTAAGTCCTAAGAACAACATTTTTCCCTTCTTTATTAACAAATCATTAAAAATAGCGTAGACTGTAAAGTTGGTGAAAGGTTGTCAGAGCAGAACACTACCACCAAAATGTTTTATTTGTCGTGTCCACAGCAGTGACTAAGAATCGATTACTAATCAGAAAGTTGATAGGTAATCAGTAAACAATAATGTAACAATAACCTCTGTTTCGTTTTTGCTATTACCCAATTCTATTATGAACATCTATCTTTTCATTTAATACATACCTATTCTTTATATAGCGATATCCTATCTTGATATATTAATATATTGAACAGAAAATAATGTTTCTCCATGTTCAAATTTTCTAGTTGGTATTTGCAATTTTAGATTTTTTTTTCTGACTGATAAACGTGTTTGATTAATGAGCTGAGCGATGCATCAGTCGTGTCCACACGGTATATATCAAAGAATAAAAAACAATTCTTTGGTGTTTATATTCAACTTTTATATGATGATTTCGAGATGGAAGCACAACGAGGGTTGTGTTGACCTAACGTCAAATTTCTGATACATGATTGGTGTACCTGAAAGTTAGACATATACCTAATTACTTACTGATTAGCGATTGGTGATGGTCACACTTCTATGGACACGAACATTGCCAAATTGACAAGTGGCGACAAGAAGTATTACTACGGAAAGTTGTATACAAAGTGTTGAGAATAAACGTTGAAAGCAAAAATTATCTTTTTTTTATACTTATTCTAATATACAGTCGTTGGGGCTGTGAGTTGTCTGTCGGTCACTTCACAATTTTTTTGTACCAAGTTTTATAAGAAAATTTTAATCTTTATTATTCAAAAGCCAAAAGCCATATAGATATACCTACTATCACTCGGAATCCGTTTCTTATTTTATTTGTACATATTCCTATTATCCAAAGATTGTTGGAATTCTATTTTACTGTATTTATGCCTTTTATCATTCATCTAGTGGAAGTCATTACTTTTGTGTACCAAAGTGTGAATAATGATTTATTATCATAGATCATAGTTATTTTCGCAATATTTGCAAACTATCGACAATATCCTGCCTCTGAATAATATTCCTTCTTAAACTTTTCGGTGTTTTAATATGTTGCTTTCTTTTTGGCACTGGAAAAAATGAAATCAGGACTAAGCTTACAAGTTTTCGATTAGGTAAAACTTACATGCTCTCCAAGTTATAAATTGTGCATCTTGTTCGTTGAAGATGTGTTCTTCACTGCTTTTAATCAAGGTATGGCGTAGTAAAGATGTTGATACCGCTTTCTCTAATGAAGACGGAAGATGCTTTGGCAAACCTGCAACATGAGATATTCATAAAAAAATATCAGTGATGTATAATAATTTGATAACATACCAGGTACACTTGCCGCTAGGTTTATACTCTGTTTAGAGCCTTTTGTTATTTTTTGCTGTTCCAGAATTTTAAGGAATCTTCTTGATACCTCAGATACTCTTTTTCCATCTAGACTTTCTGCATAAAAAGTTTTTTAATCAGATATCTTTGCTTTCTATTACATTACCTAATTTAAGCGTGTTTGCAATAATATCTTCCCTATAGCGATGTTTCTTGGTAAAAGAATTTCCAGTAAATATGGCTTCTCGTAAAAAGTACCAGTATCTCAGTGTTTCGCATATATCTTTGATATCATCCAAATCATTGTGAGAAGCATCTAGATATCGTAGTTTTCGAAGTGGTGTTAGAACTTTCAAGGATGTGATGCGATTGTGAGAGATATTTAGAATGGATAATGTTTCCTTAAATTAGAATTAGATTTAAATAGATCTCCCACCCTGTCTTGATAAATTGACATAATAAGCATTATTATTATTTATTTCCTCTCTAGTCTATCTAGTGAAGTAGTAAATCTTGGTATACCTTCCTACTATAAAATTGGGAGATATGCATTACAGACAAGTAGGTAGTTATTTATTGTTTTGTCTATTTCTAGGGAGGAGTCAAGTTTTTAGGCTATATGGCACATTAGTCTCTATTTCACCATAGAAGAACACGTATTCACTCATCAAAATTTGACCGATAAGCACGAAATTATTGCTATGAATAGGGTATTTATTGCGGGTTGCGAAACTTCGTCTTATAGGTATATAGCACAAGAACAAGAGACAAGACAAGATTTGGTATAGATAGATAGACAGATGTATTCATCCTTTCTGCTACATTGTGTAGATCGGACACATTAAAATCAGGAGCACACTGAAAAACTATTACATACATTAAGATATAAATAAAATAATTTAAATAAAAAGATATTAAAATATATTAACCATAAAAATATTTCGGAAAGACTGCAAGTAAAGATTCATCTATTGTGTAGGAACATTTCTCTTCCAAGAATAGCTTTATCTTTTCTTAAAAACGTCAGATGACAGGTTATTCATATTGCTTGGCAACAAATTATAGAGATGAATTTGCAAATTCCATACATTTTTCCCCAAGTCAACTATAAGTCTATTCCTACAGCACCACTCTGCACCACTCATCAAATTCGTTTAGGACTGATTTGACAAGGTTATTTATTTCTTCTGATGTTTTACTCGTATGTAAGTATGATGGATAAGTATCATCTGCGTAAAGGTAGGTATACAGCACCATGACTTATGTTATTAGGTAATTCATTCACATATAATAGAAATATTAATGGTCCAAGAACACTGGCTTGAGGTATCCCAGTTCTTATAAGATAGCTACTTATTCGACATTACCTATATCAGTCTGTTTTACCTGGAAGTATATTTATTAGAGTTATTTTCACGAATGCCCATGCTCTACTTAGATCGAAAAATATTCCCACCACAATATTTCTATTATCAACTAAATTATGTACGTGCTATACAAAGTCACAGTTTGCAGTACCATGAGTAACAAAAGAAAGTTCGCTTCTTTAGTAGCTCTTAGCAGTCGCTGGCAACAACTCTCTAGGTCAAAGATTTGATATGATATGAGCAAGAATGTGCGATTCGTGATTTGTCAAATGGCGGAGCATCATGACGAGCATGGACGTTAGCGGGGCCGGGTGGAATGAATGTAAGGCATACTGCTATTGGTCCCCGATACATGCCAAGTTCAAGATTATATCCTGATACATCTAGTGAGTTCGCGCTCTTGGTGGAATATTCGGGGCGTTAGAAGATGCCGGTGGAAGCTTCTGGATGGAGTGGGTTTGGCTTTATATTTGAAAGGATTTGCTGCGGAGTGCAGTCAGTCCGGTGCAGTAGTTGAATGAGTACGGTGAACACGGTGGAGACCGGTAGTGCAGTGAAGACCGGCGGTACGGTGGAGACCAGCGGTACGGTGGAGATGGAGACCGTTAGTACGGTGGAGACCGGCAGTATGGCGCAGTCGGTCGAGACCGGTGTTACGGTAGAGACCGGCATGGTGATTATGTAAAATTCCGCGACCCAGTCGCTACGGCATTGCAGTCGCGTTGCAGTTGTTAACGGCTAGCTAGTCGCAAAATAAAATCGTATTATGTAAAGCAGTCACTGGCCAGGCAGTCGCTGTCAAATACAGCGCCACTAGCAGCTTGGTAGCAATCAGTGGAACTAAATAATAAAAACAAATACATACGTAATTAACCTATTCGACGGAAATAACCTTAGAGCATGAAATTACCAAGAAGATATCGCATTCGAAGAGCAAGTGAAGTCAAATGAGTACTAAATCAATGGCCGCCAGTAGACGCAACACCATTTTTTTTTCGACTGAGACTCTAGTATCTAAGAGCCTCGCATTTCACCATTGTGTTAAGATAAAAAAATCGTGGTTTTAATTAAAAAATAGCACAAAAAATTAAAATCAAAATGAGCTGTAAACACCAAGGTGAGTGCGAAACTAATGACAGCCGACGAAAAATTGGCTTCACTTTCGTTTCACGGCAGCTATACAGAGCAGCATCTCCTGTCCTGTACGCACGACTTTTCACTACTCTAAGGACATAACATTATCATTTAAATTTTTGTTGAGCTAAAGATGCTTTATTATTACTCTGTGCTAAAGATTCTACAAAATATGGAAACATAATTTCAGGTAAATTAAATATGAAAACCTAATCAAAATAGGTAGGTATATAAATATGCCTATGTACTTATTCAAATAATATTTCTTATAGATTTGTTGGCTATGGTCTGAAATATCCAAAAGATGGGCCTGACGCCGCAGGTTGCTTCGTAAACGACTAATAAGTCTTTCACCTCTTGGAATCTCTAAATCTAGGGCATCTCTCAACATCACAGCGCGAGCTATTTCTTTCATTCCAAAACAACATCCATCAAACAAAGACCGAAGATAAACACAAAAACTAAATAACACAAGTAAAGACAAAATCCCAAATCTGCACAGATTATAAAAGTTAGGGTCATCTGAATCTGTCATATAGCGATAGTCGCAAATTGTTTGGCTACACAGTCGCAATTACGTAATACGATATCTTGACGCTCTATACAGAATTCAATGTAATTATAGCTCACCAGTCGTTCGGTAGAGGCAGCAATGTTTTCAGTTGCTATTTCCTCGCGGTTGCTATTACTTAATACCAAAATTGATGATTGACAGCGACGATCGCAAAATTTTCGGCAGTCGCGTTGCGGTTGCAAGTTACATAATCACCCTGCGGGAGTACGGTGCAGTCCGGCAGTCCGGTGTAGTTGGGTTCCTGGTAGGGCGGCCGCCAACAACATAAATAAATAAAGCTCAGTTTGAATACGGTTGTAAATAGTGTAAATAATAAATAGAAATTGTACATAGTGGTCGATAGTGTAGTGTAAGATATGTAAACACTGTAAATAAATGAGCATGAAGATAAAAAATTCCCAGTAATTTCTATATGCCCGTTATACTATCCGAACACATTTTCTTTTCTCTTAGTACTTACTGATATTGCCTGTATTGTCCTAGGGTCAATGCATAGAGGAACTCCTTCTGACAGCTCTTGCTTTTCGATGTGTAACTCTTCCAAATTGCTTAAGGCTTCAAGCCCCTCTAGGACACTTATTCTATTGTTTCCAATATACAGTTTCTTCAGTTTCGTTAACCTTTGTAAATTCTCTAATTTACTGATAAGATTTTGTTGTAGATATAGACTTGTCAAATTTGGAAAACCATTTAAATTGTCTATATTCTCTACATTATTTTTAAATAAATAAATCACGATGGTATTTTTCGATGAAGACAATTTGGGCTGAAATAAAAGTGAACTGATTAATTTTATAACTAATACGGGTTATCTGAATGAATACAATTTCTTTTAAATACTTCTCTTCCAGATATAGATGCGAACATTTAGGGATTTTTTTCATCTTTTTCTTAACTTCTGCCTGTGAGGTAGATTTTGAGTTATTTGTTGCAACTTGCATTATCTAGCTTTGGAAATGTAAAATTATTAAGAAGTTAATCTCTGATTCGTTTTATAGAAATGTCAGAAAACACTTAGCAACAGAAGTTTGATCAATAGATGGTTGTCTCTGTCAATAGTTATTATAGAAACAGGAAAACAGGTAGGTCTACCTATTGATCTAGGGCCCCTAAGTGGCACCAGGTTGCTGATGTCTAATTTGTTGACGAATGTTTCAGTTATAATAGCGTTCATGTATGCTTCATGTTCAGGCTATTTATTATTTATTTAAAGTAAGAGAGCAATCGATCTTGCGTTACATTTTTCGATATCTTCTTAGGTAGGAATTACGTTACCGAGCCATTTTACCCTATTTTGCATCAGATCTTTGCACTCTTCTAGAAGATGGTGTTCAGATTAGTTCTCCTTTACACAGAATCTGCAGGTATCATTACCCTTGTCCATTTTTGAAGGTCAGCATTGACTGGGTGGTGATCCCAACTTGCTCTCTTTGGTCCGGCTATCTATAGATCAATACATCTATACATATACCTTTATATAAAATTGTAACAGGCCAATGTCTGTACATTAAAGTTATTTAAGAAAAAATAATATGAGGGATCTATATTAGAGCAACAGAAGCCAAAACAACAGTTTTTAGAATTTTTGTCTGTATGTATGTTTGTACGCGCATCACGCAAAAACTACTGCATGAACTGAATGCAGTTTTCACGGATGTATTATACTAAAGGTCTAACTTAAAATATAGGCTACAATGTCTGTCTTTCTGCATGTTTGTACACGCATCACGCAAATACGACTACATGAAATTGAATGCAGTTTTCACAGATATATTACTAGAGGTCTAACTTAAAATATAGGTTCCATTTCACTGCGTCTATTTGTCTTTCTGTATAAACATACAGTGAGCAAACGCACACGCATCACGCAAAAACTACCGCATGGAATTGAATGCAATTTTCCCAGCGCACGATGTCGCGAGAAAAAGCTGGTTTAAAATAAGAATATGTAATGTGTTCGAACACTTGCCGGAAAAGGAGCATGAACTCTTTTCATTGGCCCTGAACCTTTCTGTGGTAAATGTACCTAGAAGAAAGAGTTTCAGGAGAAGGAAAAAACCGAAAGAGAAACACTCTGGCGGAATCTTCCTGAGTTGGATCATTCCAAAAAGTTTCTTGGTAGCTTTAATACTGCAAGATCTAAGAAGTATCTGGATTTTAGCAAGAATATGCCACCTCACTGGATTTCTTACTGGGCACTGTCGCCTCAGGAAGCAACTAACGATAATGGGTCCAGATGAGTGCAGATTTTGTGGGGAGGAGGAAACTCCGGTGACAGACATATTGCTAGCCAACGTAAAAAATGCGTTGGAGAAGAAACATGCAGAAATGAGAAAGTAGCCTCCTTGAAGCCATTCCAGATTCTGGATTTCATTAGAACCCTGGAACTGGAGGGCGAGCTGTAGACTACGCAATGGCGAGAACAGCTCTGATGGGGGCACAATAGACCTCAAGGTAATCTACAATCTACAATGTGTTCGAAAAACTACATCTTCTCATTATATGTACCTACCTATATCGATTTTGATTCATGACATATACCTACTAATAAAGAATTATCGTTGAACAGTAGCTATGAGTTTTCTCGACAAATAGACAACACAGAACATTTTTGTTGAATTTTAGAAAACTTTTTAGCGTTATTTGGAGATGACTGGAAATCTTTCAACATCTTGCATTGTCCATTAAAGCTTTGTTAGAAAATGTTTGCCCTGAGGATGATATATTTGGTTTTCTCTATAATAAAACAATCAATTAAGTCAAAAGCAATGTTATTTAACACACAAATTAAACTACACTGTACAAATTAGTATTTCATCATATACATTACTTATTTTTTATAACAAGGTGAATTTTACACTGGACCAATTATTAGTACCTACTTGATTGCAATTACAAATTACAAAAAAAGAGGGAGAGGCTTCGGAAGTATGCCGACACAATGTTTTAATTTATATTATATTTGTAAAGAATATTTAATATTGCTCAAATGTGACTATTCTAAATATATAATATTGATATGACTCCTGAAATGTGCTTGTGCTTGCGACATTTGCTCATCAAAAACGTAAAAAGAAGCCAATTATAATTCATGTCATTGATAGGCTTTTAAAATTTCCTATTTCAACAATAATACTGTAAAACTTTTATCACCCAAATGTATATACTTACCCACTGAACTATTAGCGATTAGCAAAATTTTTGTTATTTATTTTTTGAATCGGCACAATTTATTTGTGAAATTAATTTAATAGGCAAAAATGATGAAAAATCAAATTAGTGTATTGCATGAAAATTTCTAAAATTTAGAATCTAAATGTTATTTTATATAATATATTGGGTGGAATAACTTAAAATTGTACCTTGCTTCTTCGGAATACCAATATTCAAGTAAAATATACCTAGGTATATTAGGCTTTAATGACTAGCAAATCTACAAATCAATAATAATGTTTTACAAAAGATCTATTAGTTAAGGCAGTAGAGAGACTGGTAGGTTTCAACTCGTTCACCAGTCACATAATTTATTTTAAGTTTCTAGATTGAGTAGAAGAAAGTACCAACTGGTGTGTTCCCTGTGGATCAAACAAAAGCTAACTCTGCCTTTTGGTAGTATTGTAACGTAAAATGTCTATATTTCCTTTATTATTTTCCTGCTTTTTCTACCAATAAACGCCATTATTTTATAAAATATTAGTATTATTATTTGTCAGTTGATAACTTGTGGCTAATTACTTGCTGGTCGCTTAGACCTTTTAAATGTATTTTAATATTTTTTAATTTCAAGGACCCACGTATTACGGTAGAAATTACACTGGCGCTTGTTCACCAGAGACTAATTTTATTTTTATTTAGTTTATTTGTCAGCTGATAATCCGTTAGAGGCTTTTGCTGTAAAAGCCCTAAAAATTGAATGTTTTTGGAAGGATCTTCTCAATCCCAGATATATAATCATTGCATTCTATTAAACAATAACATCCTTCAAAATTAGCACAAATATGCATAAGAATAGTAAATGTTAAGTTCGCGAAAAAGTCAGGTTAAACGACTTGATGATTGACTAAGCAGTATATTCAACATTCAAGCGCTGTTAATATTAGATACATAAAATCTGACCACTTGGTTTATGCTTTCGTTATCGAATATTAAAAAAAAAATCAATATCGCAAACGTTATATTGGCAGTTTTGGCAACATTGGAATTGACAGTTTTTAAAAGTCAAAAACACTAACATACTGCACAAGTCAATCATCAATTCGTTTAACCTTATTTTTTCGCGATCTTATGTTTACTATTTTTACGCATATTTCTGCTAATTTTGAAGGATCTTAGTGTTTAATCGAATGCAGGGATGATTATATACTATTTGGGAGAAAATAGATACATTCAAATCGAACATTCCAGCTAGAAGATGTAAGTCTTAAGAACACCATTTTTCCCTTTTTTAGCAAATCAATTTTATTAAAAGTTATGCTAACATCAATGACCTATTAACAGAGATAGACGGAACTGTAAACAATATATTGTGTTGACATCATCCCTTGTTCGGCCACGCCTCATCGCATATCAGCTTTCTCCCCATTATTTAAATACTTGGTGTTTTGGTTGTTTTTGAATATTCTAATATATTCTTTGGTTTCAAAACTTGAAAAAATAAGTAGGGGTTGCAAAATGTGCAATAAAATAGAATCCACGAACTCAGAAGTAACTTTTCATCGGTAAGTAGCCCGTCTAAATTAAAACTTGTTAACTTATATATTTGAATTTTGAAAGAAAATTATTGACATATAAACGTCGGGCATGGGCGTAGTAAAGAAATTATTACCTAATCATTGTTATTTCATTAAAGAGATTTTTATAGTATTTGCGCTTTTCAAATCCTAGACTTTAAAAAAGAATTATACACACCTATTTAATAATATTGCTGAAACATGCAACTTTCGGACATTGACTTTTTTTCTCCAGGCTCGAGATTTATTTTGTGGTATTAATTATTCCGACGTATAGCAAATGAAACCTAAAAAAACGAGACACCACTGGTGTCATATTTTCTATGCGAAGAAAACGAGTGCAGTGAGGCGGGGTTTAGTTAAAACTATTGTATCCCCCCTCCTGACCGCTTCCACAGCTCACCCCCCTGGCCCACTAAGATGTTGTCAACAAACAAAACGTATTTTATCGATGCAGTGTTACTATCTTTGTTAATAGGTCATTGGCTAGCATAAATCAATTATTGCAAACATTTGATTTTTCGGTATTTTATAGCTAAAGCCGCTAAACTAGACTATTACCAAAACAAAAAACAAATTTGATTCTATTCTAAGTAAGGATGAAATGCGATTATCCAGATTGTTCTGATTTTTTTTTTAATTTCAAACATTCAATTGAGTTATTTTCATCCTATCGATCAAAATAAAAAAAATCAACTCCATTTTATGTAATTCAATTGTCAGCTATGAACAATAGTGCGAATTTTCCGACTTCACATTGAATTAGCTCCGATTTTTTTTAAGGAAAACATTCCCAAGACCATAATAAACAAAAAAAAGAAGGGACTCCGCAAATCCTGACTTAAAACCTTGAAATAATACAAAAATCTCATAGAAAACAGAACTTTCAATTTTTACTAAATTTTCCTAATTTCCAGGCAACTTATCAAATTTGCCATTTCCTAATAAACTTACCTTTTCCAATACGAAGATTTGTTTTAAATAACACAATCGGGCAAGCCGGTCTAACGTGATACTTTTACGAACGAACATCATTTCGTGATTGAATATCGATCGCACCATAAGTTATTAAAAGTGGTGATTGATCATTCTTACATTCGCGAAATGACTTGAAGGGTACTTAACGAGTATAGTAAGTATAAAAAGGTTTTTTCAATTCATTTTTAAACAGTTGGTTTTGCTTACCAAGCGAAACTCGGTACCTCATATATTTCTGCTTAGAAATACTTCCATTACACTATTTTCTCCAAGTATACAGTTGAAGCTTAGTTTTGATGTTTAGACGGTTATTTTTCATTGAACAGTGGAAAATAAAGATTATTTCTATTAGTGTAAAATGAGATATAGGTACCTACTTTTTTCGAATATGTTTGTGATATCAAGGACAGTTTTTACATTGTTTTTTGAGCAAATGCCCCTTAAACGATCGACATACCCCACACAAGCGGAAGTATACAAAAATAAAAACATATACAAAAGCTTATTTCATAATTTTGTTTCTTTTATCAAGACTATCTACAACCCTAACATGAATTCCCTCTCTGACTCTCTTTCGTTCCCTTTATTCGACATCCTTTGATGCCAGAGATCAAGCTACACAAAAACTATTATTCAATATGGTACAGGAAATTTGAGAATTAGAAGACAAATATACAATTTTTAAAATAATTGACAATGATTAAGTATTTTTGAAATTATGTTAGTGCACGCTTATCTCAAAGTAATATGAAAATTGGAAATGTTTAAATAGACTGACATACACTTCTATAATACGTGTGATAAGGAAGGAAGCTTCATTTTCTTAAAGCATAAGCAAATATTTGTAGAAATTGTGATAAATATATATGTTCTTATTTACATTTTGATTCAATCCTTAAAACATAATAAAACTATATTCTATAAAATTCTACTTTCATAAGCAATCTGTCTTATCTTTTTATTGGATATCTTGGAAATACTCGTATTCTCACCATGAAAATATAAACAAAGTATTAATGTACGCTAATGTAAAATAGCTATCCAATTTTATCACACTTATAATATAGAAAGTTAAATAAAATGATAATTTGAAATAAAAGTACTACCTATGGATGAATTTGAAGGGTAGTGTGTGGAAGATATTACCTATAGTAATCTCTATACATCACTAAAATAACAATAAACGGTGTTATCATATCACTTATATAATGTGATCAAATAAACAAAACCACCTACAATCAATTACCATAAATGCCAATTCAAGCTCTTGAGATTTCGTCAACAGCACAGTTCAGTCTTGTTGAGAAATAAACGCTAAAAAGTTCAAAATTATCATCGTTTATGATTGTTTATAGTGCGTAATTCTTTCAGGAATCTGCTTGAATTGTCATCCATATAGTAGGTATTTGCTATAATAAAAATTTTAAAATATGATCGGTGAATATTAGGTATTGATAATTTATCAATAATATTTGCTGTGATATTACTGAAATTCTGAAATTTCTGCACCGCTTAGCATTTTGTCGAAAAGATACGGTATCACAAAAAATTAGGGCCTCCATTAATTTGACTAATTTTCTTTAATGTTGTTCATTTTCCGGTTTTTAAGGCACATAAATTTTACATGACCGCATCTTTTTGTCAGAAAGCTCTCCACTAAGATTTCATTTGTTTTTTTTGTAAATCAGCCTTATATTTCCACACATTTAGCACATAAATGTCAGTGAAGATAGGAAAAAAGTTAGAGAACTAGGCCCCAATCATAGGTCAGCCGTCATACTGTCCAGATTTGCGTGCCATCGGTGGTATTACCGATACTCATAATTGACTTCAAGGTTCGCATTCACCGACATTGTGACCGATTTTAGATGATCTGTCCACCAGTTGCAAGTGATAATCTGTATTGACTACCAAGTCGGCTACACAGCCTCTAATGCCGGAACTGTAACGTGTCAATGAGGTTAGGTGTGAATTGGGCATTCCTCCAATATACAAGCCATAGTCTGGTGATAGCAGAGCCCCATCCAAAGGAGGAGATGTTTCGACGGACTGTCGAGTAACTGCTGGACTATTGTCGACGATCAATAAACCAGAGGATCCATCCCTGCAAAATTGACAAAAAAAAGGAATATCATTCATTTATTACAAATTATGGAGATAATATATGTACAGGATGATTCTAAAATTGAGGTAGGAAAAATGGCTGATTTTCCACAATATTTGATGATGAAGGGCTATGTATTTCAGATTCCGAATCATAGAGTTTAAAAAATATTATGAAATACAAATTTGGCATTCTAGTTTTTTAACATGCGCTACAATAATCTGGTTCTTTATTCGCATTTAATGTAAAAGGTGCTGTTATTTCATGTACTTGGTTTATCCCAAAACTAAAATTGCACTTTGCGCAGTTGCTTTTTCCATTAATTGCAACTTTTTTTTAACCTTTTGATAAGTCGTTCCTGAGTCTGAGCCTTTATCGATTTACATACATACAAGTATATAATCGATAAAGGTACTGCTTAAGGGAATCACAGAAGTTGGCTAGAAATTTAGAAAATAATTTAATATAATATTCCCATCGAAAGCAATATTGCCGTTGGTTGTTGGATGATTGCAAATTTTATATAATAATGAAACCAACTTTTCTAGGGAAAGAATAATGAATTTCTACAATAACCAATAACAGCACAGACGCCATAGCCTAGTTTCGATTTTAACATATTTTTGCCTTCATAAACCAAGTTTGCGTTCCATATTAGTACCGGAATATTAATATTTTGTGGATAATTGTGATAGCGCTTTCTTGACATTTTTTTGAAAGCACTTTGCTTTGCACCTAGCGATTTCACATATACGTTTGATTTCCTTTGAATAACCGCCCTCATTTGCAATGAGTACTCCCAGATAGGCGCACTGATTAACGACATGACAATAACCCAGATGTTGAATATCTGGCAGGTTATATGCCCTACAATCAAAGAAAAATTTTTTGCTTTTCATATACACCTATTTTATCATATGTAGTGTAAACGCTCTTTTCATGTGAGATTATTTTATTTGGGTAAAGTTATCCCTTTTAAATTAATCCAATGCTTTTTTTTCACGTTTTTGATCAACATCGCAATCACAGTAAGAAACAGTTTTATAATGTCCGGTTTATCGAAGGTTGAAACTCAACCGAGGCTTAATCGTGACTTTCAGTATTATAAATCTCCAGCCGAAGGTTTAAGTGATAGATGGGTGTCTCTGATGACAGCAGTTGATAATTTATTCAAGTATTTCTATCAGCGCTTCGCCTTCAACCGGCCACACATGATAAATGATCTGACTTACCTGACAGCTTTCACTCGATGCCATTGCCCTTCACTGATTGCAGTACCGTTGTGCACGACCCTAATCTCTTCACCTCTTCCCTCTTCATCACTACCGTTTCTGAATCTCAGGACTAGGGCGGCACTTTCCAACCCTAATGATAGAAAGCCTTGGGCAGTCCAAGCGGCCAGCAACAGACCGTGGTTGGCACCTTTAAAAGGCTTGAAGCGGACATTGAGTACCAGCGGAGATGTTGAAGTGGAAAGGGCTAGTGCTGTAGACTTGTCGTCAAGGCGAAGGTAGCTGTCATGACCAGAGAATGAGGGTGGTCCCCTGGCACAAAGGCGATCGCGATATCCAGGCTTACATCTGCAAAGAAATTAAAGATATCAATTTATGTTTGCAACTGAATATGAAGAAGAATCTATTTCGATTAGTCTGAATTGAAAGACGTCGATTCAAGCTAAGTAGGTTAACATGGTTGCTGAACTCCGGTACATAATGGGAAACATTCAATATTTTTATTTTCGCTTTCATTTTAAAGAATTACATGTAGAATAGACCAAAAGTATATTAAAAAAATCAAATACTTAAAATTATTGCAAAAAATGCGGTTTTAAACTGAGTATTTCAAATTTCGCGCGAAAACGGAGCTACAGTTCCAATGACGTCACTCATGTCTGTCACTCATATTTGTTCGTCGCTCGGAGTTAGTATTATAAAATAGTTAAAATAAATTAATTTCATAGAGAAATGATGTTTACCCTCTCACAAGTATAACCTCAAGCAGGAGGAAATATGAATGACAGACATCGGGACTGAAGGTTTGTTATCGCGCGAGAATTGAAATAGTTTAAAAACCGCATTCTTTTGAAATAAATTATAGTACTTTGATTTTTTAATACGTTTGTGATTCTACAACGGAATTCGTTAACATGAAATCAAAAATAATTATATTGCATGTTGCCTATAAAGAATAATTATTATAATTTTATTACAGTATTCAAAAAAAGTTTTTCTATTAAATTTCTAAATTGCATGAATAAGTGAAATACGGCCTTGTTCATGTTCATTAGAGGCTTGGCCTTTTAATTATCGGCGATTGCTCTTACACCTATTCTGTAGATGTGCTTGAACAAACCATGGTTGCCGAAGTTTCCTCAAGGCGCGTAAGTATCAATGATCTCAGACGTTTGCTCGTGAAAAGGGGATATAGGTAATAGCTATAAGCACGCTTTATTTAATTTCAATCGGGTCAAAATCTCTTTCCTGTCACTACCAACTAGTTGTGTAAGGAACGTATTGTAATCGTGGAAAAGTTTTTGGTAGGTATACAATTTTCAACAAATGCTTATTATTTCTGAGTGAAAAAAATGCATTTTCACCCTTTGGTTTGGATGTATGTCTATTTGGAACAAATTTGTAACATTCTATTTTGTTCAATAAGATTGCTTCTTATATGCATGTGGCCCGATATGAATTGCAGCGCAATAGTCGAATAGAGTGTTTTGCCGAAGATTGTAACTTAGCGCTTAGCTGTAGCGCAGAAACTGCTCTAAGGATTTTGATGTAATTTCTCTCAAGTATTCTCGTAGTAGCCCTTGCTCTGCTTTCTACAGAGTTTTCCTATGAGAAATCTGAAATAAAATAAATTTTCATATTTCCGGTGGAATTTGTTGTGAGAGAAGCAGGAAAATGTTGTGGGTCCAGATTTTTATGTTAATGAGTAATATATACATATATATATATATATTGTGACTACAAGATGAAGCTTCGGATGAAATGCCATCTTGCGACCCGGCTAGCAACTGGCGCAACTCTAAGTTCTGTGTTGATAGTAAAAAATTGGATACTGGCGATAAATATGTTTGGTGTTGAACACCTTACGGCATACCAACGTGCCACTAAGGATGCGTTGGGTCATCCTCAAAGTATTTAATTAGACGCGTATTATTATGGTATGTTTAATTCAATAAATATTTTTTACAAAAAATTGGACCGACTTTATTAGTTGATGCACTGAAAAGTATAAAATAATATTAATTCTATTGGTGCTGTTACTGTGTGCAGTTGCAGTTAGATTGATAACTTTTGGCACCAACTTCACAAGTACCATCACCATCACCAATAGAATTAATATTATTTTATACTTTTCAGTGCATCAACTAATAACGTCGGTCCAATTTTTTGTAAAAAATATTTATTTCACACTTTTGAGTGTACCTTACATTAGTCACCAAAATCGTTGAACGTTCACTAATACCAATGAAGATAGTACTTATCCTATTACCCATGTATAATTCTTTGCTTGTAGTTGTTATTATTATTGAGATCTCAACGCATCGCTGCGGAAATACGCTTGAGTATTTTATATGTTACCATTTTAACACCGATTTAACTCGAAAACCGTAACTCCAAGGAAAAAATGTTCATTATAAATCTTGCTATAAATAATTATATCTTTCATGTAGTATCGGAAAATTTTCAATTTTCGAAAGAAATTACCCTCTCCACATAGCAAAAATACATTATTTAACATCTCGAAAACCGTAAAACTTTTGAAAAAAAATGTTCAATTTAAATGTTTCCGGATATTGTCCTATCTTTAATTATACCAACTCAGTTTTTCGATTTTCGAGAAAAGAAATGGATATGGGACCATTTAACCAATCCTCTTCTTTCAAATGAACCCAAAATCATTAAAATCGGAGCTATATAGAAGGCGCGCACGAGCCAAAAAAAAAGCTGACAGTCGAATTGTATACCTCCTCCGTTTGGGGTTCGTCGGTCAAAAAGAGGATGTTCGAATACAGTCAGGTTAATATCCAGATGTATCTACATGTTGTGCAAATGTACCTACAGGCTTCCTTTCTATATCTTATATCACTTCTATGGGATACCTACTATTCTGGATTGTAGGTTTCAAGATGTCATCACTAAGTATGTAATATGCTAGTTGCCACAATCTATTTTGTATACTACATTGAACATTCAAAAGCTCTTATTCTTCGTCGGCCCTATCCGTTCCGGATGTTGGCTATCATCATGGCTATGCGCGCTTTGTTGGCTGCAGCGCGGAACAGTTCAATAGAAGTCGCGCCAAACCACTTTCGTAAGTTGGCGAGCCAGGAAATTCTTAGGACTCTTCGATAAATCCACAGTTCAAAACTGTTGATCCTTTTTTCTGTCGCTTCGGACAACGTCCAAGCCTCGACTCCATATAGCAGTATTGAAAAAATATAGCATTTTATCATTCTCTTTTTGAGTGTCATGCTGAGATCTCTGCAGCAGAGAAAGTGCTTCATTTCTATAAATGCTGTTCTGGCATTCTCTATTCTACACTTTATTTCTTTGGAGTGGTCCCACGATTCATTGATGTTACATCCAAGGTAGGTAAAACTGTCCACTCTCTCGATAGCTTCGTTTTTACAATACAGCACACAATGTTGATCAGGCGACTTACTTAAAACCATGTAACATGCTCTATAGTGCAAAAAATATAAATATAGAACTATGATCTCGTCAAGCAGAAGAGACTAGTGCGTGACACAGAAACGCGTCTCATATCCACATCATTACTAAGCACAACCTAACAAATGCCCCTACTGTGAACAAAATTTCTTTAAATTACTCACATCATGTTAGAATGCCAGACTCAAGAACACCCCAGAAAAAAAGTTATAAATACCCAATTCGTTAGTCAAGATTACAGAAAATGAAAATTATTGCAGGAACACTTTTAATTATTTTAGAACCATCAATGCATATAACCTCCTGTAGTACAAAATCTAAGTATTGTAACATAAAGCCATGCAATTTTGTGATCGCAAACATCGCTAATGTGGTTATACAGCGACCTTAAATAAACACGACGTTGGCTATAGAAGAGAACAATTCGGCATTTAATTAGGAAGAGAAATAATAATTAGGAATCCGATGTTATCGTAATAACATTTTTGTATTATCATGTCACAGCCCATATTAGTATCGTTTATTTTTCCAATAAATATTGTATAACAACATTAAATTGATGATTGTCTCTAACGAGCGTACTTATTCCATTAATAACACTATTTCAAATTTCAGTAGCTATATAGGGATGGGTGGTAATATGATTTAATGGTATATTGTCATTAGGGCAAATATATCAAGTAAATGTATAGTATAAACTCTACCCTCCCTCAGTGCAACAGGTGAGGATTAAAAACGATTTTGTCAAAAATAGACTAGTTAGGGATGTTTATATCTAATGACTATATTTACAGCAACCCGAGTTTAAATAATTTAAAATAATAGATATTAAAATTGTCACTGGCCTTGTAAGTACCTACTAGATATTCTTCCTGAGAAATTTCAATTATATAAAAATATTTGAATGTGAGAAACAAGCCTGTACCTAAATCCGAAAGCTGAAGCTGCGCTGACAAGAGAGTTACGTATTTTCATACAAAACTAAATTATCTAAATAAATAGTTGTCAATAGTGGAGAAAATAAATTCAACCCTGTAATTAGATTTTCCGTTATAACATGATGTACCTGCGCTGTTTACTCTCTCTAAAATTGTGATGAACTCTTTCGAGAATCCTACCTAATACTCCAAAGATCAGAATAAGCCGATTTAAACAAAGTTTCTACAAAGTTGCTTAGTTTGGGTACTATAGGTACGCTCCCGAAGTTCTTTTGTAAGTGGTACAGAATGGCTCATGCATAAAATTAATAAGTTAACATCTTATGTGAGATATTTTGATATAATTTGCCGATTTGCCTTAGAGGTAATACAAAAATTATGGACACTTATTGTGCGGAAGCTATTGCGAGCATTGTATCCATAGACGAGCGAGATCAATACCACAAAAAATAAAAAAAGAGCAGCATTACAGCTATTGGTTTACCCGTTCGCGAAATAATCTTGTCACATTAACTGAAAGTAACGTTAATATTTTCTTTGCAAACTTTATCAAATGTTATGGGCTAATTACAGAGTTAAATTCAATATCTTACTCAATTCAACCCTACATTAAGAAAATCATATTTTTTTTGTTTGGACTTATAGTTTAAAGTTAATTTACAGGAACGCGAGATTAGAAAACGCACCATTTTTACAGTTTTACACTGTCATCAAGTTATGAGGTACACAAATTGAATAATGAACTAATCTCCAGTTGAGGATTGATTATGAAGTCGGTCCTAATAATGCTATTATGGTTTGAATTAAATTTGACTGGAGTCGATATCAGTATTCTCTATAGAGATGTTCGTGGCGGAAAAAAAATCTTATCGAACTTTTTTATTAAAAAAGCTATTTAATTTATTTCAAATCTTATCAGGTTTAATAATGCGTCAAATGAAATTGGGCTCTAGTGGAAATCACTAGTTCCTATCAAGATATTCGAGACGAGAAACATTTCACAATAATTTTTATTGTAAAAATCGGTGGCTCAGATCATCTTTGCTAGGAAATGAAATTGGTCTGGAGTCGGCATTATTATTATTCTCTGTCGAGATATTTAAGACGAAAAGAAAACTGGAAAATAAAGAAATCTTTCTAAAAACGAGCGATTCCGAAGAAAAATCGGGTTCTTCACAGTAACTTCTCAAATCGATATTTATTTTTTTACATTCAGATCACATACTTTTTCAAATGCTTTTATTACCTTCACTAGTAAAATGTTGAAATTTGAAATACGAATTGAGAACCGATAGCAATACCTACTATGATTTGAGAGTATATATTAATTAAAGCCAAATTTAATTGTTTTATGTGATATTTTCGTCCAATAATACAGAATCCAAAGACTCAATAGCAGGCCTACCTTGTTTATTCTACTTGTTATTTCCTTGTTTATTATCCAAAATATTTGCAATTGTTCACACGTCCACGATCGTTATTTGTTCATTTTTCCAGTAGTAACTTACAAATGTCACCGTCTCCTCCTACTAGATATACGGATTTCTACGTATTTATTTTCAGGCCTGCTTTTTTATAAAATTCACTAAGTCTTCTGATCATATAACTCAGGTCATATAGTTTTCTGCTTTAACAAGCTCATATGTTAGAATTGTTGATGTCGCTAAAACTCTTTTGTTGACAAATTTTAAACAAAGGAGGGGAGAGACCGCATCCCTGACGGACAACTTTTCAGGTTTAAAAAACATTGGTAAAACTTTGTCCGGATTTAATCCTGGTAAAACATTCATTGTACATATTTTTTGTCGCCGAAATAAGTGCTGAAAGAAATGACTTTCGTTTGAAAAAACGTGGTGTGCTTGATTTTTGTTGTGATTTTCTATCACTAAAGGCTATTCACTATGAGAATGTAAACAACACCATATCATTATCTAGGATTTAATTGTTTTTCTCAGTTACTTGACTCCTGGTTTGTGAAATATTATTTTTCTACTTTCTATTCCCTATTGCACGAAAAGCGTGTTTTCATTTTTTTATCAAAGCATGAGCACAGTATTTTATGTTCTCATATTACTTCAAATAATCGCTCATTATTGTGATTGCATGGGTATTTTCGTATAAAAAGGGTCTCTACAAACTGATAAATGCTATGAAGCAATAAAAATGAATAATCAATACCTACAGTAGATCTGTTTAGTAATTTTTATTTTGAATGATCATAGATAATTTGTTTCTAAGAGATAACAATCATAACTTGTCATGATGATCAATCTGGTTTTGTTCTGTTTTGTCATCATACTTTCGGAGAAAAACCTATATTCTACTCAAGACTAATTCTATGTTATCAAATTCAAATACATACCGGCAACTAAAGTAGTCCATTTCAGGAACACATTCCCCTTCATCCCCACAAGGTCTAGCTACACAAGGATGAGGGCAGTTGTCAACATTAGCCCCACCTAGGGCTTCAGCGATAATAGCGGTTGATCGACCATTAATAACAATTTTTTGAACACATCCGACGAATGCAGTATGAACTGGCACCTAGAGAGAAAAAAGCAATATCAATTTCTATATTAATTAATTTATAATTTTCCGTGGGACTGGCAATTTTGATTGCATTTTATTTATATCTCTTTTTATTATACGTATATATATACCTCTGTTGAAATATCAGCGAAGTTGGGAACACCACCGATGTAGAGCGGCTGTGGAAGTGATAGCTGGGTGAAAGCCCCCGGAGACAAGGTTTCAACTTGAGGTTGATCGTCGACTTGAAGGATGACCTGTCGACCAGTGCGGGATACTTTCACCTGCAAGAGAAAAATATCTTTCATTACGACTCAATTTAGATATATCTTATGGAAAATGTTTAGATACGAAATTGGACAAAACTTTATTTAATTGAAAGTTCAAAACAAAATCTGTATTAGGGTAAACTTATCAAAAATAATAAATCGAAAACTCCACGTGTTTCAAAATCAGGTGTTTAAAAACTCACTTCAAAATATCACTCACCGAAAAGACATATTTTGAATTGAATTCACTTGAATCATTAAAAATTAATAGAGGTGAACATTTGGGTAATCTTTTCAATGCCAAGGTCGATGGTATGTCCAGCCCGTAGTGTATATATATTCTTTACATAATTAGTTAATAATATTAGTCATTAAGATGTATGCTGGCTATCTTTAGTATTTGAGTAGACACTTATCCACATAGAGCTTGATTAATACTCTCATTTGAGAAAGGCACAGTGCGCCGAAAGAATTGTTTAGATAAGCTTAAAAATTATCTCGAGCGATCCAAAAAAAACTTATCCCCAGTAGGCTTTTGAAAATGAGAACATGTCTTTACTTCAGTCATCTGCAATTGCATTTATATTGTTAAAAAGTCACTTGTCACTTTTAGCTTCCTATCTGTGTTTAAATGCCTTCGGCGAATATATTTTTTTGGATCGCCCGATATAACAAGAAATTTAAATTAAATCTAATATTAAGGTTATACAACCGTCCACTCACGACCAATATTTATACTCGCACCCGCACATACTCACATTTGCAAATAATAGAGAGAAAAGATAAATAAATGGAGAGAGCTGACGAGAGAAAGTCTTGTTGAGGGAGCGTAAGGTGTGACAATTTCTATTAATTAAGTCCCAACACAAGCAGCTTTAAGGAACTGCGTTCCATAAATATTTAAAAGAATGTCATAGATATCCAATACAAAATTTACTTGGATATATATTTTCAAGAAAATGATTTTTTAGAAAATTAGAATTCTTCAATCAGAACAGAAAAACAATCAATAGTTCAAATTGTCAAAAATATATTTTTCATTGACAAAGTGGAACAGAATATTTTCAAGAAAAAGGACGGGCTCCACTTAGCCGTAAATCTTTCGAAATATATTCATACATGGCATAGAAAAATCACTACCATGAAGTCGACCATTTGAAGAATGAGGAGATACAGAAGCTGTTCTCAATATTTCATTCTCACCTTAGGTCCATATATATGTCCGGAAACGTTCCAAATAAAATATGCAACGTTTGGCTTGTCACGTGTTTATAAAAGAACAGAAATATTTATAGGCTTCATGCCGCTTATCTAGCCCAAAAATATATATAGTAGTTAGATATATGAAGGATATTTTTCCGCAGGTCGACTGAAGTTTACAGGGAATCTGAGCCCTTATTCGTTTTTAAGCAACTGAAATTATTTCTTATTTAGCCTTGAACAGTAGATTGAAGCAAAGCGTAGGTATAATTTGTTAAATTACTTTTTGGTTTACCTGCTATGAAAAATTAACCGGCCAAACAAAACCATTCAAAATCAAATTCCATTTTGAATAACTATATAACATTCGCAAGTTTTGATAACTTTTTTATAAAGTACTGTTAGTAGACACTTTTGATGTTATCATTTTCACCTGAAGGTTTTGCAGAAAGTTGTATTACAGGTTGTAAATGCAAGGTGCATTTCGTGCAATTTCCTAACATCCATGAAAAATATCTAAGGATTACGGAACTTATCCTTTCTCAACATTTATTTTTTTGATTCTTCAGCAACTGAATTTTCAAAGAAAAATGTACTCAAAAGGAGAAGTATTGTTCGTAAATATACAGTGTATACAAGATAAACTTGGGATAGTATTAGGATTTCGGAGACGGTAACGGATACAAAGTTGGTTAAATGGGGAAAAATGTAGATTACGAGCAAACAACAAAATTTGTATCTGACGACCTTGGTAAATAAAAAATGATATCAAAATCGAGCTCTGCCCCGAACAATTCTTATACTTTCTGGTATAGACTAAATTCCACTGTGTGGAATTCTCTCCATCTCATACCAGCATCTCTTCCAACGTACTCAACATTTGAAAGCATTAGGGTTCTTCCTATTTCATTCATAGAAATATAATAAAGACATTTCATCTCACATAATTTCTATGAGGTCGTGATCCTTGTCGGCAAGTCAAGTATTTGTTATTTGCACAAACTAAGAAAAAAGCTTATGACAGAACTACGGAGAATTTCAAACTCTGGATGCGTAGAAATAAGTTCTGGTAAACAAGTAGGAGTAAATTTCTATTTTGTTTAATTATGTGAATATTTTGTAATTACGAATTTAGTTGGTTTCTTCAAAAAATGCGTTATATCTTTGAGAATACAGCTACCTCTTATCGCTCTCAAGTGAGGTCCATCGAATAAGAAGATCGTTCAATCAAGTCGTTCTTTTTTTGCAGGTTGCCAAGACAAACAATGGTCATATTCAATTTTGACGTGACATAAGCGTTTAGCCAGAATGTGAATAAATATTTGACAGTTAATTTGAGCATAACTTCTTTAATAAATATCTTCCAATAATGCGCTTTTATATGTCCATAAAGCGCTTTAAGAAGAATGTTTTTGATAATTTAACCAAAATTGTTTGAGTCGTTCTCGAGCTACAGTCTTGAGCAAAATACATTATATGGCTATTGCCTAGCAAAAAACTTATCGGTTACAGAGGCTTCACCGTTGTACAAAAGGATCGTTAATTCATAAATCAGTGCATTAATGCGAAAGCAGTTAGGTACATCAGATATTATTGTATCAATATTTCAAATTATCAATCAATCAAGAAATAATAGTAGTAGTAGAAATAGATATTTTTTCACTCTTAGAGCTCTAACTACAAGACCGTGAAATTTATTAAGATATATTAAGTAAAAATATATTTATAAGTTCTATAAGATTTTTGTAAAAAATCTAGCATTCGAAGGGATGAGCTTTATGAAACCCTGAAAATTTGAATACTGGACCATCTCTCAGTCGCCCTCTTTCAAATAAAAAAATCCCGATGGCCTGTAGTCAGCGGAAAGGTAAATTTTTCAAAATTCATTGAATTGAAATTCTATTGGTATACCTACATGTTATTACATAAAATTGTCGTATGTGTCAGAGCCTTGCGGTTAGAGGTTTTTGTTTTGGCTGTTGAATATAAAGCACACAGGGTTCGAGTTCCACTTCAAGGCAGAATTTTTTTTCGCCTATTTCTTTTCAATAAATATACTATATATTTTTTTAATCAGGGTCTATATTAAGATCTCCAGAAAATGTACAATTACATCAAAATTATATTGAGTGTTCATGATTTATCAATATTTGTTATTTTTCTTTATTAATTTTAATTTTTTTACCTGTGTATTTTATGAAAAATTGCTTTGAACAAAAGTTGTAGGTACTGATTATATCTATAACCTAAAATTATTTTTGATGATATTTACACTACGGCTCTTTTTTGATTTTTTTTAAATATTTGAATGGTCGCCATTTTGAAACTACTTACCCGATATTGCCCAATAACGAACTCGACCGAGATATTTGAGAGATTGATTTTTGTAGCAAATTTGAACTCGATACCTCCAAAACTGCGACCTCTATCGTGTTAACAAATTTCGTATTATCCCATATATATATATATATATATATATATAATATATATATATATAAACTTTTGAACCAAATGTTTTTTTGGACTAACTTATAGACACCTAACAACATGCCGTTGAAATTATTTCGAAATTCAAAAGTGTGAACGATCGCAATAGGTACATTTCTATAAGAAATTTACCGAAAAATCATCAAAATCGGTGCATGTTTACTATGCGGTACCTATATAAAAGAAAATATGTGGTGTGTCTACTTATACGACTTTCCTACTGCTTGAGAGCAGTTCATCGAGTCGAGCTATAATATTTTTCAGCATGCCAAGACAAACCACAATGTCATGTTAAATTTTGACGTGGGGAGAACCGTTTAGTCCATATATTAATAAACAGGATGCGCTTTCAAGAATAATGTTTTAGACGAGTTTCATTAGGGCCGATAGGGTGTTTTGTGCGACATAAGTCCTAGTTGTTTTTACATCATTCTAAAACTTGTATCTCGTACTTTCAGAATATTTTTTTTTAAACTATACTGTTGCACCAAAATATAAAGAGATGTATTTGTCCTTCCGGCAAGGTTTTTACAAGAGCCTATAATAAATATAACATTTTCAGATGTCTCTTTGCAAAATTTTGGTCTCAACTTAGATCTTCAAGAAGAGAAACTCGATATTGTAAATTTTTGGGTTTAATGCTGAGCAACCAAATATTAACAAGTAAAAATATGCTCCTTAAATTACTCTAACTTCGATACGGATTAATTATTCGTTTCCAAGTAATTTCTTCTTCGGCTCTCTATTTTGCAAAAACCAATATTGCTCTGTAACATAGTAAACATTCATACTTCATTGTCCCATCTGATCTGATCCATTAATCAGAGCATACAAAAACACGGATAATCCAGTTCGCTACGTGTCAACGTTCATTGACACGATCAACGTAATGTATAACACATAGATTATTCAGTTCCAACAAGGTTCCAACATTTTTATATAGCCGCCAGCGACATCAATCTCGATGTCGTAAATTGTGACGGGTACGGAACAGAATAATCCACTAGTCATTTAGCTTGTGTGTATGTCACATTTCCATCTAGATGGGACGAGAGGAATGGAGAACTGAATTTATCTAATGGAAGAGCGACTCCGAATAGGATGTTGGATTGGTATTATATCTGTAATTGTTTCCCTAGTCACAAAGCATTCGTCTATGACTAATGCATTGAATCGATAAACTTAGAAACTGAGAAACAAAAAAGCAGTCAAGTGAAAGTTGCGCTCAAGTGGAGAGGGTTCCACACTTTCAATTTCAACAGCATGGTGTCAATATAAGAAGTCCAAGTTTTTCTTCTAAAGTTTATATATGTATAAACAAGGTGGACCAACGTAAACTTTACACCCCGATTTATAGACTTGAAATATGAAAAAACGCTCATACTCATCGATTTCTAATTCGTGAGGGAACAACTTTAGTGCATTTTTGATTTCCGCAACTACAACCCTCTAACGGGGATAAGCACAACCTCCTGATTTAGAATAGGGGTGAGGGATGTTGCGATACCTTATTTTGAAGATCTCATCAAGTACTATCTAACTCAAAAATTTTGCTTGAAAATTTTTATCGATACGAAATGACAGCTAAAATAGTGAAAGAAAGAAAATGTGAACAAAAAATTCTAGTTACTTAATAATCGAAAAAGAAAAACTTCCTTTTGTGATTAGGTTATTAAAACGTTCCGACACATTACGCAACATTTCGGGTGTAATTTGACGGCCTTCATTATTTATGTGTTTTCGCAAATCTTCCAGTGATTCGGGCAGGGTAGCATAAATCTTAGATTTCAGATGACCCCATAGAAAAAAGTCCAGTGGAGACAGATCTGGGTGGGCACTAAATATGCCCTCTTCTTCCCAATCCAGTTTTGAGGGAAAGTTTCGTCCAAAAATTGATGCACACGTTGTACAAAATGAGGTGGTGCGACATCTTGCTGAAACATTAAAGTATGATGATCTTCTTCATTCTCCAATTCCTGCACTAGGGCTGACTAAATAACGTTTTCTAATCAGTCCTTCGTGTTGAGTATGTACTTCATGAAATAGTCTAGGATTTTCGTCTGACCAATACCGACAGTTATGCCTATTTACAATTCCGTCAAGGTAAATTGAACTCACAAAAGAAAAATAGATATCGAACATGTAGTTTTGATTATTGTTAATACTTTCACTATCCACTTCACAGAACTGGAGTCGGCTATCAAAATCATCCACAGTCAGTTCCTCAGCGCAATCGTACCTTGAAAGGATGAAAGTAATGTTTAAGAATTCTCCTGATTGTTGTGAGTGATACACCGAATACGTCAGACGGTTTCCTAGTACTGAAGGTCGGATACATTGCTACATAACTTAAAACATCGCTTCGTCTCTTTCATGCACCCTCTTTTTATTTCCGACTGAACCAGTAGTTTCAAATTTGGAAGCAAGTTGCAAAACGTAAGTAGTGGAGACATTTTTTTAGGATGACGTTCGTTAAAAAAATAACTGTTATTCGCGCAGAGTCGTTATTCTAAAAAACAATTTTATAATTTCCTCTACGGCATACATCATTTTAATTCTAGTAAAAAAACTCAATCGAGTTGAAACGGCTGTAACTTTCTTTAAAATGCACGATGAACTGACATAAATAATCGAGTAAATAGTAGGATCTCAATATGTTTTGGACAAAAAAATTAGAAAATAAATAAATACTGAAATGCCAGTCTGATAACAGTAATTATTCTCAAGGTTAATTACAACTATTTTACCTTGTCGTTTCGGTATCTATGAAAATTTTCAAACAAAATTTTAGGGCCTGATAGTACTCGATAAGATCTTTAAAATAAGGTATCGCAACACCCCTCACCACTATTCAAAATCAGGGGGTTTTGCTTACCCCCGTAAAGGGGTTGGAGTTACGAGTGTGAAAAAAGCAGGAAAGTTATTCCCCATCAAATCTGAAATCGACGGTTCCGATCGTTTTTCGATATTTTAATTTTAAAGTTGATAAATCGGAACTTAAAGTTTTAATTGGCCCTCCCTGTATATATATGGGATATTAGGATATTTATAAACATGATATAGGTCGCATTTTTGGAGGTATCCAGATCAAATATTCTACAAACATCAATCGTACAAATATCTATCTTGGTAGAGTTTGTAAATGGCTATGATCGGTCTAGCAGTTTCAAGTTGGTGGCTGGCCAAATAAAAAAAATCCCGATGGCCTGTAGTCAGCGGCAAGGTAAATTTTTCAAAATTCATTGAATTGAAATTTTAACAACCTTTTCATTGGTATACCTACATGTTTTTAAATAAAATTGTCACAGCCTTGCGGTTAGTGGTTTTTGTTTTGGCTGTTGAATATAAAGCAGACAGGGTTCGAGTCCACTTCAAGGCAGATTTTTTTTTTCGTCTATTTCTTTTCAATAAATATACTATATATTTTTTTAATCAGTGTCTATATTAAGATCTCCAGAAAATGTACAATTACATCAAATTTATATTGAGTGTTCATGTTTTATCAATATTTGTTATTTTTCTTTATTAATTTTTATTTTTTTACCTGCGTATTTTATGAAAAATTGAACAAAAGTTGTAGGTACTGATTATATCTATAACCTAAAATTATTTTTAATAATATTTACACTACTGCTCTTTTTTGATAATTTTTTAAAATGTTTGAATGGTCGCCATTTTGAAACTACTTACCCGATATTGCCCAATAACGAACTCGACCGAGATATTTGAGAGATTGATTTTTGTAGCAAATTTGAACTTGATACCTTCAAAACTGCGAACTCTATCGTGTTAACAAATTTCGTAATATCCCATATATATATATATATATATATATATATATATATATATATATATATATATATATATATATATATATATATATATATATATATATATATAAACTTTTGAACCAAATGTTTTTTTGGCCTAACTTATAAACAAATAACAACATGCCGTTGAAATTTTTTCGAAATTCAAAAGTGTGAACGATCGCAATAGGTATATTTCTATAAGAAATTTACCTAAAAATGTGAAAGTATAGCCGTTGATTAAATTTCATCAAATATATTTTGACTTTATAGATATAAACTTTCCCTACAACTTTTATTTGAAACGTGTCCCTAAAAGTGAAAAAATAATAAAAATTAAAAACCATGAAATTTAACTAACCGATATTGTTATTCTTCTTTCATCGTCAATAATCTCAATTAATCAAATTGTAAACTATTATCTCATCAATATTTATATTTTCAAAAAAAAAACAAAAATGTAATGTTCTCATTATCTAGTTAGCGAAGAAAATAAAAAAGTATTTAAAGAAAAAGAAACCACATCGCTGCGAATACAAATCGTACACACTATGTTCTACACTACACTATAGATTTTAGATGAATAAATTATTTACTTCAATATAGAGAAATATACATACATGACTCTTAATTTTATAAGTGTAATTATCTCAGAAATTCGATTATTAATGGGAAGGGAATTACTTCACATTAAAAGTTTGTATATTGAAAAACTACTTTATTATAAACACATTTTCATTATTAGTAGGTAGCTGATTTCTGTTTCTGAAATAAAAGAAATACTTTGTCGACCTTCCCAGTGGCCTAACTACAAAAATATAGATCTGTCTAGAAGTTTTCAACTATAAATGTTTTAAGTAGAGCTTTTTCGAACAGATGAGCTTTGTGAAATCCTGAAATAAGGGACCATTTTTCAAATGAAAAAAGAATGATCAAGATCAACGCACGTTATTTATGCAAAGCGATGTTACAAACAAAAAAACTTCAAAATGAGTACCTCCTTTTTCGGGAAGTCGGTCAAAAATTATTTTCTAACTAGTAATAAATCTGAACTTCTTTTGTTCATGAGTTTGGAGAAAAGGTGTGATATAGAAAAAGAGACAGACACCTGAGTGATCTTATGAGGCTTTCATTATTTCATTGTATGGACGGAACCTTTGATGGGTGCAAATCGATACAAATTTAACATAAGAAGCATTCTGGGCCCTTCGGTATTCAAGCGCAACAGAAAAACAAAACGTTTTCAAATAAATATTTTCTTGAATTAATATGTGAATGATTTCTATACCTATTCTATATTGGCATTCCTTCTGGCTACTCTAAGTAGCCTAGTAAAGCTTTGATGACATTGAGCTAGTTTTTTGGCGAGTAAAAAAACCGTCGAGTCGACTAGTCATAGTAATCAACTAGCTTTCAATATAAGTGAGGTTAAATTACATTTCATATTAAATGTTTTGAATACATTTTTGTCTTTGTATAAATGGAACGTCAATAATAAGGTGGAATTACTTCATGTCTATTAGAAATACCCTGTGTTAAGGAATGTAAAAGACAAAAACAAATATAATAGCAGTAACTCGATTAGCAACTACGATTCAACTTTTCTCCAGTTTACAAGCTGCTAGTTCTCTAGCTAACGCTAGGCGATGACTGGGCGAGTTTACAAACAATAACTAAAAAAGTTAACAAGCTCAAAGGTCATCGAGGCTTAACAAAAGTATTGTAATCATGTAAAATTTTCGGTGTTTGGTTTTTTTACATCTCAGAGCCCTTGAGTCCAAAAAAGTTATTTTCATTCATTCATTGGTCTTTCTGTCTGTCTGTGCCAAGATTATTTCGGGAACGGATGCATGGATTTTGTGGCTTTGTTTATATGGGATCGATACCGCTTAATGGAGACTTAGATTGGGTATCTTGCTTGGACTGCTTGCTAGTTAATAAATGAAAAACTTATCTGCTTAGGACTGTGGCTTAAAATCAGCTCTACAAACAACAGGAAAAAGTTAATCTTCCACAAAGACACTAAAGTAATTTAGGTGATCTTGGATGTACAAAAATCCAAAAATATGAATATATTTATAACCGATTACTTGTCAGTCTAATTTACACATAATTATTGTTGGAAATGCTAACGGTGATCAGGTACCCATTTATTTATAGGTCAGATGCTGTATAAAAAAGAGATTGTTCTCAATGGTTTATTGATTTAAAGACCATATTTCTTACGAATACATATAGCTTAAATTGCTTAAAGAGGTAATGTTTCGATAAAAACAATAGAATTTCAAGAACACCTATTGTAGGTTGCAGTCAAAATGCCAATAAAATTAAAACTCTTTATTATATATATATATATATATATATATATATATATATATATATATATATATATATATATATATATATATATATGAGATATTACGAAATTTGTTAACACGATTGAGGTCGCAGTTTTCGAAGTATCAAGTTCAAATAATTTGGTACAAAAATCGTTCTCTTAAATATCTCGACCGAGTTCGTTATTGGCCATTATCGAGTAAGTGGTTTCAAAATGGCGACCGTTAAAACATTTATAAGACACAACATGCTGTTTTTTCGAAATTTAAAAGAAATTTACCTAATAATAATAAAGAAATTTACCTTTCCGCTGGCTATAGGCCGTTGGGATTTTTTAATGTTTTATTTTATAGAGCTATTATCCTCACCAGGACAAAAGTAGTTATTATTTGATTGAAAATTTCAATCAATTTTAAGTACTTTAGTTCAACTCTATATTGAAATTAAATATATTGGAAATATCTTTATTTTCTAAACCAATATAACAAAAGAATTTATTTTTTAATAAACTGGCTTAAACCCCATAAACACTTTCGGTATCGGTAGTAAAACGATCCAGTAAGGGCCCCTGATTTATGTATATAAATAATATACATTATATTTATGCATATATATTTAGTAATATTTACCTACCAGGTAAATATACAAAAGTGGCGATTTTCTATTATGTTGGAGCATATAACGATTATTTAACACAATGGAAATCTTTTATAATTTAAAAAAATAAAAAATAATATTTCAGTGTGAAAACAAAACTTTTTTATTGACCCCTGTAGGTACCGTTTGACATGCCGTCCTATAATCATTCTTTGACACATGCGCAATAGTCTCTAAACCCTATCATTTCTTTCTAATACATAGATTTGATGTCTCTCTTTCTTCGTGAGTAGATCTGCTTATATACTCCTATATACTAGCCTTTTAGGAGTATTAATTCTATGCCAGTGACATATCATATTATTCATTGCATTCACTCGACATAACCTATCATGTGACGTACCACTAATGCAGTTTATTGAAGATTCTCTGTGAAACTGTACTATTTCTGATAAATTGGCAAATGCTGTTGAAATGTCTTGAAAAATATCTAAAGTGAGACGAAATCCTATTGTAAGCCGCACCTATAAGAAGATACTGAAAAAGTTTGTCTTATAATTTAGTAACACATGTGCAATGCAGTAGTACGTATCGAGGAATTCCAACGCAGTTAAATTTTTCAGAATAAATATACAATTTTGATGATTCTCAATAAGAACCATCTCTAAAATCCTTATCCAAAGATTTATCTAATCTGGAAGCTTATAAAAGATGCTATTTCGCAACTAAGAAATGTAAATCATTCCAATAAAGTAAATCTTCCAGCAGTGGTCTTCTATAGGAAATTTCTAGAGCAGAAAAGTGAATTATAATCGCTTAACGCTATTACTTGTGGTCTTAATAGCAGAAAACTAGCTCTAAATGTTTCTAGGAAGGTACATATTAAGATTGTGAAGCATGTAATGCATTTTAACATTTCAAATTAACGACTGTCATTAAATGTTAACACCTACTTTTGCAATACAGAATAAGTGCTAGTTTAAGTTATGAATTTTGATCCAGCCTGAAAATTAACTGACTTACCTAGAGAATAGCTTTACGATTTAGATATATAGTTATACTATCAAAGGATTATTTTTATTATTATTTTTACTTTTCAGGTGTTTATAGATAGAATGAAACGGAAATAAAATTATTGAATTAGCTTATTGAATATTTATGAAAGTTAGGCATATTAATCGGCATATTTTGTATTATATATTTGAAGTACTAATTTGCGATCTATAGTATTTCAATAATAATAATATACAAACGTTTTATGCAAATACCATTCGATTATAATAATATAAGGTGCAATACAATTTATTCGATATTAAATATTGAATAATAATTTCAAGTTGTATAATTTACTTAATTAAATATAAATAGAATGTTTTGTTTTTTGTACATAGTCGAATAATTTCAAAATAATCCAAATGTATTTTTTAATTGAAGATAACATAAACTTGATAGATAACATGTATGGAAGATGTGAAGGGTTTTCACCAAGGTGTTTGGCATAATTTTTCCCTAATAGGTAATTCTGGATGGATATTTCTGCCTTATACATTTTTAAGGACTCACTAAACAAACTATAACTAACATGAAATTTATGTTATTATTTTAGAAGTCAATCTCTAAGGCTAATGTGACGGCCCACTATACAATTTTGAGCACTTGCCTTCTCTATGTGCGTTTTCGAATAACTCACCTGGTGCCATTCTCCAATGCTGACTCTACCTCTACTTTGCGCTATTGTCGCCCCGGTTCCCAAATCGAATGCAAACTCTACAAATCCATCTCGGAGATAAAGTGCCACAAAATCGCCAATTCCACCACTACTTGTGGTTGAGCCTCTTTCGCTGCCACCACCGCCACCGCCATTGTAGAGCACCAAGCCGTCGGGGGTAGAAGGTTTAAGCGCGACGTCAAGCTCGAACCACGTTAACGCGTCATCACCAATGGCTCGATGACGCAGATGGCTGGATCCATTGAAAGCTGGTACCTAAAACAAAACAGTCTTATGAAGAATTTCACTTCCAAAGCTTCCGGGACACCGATGAAGGTGTGGCGTTATTATAAACTTATCACAACAATCTAGAGAACTAGTTTAATTGAGAAACTTTTCCAATGCTGGTAGGTCATATTAGGTATGGTATACCGAAATTCAGCTTCAGCTCACTTAGAGAAATAGTTGAATCCAAATAATATCGTACTTGTACTCATAGTGCTAAGTATGATATTCCCAAATTATTTGATTTTACATTTATTTTATGTAATGACCACAAACACTGGACAGCTTTTTTGATGATTTTTCAAGATTGATAGTTTTTTCCGCAATCAATAAATCGGATATCTATGCATATAATAGAACTGTAGAAACCAGTGTGTTTGATGTAATCTCCGAAATTAATGAACAGATTTAAATGTGATCTTCACGTCTAGATAGAACATGGCTTGAAGCAAAATATAGGCTGTATTACATTCAAACTGGATGTCAGAAAAAAAGTTGCCCTACTATACAAAACTATTTTCGTTATGTCAAAAAAATAGAAATTAAATAATGTAACGTGAGAACTCACCCAAATAATAAAAGACACCCACACACACACAAATATCTGGAAGAACACTATGGAGCCCCGGAAGCACCTCGATTACTCTCGAAGGAATATATTGGGAAATACATCCAGAACAATATATTAGAACTAACGAGAAGTTTCGAGATAGGAGGTTAAGTGGATATAAACAGAGTCGATCACGGACGTTGACAGTTAGTGATAGATAGTCGGTCATAGATCATAGACAGTAGAAAATCGTATATAGTCAGAGAAATAAGTGTGAATATAAATGTGTATATAGTCGTGAAGTTATTAGTGAAAATAAATAATTGAAAATAAATCGAACCCAGTTTTAATATAAATCCCCGTTACAATAATTTATCTTCAATATACCGAGAGAACTTTCATGTTATTGAACTTTTTCAAATATGACAAGATTCATAACTCTATTCGGACCGGATTGTGATAAGATATCGTATCAAATTGTATTTTTCAACGTGCTACGTATTTTATAAAATTATGTTGAAACGGGTATAGATATTTTGTAACCGTGATTTGCTTCCCTGGGAATTAGGGGGCATGGCTTGTAGAAAAATAAAACAACAAACTTTGATATGCCGTACTCAATATGCACTAAATTCTAACACAATCATTAAAATGGTCTGGTATCTGCTTACAGCACAACTTAAAGTAGAAAGAAACTATATCTTCATAGGAAATGAAAAGCTGGTATGCGTCGAGTACTTCAATAATCTGGAAACTATGCACTAAAGCAAATATCGACGATGAAATTCAAAATAGAGTCAATCTGAAATCAAGAGCGTACTGGGGCCTAAGAAAAAGAGTGTTTGACGCAAAAGCAATTGATACAACAAGTTCTCCAACAAAACCATTCTAGAGAAAACCAACTGTCCAAGCATCGATGCGTTGGTTGGCCGAGTACAGCTCAGGTGGGTTGGACATATCCAGAGAATGCCCGAAAACAGGCTACCCAAATGTGTCCTGTATGGAGAGCTGGACAAGGGCGAAGAAGACAAGGCGGTTAACTCAAGAGATACAAAGACGTTCTTCATGAGACACTTAAAAAAGTAGACGTTCGGAACAACTGGGGATCCCTAGCAACAAGAGCTATGAATAGTTTTATTCCTGAACCAAATCAGCCCAAGGAAACTTCGAATGTTCCGAGTATGGTAGAGTTATAACCTCACACAACCACGAATTGGTAACTTCAGTCACCAAAAGACTCACTATTGAATTAGATACCTAATACCTATAATACTTTATATACGTTATTTTGTGAAATTTTTATACTCTTATCGAGTTCAGCAAAATATATTTATATATAATATATTCAACTAGAATCAAAAATCATCTTGGTCTTATAAGTTTTATTTGTTTGTCTATCGTCCATGAATAAAAACAACTTCTCTAAGATTCGAAATAATTACAACTTAAAATGTGATAAATGGCCTGGAGTTAGTAACTGTAGATACTATCAGTTTAAATAATGTAATTATTTCCTTATCAATTTGATAGTTTCGCATTTTACGTTATGAAAATCCATATTTAAGTAATATAAAATAAAACACACTGATTTAGATTTTCACTGCGTGAAGTAGAAGTGAAAATCTATACCAGTGTGTTGTTTTATTTTATCTTATTGCATTATCGACTTTGAACCAGTTTTCGGGCATCTCAAGATTTAAAAATATCATAGCTGATGTATGAAAGTCTCATATATTCTTAGATAAATATGATTATAAACTTTGATATCCATCGTTAATTTTTTAGGATTTTTAACGTCAGCTAGGAAACAAAAAATGCACTTTTTGACCATGTTTATATAAATTACGTGATAATTTGATAAAGAAATTAATCTACATTGCACATATTAACAAAACGTGAGAGAAATAGACAAGGAGTGACTAGTCTCCTCTCGTTTATGAATTTGGTAGGCGAAGAACAAAAGAAGTACAAAATATACTTGAGTAAATTTCACGACATCTGACATAAGAACCTGTTGTCCTTGATCTTTCGGTGTTAATACATGGAATAACAATAGTCAACAGGCTTGTAAGATAAACACGTTTACAGATTATGAAAAGTACCCACCTGTAGATCCACTCGAATTTCACACAAGTCACCCGAAAACCCCAATGGGCAGAGGCATACAGCTGAGTTTTCCCCAGTTAAACACTTGCCACCATGTTGACAAGGTACTCTGCTACAACGGTCAGCAGTACATTCCTCTGTAAAAATAAAACAGAATGAACTAATTCAACATGTGTATTTCTATTGTTCTATGAGAAAATTCCATATTTCTTTGGGATTAATGATTAAACAATAATGTTGAGTCCAAAACATTTGGATATTAGCATAATTACATAGTGAAGATTTGATTTTGACCGAAATTCTCTGTAGATCAGATGTTGCGTTACCAAACATTGGATAAGCCTCTCTTAACTCCAGCGTAACAGTAAATCAGTTAATGTAAATAATTATCAAGTACTTAGTTTCAGAATAACTAATTTTCACTAACTTTACTGAAATACTAAAGAGCCCTCGTCCGTGAAGAAAACTCTAGAAACCCCCAACAAAATTTAGTGTTAAAGGAAAATCAAAGATATTTATCATGGTAGCACCACATGCCAACAATGGAGGCTTACAAACGGACACATGTTTTGTTAAAAAACTTGTGAGTAAATCAAAGCAGAGGATATTCGATTCGTAGAAGAGGCACATCTCAGATGCAAGAAGTGCCTATATTGTTCTCAAAAGTGTTTTCTACATGATAATGAAAGTCCCGTCAAAATCGGTTCACATTGGATATCAGATATTCTGGACCTCGAAGACTGTCTTTTATCTACTTATTATATTTGAATGTCTGTCTTTTCAAATTGGAAATAAAAACTACTTCGAAGAAGATCTGGAATACTATTAATGGTTATTATACAAAGTTTAATCACTATTATGTATAAGGAAGTACCTACAATGTACAGATACAATAAAGGGCTGAATATAATTCATCTATCTGTTCCTTGAAAAGATTATTCGAATGTTTACACTCTAATTCAACTATAATGACTACGTTTTCAATTATAAATTGAGAAAAACATGTGTACCTACTACTTAAAACGATGTAAGTAACGAAAGTTTTTAATGAATAAAACACGAATTTTCAAATTTATAATAAAATAAAAAATGAAACTTTTACCCATGGAAACAAAAATAGCGCGTGCATTAGAATTTTTTTTTATATTTAGTAATTGAAATGTATTCGATTTTTTTTCTGATATTCTAGTTTTTTATTAGACTAATGGAAGCCGGCAAACGTTGCCTAGGGGTTGCGATGGGTTAGTTTACAGTGTAAAAGATGAAGTATTGTAGCGCCATCTAGCTGCGAATTACTTCAAAGTGGATATTGTTTAAATAATCCCAATGCACAAACACCTATGTGCATATGCATATCAATTTTTATGACGATCGGTTAAACGGTGTAGAAGTTGGTGCTCTGCTGCCTGCAGCGCCATCCCTTGGCGGGCTGTGGCAAAGTAGATCGCAATGAAACTTTCTTCTAGTAGAATTACATATATGTGCTAATTAACAATCGGTCAAACTGTGTGAGAGAACAAGGAGCAAAGATATAGGTACTAATTTTTATTTTTACTTTCCAAACGCTACTCTAAATTGCCTAGTAAGGAAAGTAGGTATGGTATTGTAATCGTGTAAAAAAATCGTTCGTCCAGTTTTGAACAGCTGTTTACGTTTCAGGGATCCCTTAGTCCAAATAACCATTGATTTGTGCCATGATTACCTCGGGAACGGATGGGCCTATTTACTTACTTTCTTTTGTGATTTCTAGGGTATCGATATGGCACGCCGGTGTCATAGATTGGGCATTCTGTTCGCATCAGTTGCTAGGCAAGAACTGAAAAACGTGTCTTGCTCAAAATTATTTTGTTTTTGATCAAGTCTAACGCTCTTTTCCACCTGCTATAACACGTATATGTCAGAAAAAGCTGGAAAAAAGTTCAAATGAACTGTAAAATTTTCCCACTGTTTATTCATATTCTGGCAAAACGGCTCCTCTAACGTCAATATAATAGAGAGAGAGAAATGCTTTATTGTCGAAAAAATATAAATTTTGTAGACAAAGCAAAATAAAAATATCAAAATTAAACAATACACAAACAAAACAAAGTCAAACTAAAACTAAAAATTAAATTAAAATTAAATAAATTGATAAAATATAAAACAAAAATATAAAAATATAAAGATGTAAAAATATAAGATAATAAGAATAAGAATGTAACCTACAGCTGTATATTCGGTTGAAAGTAAGTTAATATAGACCTGTATATTCATTCAGAAGGTAAACATTAACTAAATCACAAAAAAATAAAAACAAATTATGTACAAACAATAAACCAGTGCGTGAGCTGAACAGAAACGTGCCTTAGTGAAAAACGTCGTTAACTGTATAAGAGGCATTATCTAGTAGGTATTTAATTGAAATTTTGGCAAAATCTGGAAAAAGCCGTTATAGATTTAATTTCGTGTGAAAGATGATTTTACATTACAAAAGACCCTTAGGATATCAAACATTAAATAATATTCACTAAACTAGTGGGTGTAAGAAGCTTAATATTAAGTATTAACAATTTTTAGCAAAAAAGTCGCTTACTGCATACAAGGCCCTCTCCAGTAAGTATGATTTCAAAACCTTGCGAAATTCAGGAAAAGAACATTATTATTATATTATCATTGTTGTTTTTCTTGATAAGCTAAAAAAAATGAATGATCATACGACTTGATCAGATCATTTTTATATTCTATGAAATTCGTTTGAGACCACTAAGAAAGTCGTATGACGACATATCAGATTGTTATAGATGCCTATAGATAGATGCACCAGCTCACCTCAAATCATCGTTCTGAAGTTAACTTTAACATAATAAACTAGAGACATAGTTTGTAATTTAAATATTATTTTACAAACTATTCCAATAAAGCAACATTTTGAAATCCAAAGCCAAGATGTAATCGATCATTTTCTTCTTGAGAGAATTTTATGATGAATTATCAACCGTCGCTCTGCCCAGCTTTATAATCAATAAAAACTGAGAACTTTGATAAATGGGACAAAAATTGCAGCAACTTCGCTTAATAATACAGTTTGCGTGTTATTGTTAATAACTTGTAAGAAAACCAGAGAGATCGAATATTTCATAAATCGTCTATATATGTCATGTGAATGCGACAGCCCGAAAAATTCACAATAAATTATTTCCCTAGGATATGTGATTTATTGATGAAAAGTAGATTATTTTTGCTGATCCTTCAGTAGTTGTTTTCATCTTGGATTTCAATATAAATAAAACATTTCCACTATGTATACGTTGTAATTGTCAGTAATAAGTACTAGTGAAAATGATTTCATAGGTTTCTCAGAAGATACTTGATTCTAGTTGATAGTTATAATAACATATCTAATATTCAAATAAAAAAATAAAATGTAAGGAAACTTTTAATTTGAGATTTCTTTGATTATCTTGCAAAATATTTTATGTTATATTATGTTATGTCACGAATTAGAATTGAATATTGAAAAAAAAAACTGGGTCTGCGTCGGATCAGACGGTGGAAGTTATACTTCTTTCGCTATTCGCACACACCCAGTCACACACACAAGATATATAACTGAAATATAAGACATTTTTCTCTGTTAAGTATTCAATATATTTCTCCTCAATATATTATTATGAATGACTTCATAATTATACAATAAGCCTATACATCATTATCATTATTAGTAATTTCTTCTCAATCTTGTAATCACATACAGACAAAAAGGCAGCTGAAAATCAATCCCATAGGAGGTATTACCCTTACGTATTTCTGTACCAAGTTTGGTGTCGATCGGTCAAGTATTTTTCGAGATATAGTGTTGATTGACAGACAGACAGAGTCAGACAGCTGAAAATCAATCTTATAGGAGGTATTACCCTCACGTATTTGTGTACCAAGTTTGGTGTCGAGCGGTTAAGTATTTTCCGAGATATCGTGTTAATAGACACAGACAGACAGACAGCTGAAAATCAATCCCATGGGAGGTATTACCTTTACGTATTTGTGTACTAAGTTTGGTGTTAATCAGTTAAGTATTTTCCGAGTTATATTGTTGACAGACAGATAGGATGATCAAAACAATAACTATTTAATAAGGAAATTTAATATATAGTTTAATTATTAAAAATTTCTCTAAAAGCTAGAACGTACAAAAAATTATACGAAAACGTATAATCGACGATTTTTCTCACTTTTAGCGTGACGCGGTTTCTTGACCTACACACCATCCCAACGAGCCCAAAGAAGTAACTTCAAAAATATTTTTTACAAAAAATTGGACAGACGTTATTAGTTGGTGCACTGAAAAGTATAAAATAATATTAATGCTATTGGTGCTGTTACTTTTGAAGTTGTGCAGTTGCAGTTAGATTGAAACTTTTGGCACCAACTTCACAAATACCAGCACCAATAGAATTAATATTATTTAGTATACGTTCACTAATGTGAACGTATGTGTGAATGTATTCTTTGCTTGTACTTGTTATTATACAGAAATCTCAAAACATCGTCGCGGAAATACGTATTTTAGACTTTACCATCGCTGTAACTCGAAAACCGTAACTCTATGGAAAAAATGTTCAATATAAATTTTGCTACAAATAATCCAATCTTCAATTTGGTTGCCTCAGATTTTCAATTTTCGAAAGAAATTACCCCCTCCACATAGCAAAAATACACTTATTTGATATTTTAACATCGCTATAGCTCGAAAACCATAACTATTTTTTAAAAACGTTTCCAGATATTGCCCTATCTTTAATTCTGTCGTCTCATATGGGACCATTTCTCAAGTCTCTTCTTTCAAATGATTCAAAAATCATCAAAATCGGAGTACGTTTACTATATACAGCGCGCGCACAAACCAAAAAAATAGACAGTCGAATTGTATAACTCTTCCGGTTTGGGTTCGTCGGTCAAAAATAAAACTGGTTTACGAAGCACCATTTGCATCTCTTGAGAAATATCTATAAACACCATCCACATCCCATGTTGAAAACTGAATGAGTTTTTAAGAAAACAAGCATTACAATTTTATCAAGGCAGCCATTAACAAGCAAAAAGCTGTGGGGAATATTATAAAATCGGACTCAATAGTGAATAGTGAATACAAATTCAATTTAACAATTACTTGTATATTACAAGAGCAGTCTCAATCATTGTTAAGTGATATCTCTTTCACTTTAATTGAGACATTAGACGAATATTTTGAAACAAACAACCTGCTTTACGAGACCCAGTATGGCTTTAGGCGAAACATGGCTATAACATCAGCCATTCAAACGCTAAAAAATATCATTAACTTAGGATTTGAAGCCTTTAAGTACACCCATTGACGTTTTGTAGACTTCTTCCAAAGTTTCTGGCTGTATATCGCATGAAATATTAATAAATATCATCATCATATCAATATCACCACATTTATGAAATCTTATCTAAATAATCGGTATCAAAATGTTTCCTACCAAAATATATAATCCAAAATAATTCATATATCACGCGGAATACTCCAGGGCTATATATTAGGACCTTTTTTTTCTCATCTATATCAATGACCAACCGAAGGAGAATGAAGATGTTAACTTTGTACTGTTTGCGGATGACAACACTAAGAGACCAACCCTCTTTTGTCAAGTTCGTGGGAATTGTGTTAAATTCTGATCTTATTGGCAGGATCATGTAGATTGTATTAGTAAAAAACTATCAAAAATTATATTTACTGAGAAATCTTTCTAGATATGTTTTTTTCTGATTGTCGTATAACTATGGTCTAATTTTTCAACGCCCTGCTAATAGGTAGGTATTAGTGAAGATCCTAGGAATCAAACAATTTAAAAGAAAAAATAATATCAATGAATCCTGATTTAGACTAGTACGTGATTCCCAAAGAACTAGACTGTGGTGATGATCTAGAGCATCTAGAATCTGCCTCAGCTCAAAGCATCAAGAAGTTATTGGTGTGGTATTACTCTAGGTAGGTACTGAGTTTGCTTATTTGGAAAGATTTGTAAACGCAGCTGATTTTAGTCATTATTCTTCAATTTGTTGTTGTGTTATTTTCATATCAAGATGAAGAACCAATTCAATTATTGTACGATAATGTGCATATTTGGAATATAAAACAAATTGGTCTTGTAACATGGCCTGCGCATTCGCCAGATTTCACAAGTAATGTTGAATAATGTTTTTTCAATTATGTGGCATGGGACTGTTTATTGTTTATTGTTTTTAACGGATTTTAACTGTTTGAAAGATAAGTTTTTTACTGTTATTAAAAAAATATAAAATTTTTCTTATAATTTATTAAGTGTCTTCTATTATAGGAAGGTGAAACTGAGTTCGAATTGATAAAAGAGAAACTTGGACATAAATGTGCAACTCTTGAAGATAAAGGTTGAGTTTGATTTTCGGCATCAGTTATTTAGAAGCTTCAATATATTATCATATTATCTATTTGACTAAGTTGGACAAGATAAACGAGTATTTAATAGTACTTCTCACTTGACAAGATAAAATTACATAAAATGTTCTTGGGGAAATGTTGGTGAATGATATTGCATGTTGCTTCTAAATTCCATGAAAGAAAATAACTGATTGTAATTTTCATTTAAATTATCCATTTATTGGAAAGTTTTTAAGTAAGAAGCTTTCTAGGATCAGCTTTTCGTGAGAAATTAAAGCTCCACCTTAAATACTTAAATTCTCTATTAGAATTTTCGTAAAAGTAAGAAAGCGGTCAATAAGACAAATATAACTGACGAGTTCTAATCAGTTGCAAGATCAACAGAAACTGTTCGCGGAAGATGTATGCCGACATTAATTATTTATTAAGCCTTAAAACCTAGTGTCCCCTGGAATCATCATTAAATTGCTAATGCGATAATTTCGTATTTTTTCTACTCTTAGAATAATTTAACTAATATTGTAAACAAATCTTACAGTTATTGTGGAGAAATACAAACACATAAGTATTTATCTCTGGATCAGGCTAAATTTATATAATAAAACTACTCATAGACTAATGCAAATAACATCAATTATCTTTTTACGTAATCGAGGGCATAAGTACAGACAGCCATAGACAGGTAAATACAATTGTAGAAAGATTTTTAAATTCAAGTACCTTCTTAATGTTTCATTCAATGATTTCATTTTATTGATATTATTTTTAGTGTTTTTTAAATAAATTAGTTCTTGAATTACAAATATATTTGTTCTTTTATAAATTTCACTCTTATATACAGAGCTAGGCGTAGTTATGAAAATTAAAATTTCTACTCTTATGTAGTTAACACATGACAATAATTGTTTCGGCATATGTACCTTTGTCAAGTGTAAGTATTTAAAACTAAAGTCTAAGAAGATAAGAACAGGGAAGATGCTAGTCATAATTTTCATTGATTATTTTTAAGTACTTAATAATTATATAATTATATATTCAGTAATGTGCTAGATTTGCCATTGATCTGGCCAATGAGGAGATTACCTGAAGTTTACGTATAATATTTTCTAATGACTCGAGTAGATTTAATTTTAATTCTTTCTTTTCGGTAGGTACGTGTATTTTGAAATTATCATTAAATGTGTGTGAATATTGTTGTAACTTTTTAACTTCTACCAATTTTGAATAATCGGTTGTAACATTTGGAAATAATATTTCGTTGTCTGGTGCTTTCAAAATATTGACCGAATAAATTGATTCTATATTTTATTGAAACATTTGTCATCTTCAGAATATTTTTTAAAATTTCTTTTTTTTTAGTTTAGATAGTACGTACAACTTTGTAGAAAATAATGTTCATAATAAATGTATACGTTTTCGAAATCAAACATTCTAACATTGCCAATTTCATGATTTCACAATTATTAGATGTCTCTTTTGGAAACATTAATTACCTGCTACAGTTAACCCCAAAGGACGTTTATACATAAGTTATATAATGACAAACATTGGTGCTGGTGTCTGGCAAACGTTTTGTTCCCAAGTTTATGTAATTTTGAAGCTGTTAACCGCTAGTTGTAGTGGCCTCAGAAGTTTTGAGGATGCTTCAACTACTCTCATGTTTCAACTAGTTTTATATTATAAAATTCGATCACTTTTAACTAGATGCGAACTTTTAGATTGAATGAATCTCTTCTTAGGACACGAAAACATGTTTCAAGTATAAAGCAAAAATGCTGGTTCTAGTTTATGTTGCGTAATATTTTATTTTTTATTCAAATTTACCGTAATGAAAAAAAGTGTTATAAGGTGTTGCAAGTATCTAATCGAAAGGTACACTCCACAGTTTGTTACTTTTAGCTCGTTAAATTATTACTCAAATACTCCATTAATTTAATGACATTTTTGTTATAATCACACTATCATTGTGCACTACATTCATTCCATCATTGGAGAAAAACCTAAAACTAAAAGATAAAAGTGACTGTTGTTCTATACCAACTGTATTTGACCGATAAAATTGATAATGCGTTTTTGATTTCATACGTCAATGCTCAATATTACAATACTAGAAAAACGCCGGATCGTCAATAGTCGATAGTCTGCTTTTCATACAGAGAATAAAGTGTAGTCGGGCAATGTATTTTAGATGGGAAAAACGCACAGAGTGTTGTCATTCTTCAAATTTACCTGTAATATTTTGTTCTGTAATTTTGAAATTTATTGTTTATTTATTATTATTAGCAATTATTGGACATAAAAATGTTGAGATAAAATATAAACTCAAGCGACGAAATTTGCCTGACACACTGCATCCTCAGTTTGAAAGGCACTATACAGGGTGTTAGGTATACATGCGACAAAAATTCTAGCATACCTCCGAGTGAAACTATTGCATTGGTAAAAAAACTTATTGATCAAAAGAAAGTAAAAATTGTTAATAAAGAGGAAATTATTAGTTTACTTGAAACTTGCCTGAAACAAAACTATTTTCAATTCAAAAACACATTATATACAGCTAAGAATGGTTTAATTATCGGTAACCCCCTGAGTCCTCTGTTGGCAGAAATATATATGGATAATTTATAAAAAACAATACATTCTCACCATTTATCTAAATTTTGTCAGTTTTGGTATCGTTATGTCGATGACATTCTTGTTTCTTTTAATGGAACCAACAGGCAACTACATTCCTTTTTCAGTTTTATTAATTCAATTAACCCGCACATCAAATTTACAATAGAGAATGAAATTAACAGCTCAATCAAATTTCTTGACCTCACTATCACTAGAAGAGATAATAAATTTGATTTTTCCATTTATCATAAGCCATCTCACACAGATACTACAATAAACTCTACCTCACATCACCCTAATCAACAATAAATTAACAGCCTATAACAGCTTGATCTTTCGTCTATTAAATGTTCCTATGTCAGAAAATAATTTTACTAAAGAGCTTAATTTGATCAAACAGATAGCTCTTAACAACGGATATAATTCCAGCACTATTGACCAAATTTTAGCTAGATTTAAATATAAGCAATCTTTGAAAGAAGTTTATCCTACATTAACAAAAGTTCACGAATATTATAAGATTTTAACATATATAGGAAAACCAAGTGACAATATCATGAAATATTTGAAGAATAAAGATATAAAAATTGCTTATAAAACTAACAACTCTCTAGGTAATATGATTAAAAATAACAAAGATAAAATCGATAGGAGTAATAAAAATGGAGTCTATAAAATAAGTTTTGGTTCTTGTCCTCAAGCATATATTGGACAAACGGGTAGATCTTTCTCTACTAGAATTAAAGATCATAATGATTCTTTCGTTTATACAACAAAAATTCAACATATGCAGAACACCTAAAATTGGAAAAGCATATATTTAATCCAGATTTTGAGATCCTTCACGTCGAAAGAAAAGGCTTTATGTTAAATTTGTTAGAGTCATTAGAAATCAATAAACTTAAGAATTCAAAGACCCTTTTAAATGATCAATTAGATCTAGATTACCACCTAATTATACTCAGAATGTATTAAGTACGTAATCATTAATTTTACATTTAGTTACCTATATAATGACCATAATTCACCTTGTAATACCATATCTGAAGAAGTCGCTGTGTCGGTGAAACACGTGTCATGTTGACAATATATTTGTGAAAATCAGTGTGTTTTATTTCTAATTTAATATGGATTTTCATCATGTAAAAGCCGAAACCATCAAAATAAAAATTCAAGGGTTTATTCCTTGGCTTGGTCTGAGTATATTTTATTCTATGATGTTTTTTTTAAAACCCCTTTGTTTTTTTTCAACAACAATATACAGCGATCGCTGGATTGCTCGAGGCGGGCTACAGTCATGGCCTGCTTGATCCCCAGACTTAAACCCCCCGGATTATTACGTATGGGGATATCTGAAGTCATTAGTTTACGCTACGGACGACTTGCGAAATCGGATAATTACTGGGTGTAACTCAATTGGAAACAACCCTGGTGTGTTTGAAAGAGTTCGGCAGTCAATCACGAGAAGATTGAATGCTTGTATCCAGGCTCGAGGAAGTAATTTTGAACATTTATTGTAGTATGAGCAATTTCACATTAACTTTTTGATAATAAAATGTTGTTATAGTCTCAATTTTTATTCGCCCTGTATGTTCGAAACGAAGAGATTTAAAAAAACTGGGTCTGCGGCGGACCAGACCGTGGAAGTTATACTTCTTTGGATATTCGCACACACCACTCATACACACAGACAGGATATATAAATTAAATATAAGACATTTTTCTCTGTTATTCAATATATTTCTCTTCCATATATTATAATGAATGACTTCATAATAATAATAATAAACGAATTATTATCATTATCAGTAATTTCGTCTCAATCTTGTAATCACACACAGACAGACAGGCAGCTGAAAATCAATCTTATAGGAGGTATTAGCCATACGTATTTGTGTACCAAGTTTGGTGTCAATCGGTTAAGTATTTTCCGAGTTATAGTGTTGACAGACAGACCGACAGGATTGTCAAAACAATAAGGTATAGTATTATTAGCGAATAGCGTTTACCGTATTACGCTAATCTGCCTAGGTTAGCGTGTTGGTTTAACGTTAACGGTAAGTATATATTCTGTTGGTAGACCTGCTTACTGTTGATATGAGCTGTCAGTTTTATCTTTGCGCCAGTTTCAAGTTGAAATTGAAACAAACAACTATTTAAGTTGTTGGCTTATTTCACTTTGTAAGTTTTATATCTAATATCTACCCGTATTTCATTAAGCGAACCATGGCTACTTCAAAAGAAAGGTTGCGATTTAGTATTACCGACGACCTGTGTTTGTTATTAAGTGAAGTGTTGTTATGATACCGCAAATACCAATACACCACACACTCCAAGGTGTGAGTCACACCCGTTTAGCGTTAGCGTTAGGACCGAACGTTATCCAAAACGACCCTTACTTTCATTTACGCTATTTCAGAGAATGAAACCACGTGATTTTAACGTTTACCGTATGCATACTTACGGTATCCAAAAACTCTCTTATAATTAAATTATTAAAAATTTCTCTAAAAGCCAGAGCGTACAAAAAAGTATACGAAAACGTATAATCCACGATTTTTCTCACTTTTAGCGTGACGCGGTTTCTCGACCAACACACCATCCCAACGAGCCCAAAGAAGTATAACTTAAAAAAAATCATCATAGGACAAAATATTCTTTGAATAGGCCAAGGAATAACCCCTTGTATTTTGGGCGCATGTTTACCTAACATCCTGTATATGTCAGGTAATCATGTAAGAAATATTTTAATTCTAAATACACATTATCTTAATTATGGATGATACATTGGAAGTTTGAATAATCTAAAACGAAATAACATTTAACGCTCATTCAATTAATACCCAAAAAGTTGGTGGTGATGGTGTGCACTGGACCCACGTACGGAGGCTGTGGCTTACTGGTAAGCCGGCAGCTTCATCTCCTTCATCGAAGCCTTTGATGCGTACGGAGGGACACTTTGTTTCCGATAACGTATATATTATGAACGAAATTGAGAATAATCAACAGCATATTGATCCTCTGAATTCCGAATTAGTATTTAGTCAAAATATCTAATGTGTCTTCTCTCCTACGGCTCTCAAGCTCTCAGATTATCAATTTTCTTTAAATGTTGTATAAATTGCCTGATCAACTTGGTCTTGAACTATTAAACTTTTCCAGCGTGCCGATACCAAAAAAAATTATCTTAGTCAGCTTCGACGTAGGACGAACCTTTTAGTAAGTTCAATGAATGGAAAACTCTTTAAAACCGGACTTTGGAAACTTTGCACGATTTCATTACCATCCATCCCTACTTGAAGTAATGGAGAAAAGTAAAAAATACATTCTGTTATTTTTATATTGATATTTCAGTTGAAATGTAATTGTGATGGGTCTGATTTCTCTTAATGATTGAGCCGGAATTGATCGTTTTTAGGAAAATGTCGGTGTTCAATATTAAAATTATATATAATGTAATATAATTGCCCAGTTTCATTCAATAGAAAATGTTACTAACCAAAAGGAAGTGCCCTCAATGACCAGTCGCACTTAGCCTCTTATTTTATATTTCTGTAATAATCATCAATGTTTTCGCATTGGAAACCAATCCTGTGGCTGTATCCCAGATTTAATCACATTTGATAAAGGTACAGTGTGCCGAAACAATTGTATTTTCAAAATATATAATAGTGGAAATTTAATATATTGTTTCAATTCCTATCTATTATGGATTTCCATTAAGTATCAGCCAATACAGTTGTATTACAGATAGTATTCATATTCATCCTGCGACTTTGGAAAAAAAATCCTTGGCAATAAGGGTCAAGAGAAATCGCTGTAACATTTGTGGGTATTGTTGACAGTTACAGATACGGCCACTGCACTCTTTAAAAAGATATTATTAAAACTGGCTATGGAAATGCACCAATTGGTGACTTTCTTGTAACGTTGACATTTCGGATGAATTACTTGTGGATTAATTATTGATCACATTCGTTGGTTTTGAGCAGGAACGAACTACTCCACCATTTAACCTGTTCATTTAAATTTGCAAATCAAATTACGGTACATTCTCATTTGACATAGAGCCCTGTTGTCAAACTTGTTTTCTTACGAAAGCTTCGTAAGAAAGCAGTGTCATTTTTTTCAACGTAACAAAGTTTACTAACTACGTAACTACGTGACAATGAAAATGATTATATTTGACAATATTTGTTGAGACGACACTTGTATTTGTCACAGATAACTAGAGTCAAGTTAAATTAGTGATCTATTGAATCAACTAGATTTCAATCACTTTTTGCTGCTAGCTTGATTTCTTGAAGTTACAAAATACTTAAAATGTACCCCTTATTTTATGTTGTTATCGAAATATACCTAAACAATATCAAGGTTAATGTAGCCTGACAAAGAGTACCTACCCAGCCAGAGTATTTAACACAGATTAATTATAATTGCCAAGGGAATATAAAGGGCTCCATCTTGAGGAGACAGAACAAGAGGGAGAGATAGAGACAGATAGATAGATATTGAATCTAAAAAGTTTCAAGCCGAGCCAAAGCAAGTAGTAGATCGATGTGAAAATAACTAGCTGGGGCGCGTCGAAAGGCACTTAGAAGTTAGCGGCCACTAGTGGTTAACCGAGAATTGCAAAATTGGAAATAAAAAGACGAAGGACATAGTTGCTGAGGGCGCGTCGCCCTTATTTCTATCTTTTGCAGTACATAACAACACTTTATTTTCTAACGAACGACAACTTGTGACTTGAGTAAATGTCGCCACTGTATATTCTTAAATGTTCACAAAATTTAATAACGCTACCTAGTTCAACACTGGCAAAAAATTCGCAGTAAAACTTTATTTTATTTGAATTGAATGAAATTCTTTTTCCAGGTGGAAACTGGAGTAGGTTATTTTATTGTTGAACATTAGGTAAATAATTATTTGTGGGGCTATTGCAAAAGTGTCTGTGAGTTTAATAAAGGAGTAACATCGTTATTGACCATAATTTTTCTGAATAATCAAATCATAATAATTATTGTAATGGAACGAATGATCAGTCGGATTATACATATACATTGAATCTTCGGACGCTTCTCAAGTTTTCTACAGGATGGATTTATCGTGATAAAACATTTATAAAAAAAAATTCAGATCGTCATGTGGGTGTGTATCTACTCGTTTGCGTATGTCTGTCACAAGTTTGGTAATTAATTCATGTATGGTTTCTATTTTCAAGTCTTCGTGTATGTGTTTGTTAGTCATATACCAAGGAGAACCACCAAGTTTCCTCAGTATCTTGTTTTGAAAAACTTGAATTTTTTTAACGTGTGCTGACTGACCCCAGGCACAGCAAGCATACGTTAGACAGGGCCTAATAATGGTGGTGTAAGTTTTTAATTTATTTTTCAAATTAAGTCTGCTATTGTAGTTGAGCAGCGGGTTCAACCGATTAACTTTAATTTTGGTTTGAAAAATTGTATTATTGATGTGGGTACTAAAATTTAGCCTTTGGTCTAAAATTATGCCCAAATATTTGACTTCTTTGCGCCATTCAACTTCAGAATTTTTAATTGTTAATTTTGATTTTGAAGTCATATTTGTTAGTGAATTGTATTGTCTGTGTTTTTTCCGTGTTGATTGCAATTTTCCATCTATCAAAATAGTTCGATAGTTGGTCAGCTGCTTTTTGTGCTTCGGCAATGCTATATTTGCTGTTTTTGTTCTTTGTGATTATGGCCGTATCGTCAGCGAAAAGGTACAATTCTGCTTTACGTAATTTTGGTATATTAGCTGTGAATACATTATAAAGATGTGGAGAAAGTACCGCCCCTTGTGGTACTCCAGCTTTTATTGGTCTAGATGTTGATAAAATTTTGTTGTAACTAATTTAGAAGGAACGGTCTGATAGGAAAGATTGAATAATTTTGACTAAATGAGTTGGATAATTAAAGTTTAACATTTTATATACCAATGCATCATGCCAAACTTTGTCAAATGCCGTCTTAATGTCAAGAAATACTGCAGTCACTATTAGAAAATCGCCCTTTATATACAAAAATATTTTCGATACATAAATACTAGACTACGCTTTATTTGCGTTTAGTACTACGTCAAACTCTCCTCGATTTTTATATTCCCAAAATCTGATTGATAGACAGAAATACCTGTCAATGATGACTTGTCGGATTTTTGCCACCTCCAGCTATTCCGTTACCTCCACTCTGCCAGTTTTTGAGTTAGAATGGGACGCACTAGTGTGGGTTTTCCTATGAGCTCTTAAAATGGACAATCTAGTCATAATTTTATGTGTCTGGGAAAAAATGTAGATATTAAAAAATACATCAATTAATTAAATAATGAATATTACTTCCGGCAGGATTCATGCCGTCGTCATTTTGTGCTTATGGTTTCATGAGTAGATGATGAATCATCTACAAAACATAAAAATCGTCCGGCGGTTCAATGTTACAATCCCACTGGTCTCTCAGATTATAAGCTCAAAGCTTGATTATTAATAATTAAAATAAGATTGAGCAGTATTAGTGGATGTTGTCTTCAAAAATTGGTAATAGATTTTATATAATAGGGATCTCAGGAACTATTAACGGCATTATATGGCGGTAGTTTTCAATAATTCGATTGGTAATTTTATGAAAAATACGTTTTTAAACATAGCATTTAATTTCATCATTACGCTGCCTGAAATCTTAAATGAGTTTCATTTATCATATAAAGAACGATTTGGCAGACCGAAAAAGGAATATCTAAATTGTTGCTTAGACATATATTTTTTTCAGTAGGTACAGACAGTGCAAGTAATCTAAATTCCATCAGGTGTACGGGTATAGCGAATTTCGATACACTTGGATGATGTAATCCTCTTAGCCGTTTTACAGGAAACAGCCTCCCCTCAAAATTTCATCCTAGACTTAAGTATTCTAAATTATGGACCGTACACGTCAGTTTCTCGACAGACTCTTTTAAACGTAGTCAATCAATTATATCTACGATGTCAAATAGGTAGGTATCTTAAATCTTCGATAGTCATCTTTCACTTCTCAAATGACATGATATATATTTTGTTCTTGTTTTTTGTAGTCTTCTCTATTCTATATACCTCTATGTACAAATAGTATATACTTTATCTGAATATTAGGTTAGGTTAGGTTAGGTTAGGTAAGAATGTAGTTGGTTCATTTCATGCAAAAATAATTGAAGCCAAAGTTAGTTATTTTTGTATTAAGTGCGTAAAATGTTTTTTTACTGGCACATGAATCTCGAATGTGCCATGAAAACACAAATTTTATACACGAAATACAAACATCATTTTTTGTACAACTGTCAAAAAAACTTGACATTTCTGCATACATCTTCGGAAATTTATGTTGGAAGTGATTGCAGAAACTTATCATTATTATTCCAATAAATGAAATTGTTTTATGATGAACAATCAATTAATAATTGACTCTGTTAAAAATAAATTTTTCAAAAAGTAATATTTCATATTTATTTTGTGAATTATTTTGGCAGTGAAAAAAAGGATTTTTTTCACAGTGAGAATCCTTTTTTTATGGTGAAAAAAAGTCTAAGTCTATTTTATTACCACATTTCTGAATGAAGGGTGCAAATCTCCTGGTACAATTTCTAGTATCAATCTAGGGGTTGAAATTTGGATTTTGTTGCGAAATGTACCAAGAGACAACAAACAGGAGAAAACATTTGTATTGATTTTAGGTAGGTTAGGTATCTCTGTAATTAACTATCTTCTATTGAAATACTTGATAGCCATTGTCCACTATCCACTCACCCACTCCGTAACCATTGGTGGCCTCTTTGATGCTATCATCGCCCAAAGCATAAGCATGTCCATTGACTTCCACACGCCTAACACATCCTTTCAGGCCCGCTTCGACACCCAATTTGTTTGCCACACCGGTCGTGTTCCCAGGCCCTCCGATGAACACTGGCTCTCTGAAGGTTATTCTCGAGAAAAGACCATCGCTACGACCCCTTATCCTGCGGCCACCATTCAACCGAAGCCACGCATCCCACCGATGCCTGTACAAGGATATGCGGTTCCATCTGTTCAATAGGACTGTGTCTGGAGAACGGACAACGCCCACACCACTGCCACAGTCAAACCTGGAATGGGAATTAATAGTTGATCATTATCACTAAATGAACTGTGCTCAGTTAAATTGCCGAACGGTAAAATTGAATATAATATTAACTTTTACAAACTATCCGCAAACCATAATATTTTGAGACTATAAGCGAAGAAATTATAAACAAATATGAAGGAAATATCAGAAACAAATGACTATATTTTGAACTAAAATCTATCCCCTTCTCCTTCAATTCATATTAATATAATATTTAATATATATATATATATATATATATATATATATATATAATAATCGTCTTTATTTGGCTTATCAGATAACAAAATTAAATAGAGGTGAAGTTAAGCGTAATTGCTATTCTTACACTTAACCTCTAAAAGATTACAAATATAACATGACCTCTATACTATAGATACAATAGTCTTAATCTAGTACATCTTATGAAATAATCATTGTTCTATGTGAAATAAAAACTAAAACTAAGGAAAATAATTCCTAAGAGAATATAGAAATATATATAACACTTAATACTCGAGAAAGAACGAGAAACAAATCGCAAAACCTACTTATAGGGGCAATAAATCCATGTCTGTAATATGGTGATACTTGGCACTGCGATGCAGACCGATATTGAAAACTTTTTAATATATTGGTGGCAGAAAAATTCGCTAAAGATTGATCTTAATGAATTTGGTAGTGATATTGATATCTATTGTACAAGTAGGCTGCACAGAAGAAGATAGCTTTTGAGCGATATGACAATTATTTGTAAATCTTACATTGACATTATGAATACTTTTCTGAGGAGAAGGGAAAGATAAGCCTGCAGCAAGAGCTCTGTATACTCTGAATAGCAAAAGTAATTAAAGAAAGAAATCACTAGAGTATGAGAGAACTTTACTTTCAGCTTATTATTCAAAACTGATCTATTTGTAAATAATAATTTCAAATTATAAAACGCTCTTTGGGTCATCGATTTAACTTTGCTCTAGAATTTCAGATCAACATCAATTAAGATGCCCAAGGATTTCACAGTTTTATTATCAGGAACTACATCCTTAAATCCAGTTTACTCTGAAGTTGTCTAGACCTTTTATTAGCAAAGTGATCTTATAGTCTCCAGATCTGTATTAATCTTGTATTCCGCTACGTGATAGTCGTATGCTGGAAAATTATATATCAGTTGAATATCATCAGCGAAGCTTTGTACAGAAGCATACTCTATTTTATTTAGCTAATCGGCAGTGTACATATTGAAAAGCAAAGGCCCTAAGATAGACCCTCGTGGTACGCCAGATATAATACTTCTGTAGGTTGATACATTTCCATTTATCACTGCTCTCTGTGTTCGATTTATAAGATATAACTCAATGAATTTTGCAGCATTGTTAGAAAATCCATAGTATTTTATTTGGCGTATATAAAATAAAGATTGACAGTGTCAAAAGCCTCCGAAAAATCAAAAAGTAGCAGATGGAATACACTATTTTTACCCGAGGCTCTGACAACATCGTCCATAATGTTGGCAATCGCTGTAGCGGTAATATTCCCTTTCCTGAAACCCGACTGTGACTAGCTCAATGGTTTCAGAGCACCAGAAAAAGATTTATATCTTCTTACGGTAATAGGTTGTTTTCTTTCATATATTGTTCAATTTGCTTATAGATAATCTTTTTCAATATTTTTGATATAGTTGTTAAAAAACTGATTGGGTGAAAATCTGAATAGATAGAAATGGGTTGCATAATTGAAGTCTTCCATTAGTCCGGAAAGTAGTTTATCTCAATGCAACCATTAACTATATGGGTTAGGTAGGGCATAATGAATGGACAGCAGTATTTTAGCATCAATAGGTTTATGCCGTCTGAACCACAAGCATTAGAATTAATGTTGCCTAATGAATATTTGACCTCCTCAACGGAAGTATGTTTGAACTCAAATGTTCGAGGAAGAATACTTTTAATTCGATTGTGGTGAATTATCATGCCATCACAGTAATATCTTGAATAACAGATACGAAATATTGATTAATTTCCTCTGGATTCTACATATGGCATGGAATAGTGTTGGATTTCTAGCCTTAACATTCAGATCCTTCAGAGCGATCCATATATTCCTAATATTATGTTGATTGTGCGCACTGAATATATAAGCTTTCTTTGACTCGTATTGTATTCAAAGTCATATTGCGAAAAGATGTACATATAATTATTAAAATTTTCAGTAGTTCTATTCTATGTGTAAGCCATGGGGTGCTACACTTCGAAACTCATACTGTCCTCAAAGGAGCATGTTTATTGAACACACAAAGGATATAATTTGTTAGGAGACGTATCTTATCGTTGATGTAATTAGCTATTGTCATATTATACCATGGCATTCTTATGAGATCTTCATAGATTGGTTGATAGTTTACGTTTTTCAAAATATCGTGATGGGTAATACATATAACAGAGATTAAGTTAAGAGAATACACATATGGCAATGGATTTCCAACTTATTTTACACAGAAGATCCACATTAATTTTATCATTCAAATATAATGTCACACCTCCCCTTTCAGTCAGACGATCTTGTCTAAAAGGATTGAAGCCCATTATATTGAAATAATTAGATTTTGTATCAGCAGTGAACCATGAATCAGAGAATGTAACTATATACTTAAAATTTGTTTGGTGTACCTAATCAAATGAACTCGTTGAAATCTAGTTCGTGAAATCCCGTAGGCAGTGACTGTGCATTTACAAGACCAGTTTTCATCGTGAGATAAGCGTAAATAATATGTTTTTAACTTATACTAAATATATAGAAAAAGAACAACAAAAATCACTAAGAGACACCTGCATTCGATGCTACACAGGCTTAGAAACTGTTTAGTTTTCTTCGTCAACTTAACTCATTTGGTTTTTATAGCTATTGCAGGATAAAAATCTTCAATACACTGTGACTTAACTGTTGGTGTTGCAGGTTTATTAGATATAAGGTAGAGTGGACGTGGAGAAAAATAGTCGAGTGCTTATTCCTCAACAGATGTGTGAATGATTCTCTGTTTATTAACTGTTTCTCTATCCTATCTTTATGGCCCAAATCATCTGCTATGAAAAAATATAATCTTTCAACCGGTTTCTTTTCAATAGGTTATTTTTGCGATTATAATAATATAATTACTCACAAAATCTACTAATAGACCCGCTGTCTCTCAGAATTATTTCCCAGTCTATAACCATTGGCAATTTTAAATGTCTTGAATTCCTGTATACGAAGATTTTCTAATGCTGCTAATAGACAATTGTCTGTATCTTCCTGCTTTTAACTTTTCCTTGTCCTTAAATCTGATATTTCAAAATCAGATCTGTTACCTAGGTCTATGATATTCTTCCTGATATCACTCCCAACGGAATCTATCTTTTGATTCAAATTAACAGATATAGTTCAGTCAAAGTTTCCTATTATTGGTGAATTACTGCTTTAACATCTCACATTCTAAAGAATTCTACATGTGTCAAAGCAAGTAGAATTTGTATTATATAATAGCAGTACTGGTTGTTTATACTGGCACTGCTGTAATTTAGATTACAATGCTGACATTTTTGTTGGAAAATTGCAGATTTATAAAATGTAAACGTGATCAGATATAGGTACCCGTTTCTGTTCGTCTGTAGGCACTGAAATATAGTTTTCTTCAAAACAAACTCAGCTGTCTGGAAACCCCTGGCAGTTGGGTAACGAAAAAAAATGTTATAAGGTGTACCTACGATTCTGTAAATTTATACATTCTTTGCTAGAAATGGGATCTTTGAAATGGGCGTACGTTACCTAGTGGTAAGACATGATCTTATGATATGAGCGTAGTCGATACAGTTGAGAGTATTATCAGTTGAAATCCATGCCTTTTGTCAATTCCATTTTGTTTTTAATGTTAACGTCATTACTAAGCCAATCACAATAGCATGTTCTTAATTTTATTTTCTATTTATGTCTATCTTTTCAAGTGTGAATAGGCTATTATAGATTGCTTCATAAATTATGGCGCCTGCCTTCAAAACACGAGAAACGGATCAATTCAACCAAGGGGAGTAAATCAGTAAACGATTTTGAGATAAGATCTGGTAGTTCAATTTTTTTATTTATTTTATTAATCAACTGATTAAATAAGCAACAATATGAAAGATTTATTATTAACATGCAGAAAAATAAAATGCAAATGAGTTATACAATATAAATTTATTCATCTGAATTCTCTGAAATGTCACTTTGACTTTGTGACGCCTATGAAATGAATATTGCGTTGCCTTCATGGTACTGGAGAATTTCATCCTAATGAGATACAATGAGAAGTATAGTGTGATGTACGTAGATCGTGAATGATTATAGACAATAGCCATCATTCGTGGAGCAAGCTATAGAAATAGACATAAAAACGATAACTTATTTTTGAATATTACCCTTAAGTCTCATTTGACAGATCCCAATTCATGATAGATAGAAGAGAGATTCTTTTTTCTTTTTTTATATCTTTGGGATTCGATAACTCTAACTGTAGTTGTTGACATTTCTAAATGATATCATTTTCTAGTTAAATTGATATTTATGGACACATTTAAAAATTATTCTCCTGTCTTCTTTCCTATATGTCTAGATGTTTTACTGTCTTTTAAAAATTATTCCATGGAGTATTTCAAATAATGCCATATATTTGGAGATAATTACATCAATGGTATGTCTTCTAAGGAGATCTAAGCTAGTTTTAGATAGGGACATGGCAAAACTCTACATAGTCCACTCATAAAGCTGATTATTCCCAATTTTCCCTCTAAGCCTTCGTCAAAAGAAATACGCACAGTACCTTTAATCAGGAATCTTTCATGTTGAATGTGAATAGAGTATATTTCTGTAAAATATTTTTTTGTCTCTGTCTCGAGACTCTGGGAAAAGCAAATGTACATTATAATTGTGTAGGTACCTACTCGTTTTTGTGAAGTCGATCAATGAGAGCGCGGATTTCTTCTTCTGAGGTAAGTAACACAATTAAATATTAACCTGATGACATTTGAATTATATATTAACATAATAACTATTAAAATGCATATTTATAATAATTCATAAAAAACTTAGTAACCTCTTAAATTAAGCAGCGTGTTAATAACTATGAACGAAATATTTGTTCACGACCCTCTATAAGCACAAGCGCGTCCTCCTTGGAAAGATGCGGTACCTCATATAAAAGTTTCGAGCACATTTCAAAATTATGGCTGCGGGTACGATGATCAGTTACATTTATTTTCAGTGAAAATGGATGATTAAATTATATAAGGTCCTTCATGTGCACATCAAACAATAGAAGAAAGTACTCGTGTTCAAATAAGATGACACCTGAAATAAGATGGTCATTCTCAAGATGAGAATTTTTTGAAATTATGCTGCCCTTATTAAGAGGTTCCGAATTACGAGTATATACATGTTTATATAGTATTAATGAATAAATTGAGAAATGGATGATTTATATGAAATAACGAGATATTATTTTTTTATAAAATTTAAGTGTTAAAATAAATCATGAGTTTCAGTTTATGCCTGATTTTTGTATACCATTTAGTTGATGATTATACCTACGTCCTCAGCTTCTGGAGACACAGTAACTATTTTAACTGTTATAATTAGACAGGACAGACGCTGATATTTTTCTAATGTTTAGACAGTGTTTTTTTAAATTAATAATCAGGTTTTCGGTACCTACCATATTCTTAGTCTAAATTTGTTACTAAGCAGTCGCTGCCTGTTTTGTATTTTCAGCCGAATTTGTTCTTGTTGTTGATCTTCTTTTGGGACATAAGAGAGCATCAGAATCATCAATTTTTGATTTGTTGATTTAGTAAGTTTTCAACGACAGTCAAAACAAGGCTTTGGAAAACCTATGAAATAGCTCGAAAGGAGTCTTTTTATTATCAGTATCTACGATAGGTATTTACCGAAATAACATCAGTTCTTTGCACTTATATCCACCAAAAACATTTTATATGTTGAAAAAAACTATTAAACATTTTATTCAATTTTATTTTGAGCTCGAATTTGTTTGATCACGTAATCTATTTTATATGTTCTTACGTTGATAATGAATTCCTTATAGCTTGTTTCTAAATGAGCTCAAAAAGTATTAAGGCTGGCGCATGCGTAAATACTATATATCAAGTCTATAACGTAAAATTTTATAATTTTAGCTACTTTCACAATCTGCCCTGCTTTACAAACAAACAAAAGTCTGACGTGCAAACAGTTCCTAGGTATGTCTCACTACATGTGAAAAGATTGAGAACAAAGATAAAGCATGCTGATCTGAAAAAAATATAGAACCAAATCTACCAGTGATGAGTTGCTAGATACATAAATCAAGGAGACCTGATATTTATGAATCGATGAGAAGAGATCTGTTACGAAAGGCATGGAAAAAAGAGATTTGGTCAAGAGGTGCTCTTGTATCTAATTTTTTTCACCACAAGAGGATGCCAACCGGTGATATGGATCCTCGACGAACGATGTAAGTCAATTGCAAAATAGAACATCTAAGCCTAGCGTAATAACAAATACCGCAACAACACGGCTATTAAGGAAGATAATATTGTCATATTGACAATTTATAGATCAACAAACGGTAATCTTGAACAGTTCTCGATTTCTCTTGAAAGTATGTTAGAGTTTCTAAGTAAGAATCATAGATACATTCTCCTATAAGGTAACTTCAATTTAAACTTCCTAGTTAACAGTAAAGAGAAACATGGACTTGAGAACCTTCTAGCTCCTTTCAGTTTCAAAGCTCTAATGAGCGAACCAACGAGAGTATCCGACCGTTCTGCTACCTGCATTGACAACATCTGTGAGAACTTCAACAGTTTCAAAAAGTTCGGTAGGTATCATACGGGAATATATATCAGATCATTATTGTCAGTATATTAGTTTGGCAGTCAACAACAAGTCAGTCAATAACATTCCCAATTTCATAAGACAATTGAATGAAATGGGTATAGCAGAGTTCAAACAATACATAAATAACATCAACTGGTCCAAATGTCTGGCCTCGGATAGTCCGGACGCTCAATCAAAATTTATTTGTGAAAATATCACTTATGCTATCGAACTTGCATTTCCCCTAAAACATATGAAACAGAACGGTAGTAAACCTGAGGTCACCGAAGAATTGAAAAGTTATGAGACAAAATAGTTAATCAAAACAAACGAAACTATAGAAAAAAAGGGCAATGTACGACAATATTCTCAATAACAGTAAGAATAAAACGGCATAGAGGGTACTTGATGAAATTCAAGGCAAAAGGCGTTTTCAAAATCAGAGCTCAAGCCTTAGTGCTAATGATCTACGCGAATATAGTGCTTCAATGATAGATGATATCCTTGAAAAAATTCCTCCCACTGAATTCACGGGAGATAAAATCTTAAAAATACCGTTAAAGTTTTTTAGTCCAAAAAATTAAAAAGAAATAATAAAAATCATTCAATCCCTAAATAGCACCTCTAGCACGGATGCTTATGGCATGAGTTCGAGAATTATAAAACTCATCCCTGAAACATTGAGTATACCCCTCACTCATCTAGTGAACACTTGCCTGGATAAAGGAATATGCCTGTCCCTTCTTAAATTAGGCACAGCAAGAAAGGCAACATCAGTGATTGTGACAAGTACAGATTCATCACTATAACTCCAATACTGTCAAAAATTATTGAGATCACTATCAAAGACAGATTAATCAGTTTCTTTGAGAAGAACGAAAATTTTGATAACTCAGTATAGTTTATATTTTATAAGTATGGAATCCATGGGACAGCTCTCAGTCTAATCCAAACATATCTCAAAGATAGATATCATTATGTGGCATTGACACATTGACACCTCTAATACTACCACGTCAAAAACTCCGTGGGATCAGAGCTGGGTTCTCTATTATTTAAAATCTATATCCAAATTTATGAATAATGCAGACGTTTTTATGTATGCTGATAATTCAACTTTTTCAATTCAATGTAGATACCTAGAAGAAATCGACAGGATATCGAGAGAAATACCGTCGAAAGGGGACATGTATCTCTCTGAACAAAATAAGACCAAAAGCATTTCATTTACAAAACAAAAGTAACACTATAATCATGAAACAGAAGTAAAAATTCTTGGTTTTGCTATAGATATCGAACTAAACTTGAAGATACAGACTAGGGAGTCACTTTGTACTGAGAAACTTGAAGGAGATATCTCTAGAAGTACTGAAGTCGGTTTATTATTGTATGGCTCACTGCCATCTAACCTGTAGTATTCTACTATGGGGAACTAGTACGGGGTGCTTCGAGCAACTAATTTCTCAAAAAAAAAATATCCAGACTATTGCACACGTAGAACCAAGGTGACATGCAAAGCCAATGGAGTTAAAAATTTTAACACTAACATGCGTATATATAATTGAGGCAATACTATGGGTACAGAATAATAAACACAAAATTACAGTGGGATCTCAAATCCACAATACCAGAAAGAAGAACCTGGTCAGATTACCACAAGAGAACTACATAAATATTTTTTACAAAAAATTGGACCGACGTTATTAGTTGATGCACTGAAAAGTATAAAATAATATTACTTCTATTGGTGATGGTACTTTTGAAGTTGTGCAGTTGCATTTAGATTGATAACTTTTGGCACCAACTTCACAAGTACCATCACCAATAGAAGTAATATTATTTTATACTTTTCAGTGCATCAACTAATAACGTCGGTCCAATTTTTTGTAAAAAATATTTATTTCACACTTTTGAGTGTAACATTAGTCCCGAAAATCGTTGAACGTTCACTTTATCATAACAATGAAGATAGTACTTATCCTATTACCCACGTATATTCCTTGCTTGTAGTTGTTATTATTGAGACCTCAGAACATCGCTGCGGAAATGCGCTTGAATATTTTAGTTGTTACCATTTTAACACCGATTTAACTCGAAAACCGTAACTCTAAGGAAAATATGTTCATTATAAATGTTGCTACAAATAATTATATCTTTCATGTAGTATCGAAAAATTTTCAATTTTCGAAAGAAATTGTCCTCTCCACATAGCAAAAATACATATTTAACATGCGTCTATCTCGAAAACCGTAACACTTTTGAACAAGTGTTCAATTTAAACGTTTCCGGATAATGTCCTATCTTTAATTATACCAACTCAGATTTTCGATTTTCGAGAAAATTCGCCACCACCACCCCTTCGGGGGCGGTTTTCGGAGAGAAGGAGATTTCGGATTTGCGTTTTTATGAATATGGGACCATTTCTCAATCCCCTTCTTTCAAATGAATCCATAATCATCAAAATCGTTTACTATATAAAAGGCGCGCACGAACCAAAAAAAAAAGCAGTCGAATTGTATACCTCCTCCGTTCGGGGTTCGTCGGTCAAAAATAACCATGAAGAAGACAGAATTTCTACCCTTGAAACTGTATAATCTTATACCAGTGGATTGGAAGACCTATTCCACAAAAAAATGTACTAAAACGATCTCTTGTCAAAAATTTACACATGCTTGGATGTGAAAATACTTAAATATAACTTTTCGTTGTTAACTATTTTGTTACTCTGACTATAATGTAATTGTATATGTGAATGTCCATACTGAGTTTTTCGTCATACACCTACGTTCTGTATTATTTATATGCACTTTCTACCAAATTTAAAATTTTATTGTATTTGTAACATTAATATTAACGAACCTAACCAAAACGATTGTGATATTGGCAAGGTCGGTCTCACACATCGTTATTGTATTTTTAAAGGTTAATACATTTCTTCTTCTTCTTCTTTAGGTTTCGTGCATAATATTATCTTTATTGTACATAGACAATATACCTACTAATAAATAAAATCGACGTGTCTGGTTGTAATATCAAAATAATGGGTTTTAACTAATTGCGTATGGAAGTACATATACATATATGTCTCTACAAAAGAGCAATGTTGATAATTTCTGTCATTCTGTCTGCTTGTTCCTGCTAATCCCATTAACGGCTGAACTGATTCTGACGGGATTTTCATTAGCAGATCGCTAATGTGTAAGGAATAAATAAGGATATTATTATTTTAGAAAAAAATCTATAAAAATAAATAAAATTAGAGTGTATACATATGAAGAGTATGTTTGTAATTTCAGAATAACATGTTTTAACTAATTGCAGATGGAAGTACATATTGTTATGTATTTCAATAATTAGACTATAGACAAATTGGTAACATAACTTTAATACGCCATTGTATCACATTACACACCATGACCATCGGATGTATCCTCTAACTGACAACTGACAAACTAGGCATACAACATACAGCGACAATATCATAGAACCTCAAAAAACAGACATCAACCTAAATGGATTTAAGATAAGTTCACAGAATTAAAGGTTCAGAGCATTTCTCCCTTTTTCAACAAGATATTTTATTTTTATTACAAATCAAGTCTGGTTGGAGGTTTACTAACTCTACCTGAGCGTGTTCTTAACGAAGTTTTGGGAGTAACAGATTTAGTGCTTGTTGATTGTTGTATGATGGGTGCTTTTGTACTTTGCGAATCAACACTTTCAACAGATGGATTTTCATTACAGTCTATATTAATAATAGGTAAATCAATAGTTCTTCAATTGTATGAGCTAGATACTTTTTGATAAGGGTTTGCACGAATATCATTTGAATGTACAAATTTGATTTTATCATCAATTTTAAAGTAGAGTGGCTAATAACTTTCACAATCTTTCCCTTTTGCCACAGCTTTCGCTGCAAATTCTTAACGTATACATCTTCATTCAAGGAATATAACTTTAAGTATGTTATGCTTAATGTCACTGTCAAGTTCGAAATTCTTTGACTTATTAGATGAGGGTTTAATCAAGTCGAATCTGGTTCTTGGGCGAATTTTAAGTAGATTTTCGGCTGGAGATATGCCTGTTATTGTGGATGGTGTATTTCGATATGTGAATAGAAAATTTAGTAACCGATTGTTTATCAATTATTTACTGATTTCACTTCCACTTTCCAAAAAAGTGATTTTTCTAGGCCCTTCTTAACAGTTTGTACTCCCCTTTCAGCAATAGCATTGCTTTGTGGATGGTAGTGTGGTGACTTTACAAGTTTAATAACATTTGCTTGGCAAAATGTGATAAATTTTGATGAATTAAAGGGTGGACCATTATCAGAGACAATTTCAACTGGTAAGCCAAATACTGAGAATACTTCCTTCAATTTTACAATGGTTTCTTTTGCATCTGTCCCATGACTCATTAACTTAACATCAATCCATTTGGATCTATTATCAACAATAATTAGGAAACTGTGATTGTATTTATGAAAGAAACCTATATTCACTAAAAAAAATTATTTGGAGCATTAGGCCACAGTAGTAAAGTACTACTGTTTGAAAAGTTATGTGTTTGCTGACATATATCACATGAACCAATATATTTTTCAATTGCCTCATTTAAACCAGGCCACCAGCAATATGCTCTTACAAGCATTTTGGTCATAACAATACCTAAGTGTTGTTCATGAAAGAGGTTTAAAACATTATTTTGCAAAGATTTAGGTATGACAACTTGGTTTCCAACAAATAAACAACCATTTCTACCGAAGGTTTATTTCTTTTCAGGAAATATGGTTTTAAATCATCATTATTGATTGAACTTGGCCATCCCGAAATTGTAAAATCTATAGCTTTCAATAATATAACATCGGTTTTGATTGCTTTGGCTATGTTACCAGCATGTAATGGTATGTTATCAACCATATTAAATGAATACAAGGAATTTGGTATTTCTGTTTCACTATACATTGGTAATCGTGATAATCCATCCGCATTAGAAATAAGCTTCCCCTTTTTATATTGGATTTCGTAGTCATACGCAGACATTGTAATGGCCCATCGAGTTATGCGAGCTGCTGGTGTCACCGGAATACCTTTATTTCTACCAAAAATAAATTGTAAGGGTTGGTGGTCAGAAATTAATATAAATTTCCTACCATAAATATAATTATGAAATTTGAATGAAAGGCAAAAATAAGAGCTAAGCTTTCACGTTCTATATTTGAATATATATAACCACACACAAACTTGTCTCTTAGGGCTTCATTAAGGAATGTTCCAAACTCAAAATACTTTGCAAGATTCTTCAGAGTATGTTTTAATATCTTCATCGCTTTCTTGACTAGCACTGTAGTACTTATATCTCAGCAATTTTCAAACGTTTTGGGCAATAGTGTGCCAACAGAACATCTTTCAATTCTCCGTATGTTTTACTACTTGGTAAGGTGGGGGCCAATAGATCCTTCAGCACACCGTACGCTTCTCCCCCAATCAAGGTTAAGAACAGCGATACTGGATAATTGCTCAAAATGTTCTATATAAGTTGTTATATCAGATTCCTTAGGCTTGAAACTTTCAATCGTACCAACCAACGCCATCTTGGCACACCGTTACAAAAAAACGCTTCTGACTAGACTTCAGACCTGGATTAACTAGAGACTCACCAGACACAGATTTTCTTTTTCAGGATGAATCTACACTTGGCATGTAGGTTCGACTTTACTCGTCGCCAAAATGTTATGTATTTCAATAATTAGACTATAGATAAATTGGTAACATAACTTTAATACGCCATTGTATCACATTACACACCATGACCATCGGATGTATCCTGATAACTGACAACTGACAAACTAGGCATACAACATACAGCCACAATATCATAGAACCTCAAAAGCACAGAACTCAGACATCAACCTAAATGGATTTAAGATAAGTTCACAGAATTAAAGGTAAGTTCACAGCACATATATGTGGCTCTAATAACAAAAAACAAATTTTATAATTTTTGTCTGTCTGTTTGTCCCGGCGAATCTCAGTAACTGCTAAACCGATTCTGACAGGATTTTCACTGGCAGGTAGTGCGGACGAAGCCGCGAGTTTAAGGTATTTTTGTGGTTTCAGCTCGGTGATTTGAAAACTATGCATAAATATCGCAACCGAGAACACCTCCAATTGATGTTTTTCAGAGTAAAGATCTTTAACGTTTACTGCTTCATAATAGTACCTATCTAATATATGTTTATAACTAAGTACATTATTTTTCATTTCGGTGATTTCAAATAGCAATTACTTGTTTAAACAGTGAATACTTTGAACATTGGAAATATTTGTAACTCTATTCCTATGTAGTCACCCTAAATTAATATTGAGTCATAAAGTAAAATACATCGCAAACCACCACTGAACAGTAATAAACAATTTATACGTCGTCATAACTGTAAAAATGTGGTAACTATTTGTGTCCATAGCGTTAAATTTATAAGTGTAATTTCTAAGGCTCCCTAAATCACCGACGGCGCTGGAATATTTGAGACAAAATAGTTATAATTCAATGATATTTCATCTCTCTTCTAATAGAGAATTTGGAAAGTTAAATATTTTTATTGACCGACGAACCCAAACGGAGGAGGCATACAATTCGACTGTCTGCTTTTTTTAGTTCGTGCGTGCGTTGTATCTAATAAACGTACTCCAATTTTGATGAGTTTGAAAGAGGAGACTTGAGAAAAGGTCCCACATTCATAAAAACTCAAATCCTTCCGTTCAAAAAGCATTTTTTTTGAAAAATCGAAAATTCAAGATAGGACAATATCCGTAAACGTTTAAATTGAACATTTTTTCAAAAAAGTTACGCTTTTAAAGTTACAGCGATGTTAAAATCTCAAATATGTGGATTTCTGCTATGCGAAAGGGACAATTTCTTTCGAAAATTGAAAATTTGAAGATACCATATGAAAGAACAGATTATTTGTAGCAACATTTATAATGAACATTTTTTCCTTAGAGTTACGGTTTTCGAGTTATAGCAGAGGTAAAATGATAAAATCTGAAATACTTTCGCGTATTTCTGCCGCGATGTTTTCAGATCTGTAAATAATAACAAGTATAATAATTAACATGTATTCATGTGATTAAATAGGTATATTATATAAACATACAATGTGTGTAAGATTACTTGTTTCCGAATTACCTCAATAATTTTAATTAAATGACCTACCTATACAGTGTGCTACAAATTCGAGGCTAAGTATGGGGATCTTGTAAACCGTAATAGATACAAAATCGTTTAAGTATGAAAACAATTATTAGATCAATGAAAAACAATGCTTTTAAATTCATGCGCAGGTCCAACTCTGTCCAATACATAGTTTCCGTCATAAATTTATCTTTATGTCACATTATCTTCTGAAAATTAAGAAAAATACTGAGTATACAGTTACAGTTACACCTTAGTTTAAGTAGATAAAAGAAATATCTGAACCGTAACCGATCCGCATGAAAAGAGAACTGATGGTGATTTTTCATAATTTGATTTGTTTAACATAAATTTCATAAAACCTCTACTTGAATCATAATTTATCAGTAACTTTACAACTTATGTTCAAATAAGGTTATAATGAAAAAAAAAAAATTATCGGAAGTGTTCAAACAGATTTATATTTACGTTAAAGATTTCAACTGTTGTATCGCGAATCTCTTTCATTGCTTTCCGATTTGATCCTTGAAAAGATTAAGTGGTTCTTGAAAAAATTGGCATGTCTCAATTTTTTTAATGCACAATTCGAAGATATTTTGATGGAGATTCCACTGGCCATGCTTCCACATCTCTGATTTCTACATGATGGCGCTTCTCCATATAATGGAAGAAATGTATGGGATTTTTTGGGCAGAGAGTTTCCTGAAAAGTGGATCGGAAACAGAGGCGTGGTAACGTGGCCAGCGCGATCTCCCGATATTACACCGATTGATTTTTTTCTTTGGGGTGCATTAAAAAATAAAATTTATAAAGATGGCTCTGTTGCTAGTATGGGAGAGCTTAGAGAAAAAATCCTAACTGCATTTCGATCTCTGTGAAGAAGATCGATTCTGAGGGCAGTCGAGAAGGTTCATAATAAAGCAGTTAAATGCATTAACGCGAATGGAAATCCGTTTGAATATTTAAGATAATAAATGTTTTTTTGTTATAAATACATTTGAAAACTTAATAAGTTGTTAACAGTTACACATAAGTTATTTAACTAAGTGTCTTAATGAAATTTATGTTATCAATAAATTAAATTATCATAAACCATCAATTCTCTTCTTCTCATGCGGAGCATGGTGTAACTACAGTCCCACTATTCCCATTAATTTGCAGAAGATTACGAAATGAAGATAAACTTATGACGGAAACTATGCATTGGACAGAGTTGGACGAATTTAAAAGCATTATTTTTCAGAATTTTTTTCATACTTGTGATACAACATTGCTTTTGGGGTGTCAAGACTAACAAAAAGCAAAATAAAAAATCCAGGACCGTAATTAAAAAAATAAAGTTGATGATTGCTGCTCAGAGACGAAACGTCGGTTCTTTAATTTAATAACGCTATCTTGTAAAGGGCAAAAAGTGGCAATGCAAAAATTCCATTTATTTTAAAATATCTCTTCAAATGAGGACAGAAAAAAATAAAAACGATTTTGCAAAATTTCGTTTTTTTTTCGGATAACTTCGGACGTAGTCGGAATTTCTTGACTTTTAATACGGCATTTTGTTGAGCATCAAAATACGCAACTTTGCCCCCATTTAAACGACTTTGTATCTATTACGGTTTACGAGATCCCCATACTTAGCCTCGAATTTGTAGCACACTGTATTATATACCGAATTAAATATATTCCGTCCGATCCTGTAGTGTATTTGTTTGTGGATTGTGTACATAAAGGGAATACACCCGGTAGTTTTACTGCAGTCATAAAGACAATACCAATTATTGTGAAAATAACTATACAAGAAAAGAATATACGTGGGTAATAGGAAAATAGGTACTATCTTCTATTGGTGCTGGTACTTGTAAATTTGGTACCAAAAGTTATCAATCTAACTGCAACTGTACAACTCAAAAGTAATATATTATTATGTACTTTTCAGAGCACCAAATGATATCGTCGGTCCAATTTTTTGTAAAAAATATTTATATTTATTTTGGAATCATCAAAATCGACAGGTTAAAATAATAACGATTTCAAATCCACCTTGTATAACCAGCTCAACCACAGGAATATGGTTATTTTTTATTATGAATTTTATAAAAAAATATATTTAAGACTTAAAAATAAGTGCGGTCAAAATGAACCAGGATGGGGGGGGATGGGGCTTTTCGACCAAGTCGTAGGTATATGCTAGCATCGAAGAGGCATTGTTGATTTATCAATGAACAAGCTTTCTATTCATGAAGCTTAATAATACTATGTTCTACGCTTTATATTTTATATGATTATGTTTTGTTCATGGTGATGACAAAATAAAAGTTTTTGGTCATCATGAAACCTTTTAGCTATCTTTGGTGATTTAGGGGAATCAGATGAAATATAAAAGCGACGAAGGATTTCTCTTGTATCATTCTAGGTACGGAGCCCTAAATAGAACAAATTAAATGCAACGTATTTATTGATAGACTTCATCCTATAATGAAACCTTCATATATGTTGTTGATTGATATATATTTTAATTATTCAAACATAAAGTGAAATTCATCAGATTGTAAATCAATGAGAGAATCATCCATCCACAATTTGTGCTTCTGTAATTCGTGTTGACTGATGGTACACACTACTGTGAATAATACAGCTGACGCTATGAAAACGGCTCTTTGCTGTTTAATTCCGAGGACCGCTATTGCCTCATAAAACACCAGATTGTTAAATATAAACCGTCACTTGATGGAGTGAAATCATATAATTAATTTTATTAGCAACCCTACTTGTCTGCGAAATTTGTCCCACATAAAATTTAGATAGGTAGGTAGGTACCTACATGGCGTATGTATATAGCATGTAACTTCAATGTATACGATTTATAGCGTTATATGTCGTTCACCGCTACATTTTATTGAATTTTCTCCATATTGCCTCTTCTGACTTTCCACTTACTTCGAACTCGATCTACATCTGCCATGAAAGTGTGTCACATCGATCATTCGCTATTCTAGATAATAACTTTTGATTTCCCGCTCGTGATAATTGATAAAGATAAATTATTATTTTAAATGTTCTTAGTTATCGAAAAGTAATCGAAGACAAAAATATCGCATTTTAATAGACAATAATTTTCAAAAATTCTTTAAAACACACACACATCTCTACAAATAGTGTGAAGATATTGCGAATAATACAATTCATAAAAAACTTAACATTTCATTGGAGCATTCAGTATTTTATATATACTGCTGCCTATAAAAACTCTTTTTAATGTATGCCTCTCAAAAAGAACTACATCCTCTGAATGGAATAACGCAGTTAAAATATTATTACACAAAAAGGACATGACGAATATCGGAAACTATAGACCCATAAGTCTCCTGTCAAACGTATATGTATAAGGTCTTTTCCAAAATAATTAAGAAGAGACTATATGTCATAAACTAGTTTCCTATCAGACAAGAGAGCAGGCTACGACACAAATGACCACCTCCAGGTTTTGAAGAACCTTATTGAGAAATGTGTGGAGTACAATAAACCTCTAGTACTAATCTTCGTAGATTATGAGAAAGCATTCGATTCAGTAGACCAACACACAATGCTGAAGGCTCTATCAAACTGCAGAATAGATTTTCGGTACTCAACAGTTATCAAACATATTTTTGAGAATGCTACTGCATGTGTCAGACTCCACGACAACACTGACAATTTCACTATTGAGAAAGGTGTACGTCAGGGTGACAACATCTCACCAAAACTTTTCAATACTGTTCTCCAATACATGTACTAACAAACAAACTGGGACAACTTAGGTGTGAATATAAAAGGTGAAAGGCTCAATCACCAAAGATTTGCCCTCATAGCTGATCGATTGGATGATACCATCTCAATGCTAAAAAATCTTAATGAAGAGTCGAAGAAAGTAGGACTTAAAATAAATTTCCCCAAAACCAAAATCATGACAAACCTCGTGCTCGGTGAGGGCATATACATTGACGGTATCAGGGTGGAAGAAACTAGATCCTTTCAATACCTCGGACACGAGATTTCCATTGGAAGAGATAATCAGACCCTAGAAATTCTTCGAAGAATAGGGCTCACATGGGCTGCATATGGGAATCTCAAATATGTGTTCAAGGCCGAGTTGCCTAACTGCCTAAAGAGAAAGGTATTTAACCAGTATATCCGACGGAGCCAAAGCCCTACCACTGACTAAAAGGACAATAAAGGAAATACGAGTTACGCAACTAGCGATGGAACGATCAATGCTACGAATCTCCCTCAAGGATCACATACCAAATACTGAAATCCGCAGACGATCCGGAGTTGCAGATGCCGTAGAGAGAATAAGTGTACTTAAATGGAACTGGGCAGGACACATTGCGATATATGCCGTGAAAGGAGGCCTAGATCGGAAGAAATAGAAATAGAGAGCATCCCCCCACTAGATGGACCGACGACTTAAGACGCATCAGTACCAACTGGATGCAGACAGCACTATACCGAATACAGTGGAAATTATTAGGAGAGATTTACGTCCAGCAGTGGACTTCGATAAGCTGAGTGATGATGATGATGATGATGATGACTGCTCATCCATTGTCTTAAGTGGTATTTGAAAGAAGTATAACTTTTGATAATTTAAAATTTTCTGCCAGGAAATTATAAATCCTGTTGCGAGAAAATCTGTTGATTATTGTCTTGCAGTTTTGTCGCAGATCGACTCTCTCATTTTTTTTTGTTTTTTTGTTCAGATTTCATAGTGGATTTATTGGGTGTTAACTTCAATTAATTTTTGTGTATATACATACATTAGAACTCGTTGGCAGAATATTTGTCTGGTATCAAGAATATCGCTGTTTGAAAATACATTTTCATTCGGAAATCTTATGTTCTATAAAATTATCCTCATAATCCATTTGTCTATGATATCCAAACTGTGTAAATTATTTTCTGCTACATCACCCCAATGTATAAATGTATCTAAGAATCTCATGAGTAGACCACCCAATTTGTTTTTCACTTGTTGGGTATATGATGCCCATCTCAATTTATTATGTTAGTTAATAGATCAGCTTCTTTTAACTATCTTTTATTTATTCTCAATAGTTTACAAACAGCAAATTTTAGCTGATAAAAATATTATGACAGCAACTAACAGACTTAAAAAGACATCGCTATGAACAATAACAAAAAACAACTTGAGCCAACTATTATGTGAACACTCTAATACAATAGTGAATCCATTGTTATTCCCCAGGTATTTCAACTAGGTTCGGTAGGTAATTTGGGTAATTTGGGTAGGATGTAAAAGGTAGTAAATCGTATGTTTTATGACTATTGACTGTTTGTTATATTTTAACCAGAAACATATATAGCTTAGATCTTGTTCTGGTGTCGTTATCAGATCCGCCCACGTTTTCCGTTGAAAATGATTGCAACATCATCTGCGAAACTAATAAGTTTACCTTGAAATCGTATTGTCATCAAACTATTTATAGGTACATAAGTATAGTGATTACAAGAGGTTCAAGTATCGTATCCTGTAGGTCACCGTAAGTAACAGTCCTTGGATAACTTTTTATTGCTTTAACTTTCTATCTGATAGGTTTGTAAGTCCTCTTATACCATATGTATCGAGTTTTTGTAGTACCTAATCTGTCTGGGCTTACGGTAGGGTATGCTTTCGATAGATCTATAAAAATACATTTGACTGGGATTTTCTTATCTAATGCTTTATAAATTTCTGAAGGCAGCATTAGAATGGCATCTTCCATATTGCAATGTTCTCTAAACCGAATTGGTTATCAGACAGAATGTTAGACTTTTCCAGAATATAATAATAAGCAGGTATAACTGTAACTCCTGCCTAACCTCACAGAGGCACATTGAGTGAGTGTAAAAGGCTTCCTGAAGAATATTTCAGATAAATTTCATTAAAATCTTTAGAGCCATTTTCGTGCAACAGTCTTGAAAAAAGCACGTTATTGGCACACACCATTGGCTAAAATATGATTTTGAACTCAGGGAATTCCTATTAAAAACCGGACCACAAAAGCTTTACACGATAATGTTGTTTATGTAAAATCTTATATCGTTATAAAAATCTCAGTGTATATAAGGATAATGTGAGGAAACATTTACCTAAGTCTTGAGTTTTTTCCTCATTTTTAGTTGTTTACTAGAAACAAGTGTAAAATAGAAGCTATATGTTACTTTTCGTATATTCAATTATAACTTTAGGAGTACATAGATGAAAAACAATATTTGTAAACTATTGTTTCCTTCTTTTATGATTGTTATTTGCTTTATATTTTGTAGATAACTTATAAACTTTGCGATAACAAAAGTATTTCATAATTATCCTTTTTATTATAAAATACGTTTCTCACAGCTACTTGCGGCAGCTATAAGAAAGAAAAAAACATATCGGTAACAAATTTACTGCTGGTTAAGAAAACTCCCATTCATCCAATCCTTCTGAAATGCCATAAATCACATACAAACATCACATCGGCATTCCATTTCAATCATCTACCAAACAATAAAATTCTCCAGCATACTCGACTGTCAGAATCAGAGATATCGATATGAATAATGCAGACTTTTAAGTCGTAGAGCCATCCACTTCCACAACTAGATGCTACACATAGCGGCTTCAGAACCCCATCAGCTTTGAGAGAGAGGGTTATTAAGGACAAGTAGACTGTCACCACTCAAATAATAATATGTAGATAGTAGGTAGGTACCTACATGCAATTGCGCGACAAGTAAATCTCGTATGTAATAATAAAGGCGTGTGGGAGGAGTGCTACTGCGTTCTGCCATCTCGTTCAGACACTGCTTTCAGTTCAAGTGCTAAGGTGATTAATAATTATTTAGGCGGGTGTCATCATGAATTAGCTTTTGGATCAATAGAGATTAATGTAATTGGACTCTCTAGATATATGGGCGTAGGTACATTTCTATGTTTACCTAAATGTCTATGCCTGAATAATAGATTTAGATCAATGATGCAATGAACAGAGCGATTCATAAACAAACTCATTCGAAGCGTACCATGCAATTTGGGAACATTTTTTACTTGAAACTCATGAAATATCATCTTATTGAAACAGTTGTTACTTTTTGGAGAAAAAATATTCTACTGAGCAACATTGAAAAATGCGCGAACCAGAATTTATGCAATGATAACAATTATTCGAAATGTTTATATGTGTATCCAAATGTTTTTCAACTTCACTTTGCATACCTGAATGATATTTGGAGGTAATTTATTACTTTACTATTTTTTCAATTCTCAATTTAATTTTGTTTGATTTTTTTTTATTTAGGACATCCTAACGAGGGGCAAATTGCTGCAGATGTAATCAAAGCTTTTCAAAATATTCTGCTACTTAAGTGAATATTGATTGAATCGATCTGATTCGATTGAATCGATCTGATTGAATCATTTTTAGTTCATTGTTTAAAAGTTCCTTGAATTTTCAGATGAATGTTCAAAATTAGATATTAGAACATTTTTACTTTCCTACGCTACAGTAGCTGTATAAGGAAAGTATTGTAATCGTGTGAAATTTTAGGTATCGAGATTTTTAGAAATGTTGACGTTTCAGAGTGTTCTATGTCTAATAAACATATTTTCAGCCATTGGTCTATCTGTCTATCCGTCTGTCTGTCTGTGAAAGCATTATCTCGGGAACGGATCGGTGTATTTTGTTGCTTTCTTTTTATTTTGTTTGGTACCAATACCACTCGCCGGTGGCACTGAATGAGAATCCTGTATACACTGGGTGATAAGCTATAGCCAAAAAACTTGATTTGCTGAAGACTGTAGCGCGAAAGCGGCTCTAACGATTTTGCTTAATTTTGCCTAAAGTATTCTTCTGAAAGCTCTTAACCACCCACATACAGCGCCATCTCTGTGAAAAACCATATATTTCTACATATGCATTCAGATTCTGGCTTAGGGGTTCATCTCGCAAAAAAATGTATAATAACCATTGTTGTTCGTTTTGATCGGACGATTTTTTATTCACTGTAATTTGCCTGCGAGCGGTAGGAAAGTCGTGTGAGTGGACACATCAGATTTTCGAAAATTGAAATTGTAATACTGATATTTCGACTTCTAATGTCAAATTGACAAATTTATTTGGATGATATCTAAATGGCCATGAAACAGATTCATACAAGATAATAATAATAATTTATGTATTATTTTGAATAAATTGCAGTAAATAGGTGTTACATTATACTAAGTCCATCAATGTCTTTTTTTGAATCTGATGTGTTAACTGTTCTTATATCTGTTTATAAGATTTGTTTCCTTGGTCAAAATTAATTTCATATTTGGATTCTACTACGTGTTTGGCCATATACAGGGTGTTTAATTTAATTATGTAAAAATGATTTTTCCCCATTACTTTCAAACTGTTTGACAGATTTTTATCATGTTTGGCAGGAAGTGTAGACACGGCAAACCTTACTGAATTAAGGTAAATAAACGTTTCTGGCTACCACCAGAAGCGTACGACAGGGGTAAGTGAACGTTAACCCCTCCTAAATTCTACGCTACTGGCAGAATGGTCATTTTAGCACAATCTTTCTATTCTCCAATACTTTCTGTGTAAATAACATACTTTACTTCCGTAACGATAAAGTCATTATTCTTCGAGATATTTAAAGTTGAACATATAACGCTGCACTGCTGCACAATTTTATGTGTATTTATCACGGCGGTGTTTTTGGGTCATAGGCTTGAATTTATTACGCAAATGAAAATTACAGTTGATTTTTTAAGGGGGGCATCATAACATTCTACTGACACTTAATTATCAGAAAGTCTTTTTCACATTTTTGCTACAATAAATGATATGAACAAAATTTAAAAATACTTAACAAATGTTCAATGTGACTCCCATTTTCCTCAATAAGTTTGTCTATTCATTCACTAAGCGAACTTCTAGCTTTAAGACATACGTTTGGCTGCTTAGCCTATAAATATTTTTAAAGTTAGAAGATCGTTTAGTGAAAGAATAGTTAAACTTATTGAGGTAAATGGGGGAAACATTGAACATTTCTTAAGTATTCTTAAGTTTTGTTCATATTATTTATTGTAGCAAAAATGTGAAAAAGAATTTTTGATAATTACGTATTAGTAAAATTGTATGTTAATCTTCGACTTTATCGTTACGAAGGTAGATTATACTATTTACACTGAAAGTATTGGAGAATAAAAAAATTGTGCTAAGATGACAATTCCGCCAGTGGCATCGAATTTAGGAAGGGTTAACCTTTCACTCACCCCTATTGTACGCCTCTGGTAGTAGCCGGAAACGTTTATTTACCATAATTTAGTAAGTTTTGCAGTATCTAAACGTTCTGTCAAACATAATAAAGATTTGTCAAACAGTTTAAAAGTAATGGGGAAAAATCATTTTTACTTAATTAACACCCTGTAACTCAGACAGGAGACACATTTCATCTATGTGAATTGGGTTAAACCTTATTATTTTGAACCAAAGATTCTCCAGTTTAATTATTTCTCATTATTAATGAAACACTCTGTATAGTGGTATTATGCAATATTGTGAAAATGAGAAATTATATGTATTGCCCTTACAGTTGTTGACATTATTCAATGGCGGAACGGATGTTAGCCCTCGCAATAGTTGTTGTCGGCACAGTTAGACGTCCTAGAGTATTCTAGTTATTTACTAGAAACGGTGGATGATCATAATCGTCTTTATTATTTAGCAATTGAATTCATATTCAGAAATATCATATTTGACTTTTAGGTAGGTACAGGATAATCTTGAATTAGTCAATTCCACTTGACGAGTGTTTATAACCACCAGCTATACGTAATCAATGCATCGCTCATATTGGTCTCCACCGTCAGTGGTACGCTGAAGATTGATACTAGTTTGAGCTCAAAATAAGGATTAATTATCAGACACAGCTGGACACTCTGTGGTAAACTGAAGATAGGCAATAACATTGAAGTTGTTGCCAGTACAGCTAGATCTCCTAGCATAATCTAATTATTTACCAGAAACGGCTGATGTATCTTCATTAATTTAGCCAGTCAATTCATGTTCAGAAATATCATAATATGACTGTTACAGGATAATCTTGAATTATATATATACACTATTCCATCAATTATTCACTTATACGTTTATTATTTTTCAACCGGCGCTCATTCATAAAATATCTTGACAGCTGCTGGTACGTCAAAACTTTAATTTTTCGATTTCCTGGCGTTCATCTAGTATGTTTTATTTGGCTGACTTGGCTATGTTGCCATTTTATTTTTCATTATAATTTATATTTGTTAAAAGAAACGTCTATTAGCGTCTAAAATACATGTATTACCGCATCTACGGAGTTAAACTTCTGAACAGCGGCCTTTGAATGTTAATGGTTCGGAGATCGAATGGTCATTTAGCCTATTGCATATTCAATGACCAACGCACTTGAGAGTAAACCACAGTCGCGCGCGTCGGAGCTGACACGCACAATATTTTTTATATATTTGAGAAGAAAAAATCGCTTTGAACATACCTGAACATTCTCTTAAAATTATATCCAACTCCAGGGGGCTTTAAACGTGATACTATGGCACAATTTGAATAGTAGTCCAAAGTAATATTTGCTGTCTAACATTTAATTACATCATGTTTATTGCAATGTTAAATTTGAAATCAAATATGTAGCACCAATTTAAGGGCTCGACTTAATATTTTATGCGCATAAATTCCCACTAGTGATCAATAATAATTATTAGAATTCTGGTTACCAATAATACTTACAGTAATATTACCACATCATGATCGTTTCCTGAGCGAATAATAACCACATTTTATTTCTAAAACCGCTTACACAAACCGCAAAAAGGCTTCTATAGTCCATACATATATGATATCAGTAATGCCTGTTATGAGAGTAATTTTCAAACCCAATATACTTGGTGGTCCAACAGTGCGTAAAAGTAAAATAGCTTGTTAATTGAAAGAGCTAAGAAAAATTGTAGGTAGGTAGGGACTGTCGGAAGCTACAAATTAAAATTATTTTTGAATCTACAGAGTTGCGTATAAGTTTGGTATAAACCAAATTTATCTTTTTTTTTTAAATAGAACACCTTGCATATTATTACATTTTTGAACAACCCTCTTTTTGACTATTCACTGTTAGGATCTAGGTATACTGGATATTTCAGTATTTATGGTCACTTGTATAAAGAATAAGAGGTACATGTGACGCACTGTATGCTTTCAAAACGAACGAAAAGTATTAGTTTGTTTCGCGAAATTAGTTTAAAATTTGTTGTTTATCCTGGCTAAGTTAAAACTCTGACAAGTTTGCTCGATAAATTCAAATGGAACACCCTGTAGATGATATTGCATTCGGATACCTCTATTAAGTTGAGTAAGTAATTTCGTGCCGTTTAATCTTACCATTTAACATAGAAGACATTATTTATGATCACGAAGATGAATTTCCTCAAACATTGTGAGAAGCAATTAAAAACTGTCTGTTAGCGAGAGGATATGTGGAATACAAAAAAAGTGATCGGACGAAGACCTTTTTGATTGAGGAGAACAAGTTATATAATTCTGAGGGTTATTCAAAACCCCCATAATCAAAGACGACAAAATATTTGTCACTGGGGGCAACAATAAATTCAAAGAGAGCCAAGATTTTCTCGACTTTGTGTAGTTCACTTAACAGATTGATTGAAGGTCGTTTAAGGAATAATTTAGCTTATCTCTGTTCTGAGATTTCTTGCGGCCAGCATGCGCCTTGTCATGTATCCTCTGTGGTATATGCCCCTTAAGGTGGCATCTAGCAACTCCACAGGAAGGTTCTGGTCCTGCTCCGCTTTCATTTTGGCCAGTTTGTCGGCCTTTTCGTTGCCTTTGATTCCTTGATGTCCTGGAATCTACGCTAGGGTCAGGTTTTTTTGACTGCTTGGTCTGTTAAGGACAATGTGACAATTCCATACCAGTTCTGATGTTGTCTGGTATGAGTTTATCGCTTTCGGTGCCTGGCTATTTACCTCTCGCCTTGTCAGATCCTCCACACAGCATTGTATTACTATTATCTCTGCCTAAATTACTGCTACATAATTTCCTAGACTACGAGGTGTCATAATGACTATTATTGAATAGTCGTTTCGAGGGGTTTCGGTTGTCTTCTATTGAGATAAAATAAATTATTGTTGCTAACAGACCTTTTACCTAACCTAACCTAACACCTCCTTTCCATGGCAACTTTGATTTGAATATAAGTGTTATTATTTATGAAATGACGAATATCTCAGTAAAAAGTAGATTTAGATATAGGAAATGCTTTACTAAACTAAAAGAACATTGATAGAGTTATCCCAATCAAACATCATATAAGTAGGTACAGCGTTTGAATTTATCGAGCAAACTTCAAATCAGAGAAAAGAACTCAAGCGAAAGCCGTTCAAGATGAAAGAAGAGAACATAATAAACTTATTTGGCTAATTAAACTGATACTGTACATCCGTATTGATAAGATACAGAGCGTCAAATGTACCTCTGTATTTTTAAGTGGCCATCAGTGGCGGCTCCTGACTTTTATAGAAGAGGAGGCCAGCTCTACAAAATTACTAAAATAATACAACTTGCACTTTTCCCCAGCCCTGGACGTATTGCTACGGCGCCTTACATTTTTTGTGGTGGTTTGGAGGAATTCAATAAAAATGAATCTACTATAGGTAGGTCATAATCAAATGATCAAATGATATACCTATACACTTAACTTGTTACTCGCGGCTTCGTCCGTGTTACCTACCAGTGAAAATCCTGTTGGAATCGACTTACTGTTATTACAAAGTTATTCCTTTTAACATTAGCTACCTGTCAGTGACCTCCTCGGAATCGGTTCAGCCGTTACTGAGATTATTCGAAACAACCAGACAGACAGACAAAAGTTATAAAAATTGTTGGCTTGTTATTAGTGACATTTATAGGTACCTACCTCCTCTGCTCGAAATGTTGTCGGTTGGACGTCTATAATTTTTTCGCTGTGTACTTAGAAATGCGGTGGCGCTCATTTAGTGATGTCCATGATAAGTTAATATGCGGTGCCATAAATGCTGTAACAACCCTATATTGGCAAAATAGTCAATGTCAAAGTTTAAAGAATTAACTTTTTTCGGTTTGTAGCAAACTTATAAGCAATCCTGTATATGTATACAAATAATTTTAGTTCGTAGCTTTATACAAATTTTGTATAAAACCGACCGTCCCAACAACCTTTTCATAGAACATTTATTGTAGCCTCTATAATTACCGAGTATACTTTAAGCCACTGTTGGACCACCCTGTATATATCCTTTCAGTTTCATGTTCGAATATCATCCATATTCGGTCCCTAAAGGGAGAACAAATCTATTTGGCGATCCCGAAATTGCAATTCGCTCTGGTAAATTTACTCTTGGAACAGCAGCTGTTGCTATTCCATTACCACCATGTTTTTGCAATGGAGCTACCACCATCAGTTTTCACTACTTGAATCCGAAAGCGCCATGCTGTAAAGACGAGCGTTCAACAACTGAAATACACCGGTTAAATTAAAGCTTCATTATTGTTTCGAATCTGAAGTATTCAGCTTTTTGTTTCTAAACGAAGAAAGAGTTTTATATAAGTACAATACAATAGCTGCTCGTTGCACTCAAATATTCTAATGAGAGAAATTCTAATGTAAAATGTAAAAGTTTTCTGCTGCTGACTGAATGGAGGATGTAATTGTTGTTCAACGATGTTCGGTTGTTAAATGTATTCGTGATAGTTTGTCAGTTGGAGTTGGAATAGGTATCTGCATAGAGAGTTATTTACAGGTTTTGATGTTTATCATCAAGTTTTCATTTGTAGAATGATTCGAGAATATCAAAAGGATTATTGAACTAAAAATGATCATTAGAATTACAGAACTGGTAAGTTAGATCAATATTATTTTTATATACTTACGTACAAAGCTACATAGATAAGTTTCTCCTTGACATTTGTGGAAAAATTGATGGCCTTTGACCTTTAATGAAATTTTTGCCGGAAAGATCGAAGAGGACTTTTGGAATATTGATTAGTTTATAAATGAATTTTGCCTGATAACACTCACCATTTAAGAAATATTTGCTAAATACTTAGGCATTTGAATAATTTCCCTGTTTTGAATTGATTGGCATACGTGAAATCTTTTATTACTCTTGGAAGCTCATATCTTATTAATATTATTATTATTTTAGATAATGGAGAAATAAGAGTTGAAGAAATTTTATGTACATAAAAATGCAAATATCTGGGCAACCGAGCTTTGCTCGGGTAACACAAGATTCAATATGTTCAAATATGTGCATACCTATTTCTAGTTAAAATGTATTGCTATCGGTAGATCGAACGATTTTATCGTTCACATAGCTGATAATTTACAGATTTCCAAATAAATATGAATATGAAACATACCAGAACCAGTAGCGGCTCGTGAGGTTTGGATGCGGTAAGGCGACATACCAATTGAATTATTATGAAAATTTTATACCTGTTGTTTTAAGGCAATCAGATGCCTTTAGTTTGACAAGTTGCTATGACGACAACCTACATTTTCCGAAAATTCTTTTGATAACGTGACTTAGCTCCAAAACTAATAAGTGATAATTTTTCTGGCTTGACAGCTGTCACGTTCAGATTCCAGAATAACAAGCGTAGATTATTTTTGACAAATATTTATTTATATACTGTCAAAAATTGTATTTACTTTGAAAAATAATTTATGATATCACATTTTTGTACCGAATCTCCCGCGAGAATGAATCCGTATTTTTTTTCAGAAGCGATTTTTTTAAAGAAAATTGCATTTTTTGGAAATTATTCAAGCTCTAGGGCGATTATGAAAATATTAGGGAGATTATAAGTGAAAATATCGTTCATAAGACATATAGGTACCTATAGGATACTTTTATATTTCGATATATAGGTAGATATTTGTTGTAGCATTTTTATCATCAGATAGCATTAATATAGGTACATGATATTTACAATGGAGTTCATCACTGGCCTGATGAAAAAAATTGCGATTTTTCTATTCCAATTATTAAGGATTTTTCATGACATGAATTCGAGTCTTATAGATTAAATTTATACGCCGATCCTTCAGTACGAACTTATTAATTATAGTATGTATCTACGAAATCATCAGCCTTTTGCCGGGAACAAAAAAAATGTTTTTCTATAGAAATTAGTGTAACCGACGACAAATGACATTTTTTATTGATTTCTTTCAACCGAAACACTTTTCATTGGAATGGTCGCAGCTAATGTAGGTAAATAACTAGTAAGCCTCTGAAAAGATTGTTTGAAGATCATTATTTAAAGTGTTTTAACATTGATGCGATATTTGGTGATTTTAAAAATCTTTATCAAATATATTTTTATAGCATTCAAATAAATCCTACGGTAGTAAAGCTGATAATTCAAAAACTGGCAATAGAAACACAATTGAAATTGAACAAAAATATCACGAAAGCCAAAAGATTAATCCAACCTCAATTCTAATCTATAGATCGTTATATAATCAATAATAATGAATCGAATTGACTGTACTATATTCTCCTGGTTGCGCCTTGCCAATAACACGGGCGACGGAACTTGTCGAAACCACGCGAAAGGCGGACAACTTCGGTGCCTACTCTCCGACGTATTTTCGCATATTCCACTCTACATATTATTATGCTTATCCTTGGTATTCATTGGTATATTACACTGCGCCGGCGTGTACTGATCGAATTGTAGGCGCTGGACAAAATCGCCTAACTGTGTCGAAAAACTTGAAATTACAAGCGAATATCATAATCGCGTACGAATTTTTGAATGAAAAATGAAAATCTTCGATAACTTATATTATTATTTGGTGAAATAGAATGAATAAAAGAGATCGGATATTGATAAAAGTATAAATCATTTATCATTTTGAAAGGTAGATACACTAAAGAATTATAAAGGTAGGCGCCGCCTACCTTGCCTATCCTGACGAGCCGCCAATGACCAGAACTCAGCTGTATTACCAATCGTCTGATCGACCCCCAAACCCCGTACTAATAATGTTTAAAGCAATCTGCGGAGCCATTCCCGAAATAGATAGTGTTGTAGATTTCTCGGCTCTTAAAACCCCTTTTTGCTAATTTGTATCCAAATCTGTGAGTAATTCAAGAAAAAGTCAGGAAAATCACTTAGATAATTTTCAAAAGTAGAAAGAACATTATCTATATATTAAATTAAATTAAATTAAAATTAACTTGATCAGGATACGATCCGATGATTTCCAGGCCACTCCAGGATATCAGCCGTGAGCTTAACCAACTTATGTCCTATGATGTTGATGGGCTCATATCCACATATTAGTTATAGTCTGTATGGGTGTTAAAAGAAGAATATTAATTGCTAAAAACTATTTTTATGTGAATACAAAATAATCGATTCAATACAATTTAAAACCCAAACACATGAATTTTTATCGAAATCGATCGACCAGTTCCCAAGATAAAGGATATATACCTACATATATATATATATATATATATATAAGGTTATATACATATATAATAATATATATATATAAGGTTAAGGTAATATATATATTTATATTCAATACAATCTTAAACCCAAACACATGAATTTTTATCGAAATCGATCGACCAGTTCCCAGGATAAAGGATATATATATACCTATATATATATATATATATATATATATATATATATATATATATATATATATATATATATATATATATATAGGGTGTTCCACGGTCACGGCCTATTTGAAATTTCTGGAGAATGACAAAAGCTATCGATTTGAAAATTTTATGGCTTCTATTAGACAATTTAAACTATCGTAGGAAAATATTTTCATAAAAAAATCACTTCCGGTTTTGCAGGAAGGAACAACAACTTTGTTATTTCAAATGGGATACCCCATATGTCGATACATTTTTCAAATCTACACAAAATTATGAGTATAATGGCTATACCTTTTCCTATACTTAAAGTTAATAGTTTTAGAGTTATTTAATTTTTTTCGTTAAAAATCGACAAATGCGAGTTGATCGAAAATAAGTCATACCTTTTTTGTTATTTGCTTGACAACAGTGGAGTTGGAATTTTTGAAATCTCTGTACACTATTTTAAAGATTTTGTTATGATATTTACATATTTCCTAAGAAATTATTAGAGAAAAATCAAGGTAAAGATGACTTAAATTCAAACGTTGATAGCTTTCTTATTTCAAATAAATAGAACACCCTATATGTTTTTGCATTAGCACATGCAACATTAAAATACCTTTCTATTGATGTAACCACTTCCATATCTAAAGCTGATAGATTAAAAGTTATTGAACAATTTCCGATTTTTCCAACAATTATTTTGTATTATCTTAACTTTGGAACGCATCAGAACGGTATCCATAGTTACCACTCATTTATGTCAGTATTTTTGTAGAATTTTGCGAAATGTTTCTGCTAAAAATTTAAGAAGCCTAAAACTGTTTAAAAAAAAGTTGGACAAATGAATCAAAATTTTCGCGAGATCGTATTTTTAACTCAAAAAATAATAATTTCTAGGCAGACGGAAACCTTCATTTAACGAAAGAATAAAAGTTTCAAATTAAATTCAGCTTCAACGTTTTTGCTTTTATGAAAGACACCGCACTTGAGTTTTATTTTTACGACGATGTGCTGGACAGCGAAAAATATCTTGTAACATTGCGTACCATCGATACAGACTTTGTAGATGACTTGCCAATTAACGTAGTCATAAGGTGCTGGTATCAGCTTGATGGAGCACCAGCTCATTGCAGCCATGAAGTTACCGAAGAACTTTATGAAATGTTTGAGGACCGGTGATTTCGACGCTTGGGTCCCTGGAATTGGGCACCAAAGTCTTCAGATCTAACGCCCCTAGATTTTTATTAGTGGGGGATCATAAAGGAAGTTGATGTAAACTTTCATTAACTGTTCTCCACTGCAATCGATTGAAGAGATAGAAATCGTATACAAAATACTTCAGAAGATCTCCGCAGAAGTAAGAAAAGCAACATCTAGCGTGGAATCCAGAATTATTGCATGTTTACAAGTAAATGGGAGCACATTGAACCCTTGTTAAATTACAGCGGTAATCGGAGGAACACGATTTCTTGGAGCATTTTGTTGGCCATGTTGAACAAAATTATCTAGAATCCGGCAAAATTTATTTGCAGTCATCGGGGCAAATTCAGATTTCGAGCCTTAAACGTCCTGCATGCAATCAAAAAAACAGTGTAAGAGATAATTCCTAATTTTGTACTTTGACACTGACATAAATGAGTGGTAACTATGGATACCGTTTTGATGCATTCCAATGTTAAGGTAATACATGAGTTACAATTAGGTTTCAATAGTACAATATTAACCCATAAAAATACTGCTAAATTTCTCGGAATTTACCTTGATAAACACGTCAACTGGGTGACTCACTGTGAGAATCTAATTTCAAAGTTACACTCCTCCTATTACATGTTTATGAACTTGAAAACAGTGCTAGATGTTGGTCAGCTTGTAAATATCTATTATGCACAAATTGAATCACGACTTCGATATGGAGTCTGCTTGTGGGGCATCTCCACCAAGTCAAAAGATGTGTTCACTGCACAAAAGGCGATCTTAAGGTGCATTTTTACAATCCCTTCCAGAAAAAGCTGTAAATTAATTTTTAAATCTAACAATATTTTGACTCTTGCTAGTTTATACATATTTGAAATTTCTTGTTATATTTATAGCAACATAACCCATTTCAAACTTAATAAAGACATTCATTACAAGAATACACGTCAGAAAGGCTTAATTCACACGCAAGTTGCGAAATACAAAACAGTCCAAAATGCACCCAACCATATGGGACCACGTATCTTTAATCATCTGTCAGAACATATTAAATGTAGCTTAACACTGGAAATGTTTAAAAAGCGCCTTAAATTATTTTTGGTGCAAAATAGTTTTTATACTGTGCAAGATTTTTTAAACTGTCAGGTGCAATGATAGGTACTTATTTTATTCTTTATTTTTTATTTATATTTATATTTAAATATGTAGCGATATGTATTTTTAGGAATTTTGTGACGTTTCCAACACAATGTAAATATTGTCTTGAGGGAAATAAAGATTATTATTATTATTATTATTATTATTACAAAATAATTGTTGGAAAAATCGGAAATCGTTCAATAATTTTTATCTATCAGCTTTAGATATGGAAGTGTCTCATGAATAGAAATGTATTTCAATTTTGCATATGCTAGTGCAAAAAAATATAGGGTTTTCTATTTGAAATAAGAAAGTTAATAACGTTTGAAATATTATTGGCATTTGTTGCTGAACAGCAAATATGACTAAGTTTCACTTTTGTCTTTCAGAATATAATAAAATTTAAAAGTAACAATGGCGACAAGCCACTTGAAAGTACTGATTCAAGGAGAAGGTGAATACGGAAACAGATCGAAAATTACCGAGCCATATTATCATCTGAATTTTCTTCTAAGCACAACGATTATAGAAAGTGGAAAGAACATTATTTTCTGAGTGCTATGTGGGTGCAAATTTCATAATTTGGTAAATTTCGTCTTTATACAAAAACATCTATTCTGAATAATAATTCAAATATGAGAGATCAAAACAATCAACGTATTGATCATTAATAACATAATTTTAAATGAAGAGTTACGGTCGTTACTCGCGCCTAATCTCATTATGATTATATTTTTCTGAAAATAGGTTTTGAGATAAAATGAAGCTTCTTTCAAAGATTTTAATCTAAAATAAAAATGTTTATTCGCACTCTATGATTATCTTTTTATTTAATTTGATTTTAAACATTTTTGTATTTAATTTTAGAAATACCTATATACTTCGAACAATTAGGAACTTGTCAAAAAATTTAAAAATATCGGTTTTGGTCAAAACTATTTTATATCCTAATATAAACATAAAGAAGATAAACTGACTGTAAGGCATATTGTTATCGGTCACCGATAAATGCTAGGGTCAAGATTATATCCCGAAGCATCTAATGAGTTCGCGCTATTGGTGGAATGTACGCGTGGCGTTGGAAGATGTCTATTGAAGATTCCAGAAGGAGGAACTTGCCTATATATTGGAGAGGATTTGCTGCGGAGTCAGTCCGGTGCAGTTGAGGCAGATAGTGCAGTCGAGTGAGTCAGTACGGTGAATATGGTGGAGATCACCGGCAACATAAACAATTAGTAAATATAAATTATATATAATTATATAAATAGCGAATAGAAATAGACTGTGACATTTTAGTGTAGAAATAAATTAACATTGAAGATCAATAATCCCAGTCATTCTAATATGCCCTTTACAATAGTTTTAAATATTGTGAAATAAACGTCTAATTCCAATTAACAGGTAGCAAATAGTAAAATTTTACTTATACCATAATTAGATTCTGAATTACGAAGTAAAGCGTTGCTGACCTTCACGCATAAATTAATATTAGGTATGTACATTATCGACTGTATTTCAAATCCAATGGAAAGGCGCCTGTTATACATATTAACACGGAATGGAAATTGTGTAATTATTAGAGGCTTTAACTCGGCAGAAATACGGTTGCTCTATACGATTGCTTATCGATGTAATATCTATGTTTACCTACCACATAAAGGCTGCTATACATATACATATATGCCATAACGGATATCATGGAGTATATAGCTCGGATGTACCTATGTATCCCGATAAATTGCCAATATAAGCATACTGATGTAATTAATTGGACTTGGATTTACCTATTCTCAATGACTAAACAGAATACTTAATTACATATAAAATGATACGATTAATATTGAAAAGTACATATATTTATCTTGATAGCAAATCGACAACGATTTGAGCTATGTTCTTAATGTTCTCACATAGTTGAATTAGATTTACAGCAATAATTACTGATCCAAAATTTTAGAGATTGGAAATATACTTATTAAAACGTTTTTTATACAAATACAGGAAACACTTAAACTTAGATAACTTAGATAACCTTGAAAAGACTATTAATATGAAATAAGATAGGAGTAAGAGAATAAACAGAATTAAATGTTATTCGAAACATGTTTGGGAAGATTCAACAATAGTTTTTCGAGATGATAGATAGCAGACCTCTGAAGAAATCATGATGAAAATTATAGCGGGAAAGTTTGTATAGAGATCTCTGGTGTGTCAACAAATTCCACCTAATATGAAAATGGTCTGATTGAGTTGAATCTTTTTTCAGAAGGTCAAGGCAAACAAAAATGGTCACATTAACGGTTTAGCCAGAATATCAACGAACAGTTTTAAAATATGTTTTTTTCTTCCGCTTCCTCATCAAAATCCATACGGCCGTTGTTTCATCACAGTCTTCAGCAAAACACGTTCTTCGACTATTGCCCAGCAACCATTGCTAGCAAGGTATGTACCCATTTGGTGCTACAGGAGTACTTTAAAAAAGAAAGCAAGAAAATTGATCCATCCAAAATAATTTTGGCACAGACTGACAAATTAATGCCAAAGAATATTTATAAAGGACTCTGGGAACTCTGAAATATTAGTTGTAATCGGGTCAACAAAATTGTACACGATAATATTAGATGCTTACCTTAGGAAAGTGGTGCAAAAATGGAATTGATAAGATAAATTAGGTAGGTTTACAAGCTGCAAAACTAATTTGTAACTATATAATAGCCATATAAATTCCCATAACTACTTGGGAAAGAATAAAATGAACACTTTAACCAACAATGTAGATTAACAAAGTTAATCAACTCTTTTTGTGGGTATCCAATAGCTTCGCTTCTTTTGCCTATCCCGACAACAAATATTAATATTTAGTGCGAACTAGCTTCAATCTATTAGTAATCTCTGGGTATTTATCGAATTATATATTTTTTGTATCTAACAGAACAAAAATAAGAAACAGTGATATTAATTCACGAAAAGAATACCATCACGGGGACGGAGTGTCATTGTGATAATATTAAAATTCGCAATTTTTCACAAGAAATGATAATTTCGTGTAAAAACACTTGTTTAAGATATCGTTGGGGGAGTGGTTCAAATACACTGCAGCAACTCCGACAACGCGGAATATACGCGAACGGCAAGAAATAGTTAATTATGTAGGACGCAATGGCAAAATCTCTTATAAACCTAGAGTTATATGCTTCATGAAGCGAGATAATAACAGACAGTTTACATATATACCTACATACACACAATATTTGAAGACTGCAGTTTTAAAACTTTATGGCCTGACAGCGAATACTTATTTTTATTTCTTTTTAGGGCTTCCTACATTCGAAACACTCAACCATCATAAGAACACTCTGGTGTCTGCCTTTTAATAATGCATTTCATCAGATTCAACTTTCATCACAAAATGCACGTCTTAGAATACTATTAAGTTATATATAATTAATACTTAGGTATCAATGTTTAATAATCAATCTCTGTCAATATCTATACTCTAGAGAGATTTAGAATATAAATTACACTATTACACTACTAGGTACTAATGAAATCAAAATATCTTTTTTAGTGTATTTTCGTTTAGACGTTGTTCAGATCAACCTGCGATAAAAACGGTTATCGTGCATCCGAGTCATACTTTTAATGCCATGAAGTTACAACTTTAATCCCTTGCATGTTATTGACTAACAGGCTCCGTAAAAATATTCCCCCATGCAGTCTTCTCACGTATCTAACTTCTTAATCTGGCTGGCACATGCTGCGTTCGTTAACCTTGCCAAAGCGTCAGCGGCGGCCCTTTGACGTTGTCGGGTCTTGGGTCGTAATAGTTGTAGGCAACGTAAGAGCGGCATGACACCTAGCAGGTGGCCGCCACCGATCAATATCGCCCACCCCCGTAGCTGCCCCGCGCGCCGTCTGTCGAGGAATGAGCCACGGCATGTACGAACGTAATTTTTAATCCTCCCCTTTGCCCCGACCTCCAGTGCCATATAGCCCTTTGCCATCGTATTTTGGTGTAACAACAGCAGGAGCATTCCACCAAAGTCCCCTTTTCTCGTCATCAGAAATGGCATCAACATATATCACAGCAAATTTGATATATTTTCTGTATTTTTTGTAGCAGATAAGTGGTTATTTGATATAAGAATTAGATATTTTCCTACAAAAGTAGTTACATACATAAATAATACATAACAAAGTAATTTTTTCAAGGTTAAAAAGGTTCAGAACTATACTATATGATCGACTTTATGTGAGTAATTAATACAATCACTGGACTAGAAAGAGCTGCATTGAAAATGAGCAAGTTTGCTCTCATGACATCCCTTTCGGCTTTGCTTAAATGTTTAAAATGACAACACCCATAGGTAGGTAATTGAGAGTAGTAAAGAATTTAAAGTTGGTATTAGGAGATGATGTATTAGCTATACAATGAGTGTTGTTATTTTATATTTTGGTAACTTCTAATGAAGTCGGTCCTAGTTCTTTTAGTTATTTATTTCACAATTTTAATTGATCAAGGTAGATAGCTCACATGCCTCAAGGGCAGTGTGGAAACGATTTACTACTACTAGACATTAATTTTATCAAACAAGAAAACGCAAAATGAATGAATATAATTTAAAAAAATATAAATTATATCTACACATCATGAGTATTCCTATTGCTCCTTTACTCCTTTCTTAAATACTCTCACCAAAACAAATAATATATTACTATTATTTTAATAATTAAATTACCTACACAAAATATTTTATAGGTACTTAAGGTTTTATTAGTTAGTTTAGACATTGTTGAGTCGTGATTACAGTAGAAGGGCTTTATCTCAGTTAGCGGTTAGATCAGATTCATAGGTTTTAAATAGATACATAGATACATTATTCTACCAATATTTCGAATTATACCCCGTTATTTCCGAAATAACTTTGAACAATTTTCGACCTTCTCATAGCCCTAACTACAAGAGAAAATTAGATAATTGTTATTGGAAAGCATGGAAGATGAACAAACGAACATGCACTGTTTTTGGGATAGAATTGCAAAAATATCTAACGAGGAGAAAAATAGTATTTTTTTATATACAGTAAATTCTTCAGCGCTCGAGCCCTTTCTTTCATAGTCTAGATTTTTTTCGGTAAGTCTGAAATATAAATGGTGTGCCAGGAAAGTGGTATAACGTCATCATTTTTCTGAAATATCAAGCCCCATTTTTTATTGCACATTTAAAAAAATTATACTTTGTGTTACAAGGCGAATACAGATAATTGTTAAATAGGAAAATTGTTGAGTTCAATAAAAGCCTCCTTCTTTTCGAAAGTCGATCGAAAATTATATCTATGTTAAATTAATTACCATTATCAATCAGCTATTGGTCAATTATATGATATAAAAGTATGTACCCTTCCTAATTCTGAAATAAAAAATGTAGACTGACGTCTAAGAAACATTTCGACGTTACATCTGTTTCCTGATACACCCTGTACATTTGATTTGTATGTAGAAAGACTCTAGACTATGAATCAACGGATTTTTTATACAAACTGCCATGTAGATTTTTTATATAGTAATAACAGTAGGTATCAAATAAACGATAAAAGGAGACAAAATTCAAATCAATGTTTGTCGAGAAATAATCGAGAGAGTATGGCACATTATTCTTCTCACAATACACAATACAGTATTTGAGAGGCCTTCAAGGAATTTCAATATATTTCTTCAATGATTCTCCAGACACTATCTGACGTTTATATACTAACTCAAACTTTACAGCTACGAATTCCATCCCATAACTTTCAAGTGGCATTTCGAGATGGATGAACATACTAGAATCGAATACCTAATAATAGAAATTCCATGCACGGTCTAGGTATCCATACCATACATACATATACATCTTTTCATGATTTACTACCTTCACTTGGGGTAGGTATCGTCTACGACGATTTATTATAACTATAATATTTATACATCTACTCACAACTTTAGATCATGCATTTTTATTGATACATATAGTCGTCGCAAATCGACCAACTACCTACGATTAAGAAGTTCTCAGAGAACTAACATATTGTTAACTAAACTACGACTAACTAACTCACGGTTAATTAATAGACGTTTAAATAATGGTTAACTAATCGACGATTACATATGTTTAAAATCTTAGATATCGTGTATCTGTTGAAATGATTCACACCATCGAAAACGATGTCAGAAATGTTCGCTTCCAAATTGACCATAGCGAAAGAGGAATTATTGTAACTGCAAATATATTAGTAGAATATTGGCTGTTCGTCAAGATTTTTTCGAAAAAATCCGCACGTCTACGACTCAATGTTTTTTGAAACGATGTTGCTACATCAATTTTTGATCTACCTTAAATGAGTGGGACAAAACCAATGTTTGCCCATCAATACAGTAGATAAAACATTTTCAACTAAAATAATGAAAATCTCAAGCCCCGTAGAATTCCCAATCCTTCCTACACTGGAAGTTTCATTTCTCTCCATTTCTCTACATAATTATTATTTTAGACTGGCATCAATTCATGTGGCATGTGGCATGGCTGCCGAAACTAATGTACCAATCATGTCGTTATGAAATTTATATATTCAACACCGACCTTATTTGATTATAAGTAGGAAATGAGTGTGATGGAGGATGAATCAATAAATTGATTTTATGGAAATTATTCCTATATCAATCAACTAGAGTACCGGTAGAGTGAAGAACACATTTTCTTACATAGGCTTATGCAAAAACAGCACTTGCTTGAGCTATTAATCATCATTAATGGTCGTTGTCGGAAATACTGCTATATTCCTAATGAATTGCTAGCTGTCATATATTTGTCAAGATCGATAATGGAGCACTACACAACATATTATACCTACGATCTTGCTATTGTTGTCTTGTGTGAGTTAATGCTTAATATGGATACAATGTCTCCGATATGTATCTAGTGGATATAGGTGTGTGTAGTCTGGAATAGAACAGATAGTAAATTCTGTTGACGTACGTTGTTGTGATAAATGGCACAAAAGTTGAATATGGACGGGCAGTTCTGGCTATCCTTTTGTGTGGCAAGCGATTAGAGCGCCACCACTTGGCAGTGGCAATGCAGGAGCTCTAGACCACAAGATACATGAAGCTATTGAGAGGATTAATGTCCAAATGGACAGCTTCTCAGCTTAATTGCCACTTGAGGAACAATTGTTTTGTTTGAAGCTTATAACAAGAGTGAATCTTGTGTTACACTCAAGTGTTGTTGCTGTAGATTTTCAAGACATGAACTTACTGAGTTTCACTTGGAGAGTAAATTCATAATTTACACTGGGTTATGTTAGCATGAAATGAGCTATGTTAATTGAGAATTAGTTAGGTAAGGTTTGATGTAGGTATAAAAAATCCCTAAATTCAAATTCAGTCTAAGATTGAATCATGGATAATTTATCTTACCAATATTACGGACAACCCCTGTCACTATCTCAAAAGACCACATTGAGAAAGTAGATAGTATGGATATGATTCATATATAAAAAGACATAGTATCTACATATTGCATCCAGTTTTATTTCAACAAACTACGAACACTTCTTAATGATAGGTACAGCTATCAATCATCAAACATACGATAAAAATATATGGGGATATTTCCTGAACTATTTTCAGACTATTTTATCGTTTAATGATTTTATTAAAGACATTTTGCTCCGAAGATACAGTACGAGAAAAAAATAGAATACCTATTAAGGCTTCTTAATCTAACAACTGTTCAAAATGACTATCTCACTATTTCCAGCTTCAAAATGAGATATATTCAAAAGAAATCCACGTGGAAACCGGTTATTTAGAGGATAAGACAGTCGTACTTTGTGATCGAAATGTTATTACAAGGTAAGGACGGATTTTTGGAAAAAAATTGATACTGGGTAAGCTCAATGTCATATCCCTTACTTTCATTTCATCTACTCCACATTAATAATTTGAAAAAAAGGTTTTTGTCTAAAATTCTTCTCGCCCCGTCTCTTCGAAACAGAGCAGCTTTTCAAAAATTATCAAAGAATATCCGAAGAATAGTTCAGGGAGTAACCCAACAACGTCCATTCTGAATAAGATACATTTCTAACGATGATTATATCTATTTCAATAGATTGAACATTTTTTAAGTCACCGATCATAACATAAACTACTCACACACGTTCAGAAGTGAGTGTATCTCAAATTGTCCCTTGGATAATATTTCAAGCTTTAAAGCTGCCACTGGGCATAAACATTTTGTAACAGAAAATATACTAGACAGATACAAGTGCCCCCTTGTGATTAAGCATGAGCTTTAGTCTTTTACAGCTTAAAATTGTTGACAATGAATAATTTATCATCCTAGAGCAATTTCACTAGCTCACAACATTGTCGTTCGTGGAAGCTCGTATCCATATACTGGACACATTAATTCCTTCAAGTGAAATTGTTATGAAATTATAGACATAGCTGTCAAAATTAGTGAAAAAATATTATTAAGTGCCCATTTATAATGGACGTAAGACGTAGGGCTACATAACGCATAAGATAGACGTAACATTTTTCTATTTATAACTAGCTGACCCGACAGACGTTGTCCTGTCTTAACAAAAGCAAAAACAATATCTTGGTTCTCTAAATTTTCACCCATGACAACAATAGCAACTGCATCAATTGTTGCCGTATTATAGCGTCTTGCGAGTTGTCCTGCAGGCCTCTTATCGGCTTTGCTGACAATTTTGTGGTAATCAGATGGCTTGCGGTTTAATGCGGTCTTGAATAATACATCAATTAGTTGTCTGATGGAAAAACATTTGAAGTTGCTCCACACTTGCACTGTTCACCGATTTATTGTGTGCATAACGCTGATCGACTTGTTTTGCTGAATCGCCCATGAAATAAATTTACAAAAATTGTACCACCATGTGACTTTCAGGGCCGGCTGCTTTTGGTTATTTACCTAGCTACAAACCTACTGTATGCTACTTTAATTGATATATGATTTAAATTGAAAATTACCAACGTATTCTGGCACGTGGTGGTAAAAGTTTATTGTTTTACAATATAGTTACCTTGAAAGTTAGCATAAAATTGTCTTGAAAAACTTTTGTTGCGCCAAATGATTTTATTTGAAAACAATTATTGTGTTCCTATATATGAGTTAGAAATGTATAAAATCTGTCCCATTTCTGTAAACCAATGAATGCAGAGGCTCTGTTGGCAGTACCAATGGCGTCAATTTGACTTTACAGCTCCCGCAACACAATCCAGGGGCTTTATTCTTTCAATATTAGGTTTGATTGATTTTATTTTACCGAGATGAATAAACACTTTTCAAAAACTCATGGTATAATAAATTGAAATGAAACTATTATTTATCAACCGATCCATCTATGTTAAACGATATTTACAGCGTGCGTTCTGTCAACTGCTGACAGTTATTTCAAACAACTGACAGTTGTCAAACAACTGTATGTACTGTATGTAAAATTAATATTGTCTTTAAGTTTTCATAAATGCTCTTAAATTTTCTAATGTTCCGCTCAACTTTCTTAATTTTTTGGTTCGTAAGAACCTTCTGATAATAATGAACACACCAAAAAAAGAATTAGCAAAATCGGTTCAGCTGCTCTCGAGATTTGCGCTTAGCAACACATTCAGCGATTCATTTTTATATTTTAGATGAAGGGTAAAACTTAGTTGCTACGCATTCGTGAAATAATTTGACTATAGTTCATCTGGGGATTTTCTCTGTTGTAAGAATATTAACTTTAACGCCATGGAATTGGAATTGCAGTTAGTGATTTTGTTATTAGTTATGTGTAGAGTACAAGGAAGATATTGAGTAAAAAAAATCTAAGCGATGAAGTGTGCGTCCAGTACACAGGGATCAAGAAAAGAAAGGTGAATACCGACGTTTGATGAATGGTTCCTTAAATATACAAGAATGCGAACCGATACTTACCAACCGACGAATAATTCAACCCAAAAAATCCAAATCCCCTAAAAATGTTCCTAAATTTTCCATAAGCCGCACGTAAAGTTGAACATTGTCCAACTTTATGCCAGCCTAACGTTCGGCCGTAAGATCTTACGGTCTACCGTAACACATAAGTGTTACGTTCGCTTATTGTGAACGATTCCACTTATTTTCCAATGTTCAACTTTATCCATTACGTATATCTTACGTCTTACATCCATTATAAATGAGCACTAAAAGTTCATCAGTACAAAAAAATTATAAACTAGTTAGCGCAGGAATAAGATGGTTTTTACATAATTTGTGTACAATTCTTTAGGTAAATTTCTTATGATTTTTGAATACATGTATGCTCTACAAGATGACATAGCTTCTATCCAAATTTATAGATACTAAAATTTGAATTCCAATGTTCCTGAAATTGTTTCACTTTAATTTTTTCACAAATGTTTTGGACAAAATTGAGAATAGGAATTCTATCTACCACACAAAAATATTTTAACAATGTCAATGATCACTTTCTCATATTTTTATTTTTCTTTACCTAAAAGGTGACAAGAAGAACACACAGTCTTGCTTTTCTTTCGTCAGATCTGATTTCCGATGATAGCAAAATAAAATCGCTGAAGAAAATCGGGTCAGTATATTTTGATGCCGGAATTGTAGGAAAAATAAGAGGATCTTTCTAATAAATGTACTTGCAATAATATATGAGGTATGACGATCATAATAATCATCATCACGTACCTATTACGTCAAATTTTAATATTAAAGTCTTGTTAGAAGTCAGAATTGTTAAAATTAAAGAAAACTGCTAGATTCAAGCGTCACATCTAAAGCTATACTAATATATATATACGAGTAAGGACTTTTCGTATGTCCACGAAAATCTCGAAAACTGCTTATCCGATTTCAATAATTCTTTTTTTATTGAATTTTCTTTATCTGCTCGGGTGACATAGGCTATATTTTATTTTCCTATAGCTTTTCTATATCTACTAATATATATATACGAGTAAGGACTTTTCGTATGACCACGAAAATATTGAAAACTACTTATCCGATTTCAATCATTTTTCTTCATTGAATTTTCTATATATGCGCGGGTTAAATATGCTATATTTTATGTTCTTATAGCTTTTCTAAAATAAATAAATAAATAAATAAAGATTGGGACTACTTGTCAGCGGCGTAAGTAATGCCTAGCCATTGTCTAGCGACAGCGTCTGAAGACAGCTGATAAAAATCGTGATTGCTATAGCAAATAATGATGAATAATAATGTTATTGCTATAACGTAAATTTCTTATAGAAATGAACCTACTGCGATCGTTCACACTTTTGAATTTCGAAAAAATTTCAACGTCATGATGTTATATGTCTATAAGTTAGTCCAAAAAACATTTGGTTCAAAAGTTTATATATATATATATATATATATATATATATATTACGAAATTTGTTAACACGATAGAGGTCGCAGTTTTGGAGGTATCAAGTTCAAATTTGCTACAAAAATCAATCTCTCAAATATCTCGGCCGAGTTCGTTATTGGGCAATATCAGGTAAGTAGTTTCAAAATGGCCACCGTTCAAACATTTAAAAAAATTATCAAAAAGAGCCGTAGTGTAAATATCATCAAAAATAATTTTAGGTTATAGATATAATCAGTACCTACAACTGTTATTCGAAGCAATTTTCCATAAAATGCACAGATAAAAAAATAAAAATTAATAAAGAAAAAATAAGAAATATTGATAAAACCTGAACACTCAATATAAATTTGATGTAATTGTACATTTTCTGGAGATCTTAATATAGACCCTAATTAAAAAAATATATAGTATATTTATTGAAAAGAAATAGGCGAAAAAAAAAAATTCTGCCTTGAAGTGGAACGGGAACCCTCTCTGCTTTATATTCAACAGCCAAAACAAAAACCTCTAACCGCAAGGCTATGACACATACGGTAATATTATGTAATAACATGTAGGTATACCAATGAAAAAGTTGTTAAAATTTCAATTCAATGAATTTTGAGAAATTTACCTTTCCGCTGACTACAGGCCATCGGGATTTTTTTTTCTTATCTCACTTTGTTCATTTTAATGTACTGATGTTGAAACCAAATAGTAACGACCATAATTTTTGCTCTAAGATTTTTTTTGTTGAAGGTTTTTTATAATGTGATATGTACAAGTCCTTACTATACCGACTGCTGCAGCAAGTCCCACAGTATTAGGTTACTACCATGATGTAAAAAGATAACATGGTTAATACATTGTGTACACCCTTAAAAAAGTTGAATTTCTAATACAAAATATTGAAAATTCAACACAAAATTATTGAGTTCAGTTGAATTTTGAATACTGTGTTAAAAATTCAATAATTTTACAAATTTTGCACACGTGTTTATCATACCAAAGTTTACAGATATTGTTCTATACCTTAGTAAAAGTACTATTAAACTATCATTTCCCGTAGGACTCTATGTGGTGGGTTCCTGGGTATCTGAAAGTCTATTGTATATTTCGGAACAGTATGGCTGGATTTTGTTGTATCTATGTAGAATGTTATTAGAATGATCTGGTAGTGGCTGTAAGTGTGGTCTGAGCCTCCTTGGTTGAGGGTTCCATATCTAATTCCGAAAGAAATATATGTGAGCTCTATGGCTGAATTTTCGTGGATTTTTCGTATATATTAGAGTGAATGTCACTGGACTGTTTTATGAGAGTCTGTCAGTGCGATTGGAATTTTAAAGTAAAGGTTTCCATACCGGAAAATCCCAAAGACACATGTAGGGAAAATTATCATGCTGTTCTCTCTTGGTGCATGTCTGTGGATGGATCTGGGTTGGTGTTCGGACTGGTATTACGTGCGAGTAGATCTCATAGTAGGGTTCCATACTCAAGACTTTTGATGACTTTATGTTTTCGTACCACAATCTACGAAACTGTTTGCCCGAGAGGTGCCGGGTAAAACAGCTAGTGTAATTATATGCAAATAAAATAAATTTCATCCAGTATACTCTGACCAGTATGGATAGACGACCTCTATTGTGCTGGTGTAGCAGTGATACATTCAGATCATAGTCGTAGTAGTAAAGTTAACAAGGAATGCACTTACATTTTCAGTACTTACTTCTTTATTGAGTGAAATTCCAAGATAGCTATTAATCATATTGTATATGACGTTTTATGGAAGCTTTATAGAACACCTGCCTTGGCTAAAAGCTTTGTGCGGCTCTTATCACAAAGCGAGAGATATGATTCTCAAATATAACAGAATTAAATATATAGGTGTTCAAATAAATTACAAAACATTAGCTTCACCACATTACTAAGAAATAACTAAACATCAAATTTCATTATCACCTAAGAACTTATGTGTCGATTAGAGGCATTGTATCAAATATTATTGAGGTTTAAATTATGTCTTCCAGCAGAAGGTACATACAACTTTGCAAAAGCAATGATATTTAAAGCAAATAAAGTGTAAATATAAGTGCCACTTAGTTGTCAAATTCAAAACTATTAATTTTGATCTAAAATTTCCTATTTCCCGTTTATGAATATATAATTTCATAGTTTTTGGCGGTGTTACTAGAAGCCGCTGAGACAAATTTTCAGACAGTATCTAGGTATTAGGTATCAGAGTCGGAATTAAATAGATGTATCTGCCAATGGTAATTTATTGATAATCTATACATTAAAACGTAAAGAGAACTCTTTGGACCCGATTTTAAGAATTATGCTACAAAGGATTATGAGATTTGGCATAGTTAAAGCTTATAAGGCGAGAGAGTGCACCAAGCTAAAATTAATTAATAGTGTTACAAATACATTAAATTGAACAGACTGAAGTTACATTGACCAGCCGTTTATATTTATCGATGAATAGGATCATGAAAATCAATTGCTCTGATGGTGTAGTTGTAATATACCTGCTTTTTGTACAGCTAACCTGTGTTTGATTTCTGACATCCACATTATTTTTTAAATAAAATGCAAAAAATCATATCTAATAATTAGAGAGGAATTAATTATAGAAATCAAATTCAAATTTAATGAATACAGTCGAATTTCGACCACTTGGCAATCTCGTATTAATGAACGTATCGAATGAATATAAAAAACTATCTTCTCAATATCCATAATACCTAGCGATCACAAAAAAAAACTAGAAACAGGCTAGCAAATGAGATAACTCAGCATGTCTTTCTGAGAGTCAAATAACAATTAGATGTTCTGGTTAAATCAGCGAACGTTCGACGGCAGTAATAATAACCGCACATTATAAATAAAACTACATAATATATGTATCTGACGTTCAAAGATTGTTTAACTTCATAAAAAATCTTAAAAACGAAGATAACGGCATTCTATAAATGTGTATATTGGAAATAATTAGGATTAGTTCATAATCTGTTTAGTCCATGTCATATGTCAGTCATTGTTGCATATTGATCTGCAGTGCAGTTGTTTCAGATTCAATCCCATGCTTCGTTTTAAAGCTTTTTGTAAAAAAATTAAAAACAAGTCTGGAATTTCAAATAATAGATTACCTGCTTCAGTTAAAAAATTATCTTTTTTTAGGTGCTTTTAAATAGGAATTAATTATCCAATTTACACATTTGCCGCCAGTAGCCTAATCAGATTTTTCTGCTTCACCAATCTCCGCCCTACCATTTGTAAAATTCGATACTCAAATTCACAACCATATTTTTTTTTCAATGAAATTGCTACTTTATGATTTGTGCTCTATCGTACTAGTTACTCAAAGTTTAACCTGTAATTAGTATGATTTTGAACTATTCGGTACATTCCACACAATCAATCTTTGATTTACAAGTATATGACTTATTATTCTACTAGCTACAGCTCGCGGAGAAGACATTTTTTGACCGACTTCATGAAAAGGAGAAGGTGTATAATTTGTTTGAATGTTTGCTTTTTTGTGTATGTTTGCGTATTAGGTAAATTTCTTATAGAAATATACCTATTGCGATCGTTCACACTTTTGAATTTCGAAAAAATTTCAACGGCATGTTGTTATATGTCTATAAGTTAGTCCAAAAAAACATTTGGTTCAAAAGTTTATATATATATATATATATATATATATGGGATATTACGAAATTTGTTAACACGATAGAGGTCGCAGTTTTGAAGGTATCAAGTTCAAATTTGCTACAAAAATCAATCTCTCAAATATCTCGGTCGAGTTCGTTATTGGGCAATATCGGGTAAGTAGTTTCAAAATGGCGACCATTCAAACATTTAAAAAAATTATCAAAAAAGAGCAGTAGTGTAAATATTATTAAAAATAATTTTAGGTTATAGATATAATCAGTACCTACAACTTTTGTTCAAAGCAATTTTTCATAAAATACGCAGGTAAAAAAATAAAAATTAATAAAGAAAAATAACAAATATTGATAAAACATGAACACTCAATATAAATTTGATGTAATTGTACATTTTCTGGAGATCTTAATATAGACCTTAATTAAAAAAATATATAGTATATTTATTGAAAAGAAATAGACGAAAAAAAAAATCTGCTTTGAAGTGGACTCGAACCCTGTCTGCTTTATATTCAACAGCCAAAACAAAAACCTCTAACCGCAAGGCTATGACAATTTTATTTAATAACATGTAGGTATACCAATGAAAAGGTTGTTAAAATTTCAATTCAATGAATTTTGAAAAATTTACCTTTCCGCTGACTACAGGCCATCGGGATTTTTTTGCACTGGGAAGAGAAAGCCGAGAGCTGGCTCTAGAGTATTCTTCTAACTTTTTTTTTGTAAAATTAAAAAGAAATCATTTCTAGCAACAATTCTCTGACAACTCAAGGGTTTCCGTGTTGGGACATGGAAATTTTGTTGTTACTTTATATTGAATTATGACGTATATATTTAATTGAATTGATAGAATAAGAACTTATTCACTTTTTTCATCTCTTTATAAGTAACTACTCTTTTTCAACCAACCTCCAAAATAAAATTAAATAGGTATATACATTTTAAATAGGTATACAATGTATGGACTTTATAGATATGATCGAGAATCGTATAAAATGGTTGTTGCTGTTGGTACTGGAATTACAAGATTAAGGAAAATTAATAAAAAAAAATAAGTTATAAAATCCCGATGGCCTGTAGTCAGCGGAAAGGTAAATTTTTCAAAATTCATTGAATTGAAATTTTAACAACCTTTTCATTGGTATACCTACATGATATTAAATAAAATTTTCATAGCCTTGCGGTTAGAGGTTTTTGTTTTGGCTGTTGACATAAGGCAGACAGGGTTCGAGTCCACTTCAAGGCAGATTTTTTTTTAGTCTATTTCTTTTCAATAAATATACTATATATTTTTTTAATCAGGGTCTATATTAGGATCTCCAGAAAATGTACAATTACATCAAATTTATATTGAGTGTTCATGTTTTATCAATATTTGTTATTTTTCATTATTAATTTTTATTTTTTAATCTGTGTATTTTATGAAAAATTGCTTTGAACAAAAGTTGTAGGTACTGATTATATCTATAACCTAAAATTATTTTTAATAATATTTACACTACTGCTCTTTTTTGATAATTTTTTTAAATGTTTGAATGGTCGCCATTTTGAAACTACTAACCCTATATTGCCCAATAACGAACTCGACCGAGATATTTGAGAGATTGATTTTTGTAGCAAATTTGAACTTGATACCGTCAAAACTGCGACCTCTATCGTGTTAACAAATTTCGTAATATCCCATATATATATATATATATATATATATATATATATATATATATAACTTAAAAATCGCAGGGTTGCAGCCAAAATGTGGGTGAAATAAAAGAAGACTCTTTACATTTACTTGAGAGCTTTCGGAATCGGTTTTATTCCTTCTTCAGTCAAAATCTATAAAGGTGTAATATAAAAACTAGGTAAAAGATATAAACTAAAGTATAAACTGACTTACAATGTATGAGATTGGTGTTGAAACTGATGTTCATCAGATAGCATATACTTATTATGTAATCTTAATTAAATATACATTTAACACGAAACACTTATGAACAGATTGTAAATAATAAACAATACAGTGCTGATGAAATTATGTTATAAGGTAAACAACCTTCATTTTCCATATTCGTATATATTATAGTTGCACACGTCATGAATATCTAATTAAGGTGGTTGCCTATTTTGACTACGTATTTTATCTAATTGTAATATATTCGAATAAATAACATTAAGATTCTGAATATCCGATTTTTTATTAAGGGAATCATGTTCACATTGTATATGTGCCATTTCTAAGAATTGTCTTTTAAATAGGTTTTTTTCCACTTCAAGAACTTTAGTGTCATCAAAGTCAGCTTGATGTCCGGTTTCTTTGATATGTTGAGCCAGGGCACAAGCATCTTTTCTCACCTTAATGTCACTCTTATGTGAGTTAATTCTTGATTGTAAATCTCTAGATGTGATCCCTATATATTTCTTATTGCAACTGGTGCAATCTATTCTGTATACAACATTAGTTTTTTGTTTATTATCCGTTTTATCTTTAAGTTTGCTAAATAAGTGATTGACCTTTTTGACTGATTTATTGGCTATGAAAAGATTTTGTTCTTGTCGGAGTATGTTGCGTATTCTTTGTGTTACTTGTTCAATATAAGGAAGAGAGCGAAAAATCCTATTAGTAGTGTTTTCTGATCTATTTTCTGTTGTCTGCGTAATATTGGTGATATTATCATTGTTTGTTGTAATATTTGAGGTGGAGAATATCAATTTGTTAACCATATGTTTTGGGTATGAGTTTGCAATGAATAATTTCGCAATTTTATTCAAGTTTACAGTTCTTAGGGATCTGTGGCATATTCTCATAATTCTATTTTTTAACATTAATATCAAGTTGATTTTCATTTTTATAGGATGTTTTGAATAATAATTAATGTACCTTCCGGAACTGCATGGCTTTGTGTACCAATTTAAAATGATTTTATTTTGTTCAGAACGAATTAGTTTAGTATCAAGAAACGGAACACTTCTATCAACTTCTTTTTCGATTGTAAATTGAATATTAGAATTGTAGCTATTGAACTTTTCCAGTATTTCACAATCTGATCCAACAGGAACTGCGCAAATTATATCATCAACATATTTTTTTATAAAGGGTAAATCAAATGTAAGAAGCGGTATACAATGATCAAGTAAATCATCCATGATATATTGAGCTATGATTGGAGAGATCTTTGAGCCCATTGGAGTACCTAATACTTGCTTGTAATAATTTTTTTCAAATGAAAAATATGTGGTATTAAATATAAACTCAATAACTTCTTTGAAACTGCTTTGTCAAGTGTACAATGATTACTTATCTGTGGCCAATGTGAATCAATACTAGATAACACCAACTCAAGAGGAATGTTTGTAAACAGTGATATAACATCCAAACTTATAATTCTATAATTTTCTGGTAGGTGAAAATCGTTAATAAATATTGAAAATTCAAATGAGTTTGTTATATAGTATTGGTTGTCTTTATTATATGCTAATGTTAATACGTCTGTAATATATTTCGTAAGATTGATGTTAGGTGCTTCTATTGAGGAAATAATAGGCCTTAATGACAAAACAGGCTTATGTACCTTGGGTAGAGCATAAAACTTTGGGCAAATACCACCATAAAATGTAAGAGTTTTGGCGAGATCTTCTGTGATTTTATTGTTTTTCTTTAATTTTGTAACTAACTTATTTGCTTTTTGTTGAATAGTGGATGTAGGATCTCTTGGTAGTTTCTTGTAATATATTGGATCACTGAGCAACTCATTAGATAAATTTATGTAGTGTTCTTTGTACAAGTTTTTTGCTCTACCCAAGGTACATAAGCCTGTTTTGTCATTAAGGCCTATTATTTCCTCAATAGAAGCACCCAACATCAATCTTACGAAATATATTACAGACGTATTAACATTAGCATATAATAAAGACAACCAATACTATATAACAAACTCATTTGAATTTTCAATATTTATTAACGATTTTCACCTACCAGAAAATTATAGAATTATAAGTTTGGATGTTATATCACTGTTTACAAACATTCCTCTTGAGTTGGTGTTATCTAGTATTGATTCACATTGGCCACAGATAAGTAATCATTGTACACTTGACAAAGCAAGTTTCAAAGAAGTTATTGAGTTTATATTTAATACCACATATTTTTCATTTGAAAAAAATTATTACAAGCAAGTATTAGGTACTCCAATGGGCTCAAAGATCTCTCCAATCATAGCTCAATATATCATGGATGATTTACTTGATCATTGTATACCGCTTCTTACATTTGATTTACCCTTTATAAAAAAATATGTTGATGATATAATTTGCGCAGTTCCTGTTGGATCAGATTGTGAAATACTGGAAAAGTTCAATAGCTACAATTCTAATATTCAATTTACAATCGAAAAAGAAGTTGATAGAAGTGTTCCGTTTCTTGATACTAAACTAATTCGTTCTGAACAAAATAAAATCATTTTAAATTGGTACACAAAGCCATGCAGTTCCGGAAGGTACATTAATTATTATTCAAAACATCCTATAAAAATGAAAATCAACTTGATATTAATGTTAAAAAATAGAATTATGAGAATATGCCACAGATCCCTAAGAACTGTAAACTTGAATAAAATTGCGAAATTATTCATTGCAAACTCATACCCAAAACATATGGTTAACAAATTGATATTCTCCACCTCAAATATTACAACAAACAATGATAATATCACCAATATTACGCAGACAACAGAAAATAGATCAGAAAACACTACTAATAGGATTTTTCGCTCTCTTCCTTATATTGAACAAGTAACACAAAGAATACGCAACATACTCCGACAAGAACAAAATCTTTTCATAGCCAATAAATTAGTCAAAAAGGTCAATCACTTATTTAGCAAACTTAAAGATAAAACGGATAATAAACAAAAAACTAATGTTGTATACAGAATAGATTGCACCAGTTGCAATAAGAAATATATAGGGATCACATCTAGAGATTTACAATCAAGAATTAACTCACATAAGAGTGACATTAAGGTGAGAAAAGATGCTTGTGCCCTGGCTCAACATATCAAAGAAACCGGACATCAAGCTGACTTTGATGACACTAAAGTTCTTGAAGTGGAAAAAAACCTATTTAAAAGACAATTCTTAGAAATGGCACATATACAATGTGAACATGATTCCCTTAATAAAAAATCGGATATTCAGAATCTTAATGTTATTTATTCGAATATATTACAATTAGATAAAATACGTAGTCAAAATAGGCAACCACCTTAATTAGATATTCATGACGTGTGCAACTATAATATATACGAATATGGAAAATGAAGTTTGTTTACCTTATAACATAATTTCATCAGCACTGTATTGTTTATTATTTACAATCTGTTCATAAGTGTTTCGTGTTAAATGTATATTTAATTAAGATTACATAATAAGTATATGCTATCTGATGAACATCAGTTTCAACACCAATCTCATACATTGTAAGTCAGTTTATACTTTAGTTTATATCTTTTACCTAGTTTTTATATTACACCTTTATAGATTTTGACTGAAGAAGGAATAAAACCGATTCCGAAAGCTCTCAAGTAAATGTAAAGAGTCTTCTTTTATTTCACCCACATTTTGGCTGCAACCCTGCGATTTTTAAGTTACATTATCATATCAGCCACGAATACCCACCAGTGTTATATATATATATATATATATATATATATATAAACTTTTGAACCAAATGTTTTTTGGACTAACTTATAGACATATAACAACATGCCGTTGAAATTTTTTCGAAATTCAAAAGTGTGAACGATCGCAATAGGTATATTTCTATAAGAAATTTACCTAAAAATAGTAATCGCCTGTAAACTGGAAATACTGAAGTTTTGCAGTTGTAGTTAGATAGAAGACTTTTGGCAACAATTTCAAAAGTTCACCAACTAATGAAGTTGGTGCAATTTCTTGTGAAAACATTAGTACATTTTCTAAATGTGCAATTTAAACGTGGTCGAGTATGATTTCTTCTTTAATTTGTCCGTCTTATATATCTTCTATTTTCATGAAAATTGACCCCCCATTTTTTGGGGGGAAGAAAATGTTGAATGTCGATTTCATGCGACTTTCAACAGTCCTCTTATCGGAGCATGTTTACCATATAAAAGGCACGAACAGGCATATAAAAAACATGCGGACAAACAATCGAATTGCATATCTCCTCTGTTTGGATCGTCAGTCAAAAATATGTGAACTTCACAAATTTTTAGGCAGTGTAATGTGTAGCTGGCATTAGAATCATAATTTTGACAAAAGGCGTCTTCTACCTGTTTGATTCACGCCAAATTCCTAAGTTAGTAATTCTACATTAGTACGACGCAAAAAGGTTTGTTGTAAATTTCACAAGTGTATATCAGGAGTATTGTAAATCCCAAACGGATGAACCAGTTTTGATTTAGTATTATATGCGGCTAGCGGTAGTAGTTAACTAGCAGATATATTCACGCGTCAATACAGTTATAACGAGATCTCTTTAAAAAATGAAATTCGATATAGAAACGCGCAACGGGGATCCCCCGACCGCACAACCTTTCTTATTGAAAATTGACTTATTTTAAAGTACTTATGTTTACATATTAAACAACTGTTTTAAAATTAGCTTTCTTTAAAGGTAATTCCATTCCGTGGAAGAAAAGACATGTTAATTTTTTGGAACAACTTGTATGTATTTCAAGTAACAGCGAAAATGATTGTACCATTAAATGACAAATATCATGATTGGCTTAGCTTAGAGCAATTCGAAACAATTTTACCAGATCACCAAACCAACAGCAAGTGAATTATATTGAGGTCCATGCTGATGGTAAATACACACCGGAGCATAAGCTGCCTTAATGAATCGATGAAAGGTTGTGAAACGCTATTGTAAAGCCCCGAGTTTAACAGTTTGATAACTCTTTGCGGAGTTCCATCGAATCGACTGCACATACACACTCACCATCACGCTCTCTCGTTAAATGACTCGGAAACTACGTTAACTAACAACTTTTACGGGAAACGAAATTTACTTTAGGTTTAGGCAAACGGTGATGGGTAGACAGAGTATCTCTATAGAGCATAGAGCTATAGAGAGACAGAGATAGAGCGCTCGCTTTGGCATTTTACTATAATGGGAGAGCCACGGCGATGGCGAAATTGTTTTAGGAACGTGATGTAATAGGGATTTGCCCGTGTGTGTAAGTGTGTTTATTGCTGCTGTATATGCGGGAAACGGTACATGCAAAGTACTTGCGACTTTGAAGATCCTATTAGTAAGTATTTAGTAAACCAGCGAGCGAGCTGTCAGTTGCTATACTCCATTTGACAAATTCATCTATCTTCAAAAACCTTGAAAAGGTTTAATTTTTAGGGTTTCGCATTCGGTATATCCTATAGAAAAAACAGAACCCTTATATATCACTCTGGTCTGTTGTTCTATAACATCCTATTTTTTCTGAATCTACAAATCGAAGAAATAATTTTGTATTTGTAGGTACACATTTAGGTGAGCGCATCAAGGTTTTATAGCGCCCCTTAAGTAAGCGAAATATAATACCGGAAGTAGATATTTTGTGAAAATTGAAGAATTGGAAGAAGAATTTTCTCAATCATTCGCAGAGGAGCGCGTGGCTAACACTGGCCAACTTCGATCATCAAGGTTAAGCAGAGCATTAAGTGGCGAAAGGTTTGGACTTGTTACCCTTCTCCTTCGCGCGCATGGCAACCGGAAACCAGCAAGAGAATTGTTCTCTATTACAGCTTCTTTTGAAACGTGTGTCTTGAGAATACTCCTGAGACATATCGATGGTTTGAAATCCACGTTAATAGTAGGTTTCCTTGCCTGTTATAACACCTTCAAGGCCGACACTCAAATACGAGAATGGCACGAGGAAAAGAAGATATATTTCGGAAGTATAAGTTCCATTCTGGTATCTGTCTGTCTGTCCGTGTATTTGTACGTCTGTCACAGACAGAAATCTACTCCTCGGGCTATGAGGCTGCACCATGTTTGTATAAATAAACGATATTGTAACGTCATGTACTTACGGTTGTTATTCGTTTATTAGCTAGGTATTTATTTCTACTAACTTATTTGCTATAGTTGTTGCTTGTATATTTCATTATGTAGTTCTAGAATTATAGTAGATTTATTCTCGATCCTTCCAGAAACTATATGTGAGGTACAATTTGTCATAATATTGTCAGTTTGACAAGGCTCTAGAACATTATTATGTGCGTCTAGATAATCATAGAAGATTCTCGATGAATGTCATGTCATGATTCAGGTATATAAAGCCGTTTCGATCACGGGACAGAGTCAGTCAGTGAGTGAGTCTTATAAAGTCAGTTGATAACAGTCAGTCTATGGAATTAGATGTCAATAGTAGTTCTGTCGGTGAAGACAGTTACAGTATAGTTTGTCAAGGTGACAAGTGGTGACAGTTGTACCAAAACAGAAGCTCGTGTACAGAGTGTTTGAAAATAAACCATTGGAAGCAATCTGCGAACTTTTGAGTGATACGCAAGTGAACTCACCCCACAACGTTTAGCACAGGGTTAAACGTTACAATTGGTGTCAGAAGTGGGATAAGAGGATCCAAGGAGCTCCCCTGATGAGATTGTAGAATGTATTGGGATGGTGTTTGATCAAAGCTAAGAAGGGGACAGTGTAACTTGGATAGGTCGTCATGTACTTGCGGTTGTTATTCGTTTATTAGCTATTTATTTCTACTACCTTATTTACTATAGTTGTTACTTGTATATTTCATTATGTAGTTCTAGAGTTATAGTAGATTTATTCTTGATCCTTCCAGAAACTATATGTGAGGTATAATTTTTCATACTATTGTCAGTTTGACAAGGCTTTAGAATATTATTATGTGCGTCTAGAAAATCATAGAACATTCTCGATGAATGTCATGTCATGGTTCAGATATATAAAGCTGTGTCGATCACGGGACAGAGTCAGTCAGTGAGTGAGTCTTATAAAGTCAGTTGATAACAGTCAGTCTGTGTAATCAGATGTTAATAGTAGTTCTGTCGGTGAAGACAGTAACGGTATAATCAAAGTGACAAGTTGCGACAATTGTACTAAAACAGAAAATCGTGTACAGAGTGATACGCAAGTGAACTCACCCCACAACGTTTAGCACAGGGTTAAACGTTAAAATATCTATTCGGAAAGTAGATACTATTTTGAGCAAACTAAAAATTAAAAAAACGTTTAATTTTGAAAATATCTGAATCTTGGTTCTCATAGTTTACAGGAAAGCGACCATATTTCTAAGTATAGTATTCTACTTTATTTCATTTCGTCTTATTATCTAAACTAATCGTTTCAAACCTAACTTTACCCAGCCTACTGCACATATTCTGAATTATTTTCTCAAGTCTATGTATGTACCTATCGGTTCTAGCTTTTCTTTAAGGCTTCGACGTTTTGGTTGAACAGACTTTTATCTATTTATGTTTGTATATGTAAACGCTTTTTTAAATAGTTTTTATTACTTTCGGTTCTTGTATCAATGGACTCCGCAGCGATTTCTCAGGCCCCATATGGTCTAGAGACTTGAAATTTCAAATTCGTACTTAGATCGCAGACATCTCGCCGCCTGTTAAGCTCCAAGTGTGATCCAATATTGATAATTATAATTATCTCATTCAACCAAGATCATTTTTTTTTCGACATGAAACGACAATGTCGGACAATGGAATCCGTCACTGGAATTACGCACGAGCATGGAGCGTATATATACTTCTCGTTCTCTGGTAAATAGGTACTCTCTGGAAGATCGTCTATGGTTATGTCGCAAATGTCAGGCGTCAAACGTTGTTGTTAATTTAAAGTTAAATTTTGTCTTGTGGTAGACAAACAGTAATTTGTTATGGAATTGCTGTTGCTGGCAAACACATATACATAAGTATAGTTAAAATCGAGAAAAGGATAGCAATAGTAGGTACTCATCGGTACGGTTTAAATCTTAAACGCCTAAAAAAACTATTTTTAATTTTTTTTCAAAAATTTCACTTTAAATAGTTTTTATTACTTTCGGTTCTTGTATCGATGGACTCCTCAGCGATTTCTCAGGCCCCATATGGTCTAGAGATTTGAAATTTCGAATTCGTACTTGTGATCCAATATTGATTAATTATAAAGATATCATTCAAACAAGATCACTATTTCTTCGACATGGAACAACAATGTCGGACAATGGAATCCGTCACTGGAATTACGCAAGAGCATATACGCTCCATGCTCTCCATATCTCTGATCTATTTATCTGTACTCTCTGGCAGATCGTCGTATATATTACTCTATGGTTATGTGTGTTGTGGTAGACAAACAGTAATTTGTTATGGAATTGCTGTTGCTGGTAAACAAATATACATAAGTATAGTTCAAATCGAGAGAAGGAGAGCAATAGTAGGTACTCGTCGGTACGGTTCAAATCTTAGATGCCCAATAAAAACTATTTTTAATTTTTTTGTAAATTCCACTTATTTCAAGATAATTTTCACAACTTTTAGCCGTTTGTTTGACTGAAATTTTGAATTCGTTTCAAGAACAGATGAAAATTCAATTTTGGCGAATGCGCTTCAGCGGGACTACACATTTGACATATTTGTAATTAACTTTGTGAAACTAAAAATAAGTTATAGTGGAAAAAAATACGCTTTAATAACATTTCGAACTAAGAAGTAAAAATTATGTTGTGAAAATAAAGGGTTTAAAACTGTAAACAAGCGTAGGTTGCTATTTACTATAATGACCGTACATCTATAAATAGGGACCAATGAACGATTGATAAAATCTAATGTCAAGGTTCCCACCCTTTTAACAAACAAATTAAGTCGTGAGTACTTATTTCAAAATATTTATCTTACTTTTAGTTATTAAAGCTTATTAAAGATTTTTTTTTAAACATACTATCGATATGGGCATTGAGGAGATTACCCAAATGTTACCATTTATTAATTTCTAATGACTTAAGTATATTCAATTTTAATAAGTACTTTCATTTCGGTATGGATGATTTAGGAGTCATCAATAATTTGTAATTATTAGTATTGAAATGTAGCGCATAGTTTTAATTAATTAATAATAATAATAAAGCATCTTTATTCAAATATGACATAACATGAGAAGCGTCAGTCTTAACTGCTGAATGAGTTGTGGTGTTTATTACTCGAAAGCTACTGTAGGTAGGCAGAAATTTTTAAGCCCGTATCAATAATTATTTCATATAAGATGAAACATGCAAAAACAAGAATATGCTTCATAAAATCACAGTTTTAAGAAATATTTCCAGTCATATATTCGATTATCAAGCAAACATTTCTGCGCCCCAGACTTGAAACCTTATAAAATCATTAATTTAAATCTTTTGGCAGTTTATAATAAAATTTGATGCCTAGCTAGCCTGCACCATCACAACATCTTTTCAATCTGCCCATTGGTATAATGAGCAGAGGCAATCTCCTCAATGACCAGATCGATAGTATAACCAAAGTTTACATAGTATTCTGTAAACATTACTTTAACCTGCCTCTTACTGGGTATCATATTAATTGTTAGCTAATTAGTTTATAATATTTGCCATTAAGAATAATGTAAACTAATCATTTTATTCAAATAGGCAACTATCCTCTTAGAATTTAGTTAATACTTTAATTTGAGAAAGGCACAGTGTTTCCTCGAAATAATTGTCAGGTTTAAAGAATAGATTCGAGGAAATTTATTATAGTGTTTTATTTTTAATTTAAAGATTTAGTTTCAAGTTATACAACCAGCTGCGCCCGATTTTTGTTTATTCGAATCTATATAGTCGCATGCGCGCACCTACACACGAACTTGTATATAATAGAGAGAGAAAGAGAAAAAATAAAGAGAAATGTCGAAATGAAGTCGCAAGACTCCTAATTAACTCCTACCGCAAGACACGTTAAGGAACTTCCTTCCAAAAATATCAGAACATACCAACACTTTATTTCTTCGCCAACAAAGTTGGTATCTTCAGGGGTAAACCTTTTACGATTGGATGGCAATACATATTGTCAAGTGAGAGAAATAACGTTTTGATTTTTGTCTTTAATATATGCTAAATACGCCAATAGTCCCAGATCCCAAACAATATTTGAGAAACTTCAAAACAAATTAGACTCATCTCACACCATAGCATTCCTAAGCATTGTCATCATCTGTATGTGAAAGTAACAATAAGAAAGTATTGTCATATACAATTAAAAGTTGTTAAAATAATTCAAAAACGTGAAGAAAACTTGGACAATCTGCAAAAACTTGTGATTTAGTCTGTTATCTTGAGTGCAATATAAGTCAAGTCTGAAAGTTACGTACTCCTAACAATATTCCAAAATAAAAACAGCGTCGCAGTTTGAGGTTTTGCTGTCAATTTGAAAAATTACAATGGAATTTGACTTTTGAATAATTAAATATTACTCCATTGGCGATGCTAATAGTCTTTGTGAAGATAGCACTTTGTCTTCAAACAAATTACCAACCAGACATTTAGAATCATTTATCATGGATTTTAATAATGCTTTATCTATCTTAGGTATATTGTATAAATATCTCACAAAATAATTCAGTATCAATAAGTCCTGGAAGAATCACAATGACATTTTGAAAAGGTGGAAATGCACACGAATCTATTTGTATTAAAACTATCAGATAATATTTTATCACTAATATGAAACATACGAAGGCTAGTTTTCAGACACCTGGATTATCATTATTCATTCTTTTGTATTTCATTGATAAATTTTAATTATTTTGAAAAATGTACATGAATATGTCAAATTGATATTGTCTTTGCCCTAAGGCATCCCTATAATTTTTATATTATATCAGTCTTATCCATATCAAAATAAAAGAGCAAAATGACAAAATATATTTCTGCTCTCCATGAAGTTTTGTTTACTAGAGTTTGTCTCACCTGAACTCCACAAAACCTTGATGAAGAAGGAGTGCCATAAAATCACCTGCCATATCATCTCGTTCGCCAGTTAAAAAAAATATACCATCGTAAGCTTCAGGCCTCAGTTCTAAGCTTAGCTGGACATGTTTGTAAGCACCACGAAGTGCAGGGAAGGCCATCCAACTAGAGCCGGTGAATCTGGGCGAATGTATCTCTTGATCTGAAAGAAATACCTATTTAATAGTGTATTTAAATGAGCAATGTTGTTACATCATTAGCTAGGGACTTTTTAGTGACTTTCCTATTGAGCTTCCAACATCATTTGATAATATATACAGAGATTGTTTTAAAAGTCATCAGTTTGAAATGTACAGTTTTACAGAGTTCTCTGGCTGGGGTAGTTATGTTTTCACGTTATTTACGTATTTAATTATGACATTACTTATGAATACCACACCATTCAAAATACGAGTTCGTTTATATCGAATATTTTGAACGTCAAATGTGACAATACTATCATAACCACTTAAATAGAAAATCAGCTGATTCTAATCAGTGTCAATTTTACTCTTTGACAGCACTGGAAGTAACTAGTTACTTACCTTAATTGACTAAGTAGGTATATAGGACAAATAAATAAATCAAAGAATCATTTAGAACGAGGAATTATTATTCTAGGCTTATGTAATATCAAAATAGATTTTTCAATATGTTGCAACAACAAAATTTATATGATCAGATAAAGAATAAACATTGGTTTGAGCTTTCTTGAATACAAAGAAAGCTTCAAATGAAGATTTTTTACATTCTTGAGATTTTTTGATTTACGTTATGGAAAATTCCGCATTGAAAATGCGTCAAGAACTCATAGGTAAAGCCACATCAGTAGATACAGAAAAACAAAAACAGATCGTGAAGAACAAAATATAGATGAATAATTGCGATCATCATCATACCCATCATACCTAAAAATCCTGCTTCATATAATCAACAAATCAATATTTTAATAATTACTCAGGTTTCAAATCGGTGAATCAAAAAAATGTGTAGGTATTCGTTTAAATACAAATGAAAAGTAACACAACATAACTTGGTAATCGTTCAGAGTAAACATCTTTACCATTTAATGTTTTACAATAGCAATAATATATTAGCTACACTTATGTTTCAACTTGGTAATTCAAAGAAGTACCTACGTATTCATCTTTGAAAAAACAACACTTGAAACATAAGTTTGTATCTCTATTTGCTTGCAGTCACCATAACTTAATACTACATCATTTAGCAACATTAGAGAAATTCATCAGAAATGGCACTGAACAATAATAAACAGAGTATACGTCATGATTGTGTAGAAAATTTACAACTTTGCCCTCATTTGGTAAAATTTACTGGTTCGAGTTTTCCAAATGAGCGAAGCTGAAAAATTTGAGGCAAAATAGTTATATTTTGATATTTATTTTCTCTGTAGAATTTGGGAAACTAACTATTTTCATATTTGTTATATAATTATGAAGTATTTCACATTCACCCTGTTTATTTCAATAATGACCTTTAACTTTGTTACTCATAGCCGTCATGTTAGATTCACAAATTGTTAAATACCACTTTTCAGTTTTTCAATAACCATTTATAACGAAGCACATATATCCAGTTTTGCTTGCTGCTTTTTCAAGCCTGCTATGTCAAGAATAATTTTATTTAAATTAAAGCTAAGGCCATGAGACGAGTTTGCCTCGTTAAAATTCATTAGATATTTTTTTCACATAAGTATCTATTGCATGGATAAACCAACATGTTGAATATAATAAACAGAAAAGATGTAATTTGCAAGCAATATTGAATAAAAATAGATGTTTTCATTGCTGAAATCGAAAAAATAACTCTAGTGTTGTCGAATGATCATCCTTGAAAGGAATATCATGAACTATTAGTAGTTCAGGCCGCGTTGCCAAAACTTCTTGCTATATTATTCAGGATACAGGATTGATCTATAAGAAAGAAGCTAATGGGAAACTGAAGTTAAATAAATTGTTGAAATGCTTCTTAATTAGAAAAACAAATTGAAGAGTGATCCTCTCTTACTCTTTACTCACTTATTTCCATCGATGATTCTCTATACAAAAATGTGACAAATACAAGTAGAACTCATACCCCGAGAGTTCCATATATTTATAATATTTGATTACATTATATTAGCCGGAATGGCTGTACGTCCTAACCCTCTGTAACCTGATATGGTTATGCATTGCTTTAGCGCTCAGTATCTTGATTTATCCTTTTTAACACTCGTAAGTCTAGATACCGAGTCTTCCGTATAGCTCTCTGGCTTAGTTTTTTATTCCCCGAATAGTTGGTACCGCACCCCTATCGAAGCTTCAAACTCACAGTATATGTGAACCGCGGGTTCTTCCTCTTCCTGGCAGAACTTACATAGATCGTCATCGTCCAGGCCGATATTGTTCATATGATTTATAAGCCTACAATGTCCTGTCAGCATCCCTACGAAAGAAAAGTGAAACTATAAGGGTTCCTCGTCTGGTCACCTGGAAGGGAATCCTCAAAACATATGTTCATAAAAGAACAACTTTCATTACTGTTTAATTATTATTTAAGCTATTGGTTGATAGAAATGTGCGGATACAAAAATTGGTCAGAACGGCCATATATCTTCGGGGTTTATAAAGCTGTATAAGTTAATTATGTACAGGGTCAGAAAATAATGCTCGGTGATCGGAATTGTAAAGACTATAACAGGGGCGAGACGATCCTTTAAAGTTCACACCGATTAAACTCCACAGGAAATAACAAGGATATAATAAATATGGAATCATAAATTTACGATCTGAGCTAATGAAACCAAATGTAGGTACGGAAAATAATTACGTTCCTAGAAATTGTTTGACGCACGGTATATATTCTTGTCTATTTTGTATTTTTACTAGGTATATGTTGATGCGACAAGCAGACGGACAAATATTATGTAGAAAAAAAAAGAACGTACAACATTTTTTACTATACTGAGATCCTTAGATACCGTTCACATTACTTTGAAAAAAGAGTTTTTCTAATGCTAATATTCAGTAAATTAAATTTATTTGAGTTATTGATCTGAAACAGGATGAGCTATTTGTCATAGTAATCACAGGATTATACGTGAAGTACTGTACGAAATGGCGATCAAACACGAACTGGGAATAACAATATTCAAAGAACTCTAACAAGTTCCAAAGAAGTCAAAAGGTCCACAGCTTAAATAGCTATGGCAAACTTTCACCACGTATACGTTTATCAAAAGATTTTGCGTCCATCTTCAATTTTGTCACCAAACTTTCACTTTGATTTATTTAGTAAGACTATACAGAGAAAATTCACTTTGATGTCGTATCAGCTAGGGAGTAATTTTAAGTAGAAAATATTTACACAAGTTCTGAAATTTTTATTTTTCGCTGGGAAACTTAAGAAAGATCATTCAGGGTTTGATACCTGGATAAGGAAAATTTATAACTGAGAATATCATTATACAAATCTTTAGACTTAGGCGCCTTTTAACGAAAGAATTTTCAAGTTCTTTATATATTATATATTTATGGAAAATGGTCAATAACTATTTATTTGTACCTATATAATTTGAACTAGTTTTTCTGTTTATTTAACAATTGCCATTACTGTACTTTCATAGTTATTTAACTACAATTTTGTTTATACTAAGATGAAAATTGTTCGTTCCAAACAGTAGAAAGTTTCTCCAGAAGTTATTGGGAAAGAAACTCGTGTTAAGTGAATTATTTCTATTAATATCCTACGCTTACGATATTTTCTATAATACCTTCTATAATTTACCATTATGTACTTAATCCAAATCCAGTAGTTTAGAACGACTGTAAATATAGGGAAATCTATTTGTAATTTAATTCGTTGATCATTAAATAAATATTCTATTTTTCTCATATTATAATGATTGGAGAGGTAAATATGTATAACAAATAAAACAGATAACTATAGAAAGAAAAACTCTTCTATTTATGGCTCGATCAGAGTGTCTATGAATAATGAATTAATGGGAAAATGACAGCCATACACTTTAAGAAGAACGGTAGATAGTAGCTGATACTTCTATTTTTTATCAATTAATTTTTGATGCCATTAACTGATGGCATAGGAATTCGTAGTAGTAGTATATAATCATATGAATTGTAGGATTAGCAACTGAATTGCAACGCCGTCAATCATGCCTTTTGTCCGACGAACCCCAAACGGAGGAGGTATACAATTCGACTGTCTGCTTTTTTTTGGTTCGTACGCACCTTTTATATAGTAAACGAGCTCCGATTCTGATGATTTTTTATTCATTTGAAAGAGGAGGCTTGTGAAATGTTCCCATATTCATAGAAGCACAAATCCAAAATTTCCTTCCCTCCGAAAACCGCCCCCGGAGTAGGGGAGGAGGCAAATTTTCTCGAAAATTCAAAAATCTGAGGTGATATAGTTAAAGATAGGACAATATCCGGAAACGTTTAAATTGAACATTTTCTCAAAAGAGCTACGGCTTTCGAGTTAGAGGCATGCTAAATTCTCAGTAATATGTATTTTTGCTATGTGGAGAGGGCGATTTCTTTTGAAAATTGAAAATCTATGGACAATACATGAAAGACCTAGTTATTTGTAGCAACATTTATACTGAACATTTTTCCCTTAGAGTTACGGTTTTCGAGTTAAAGGGGTTTTAAAATGGTAACATCTAAAATACTTATGCGTATTTCCGCAGCGATGTTTTGAGATCTCAATAATAACAACTACAAGCAAAGAGTATATATGCGCAATAGGATAAGTACTATCTTTATTGGTATTAGTGAAAGTTCAACGATTTTCGTGACTAATGTTACACTCAAAAGTGTGAAATAAATATTTTTTACAAAAAATTGGACTGTCATTATTTGGTGCACTGAAAAATACAAAATAATATCAATTCTATTGGTGTTGGTACTAGTGCAGTTGGTGGCAAAAGTTATTAATCTAACTGCAACTGCACAACTTCAAATGTAACAGTACCAATAGAATCAATATTGTTTCGTATTTTCAGTGCACCAACTAATAACGTCGGTCCAATTTTCTGTAAATAAAATTTATGCAGGTACATTTTTCATCTTCATTATCTAATCTGAATGATTTTTACCGAAATTATTCTTGTCACTTTCAAGAGAAAACTTTCTCAAGCTGAAACTTTTCATCTCATTCCAAAATGAATCTTGATTTAAGAAAATTAATGCGATAATCTTCTAAAATCTCACTTGAATATGATCTACTCTTCCTATATAACGCCAGAGATGCATACAATCATAAATCTAAATATTCAGAAACTCTCTATAAACATTCTACCCTACTATTTACCATATTCTAATGCTGTCGGGAAATCTGAATTTCTAGGATATACCTACACCTTGCGTTCTTCTTAGCCAGATATTTATCAGTTTAATTTTTCATTTGCATCTCATCTGCTAGAAATTACTCCAAGTCTCGCAGTTAATCATAAAGTTTATTCGAATCCTAGACTTTTTGGGTATTGTACACCTCTGGCAGAGTCTTGCTCCTGCAGCATCACTATTATGTGCCCGCTGATAAAGTTTTCACCAAAATAAAACAGCCGCGACGCTGCCTCGCAATTTTCTTGGGGCGAAAGTTTCTCTCGCCCTATGGAAGTCATACATTCTCCATTGGCGCTTTCTGTAGCTGCGATATATATATAAGTATAAGGTCGGCAGGTGAGTAGTCTCGCCCTAGAGTCATATATTTCCACCCTTGTGAAGGGGGAGAAAGGACAAACTGGCCAATGGACAAGGCGATAGATAGCCTTTTGGGTAAAATAGGGTAGAAGGAAATTGGCCACGGTTGATATATTGGAATTGTATTGGAGCTTTCATTTTATTATTCTACGTATGCTTTCTCATTCAATTGATCCCATAAAAGTCATTACCATCGTTTTTCTTTAATTTACTCTTCTTCCTGAGTCATTTGGAGCAATGAAAGTATTGTAATTTTAAAAAAATTTCCGGTTTTCAACATGTCGAGTACAAATTTTGTATGCGCAACCCTTGTGCAATAGTAAAAAATGTGATTATTTAAATTATATTAGAAGATCACTTCATGCCCTATGCAACGTTTTCAGTAACTTTTTTAATTAGTTACTGTGTTTGTTATGTCAGTTTGTTTGTAATTTGAAAAAAAGCACTCATTTTTCGCTTTTTTCGAAGCTTAGAGGTATTATCTCGAGATTGTTCATTTAATAAAGAAAATCGCATGATGATGTCACCGCTATTCCAGAGTGACGTCATAAACGACATAATAGCGTTAAAAGAAGCACAATGAAATTAAAAAATTGGCAAGTTTGAGAATTTTTGCGAAAATTATACAAGTCGTATTTTATATGCGGTAATTTAAGATAATTCCCAAATGTAAGATAGGTATACACAAATTCAGTGTTGGTTTTTGGCCTGCTTTATTACAAAATATATTTGGTTCATCGCAACAATGGTTTGTCGCAATATAATGATAAGTTAGGTGGTGTTAAAGTTGAGTTATTGACAACAAAGTATTTATTTGTTTTATTAATCTTGACTCGGTAGGTGGTGCTATGGTCAAACAACATATACCTATGTTGGATTAGTGCCTGAAAATAAAATTATGAGCTGTAGGTTCGATACTTTATATAGTTATTATTCCAAAATACTTTAAAATTTTTAAGAGGGAATTTTCCAAAAGTTCTTTCTTGGTCAAGCATCAGTTTTGAAAATTAACATTTATTAGAAAAACAAGTGTCAGGTTATCGTCGAACTCAATTTCTCAGAAGTCTTATTATTCCTTCTTATATTTCAGTTTCTATCTGGTCTTGTGCATGTGATATAGGTTGTACCTATCGGCGCTAAATATCCAAATCAAAAAGCAACAACGAGTCTCAGTAGATATCTAGTAAACACTCACCAAGTTGCTCAAGCACATGTTGAAATGCGAGGGAACAACACTTATTACAACGTTCACTAAAGTCACCAATCCTTTATAACCAAAAATTAAACAACCAACATTTTTCTTCACCCTCCATTCACTCCAAAAGAATATTTTTTATGTACCTAATTTGTTAATAATGTGTTTTTGAATAAATCGCGAGAAACCAAAATGGCGATTTTTTGACAATCTCCCGTATCTCCATTATTTATATTTTGGTTTAGACATTCTATGGGCACTTTTTCAAAGTCTTTACTATAAAGAATAAAATAAAAGAATATGACCGCCATATTGGATTTTTATTGCATTGAATAGCACTGTTTATTTCCTTCCAAAAACTGTATTACAACATAATAATTTCTTTCAAAATAGGGACCATCATGCATAAACTAAATTTGATCCAAGTTCCCCATAGCTCTCCTCACAATGGGCATTATTTGTTCTTGTGAGAGCTGAAGATATCGTGCTACATTTAAATTGAAATAAAAAATTATTGGTTCAATTAATAGATTTCCTGAAAGTAAGAATTTCAATAATTTCATATTTATATGTAAAGCTTCATTTAGAGTTACGTATTATACCTCACCAAACACTAATTAAAAATTTTGTTTTGAACCTTTTTTGTATGTTAAATTTTGGGTTTTCTGTAGCCCAGTGATGGGTATTATGCCTGTTGAAATCTCCGCAACTGGTAAATTGAGTTTCGTCCGTCCATACTATGTTCATGGAAAAATTGGCATTTTCGCATATTTCAAATATACCATTCATAAAATCTTACTCTTCGGAGGAAATCATTTGCCGATAAACCTTGTACTATCGTAGGCTTGTATGGATGACATTTATAAAGGGTCAGTATTCGATGAACGTATGACTTAGGGATATCCGTTTCATTACCAGTTTTTCTAACTGATGCTATGGACTGGGGATTATTATCAATGTATTGTAACACAGCATCAATAATTCTCTCCTCATTTTCAACAGCATATTTAGGATTTCTGGGTTTTGCATGATTTGGCAAATTTAGTACCATTCAATACCCTTAAATGTCTTGCTTTTGGTTGATGCCGTTCAGGAAATTTATTTTAAAAAAATTCCGCAGCCGCCGTAGAATTTCTGTGGGCTACGAAGTAATTTTATATAATTTCAAATTTTTCTTCATTTGTATAATGAACCAATTTGGGAAACAAGGAACAGATTTTTTGGTATTTGGCAACAGTGAGATATTTATGATAATTATTTTGTGATAGATTCCTGTTCTGGGCATTTTCGGAAAATGTTTTGAAAGAGTAATCTGCACATTATATTGATGTCAGGTAAACCTTCCTTGTTTACTACAATGCCACTAGAATTAGCTTGGTGATACCCACGCCCCAAAATAGGCAAAAGTAATGACAGCTCTAAAGTTACACTTGATTGAGTCATAATAAATTCGACGGATGATTTAATTGTCTCTCTCAACTCCCAGAAGCATATTTTTTAATTTCATTACATTAGGATTTACAATTTTAAAATATTCTTGCAACAACCTTTCGGTACGGCACTGTTCACAGATGCATTGGGGACTCAGGTCTATTAACCTAGAGATTAGATTAGGATATATGAGTGCGATGGGGCGAAAGAATCAAATAGACTTTCTATCGAATTAGACACGGTTATCCACCTTTCCAGCGATAGCTGCTAGCATTTTTTTGGTCACATTTTTAAGCCAAAGGAAAAGGTTTTCTTCCTTGTGACACAATGAAAAGAGTAAATTCACTCTATAAAGAATGAAGAAAAGATTAGGGCTCACCGATTTCTAAAGATTTTTAGAATTTGAAAAGGAGTTTTCTCACAAGTAATGTTTTTTACAGTAGATATTATTCAATTGTTTTAAATAGACGTACATCTTTATCGTTCTAGTATGCCGAACTAAACAGTTAAGAACAAATTTCGAATTAATAAGATAAGAACTGGAAGGTATCAGAAACTATTGTCTATCTGACAGATATGCTGATTTGTATTATTCGTGACGTGGCTATATTAATAAAATATTACAACTGACCAACGGAACTGTAATAATTCTAAATCAAGCAGCTAGACTGTGTCTTACCCGTGAGACAATAAACTCAAATTACATAAAAAATATGATTTTGGAGTGGATAGAAGGTGAAGAAGAATGTTGGTCATTTAATTTGTAGTTATGAAGGATTGGTGACATTAGTGAATGTTGTAACAAGTTTTTTTCCTCGCACATGCACAGCTCATTAATTTCAACATGTGCATGAGCAACTTGGTTAAAGTTAACTTGGTATCTACTACTACTAAGATTTAAAATTGCATTTAATTTTTTTGTTTTGTCTGAATTACAATAATTTGGAATTCATAATATTTTGATATATCCATCACATGCACAAGACCAGAAATTGAAATAATAAGACTTCTGAGAGAATGAGTTAGACGGTAACCTGACAATTGCTTTTCTAATAAATGTTAATTTTCAAAACATTTGTTTGAAAAAGAAAGAACTTTTGGAAAATTCCCTCTTTAAAAGTTTGGAGAACTAATTTGTTATGATATCTATGTAATATTTATGTGCCACATCCATAGTATATTTTTAACTTATCAAATTGTTTTTCAATTAAACTTTAAATGGGCCTCCAGCTCTTGTTACCTTAACAAAATCAACTTTTTGTGGTTTCCCGATAAGAGGTTGACAGACCAATTCAAAGTTTTTCAGAAGACGGGACAAACCGTCTGTTATCAACAAAAAGTGTGGAAATTATTGATTATTTGTAATTCCAATTAAAAAGTACTTCGCACTGAAACTTCATGAGGTTGAACTTTCTTGAAGTTTTCAGAGGTGTAGTAAATGAATGTAATCGTAGGCTTTGCCACTTGGGGTCTTTTGTCTTAGCTAAGAAAAAAATAAGTGTACTTACCACGCTCCATTTGATTATTTGTATGCTAAATCACAATCAGCCGTATTTATACACAAATCTTTCGTATTATTTTAATTTATTAGTTAAGTACTATGGTAACAATAATAATAAACGTTACAGTGTGAGTAGATATCAAATTAAACTAAGATATAATTAGCATTACGACTCAATGTCTTCAGTTATTTCCTACTGTCATTAATAATTTTAATTATCAAATACGACTCGTCAAACACCGACATACTGGCTCAGATTCTGTAATACTGGTGAGAGACTATAACCTCGAAGTCATGATATATGTCTAGGAGACTGGTGATGTATTTCGTAATCAATTTGAATAAGAAAGTATTAAAGTACTAATTCTGTGATATTTTGACTACTTGCAATCGCACATATTGCAGCTTACAGTTGTAACGTAATTCAATAACCGTAGAAGTATTTGTCCTGGCAGTAGTTCTTGTCGGCACTATTATTATTATTATAATAAGGTATGTATTAGTTGTTTACCAGTAATGAGTGATTACATTAACCATTTAATTCATGTTTGGAAAATTCAGATATTTTTTATTGAAATGTTTTAATTTGGACGAAGTTGAACGGAAATTAGAATTATAACAATGTTTAAACGGTAAGGGTCTTAATTTAAGGTTTCGCTAGCATTAGGGCCCTATTTAAGGCTCCGTCGACATTAGGGCTTCATTTAAGGCTCCACTGATATGGGCTTTATAGTTTCTTAGACAGGAGGCTTCATTTAGAGCTCCGCAAGCAGCATTGGCGCCCTGTTTAGGTCTCCGCTAGCACTGGTACCCTATTTAGATATCCGATAACATCCTTTCTAAATCCAAATAAGATGCAGACATATACACTTTGTCTATTTCTTTTCATTCGTACGTAATACTCCGATCCCGCTATCAGCTCAGACGCACCAAACGAGTGGAAAAGAAATACCATCTGTGTCTGTTATAAACCAAGTGATTAATACCCTGTATTCATAATGTCCTTATAATTAAAAAAATGCTCAATATAAGAATAACGACTGAACAAATTAAATTGACCGATCATTATGTAGCATGTATTTCAGTCATTTGGCAGGATGATCAAAAGGAGAGTTCAATCAATTCGCTTAATGTGTGAAATTTTTGTTATGAATCTAAATGGCTCGGATAGTGGGTACTTGATCTTCGACATGAACACTTGAAATAATTTCTTCTTTATCATTGGATTATTGAAAAGGTTTTCCTGCGAACTTTAAATAGAGCCCTATTTCCTGCACTTTTCTCCAAATATAACGTTTAGGTACTAGTTGCGTAGATAAGGAAGATCGGTCAATTTTTATATATTTTTCCCTAACATCTTCCAAGCCGTTTAGATACTTTGAAATTTTGAAAAAAAAAAACATATACATATTTGAATTACTCATAATGAGCACTTTCATCCCATATAATGCGGAAATCTTTCTTGAATTATCCATTTGATTTAAGAAAATCAACCTCTAGAAACAGAGTTTATTATTTACAATATTCGTGAATTATCGGATAACTTAACTGTATAAGTAGCAAAGCTTTTTTTCAGATGATTCGAAAAAACCGACAGACAACAGAGTAATCTACGATCTTAATAACACGATGATTCACATATGTATAATTTTAAAACATATAAAGCAGACAGTCGAATTGTATACCTCCTCCGTTCGGGGTTCGTCGGTCAAAAATGAAAGAAGACATAAGCCATGTAGAGAGTTTCTTCCCTGTTTATTAGCATCATCGCAAAGATTTAATAAATAACCACTATTTCTCTTGTAATATTTTAAGAAGCGAATTTAATTCTACATTCGTTATCTTTCACCATGTCCATTTGGTAGATGGGCGCAATATACCTAAGATCTGCAATATTTCATTTTCTTAATAAAGACGACTCATATTATCTTCTTTATCTGGAACAATCTGGTTTTCCAATTGCCACAACGTATAGTTTACTTTTCCAATTTTTTGAGTAAAACAAGTACATTTCCTGACTTTTCAATGATACAAACTTATTTATGTATGTTTCATAGAAGCAAATATTTATGTCAATTACTTTTAAAATAATGTCTGCATTTTTTTTTCAACTCATACATAAATTATGGCCAGCACCGACTGAGTTACATGCTGTGCTAGAATTGTTTATAATTAACAGACACTGAAATAAATTATAAACTTCTAATTATAATAATTCATACATGGCCCAATTTTAATTGACCTTATTCATATGACCTGAGCATTGCAAATAATTCCCTCATTAATAATCGCTTGGCCCATAAGATATCGATGAACCTGAAAGGCAGGTACTATATGGCTACTTCATCATCCCAATAGGTATAAACATAGTATTTTTTCCGTTCGCCAGTCGCACTTAAGCTGGTAGAGAATAGGGAGGCATTATATCCTTACTAACTGCTGTTTTCAGTTCACACCATCCGTAAAAAAAGTTTGACAATAAAAATTCAATAATTTGGATAGTTCTCGTAGAAGCGTATACATATAACTTACAAGGCTTAACTGATGACATCTAGTAATTCTGGTTACCGAATTATTTGATCAATCAAATTTGGGAATCACAAACAAAAATATTTTTCAAAATTAACTCATAATGTATCTGTCGTGTCAGTTAGAGAAAAAATAATAATGACTCTATTAGTTTGATGAACTAGTTGGTGGAATTCTCATAAACTTTTGCAATCTGCTCAATAGACTACTCGAAGCCCTTTTTCTGTATTCTGCTACAACGTGATTCATGCAGCTCACGGTTTGACGATAATTTTCAATCATTAATAATGATTGCCAGAGAGGTGTTGAATGTGGCAAGACTAAAAGACCTCTTGACTATATACCTACCAATCTCAAACTATTTGACGATTTAAGTGGTTAATGCCGTTCAGTTGAATGTTGATCATTACATGAGGACGTTCAACATAAGGTAAAGGGAAAAAGCGAGTTCCACTGTGTTTTTAATAAAGATAGCCATGAACATATTTTTATAGTAAATATAATGGCGATTTGTTTTGTTATAAATAATGCTTGATAAAATGTATCATCTGCAGATGGGTGAAGAACGATCTCTCTTCGGAACTTGTACTATATTAAATTTTATTTGATCACAATTTTTTCGTGTTTTTAGTTTTGGAAATGCAATGCAATGATGAAGGGCTTTCAGGAAATACTTAGACGCATGATTGCGGTACAGTCTTGATCAAAACACTTTTTCGATAATATTGACAGACAGGCAGATAAGCATACCAATAGCTCAAAATATGTTTTTAAGAACCTGATACATAAAAATCTGTCGAAAAATGGAAACTGTAGGAAAGTAAAGAATACTACCGATTAAACGGTAAGAGATACTAAATAAAAAATGTGGCCAAGTGCAAGTTGAACTCTCATAGATAGGGTTCCGTTCCGTTCCGTTGTAAATGCAAAATTCCTCTGTCTACCTATTTATGTTCATGTGATACGGAAGGACAAATGGGTGGACTTAGTATTTACTGTCAAAGCGGTAATAGAAATACAAATTCTATGAAAAATTCAACTCTCTGCCCATTACGGTTCATGAGGTAATGATAATAAAAGACTTGGATTAGATGCACTTATTCAGAGGGTACATCCAACAAAAGTTCTCTCTGAATGTACCTCTAAAGAATTCGGTGACAATTGAAGTGAATTGTTATTTTACCGATAGAGTTCATTCATTCCAATTACATTTAGTTTGAATCATTTGGATATTTCTGTTCAGAAAGCTCAAATAGATTGTTGCAGATTGTAAGCAAAATTTGTCTCAATATGTTATATCCAATAAAGTTACCTGTATTTTATGTACCCAAGCGAAATTACTTACATAAAACAGTTTAATTAAAACAGGTAATGTACTTTGAAATGTAGCAGAATTATTCTAAAGATAAATGTCAAGTCCGAGTAGGTCTGGCGTGATATGTGTTCAGTTCTTACGATGGTCATATAGGTTTTTCTGTAAATTATGAGTGAAGGCCTATATTCTAATTTCGTAATAAATATTTTTTACAAAATAATTGAACGAAGTTATTAGTTGGTGCACTGAAAAATACGAAATAATATTAATTCTTTTGGTGCTGATACTTTTGAAATTGTGTAGTTGCAGTTAGATTGACAACTTTTGGCACCAACTTCACAAGTACCAGCAACAATAGAATTAACATTATTTCGTATTTTTCAATGCACCAACTAAGAACGTAAATTTTTTGTACAAAATATTTATTTCACACTTTTGAGTGCAATATTAGTTCACAAAAATCGTTGAACGTTCACCAATATCCTATTACCCACGTATATTCTTTGCTTGTCCTTGTTATTATGTAGAGATCTCAGAACATCGTTGCGGAAATACGCATAAATATTTTAGATTCATTCATTTTACCACCGCTTAACTTGAAAAGCGTAACTCTAAGGAAAAAACGTTCATTATGAATGTTGCTACAATAATTATTGTCTTTCTTGTGGTACCCCCAGATTTTCAGTTTTCGAAAGAAATCGCCCCTTCCACATAGCCTAAATACACATATGTGAGATTTTAACATGAATGTAACTCGAAAACCGTAACTCTTTTGAAAAAATATTCAATTCAAACGTTTTCGAATATTGTCATATCTTTAATTCTGGCAATTCGAATTTTCGATTTTCTAGAAAATTTGCCCCTCCACCCCATTCCGGGGCGGTTTTCGGAGGGAAGAATATATCAGTTTGAGTTTTTACGAATATTGGACCATTTCTGAAGTCGCCTCTTTCAAATGAATCAAAAATCATCAAAATTGGAGTACATTACCTTCACTAACAATGCGCGAACAAACCCAAAAAAAGCTGACAGTCGAATTGTTTACCTCTTCCGTTCGGGGGTTTGTTGGTCAAAAAATGCATTTGAATTACTCACAAGGACCCTCTCATCTGCTATGTTAAAAATGATGATGATAGTAAAGAACGATTTATATATTTTAAAGCCTGGCTAGCTTATTGGATCGCTCATATCTGTCAATGATTATTCAACAGTATTGAATTTTATAACTCATATAACACTAAAACATTCATAAGCTATTCAGAATTGTAGGACAAATATATGTCTAAATGCTTCTATGATTGTTTTTAAATAAATTCAATAAAAAAATAAATCGTAATATCTTCAATAATTAATGTTTTAAATTCGCAAAGTAAAATAAATGTTTGACAATTATAGCAAATGTAATAATGCGAACTGAATATCAAACATGTTGTTTCTTCAACTGAACATACTAATAAAACTTCAAATAACACACTGTCTCTCCAGACCCTACTGTAATTACATAATTACTCAGGACACGTCTCCGGTCCCAGAATAGGATGAACCGCCACATGCGTTGAGCCTTTCAGTTATTTCTTGAATACTGATACCCTCTTTAACATAAAGCCAATATAATACGCCAAACAGAACAAAAATAGAGAAAACCAGCCAACTCCACAGCTCCAAGGCCTGATGCTTTTGATGGATCCAATTTGCCAATGTTAAAAAAGATATGAGAAAGTGGCTTCAAGAATCGTCGCAAAATGAACACATGCTGAGAATTTCATGACCGAAGAAAATATACCTAATTTTAAAGTTTTGTTGTGGGAAAACGTTTTTGTTTAATAAAGTTGTATCCATATAATGTTTTTATACGAATAAGGTTTGTTTGTCTAATCATATTGACCTTACTCTTTACCAAGAACTATAGATTTGTTATTTGAAATATTAAATCAATTACAAGAAGTGAAGTAAAATATATTGACTTTAATTCAAATATATGATTTTGGCTACATACTGGGTGATTGATTAGTGAGATCCAGCTCTTCAGATCTGTTATTATAAGGGACAAAACAATATATTGCAAAAATTGTAGCTTGCTCTGAGCTTCGAATTATAACATTAATTACAATATTAATGGGTATTCTACATGGCTATATCAGATGAGAGATAAATTAATTGAATTAAAATATCCTGTATTTTATTTTCAATTTAAAAGCTACTTCACTTCCACTTTACAAAAATATAAGTTATGATCTGTTATACAGGGTATTTAAACAGTTATAACCAATTTTCTATGAAATTCGTAACCAATCATCGCCCCGTATAATTGTAATGAGGTACAAGGGCAATAATATATTAAAGCCATAGTTTTTACATGATTGTCAAAATTTGAAAAAATATTGATTGATTGATTCAGTAAATCTAATACAGAGTGAGTCAAAACACATTATTTTCTCAATTTCATCAAATGGTTCACCCTATATTTTATATCATGTACAGTTTTCTTTTTGTATAATATTCCCTATACTTGCAATGATCAGTTTTGGAGATACTCTTAAAGTCTAAATTTTAGGTTTACCTTCAATGTGTGAAAACTAAAATAACATACTGTACAAGAAAATACTTAATAATCATTAGTATCTTGTACCCCGTTTTATAGTTGGTGATAACATTTTAAATAGCATTACAATACTTTAAAACTTTATTTTACTTTGTAACATGGTGTTACAAAGCGAATTTTAAATTTAAAATCAAATACAATTTACTACAATTTTTTAAGTAACTTTTTTATACCTATATATTATATTTTATGATAACAGATCTACAGAGCTAGCTTTATCACAATAATCAATCACCATAGATGGACCAATAAGCAGATCCTCCCGCTTAGAAAGTATTCATCGTACAAGTTTGGAAAAAAAATTCATTGATAAAAAGGGCCAAGAGTAATAGCAGGAAATAACTATCGAGTCTCTTGCTTTGTAACGTTGTACTATGAATATTTTCTGAGATAAAAGTTAGAAGAGGTGCTGAAAGCATGGTGTCCCATCCCTTCCAATATGTTTTCTCAAACTTCAGAAAAAAAAATTCCAATGCATGCTATCTGTATAAGTTGTTAATAATAAATCATTTCTAAATTTAGACATTGACTCTTTTACTAAAGTTTGTAGAAATAGATAATTTAAAACAAAGAACTTCGAAAGCATGTAATAGATAATTAATAAGAGACTTGCATGGGGCCTACATTTTGTCTTTTGAATTTATTAGGGAGCATTAGAGATATATTTAGTTATATTAATAACTATCTCCTGCTTCTTAGTCTCGATAATATTACATTGTCATTTTAGTTCTGAGCTAATATATGTGTAAGGTTTTCTCAAACTCATTGGAAGTTGAAAATCTATTGCCAAATTTTTTTTCCGACAGACAAGAAGACAAATTATTCAAATCTTGGTAAAATTAATCAATTTACAAAGATATCTCATACGAATAGGTGTTGGCAACTGATGTATTATCAAAGGTATCAAATTGTCAAAAAAATATGGAAACCGATATGTCACGTTATACTGGTGAGTATATAGGGTCGAATTTAGGAACCGACGCATAATTAGAGGTCTCTACAATGGTGTGAATTACACACTAATTAATGAAATATGTTTAGAATTGTTGATTCATTGACAAGGGAACATTTGTGATGGCAAAAATATCAAAGAACCAGTATACAAAACATTCGTGTATTTAATTGCGCCGATAAATAGAAGTACAGACGGTAAATTCGGTGAGAGGATAGATTATCAGACTGAGAAGTTATGTACAAAGTGTTGAAAATAAAAGTTGAAGGCAAACTGGGAATTGTCGAGTGAATTACTCAAGTGAACTCTCCTTTGGAGATAGTGCTCTCTGAGTCCCCTAAACTTTTGGTCTAAAGGTTACAGTATAGACAAATAATACAGAGTGGTTCTCCGAGAAAGACATCGATCGATTGTGGGCAAAAGATTACTTCAAACAGTCTGAAAATTTGGTGACATACTAAAGTTACTGGAGGACATACGTCTAAAATATTTTCATGTTAGTCACATTTCTGATTATACTGGAAGTAGATGCCAACTTTGTTATTTTTAATGGAATATCCTGTAGGTATGTTGCCACTTTTTTAGATTTCTTGTACAATATTGAAACCATTTTATCTATAATGTCCTATACATAAGTCTAACCGTTTTTGACATATTTAAAATTTTAAGTCAAAGATTAAGTTTGCAGTCCAAAATATTGTACTGAAAATTAAGGGTTTTATTTGATAAGACTGAATAGTTAATTAGGAGAAACGAAATTCCTCTATTTACAACAACAACAAAAAGCAAGAGAAGGAATTTCACTTGGAATGAGCATGGAATGCCAAGGATCTGTCCAGATGAAACCCATGTGTTACGGAGTGTGAGGAATAGTTAAATGCACTTCAAATAAGTGGAAAAAGGATGGATCAATCTAATTCCCTATATAAACTGCAAATCTCATACGACCGGCAGATCATTTGTCCTAGAGACCTCGTAGAGTAAAAATCAGTGAAATTCGAAATCAAATTATTCCCAGCTGAATCATCAGGGAAGAAGAAGAGAACATCTGTAACCAGACCAGACTGCACGTGTCCTCGATGAATTTTGTATCAAATTACATTGCCAGTGGCGTACCAAAACAATTTTATTTTGGGAAAATAAAATTCTGAATCCGGAAAGTTGTGTTTTCTTGTTATTTTGACAAAGCCGACGGGATCCCGAACTGCAATTCAGTTCAATATGATTATCAATGTTTCCTGAGTCTTTAATATTTAATTTGGGTTGATTTTCTTGTAGGAGAAGATCTACTTTATCAGTATATTTATGATATTTTGATAAAAATTTGTACAGAGTGATCAAAAAAGAAACTTGAAAACTAGATCCAAAAAAACGTCCAAAGTAATTTTATTCAAATGGAAACCCCCGTTTATTATTATTTTATTGTATTGAGCAGCAAAAATAATGGGAACTTTGTATAATGTTGTCTATAATCAAAATTAGGATTTTTTTAAATAATCGGCAACTTTTCATTTTTCTACGAAAAAAAATAAAGTTGTGTTAGATGATTGCATTAGAAAATAATAACAAATGTCAATAAAAGGCAAACAAGCGGAAAAACAATAGGTATTAATACTTTTTATTTGAAAATTTTGAGTAAGTATAAGATTATTTGGGTTTATTTATTATTATGGTGAATCTGATAAAGTTATTTCTTAATTCTCATTCAATTTCAATATGAAGAGCCACCTATAAACAGTTCCTGCTCAAGTGCAAGAAATGTCTGGAAGTTCAAGGGGGTGATTTTGAGCATTTATTGGAATAAATGTTTACATAGAAAAATGATAATTTGCCAATTATTTCAATATTTTCATTGTTACCAATTGGTTTATTTCTACGTACTTTAGGCTTTATAGCTTCAAGGTTCTTGAGGTTTTCTATAATTGTATTACATGTTCTTGAATTAACTTCTCATTCTCCTTAATAACAAATAAACTCAAATAATCTTTATTTGCATGATTAAGTCTTCTGGCCATGATAATTCCTCAAAATTTGTAAATAAAAAATATTAAAATTGACTTTTCTGACTTTTATTGACATTTGTTATTATTTTCTAATGCAATCATGGACCTCTTCTAACACAACTTAAAATTTTTACATAGAAAAATGAAAAATTGAAAATTAGTTTTAAAAAACTACTAATGTTATGTATAGACAAACTAATACAAAGTTCCCCTTATTTTTTCCGCTTAATACAATAAAATAATAAAAAATGGCGGTTTCCAATTGGAAAAAGTGACTTTTGACGTTTTTTTTGGATCTAGTTTTCAATCTTCTTTTTTGATCACTCTGTATAAATTGGTTTCAAAATATCATAAAAATACTGATTCTACAAGAAAATCAATCCAAATTAAATATTAAAGGCTTTCTCATAGGAAACGTTGATAATTAGGTTTTGGACTGCAAACTTAATTTTTGACAAAATTTGAAATATGTCCAAGACGGTTAGAAATAAAATTAAACAAGAAATCTAAAAATGTGGTAATATATAGGGTATTCTATTAAAAATAACAAAGTTGGCATCTACTTCCGATATAACCGGAAATGCGACTAACATCAAAATATTCTAGACGTATGTTCCCCGGTGACATAAGCATGTCACGAAATTTTTTAAAATCTACCTACTGAACCAGGGCTTTTTCAATGTTTTAAGAAGTTGTCAAAGAATATTTTACCTTTGGTTGATGGAAGTTTAAAATAGCTCTATGTTCGACTAGATAGGTACCTACCGATATTTTCATTTTTCTTTACCATGAATGCCTGGCTCTTTTTCAGATATTTACTGATGACTTAGTGACACTATATACACTGAAACGCACTTAAAGTCTCAGTAAATAAAGGTAGAATTTGTCGGATGTTTAAGGGCCCTACCTAAGGCTAGAATAATAACCGTACATCGGCACTCGATATTGGGTCGCTGTTTTCGAAACATTTACAACCGTATACATAAGCAAATCTTAGTTTGATATTAGTTTAGTACTAACTAAACTGTTACCGAACTATATTTGTTTTGAATACGGCTGCTAGACTTTATAATATTTATGTCAGAGAGAAATTAAGCTGAGGCAACAAATCTTGAATTAAGACATTTGTTACTGTCCGTGCAGGTAAAAATAAAATAAGCACTTAAATATATATTCGCCATATGTTTATCTGAAACTTACGAACTAGTACTAAATAATCAGTTTAGAAACTATAACTGTGAAGTACGCATCATTCAACATTAGTGTGAAACTCATAGTACCACAGAATCCATAATTAGAGCCTAATAATATGGTGATTTGATATGACGCCTTATCATTTTTTGATGATGTTATGCTAAATAACTTGAGATCAAATAGCATTGTTGTTCCATAAGGGACCTCAATATTTTTCTAAGGTCAATCTTACGCCATTGGTTTGTATGTACAAAACCCTAAATTCTCCTAAGGAGAGTTGAGTAATAAGATAGAGTTTTTTAAATGGGCCTTAAAATTATTTACACAAAATATACAAATAAACCCTAAATGTGATATTGGAATCTGATAGGTAAGCACCTAGATTGTACACAAAATATTGTGCTGCGTGGCTTTTCAATATTTCTAATTTCACAATTTATCATTCGGTCTAATTCAACAATCTCTTGGAACCTATTCATCAGAAACAATTTTATAGTTAGTGATTCAAAAGAAAACATAAGATATATTCTTCAGATCTCAGTCATTTTGACGAAAAAAGTACCTACCTATTTAAAACAAAAATCCACGATAATCGAATAATAATTATGTTTTTCGTTTTATCAATGTTCAACAAAGTAAACTGAGCTATATAAACCGGCATATTAATAATGATCTGAATAACTTGCCGAAAATACAATTCCAACCACACGTTTAGTAATTGTAATTCCATCAACAGTCAACCGCAGACCAGACCGATTTTGCAGTAAATAAACAAAACGCATTCATGAATTTCCGGATTTTGTACGAAATTTCACATGAATGTGCCACCGATGCTGCTGCTGTTGGATGGGAGAATAGTAGGCTGTGCGGTTTCTAAATCCATACTGCATGTTCGATCAGCACCAGTAGTGCCTGGATAATCCCGAAATGTTGAGAGAATGGAGCCATTGGAACAATTAGTATTGACCGGCCATTGATTGTTGCTGACACAGCGACATTTTGGCATGGACATATTTTTTCGAGCACATGTACATATATAAAAGCATCAGCTCGATCACTTTGTGCAACAAACAACTGATACTTTTCCCAGATTAGTTTGAACAAAAAAATTCACAAAATTGGTTGGCAAAGTTTGAGGGAATTTGTCAAATGAACCAGCAGTATATCTGAGATTAATAGGTTTTCAAAAAAATAGACAAGGTCAAAAAAGTACAGCAAGAAGAAGAATTGAATAGATATTAAAATAAGAGTCCCAAATACAACAGGTAGCAAGATAGGAGTAAAATTACTGAGTGCGTAAAGCTGTTACTACCGACCACCCACAAATTAAATGAAATCAAGCATTTAAATCAGTTTTATTTTCACACATAAGATTAAAAAAACGAGGAAAAAACTTGCTAAGAGCATTCTCGATCAAAAAAATACTAAATTAAAATAAGTTCATCTGCTTGGGAGATACGATGCTACAGACCTCCTCACAGATACACACCTCATACTTATAACAACCCTCTGTTTGCGTCTTTTTGGGTTATCTAAAATATGTTAAGCTATTATCTTCTATTATGATCAAATGAATCATCTTCATTAGTATACTTACTTTAGCCTCCTTGACATTGGACTTATTTTTCTCAAAGTCAACTGATTGAGTAACATGCTACTAGACAAAAAGAGGCCGTAATAGGTATTCTTGTTCTTCTCATGAAACCGTTAGTGTGCCTTCTTTCTCTCTGCCGTTATTTTATATGTTTCTCCTGTCGATTCTTCTAGTTTATTTATCTTCTGTTCGTGTTTATGTGACTAAACTCCTCCTAAACGGCTGAACCAATTTTAATGAATTTTTTTGTGAATATTCAAGGGGATTCGAGAATGGTTTAGATTCATATTGGACCTGATAGATGGCGCCGTTGTCGGTATGTCAAACGGCTGGTCCGATTAAGATGAAATTTTCTATTTATATTCCAATGAGTCCCAGGATGATTTAAAAACACAATTGAACCCGGTAGGTGGCGCTGCTGTAAGTATATCGCTTAAGGCTTTTCCGGACACGACGTCGTCTGCTGGGACAGCTAGTGTATCTGTATAAATTGTAGACTTAATTATCTGTCAACCATTGGGTCCAGTTTTTCTAAAAAGTGCTCTTAGGTAAAGTGAAAACTTGACTGATTACTTTTAAATAGAACAGGGCTAGTTTATTCTATGACACGTAAAGAACCAATTCTTGTGATTTTTTTTAGTTCCTGACTAAGTTTGGAGGTTGTGAATTTTCAAAAGATTACATGGAATTTTATTTTCATGTTGTTGATGAGTTAACCTAAAATGTTTAAAATTTAACATAGCTTTTCTATTGATTTTTCGTGAGAATCATTTTATGAGCAATGTACTTATAATTTTTTTTATTTGTTTCGTCGCTTGTTTCAAATATTTCCCGTCTATTACTTATACTTATACAAAATATAAGTGATCTGGTAACACGATATATCGCAAGCGTCGTGTCGTGCCAGTAGGTACAATCTACTCAGCAACGAATCAGTATTTTACAAAATATGCAAATTTCAATCAATGCGCACATTCACTGCTTTAAACATAGTTATATATATATATATATATATATATATATATATATATATATATATATATAAATAATAATTTCACGCCTAGCTGGTAAATTGAACCTACATTTCGTAGGGTGCCGCAATAAGCAGTATAGTGGAAAAAATGCACACAAACGCAATATGTAGACGACAAACCTCGTTCTTATTGCGGCACCCTACGAAATGTAGGTTCAATTTACCAGCTAGGCGTGAAATTATTATTCATATTCTAATATGGTCATCTGGTACGGATAGCTCCTCATTTATTTAATTTATTATTAACCTTTGCCGATTGTTATTATCCACCATTATACATGCTTAATATATCGCTCATACTTGTCTCCACCGACAGTTCTATACCGAAGATTGATACAAGTATGAGTTCCAAATAAGGATTGATTATCAAATATGGCTCTTCACCCTACGATATACTGATGAGAGGCAACAACCTCGAAATCATGATATATATCTGGGAGACTGATGCTATGTTTGGTAATCAATCTGATTGAGCAGTATAGTGGAAAAAATGCACACAAACGCAATATGTAGACGACAAACCTCGTTCTTATTGCGGCACCCTACGAAATGTAGGTTCAATTTACCAGCTAGGCGTGAAATTATTATTCATATTCTAATATGGTCATCTGGTACGGATAGCTCCTCATTTATTTAATTAATTATTAACCTTTGCCGATTGTTATTATCCACCATTATACATGCTTAATATATCGCTCATACTTGTCTCCACCGACAGTTCTATACCGAAGATTGATACAAGTATGAGTTCCAAATAAGGATTGATTATCAAATATGGCTCTTCACCCTACGATATACTGATGAGAGGCAACAACCTCGAAATCATGATATATATCTGGGAGACTGATGCTATGTTTGGTAATCAATCTGATTGAGCAGTATAGTGGAAAAAATGCACACAAACGCAATATGTAGACGACAAACCTCGTTCTTATTGCGGCACCCTACGAAATGTAGGTTCAATTTACCAGCTAGGCGTGAAATTATTATTCATATTCTAATATGGTCATCTGGTACGGATAGCTCCTCATTTATTTATATATATATATATATATATATATATATATATATATATATATATATATATATATATTTTATATATTTTATTTGTGTAAAATATATTTCGATTTGGTTGAGAAAATAAATAAGCCCCCTCTGGAACAGTAGTCAGTGCGTGGAGAATCTTATCTGAGAGAATTGCCTGTTTTTTTTCCTAGCTCGCTTCTTACGTGTAAAGTTACACCCACTAAGCTTGTCATGTAACTAGCAAAAACGTGACCACAATGCGAAAGCACAACCGTACTCAGTTTTCCCAAAATTAAATTTTGTCTTGTTTTTCGAAAACAGTATTGTTTTAGCTAGAAATGATGTAAATCGATCAAATATGAATGATATCTAATATATTAATACGAGCAATTCTTGTATATATATATATATATATATATATATATATATATATATATATATATATATATTGATTTTGTATTCTTGACTGGATTTATAATAAATAAAAAGATGTTCTTGGGGATGCAGTCATATATTCAATAAAATTCTTTGACTGAAGCCGAGCTTTCGAGAATGTTTATTCTCTTGTTCAGGGCAAAAATCGTGAATTTAGAATAAATTAACCAAAAACAGGAAAGATTTCATATCCATCAATTACAAATGTCCTTTGTAATTGATGGATATGAAATCTTTCCTGTTTTTGGTTAATTTATTCTAAATTCACGATTTTTGCCCTGAAGAAGAGAATAAACATTCTCGAAAGCTCGGCTTCAGTAAAAGAATTTTATTGAATATATGACTGCATCCCCAAGAACATCTTTTTATTTATATATACATATATTGATTTTTGTGTAGATTCTTGAGCTTGAAGATAACATTTTCTTTAGATTTCTTGGGGACGGGCACAGTGTTTTAATAAATTATTTGGGTTTGTTTGTTTGGCAAAATTGAAAATTGAATAAAAGGACATAGATATGATAAGAAAAATAAAACCGCCCTTACAAATCACGAAGAACAAGAAAAACAAATTCTCAAGACATTTTTGGTTACGCTTCCATCCGTCAATTTAATGGATTTCACTCTTTCACTCTCCAAAAAGAATTGTCCAGGCGCCTGTGGTGAAAATTATTTACTCTAAAAATTTACGAATTTCAAAATTTATGAATCATACCATTGTGATCAAATTCGGTACGTACAAAACAATCGTTTGAAGATCCAGCCAAAATCTGCAAGTAACTATCATCAACCAAGAGATTTCAAAATGGCAGCAGAAAATTCTCGAGAAGTGCTTTTTATGTAAAAGATATCTGGGTGACCAAGCTTTGCTCGGATAACACAGGGTTTAGGGTGGGTTCCGAGTTAGCTAGTGTGGACCTCGAGGCTCACACCCATAAAATATAACAGTATTATGAATCGATTTCTTGACTTCGAAAATCCCTTTTTGCAAATTTTAATAAAAATCAGCGAATCCTTTATTGAAAATAGTGATGCGCGATGCAAGACCAAAACCAAGACCTCACACTATCGAGTGGGTAGGGTCCACTCGATTTCCATAAAGAGGATTTCCTCCATATTGCGCAAACAAAAAAAAGACCGATATGGTCTTGGTCTTGCACCTTTGGTATTGGTCTTGGTCTTGCATCAAATCCTTAGTCTTGGTCTTGGGTCTTGGTCTTGCATAGACGGTCTTGGTGTTGGTCTTGCTGTAAGACTTACAAGACTTCGCAGGACTCTTGCAAAAATTTTGCTCGTTAAGTGTAAAATGAAGAACCCTGCAATATGGATCGGAAGTATCTTATTGATAATCTTATAAGAGTGCCTATAGTTATATTGTCATTCGAAATGGATAAATATCGACCGTATAAAAAAATTCAGTCGGTCATTGTCCAGAACAAACACGCCTGATATTGTAATGGTACGAAACTATTCTAGAATAATTACTGAGAATAAAATTGGATGCGTAGAATTAATTTAGAGCAAGGGAGTGAATAATTGATTATGAAAGTTTATAAATTAATATCTGGTTGACCGAGCTTTGCTCGGGTAATACAGGATTTAGGTTGGGTCTAAGTTACCAAGAATGTTTGACCTCAGTTCAAAAATGTTGCATATTTCTTTTTAAAATGTACCTATTGCCCTCGGAAGATCGGTAATTATTGCATTCATCGTTGACATAGCTCATAAGTTGTAGATACCAGAAATCAGCTGTATCACTAATCGACTTCTCGACCACCAAACCCCATACTGAAATTTTATCGCAATCTTCGGAGCCATTACCGAAATAGCTAGAGTGAACCTCGAGGGTCACACCCATAAAATATGAAAGTAATCTCAATCGATTTCTCGACTACCAAAACCACTATTTGAAATTTATTATCAAAATCTGTGAACACTTCCTTTAAATAGCTAATGTGGACCTCGAGGGTCACACCCATAAAATATCTGAGTATCACCAAACGATTTCCCGGCCCCAAAAACCCCTCTTTGCAATTTTTTATCCAAATCTGACGAACCATTCAAGAAAATATATATGGACCTTCTGGGGGAAGCCACTTATGTAGATAATCTTAAAAATTAGAACCTATCTATATACCAAATTTGATCAAAATCGTTAGAGCCGTTTCCGAGATAAATTTATATATATATATATATATATATATATATATATATATATATATATATTCACCATTCACACGTATCTTACTAGCGCGACCTACTTGAAGCCATATTTTCATATATGATGGTTTCCTATGGCTTGCTTTATGTTTGCGCTTCGTACTTCTACATCAAAACTCATTCTACAATGGTTTTGTACAATTTTCTTGAATAAAATAAAAAAAAACTCTCAGAGTGACCATTGACTGAAAGTGATCAAAAGTATTTCTCTTTTATAAAACTAGCTGAAACTTTCGTAAAAGCTTTTTCTCAAAAAATAATGGAAATTAAAAAATGGTAAGACATTTGTTAATACACGCATTTATAAAAGTAGATATCTATTTCAAAAATCAGTATTGAATATCTCAGTTGAGTTAGTTAATGAGCATGATCGAAAAAAATAGTTTCAAAATAAGGGAAATCTAAGCTTTAGAAAATCTAAAAATGTGGCTACTAGATAAATGTCATCAAAAAACAGATTTATAGATATTTATAACGTTTGCTCAAAACATTCTGCGCGATAGAATAAATTATAAAAATAAAAAAGCATGTAGTTGCCTTCCCTTGGCTAAGAGCAGTAGCAATTCTTTGAACAGCTCGTTAAGGGAAATCCTAGAAGGGTTGAAGTTATTATATAGGATGTTTCAGAATGTTTTGAAATTAGGAAATCGTAGATGGGTGAAATTAACACCCAACAACTTTTAATTCAATAATTTTATAAATCTGTAAAATAGAAATCGATAATAAAGGAGTACAACTTCACAAGTAGCAGCACCAATAGAATTAATATTATTTTAAACTTTTCAGTGCACCAACTAATAACGTCGGTCCAATTTTTTGTAAAAAAATATTTATTTCACACTTTTGAGTGTAACATTAGTCACGAAAATCGTTGAACGTTCACTAATACCAATCAAGATAGTACTTATCCTATTACCCACATATATTCCTTGGTTGTAGTTGTTATTATTGAGATCTCAGAACATCGCTGCGGAAATACGCTTGAATATTTAAGTTGTTACCATTTTAACATCGATTTTACTCAAAACCCGTAACTCTAAGGGAAAAATGTTCATTCTAAATGTTGGTAAAAATAATTATGTCTTTCATGTACTGCAAACAGATTTTCAATTTTCGACAGAAATCGCCCTCTCCACATAGCGAAAATAGGTGTATTTGTCAATTTAAAATGTCTTTATCTCGAAAACCGTTACTCTTTTGAAAAAATGTTCAATATAAACGTTTCCGGATATTGTCCTATCTGTAATTATACCAACGCAGATTTTCAATTTTCGAGAAAATTTGCCCCCTCCACCCCCTTCGGGGGTTTTTGGAGGGAACGAGATGTCGGATTCCCGTTTTTATGAATATGGGACCATTTCTCAAGCCTCCTCTTTCAAATGAATCAAAAATCATCAAAATCGGAGTACGATTACTATATGAAAGGCGCGCACAAACCAAAAAAAAAGCACACAGTCGAATTGTATACCTTCTCCGTTTAGAGTTCGTCGGTCAAAATCGTGATTGCCGGAAATTTGATGCAGGATATTAAGAAATAATTTCTAATCTTGGACATTTGACAATTAGTGGGCAGGAAAATTTTGTGGATATTATCCTTTTATAGGTTTTGTGATTTATAGAATATTGTTGTATATGACACTTAAATTTTTAATATCGTTTTTTGAATTCATTGCATTTGGTTTTCGTTTAAATGTGCGTTTCTTGGTGGTTAGTATTTTAGTATCGTTGAAATGGAATTTGTTTTTCTTGTTCTTCGTGATTTGTAAGGGCGGTTTTATTTTTCTTATCATATCTATCGATTTTCATATATATATATATATATATATATATATATATATATATATATATATATATATATATATACAGGGGAATCATGCCAATACATTAAAAATCGAATCAAAGGACATAGATAAGATAAGGAAAATAAAACCGCCCTTACAAAGCACGAAGAACAAGAAAAACAAATTTAATTTCAACGAGACTAAAATACTAACCACCGAGAAACACATATTTAAACGAAATCCAAATGCAATAAATTCAAAAAACGATAGTAAAAATTTGAGTGTCATATACAACAGTATTCTATAAATCACAAAACCTATAAAAGGATAATATCCACAAAATTTTCCTGCCCACTAATTTTCAAATGTCCAAGATTAGAAAATATTTCTTAATATCCTGCATCAAATTTCCGGCAATCACGATTTTGACCGACGAACCCTAAACGGAGGAGGTATACAATTCGACTGTGTGCTTTTTTTTTTTGGTTTGTGCGCGCCTTTCATATAGTAATCGTACTCCGATTTTGATGATTTTTGATTCATTTGAAAGAGGAGGCTTGAGAAATGGTCCCATATTCATAAAAATGGGAATCCGACATTTAGTTCCCTCCAAAAACCCCCGAAGGGGGTGGTGGGGGCATATTTTCTCGAAAATTGAAAATCTGCGTTGGTATAATTACAGATAGGACAATATCCGGAAACGTTTATATTGAACATTTTTTCAAAAGAGTAACGGTTTTCGAGATAAAGACATTTTAAATTGACAAATATACCTATTTTCGCTATGTGGAGAGGGCGATTTCTGTCGAAAATTGAAAATCTGTTTGCATTACATGAAAGACATAATTATTTTTACCAACATTTAGAATGAACATTTTTCCCTTAGAGTTACGGGTTTCGAGTAAAATCGATGTTAAAATGATAACAACTTAAATATTCAAGCGTATTTCCGCAGCGATGTTCTGAGATCTCAATAATAACAACTACAAGCAAGGAATATATGTGGGTAATAGGATAAGTACCATCTTTATTGGTATTAGTGAACGTTCAACGATTTTCGTGACTAATGTTACACTCAAAAGTGTGAAATAAATATTTTTTTACAAAAAATTGGACCGACGTTATTAGTTGGTGCACTGAAAAGTATAAAATAATATTAATTCTATTGGTGCTGCTACTTGTGAAGTTGGTGCCAAAAGTTATCAATCTATCTGCAACTGTACAACTTCAAAACTAACAGCACCAATAGAATTAATATTATTTTATACTTTGCAGTGCACCAACTAATAACGTCGGTCCAATTTTTTGTAAAAAATATTTATACTTTTCGCAACGTGCACCAAGCTAAACATCTGTTTCTTTATAAGAGAAAAAATGTATAAAATTATTATTATATATATTATTATATACAAATTATTTTTCCAAAAATGAACAAGAAGAGAACAAGTGAGAAGATGACATAAACAAGCTAAACAGACATACAAAGAATAAATATAACCAAACAACAAATTGGTAGGAATTTTTTTTCTCAATGATAAAAGAAGAAACGCTTGTAAATTACCAAATTAATTTAATCTTTGTACTCCTTTATTATCGATTTCTATTTTACAGATTTATAAAATTATTGAATTAAAAGTTGTTGGGTGTTAATTTCACCCATCTACGATTTCCTAATTTCAAAAACATTCTGAAACATCCTATATAATAACTTCAACCCTTCTAGGATTTCCCTTAACGAGCTGTTCAAAGAATTGCTACTGCTCTCAGCCAAGGGAAGGCAACTACATGCTTTTTTATTTTTATAATTTATTCTATCGCGCAGAATGTTTTGAGCAAACGTTATAAATATCTATAAATCTGTTTTTTTGATGACATTTATCTAGTAGCCACATTTTTAGATTTTCTAAAGCTTAGATTGCCCTTATTTTGAAACTATTTTTTTCGATCATGCTCATTAACTAACTCAACTGAGATATTCAATACTGATTTTTGAAATAGATTACTTTCATATTTTATGGGTGTGACCCTCGAGGTTCACTCTAGCTATTTCGGTATTGGCTCCGAAGATTGCGATAAAATTTCAGTATGGCGTTTGGTGGTCGAGAAGTCGATTAGTGATACAGCTGATTTCTGGTATCTACAACTTATGAGCTATGTCAACGATGAATGCAATAATTACCGATCTTCCGAGGGCAATAGGTACATTTTAAAAAGAAATATGCAACATTTTTGAACTGAGGTCAAACATCTTTGTAACTTATACCCAACCTAAAACCTGTGTTACCCGAGCAAAGCTCGGTCACCCAGATATTAATTTATAAACTTTCATAATCAATTATTTATTCCCTTGCTCTAAATTAATTCTACGCATCCAATTTTATTCTCATTAATTATTCTAGAATAGTTTCGTACCATTACAATATCAGGCGTGTTTGTTCTGGACAATGACCGACCGAATTTTTTTATACGGTCGATATTTATCCATTTCGAATGACAATATAACTATAGGCAATCTTATAAGATTATCAATAAGATACTTCCGATCCATATTGCAGGGTTCTTCATTTTACACTTAACGAGCAAAATTTTTGCAAGAGTCTTGCGAAGTCTTGTAAGTCTTACAGCAAGACCAACACCAAGACCGTCTATGCAAGACCAAGACCCAAGACCAAGACTAAGGATTTGATGCAAGACCAAGACCAATACCAAAGGTGCAAGACCAAGACCATATCGGTCTTTTTTTGTTTGCGCAATATGGAGGAAGTCCTCTTTATGGAAATCGAGTGGACCCTACCCACTCGATAGTGTGAGGTCTTGGTTTTGGTCTTGCATCGCGCATCACTAATTTCAATAAAGGATTCGCTGATTTTTATTAAAATTTGCACTAAAGGGATTTTCTAAGTCGAGAAATCGATTCATAATACTGTTATATTTTATGGGTGTGAGCCTCGAGATCCACACTAGCTAACTCGGAACCCACCCTAAATCCTGTGTTATCCGAGCAAAGCTTGGTCACCCAGATATCTTTTACATAAAAAGCACTTCTCGAGAATTTTCTGCTGCCATTTTGAAATCACTTGGTTGATGATACTTGCAGATTTTGGCTGGATCTTCACACGATTGTTTTAGAGTAAATAATTTTTACCACAGGCTCCTGGACAATTCTTTTTGGAGAGTGAAAGAGTGAAATTCATTAAATTGACGGATGGAAGCGTAACCAAAAAAGTCTTGAGATTTTCTGGCTGTACCACCACGTATAATATAAAAGTAGATCATCTCTTTCTATCACATTTCCAGTTAAACAAATGATGGCGAATATTTCTTGTTTTCTCTTATGACTGTTGCTCATTATTTTTCTTTATTTCTTAAACGTTACATATTTTTACCGGCCACTTTAGCTATATCTTCCTCCTTCGCATAGTTTGGTATATATCTAAGTATCTGTACGAAGTTTTAACAAAGACGGAAGAAAACAAAGCAGAAAACAATACAAATACAGTAGGATATGGAGAGGAATATAATAAATGATGGAAAACATTATTTTGTTGTATCTTCAAGGTTTAGGCTGCGTTATCCATATAAATATTCAAAGACAGCTTTTTGACGTCTTGACATGGACTGAAAAACTATTATAAAGTATTTTGAACATATAAACCATATGCAAGTTCAAATAAATAACTTCCTTCTTCAGTAGATAGATAGGTAATACTACTATGATTAGGTACCTAACTACCAACGATGATAACAACTACTCGGTGAGAAAATACTCCATTCCGCATTGGATTACATCATCGCAGGTAGATGCAATATTTTTCAAATTTTATTCGATAAAATATTGCAATCTCCCAACCCATTTCGCTTTAATTTCATTCGGAACACATCTCTGTTGAATCAACTAAATGATCACCGATTGGAAAACGTCACACCGTTGGGTTTCAGTCTGTCTAGTTGCAAAATCCCAGCGGTGCTTTGGCTTCTTCGGACACATCTCCGAATCATAGGTGTATCTGCTGAGTTTCAATAAGAATGAAATTGGCGATCAAACACTTCAACTGTGATATGTTTTGTATGAAATTAAAGCAAAATGGTTTAGAAGTTTCCAATATCCTGTAGGATAAAGTTTCGAAAATATTGTAATCCAATGTGTGCTTGTTCTTATCATCGTTAGTAGTCAGTTAATCATAGTCGAATTACCTATGTATCTAGCTACTGAAGATAATGACTTCTATGTCATTTATTTGAACATACTCTCTGTAGCGAAAAAAAAAGCTATGTACTCTGTCTCTTATGGTTAGATACATTATTTTTAGAACATGCAACAACATCTAAGTATAAGTAGATATATTAGCAAATTCTTCAAACAGAGATAGTGGTTTATACAGCTGAATAAGAAATAGTAAGCGCTGAACAATTAACACAATTGAGACAAACCCTTCATGAATATACCTAGTACATATTTCAGATACAGGCGTTCCCAGTGGAGTTTTTCATGTCGAAAATTGTTTCCATACTTACTTCCAATATTAATATTGCAGATGGCTAAGAATATGAAGAGAAAGGCTATTGCCGACTGCTAGTCGCAAAAATACATATTATGTGAAGCGGTTTATAACTAATGCTAATAAGATATTTTTTCGTTTTATACCTGCTAAAATGAATGCAATTATAGGTTACTGGTGTTGTTCTGTAGAGGCAGCACTGTCTTAAGTTCCTGATTCATCAGAGTGGCTCCTTAGTAGATACTTAGATATTTATGCCATGTTTGCGAGATTGTTTCAGTGAAAATACGATCTGTGCTTCAGATATGTCTCAAAGTGTATAAATTCATTACCTATCATCCTTAATTTACCAATTCATTTGAATAATTCTTTAATTTGATACCTATGTCAAGAGAATTGTATCGGAATACCTAAGCCGCCCAGTTTCCAACTAGGTTAAATACACCAAATTGTACTTATTGATTGTTTGGGTATATTTTGAATGTACAGCTTAATAGGAAATAAGCCAAATGTTAGACTGATATATTCAATCTGTTCAAAGTATTAAAACAACTCGTCCATATATCATATAAATATACATACATCGGTGAAATTGTCCAAAAGCGGAATTCTGCTGTATAACATGAAAGTTAACACGACCCGGCTTCTATTGTCAAAATAGCTTTGATCTGATATGGAAGACTAGTCCTGGAAGCAAAATCATCAAAGGCTCATAGTACTTACAGCTTCCGCAAGCGCAATACAATTTGGACAACTACTTAATACTCAAATCGTATTTCCTCAATAAATTGTCAGTAGAATGTCTCAATACTATTCCCAGAGGTATCAAAAGCACGTTAAACTTTGCAGACTGCATTGTTATAGGGAAAACTGTCAAAGCAGATAAGATTTTATCTGAAAAGTATCATAAAAGCTAAACTTATAACAGAAATAACCATATATACTTTTTTGTCGGTACGCTATAACTCCCTTAATACATTATTAAAATTATTCATTGAGATGTCATTTTGAAGATTACTTTCTCCGCTAACGACGAAAAATAACAAAAAATCGGTTAAAAAACTTTCTTTTTGAAAATAATGTTTTCAACATTTTTGAGACAATTAAAACAAGAAAATGACATCTATTAAAAATATGTCTAACTGTAATGCATTAGAGGAAACTTAATAATATAATACGTAGAACGCTGCCTATATATTATTAGTTTAATAATTAGAATACTTTCTAACAACTTAAGCCCATGGGTGGCGCTCTCTGAGCTGAGCAGCATTCGAGTTCAAGTATTACAAAATAGTATGGGATGTCAGCTTTTAGATTTGGTTAATTGCATTCGTTACGAACGTGTAATTTATCATGTAAATTGTAAATTAGCTCGACATATTCGTATATAATATTCATCATATTATCAACATCACCATATCTGTTATTTCACAAAGATTTTTTTTGTAAGTTATCTACATCTCCCTTAAAACTTTATCAAAATTATTGATTGAGGCGTCATTTTGAAGTTCCTCAATAGTGACAAAAAATATCTTTGAAAAACATGTTTTAAACACTTTTGAGTCAACTAAAACATGTGATTGTCGCTTATTAAGATTCTGTTAACCTTTAATGCATGTGGGAGCCTCATAATATGTAGAACTCTGCCTATAATTTATTAGCTTGAATGGAATCCTTTCTAACAACTCAGAGATGGAGCTTTCTGAGTCTGACTTTTGCAGGCGTTTCAAATATAAGCGATGTATTAAATTTTACAAATGGAAGAAGATATTTTCAGGATGTTGGCAAATCCAAATGCTAATTTATTTATGGAAAATTTGATTAGTTGCTTAGTCATAGTACACAACTGAAGGGCCGCTGACTAAGATGATGCCAGAATTCAACACGAGTTGATTAATAATTATTAAGTATTATAAGGTAATTAGTATTAGATATGAGCTTTTAGACTTTGTTAATTACATTCGTTGCGAAAGTATAATTTATTACGCAACGGAACTGAATTAACTCGTCGTATTTTAATTCACATTTAATACTTTAAAATTAAAATTTGTTGTAAGAACCGTATCTACATACCTAATGAATGTAGAATTCGTCATCTATTGACAATATGTGTTGCTAACAAGATTATTATTATGCGTGCATTTACATTCACATTCAAGACGCAATGTTGTTCGTTCCTCACAATGACAACACCAGGTAGACTTAGATCTCTTCTCTATTAAAACCATATGAAAGTGATGAACATAGACGTTTCCAGGGTTTTTCATTTGAAATTGCAAGCCTTATTAATTGATCTCTAAAAAAATACTTACTAGGTGTAATTATTGGTTATGTTTTTCTTAATGTATTTGAAAAGAGAGGTCACCCCCAGGGTCTTCGTCATGCACACATTCTGTGAAATAAAGATTCGTTTATTTGGCGTAGACGCCTTAATTTGTTTATAAATTCATGTTAAGAAAACAGATTCTGAACTTTCGAAATTATACAGAATCGCCTGATACCCGTATCTTGCAGTAATATCGATCCAAACAGTATTTACATGAAATCAAGAACAAAAATTATCCAAAAGTTTCTTAAAATTTATCGGGTCCTATCGCACTGCCTGTTGTGGAGGGGGTTCTAGCATTATTATGGACTAACAATTTATGAAATTTAACTTGTAAATTAGGTAACACCCTCGTAGAAATGAAATAAGAATATATATATAAATTAAAGTTATGATGAAATATAAACCATAGCTTAAAATAGGTAAATACACCGATCTTGATGTGATTGATTTTTGTTTCCGTTTGATAAAAGATGGCTGAGAGATATATTCAAATTCAGGGTTTAATCAAGTTTATTCCCAAAAAGACTTTTGAATGATAGAAAAAAACTTATCATCTTATAGGATATTTTTCTTGAACAATTCTTGATGAATCTCACGATTTTATGGTAAAATTGAGAAGGTGAACTATTTGTAATACTTATATCCATAGCACATGGCTATAATTCTAAATATTGGCACAACAATGTTGGGTATAAATATGAAAGCTGTTATTCTGATGTAATTGCTTTAGTATTATTGCATTCATTAATCAATTAATGACCCTTTTGTATTATCACAACTACTGTGTTACCTCCTGTTTAAGCCTAATAGCGGCTTGCGAATTTTACATGCTGCCTTATCTGTCAAGATAAAGATCTGGCTCTTAAATTAGCTAGGGAGGAGGAGGATAGAATTCCTCATGGGTAAATAAGTTTATTTTTTCATCGAAATCACTTTCCTACCGTTACCCTAAGTAACTATGATAGATGCTGTAGGAAATTACAAAATATGCAATCATAAAGAATTTGATTTTTAAAATCATTCACTATAAACGTAAGAGTGATTATCACAAATTATTCTCTAGAGCAAGTGAATGCTCCCGATTGCAACATTTAACTATAAATTCTCTTGTAGACCTACTGAACGTATAGGCATATGTAGACAATAGCCACCGAGACTGTGTAATTATCTGCAGAATTATGAATGAACCTTCATCAAGTGAGTACTAGGGGTGAATAATATTACACAGAGAAAGTCACTGAGGCCCCATTGTTGCACGGTGTGATAACTCTGCTTCATGGTTCGCCTAGTCGGTTTTTGCGCCACACGCCACTTTGGCAATTACCCACTCAATTTGAAAACCGTGTACCTATATATCTATCTAACCTGCATTCAGAAATGCCGGTAAGCCCTTTTGGCAGAGTAGAGAGATGTCGTCCAGGTTTTTGTGCAGTGGTTGGATCCACATTTTCCAGATTTTATTTAATTTATCTCGTATAGCGTATAACAATCACATACAACAAGTTTGGTAGCTGCTTGGGGAATTCTCATCAAAGTTCCAGATTCAGATGCCAGAACTTTAATGATTTGGACAATGGGAAGGGTGTATTAAGAGAATCAATATTTTTTTGTTTTTCTTAATTTACCGAAGAGTATGATGATAAGCATATGGTAAATAGTCTATTGTGTCCACTCATAAGATTATCCTTACGCTCTCAAACAAATTCCATCGGATATAAAAATACCATAAAAATACAAAATAAATAGGCCTCTATACACTAAGCAGAAATTAAATTATTCTTACTTCTTATCTTATTCTTTCTTGATCTTCTAGGATTTTTCTAATTCTTGTTTGTTCTTCTTGTCTAACTGTTTATTGTTTTTGTTGTCTACTTATTTTTTGATTTTCTTGGAACACAACTGCAATATTTGTCATTCTTCCGTAAAAATTTGATCTAGTATTCACCTTACATTCTAAGCTATATGCGAAGGATCCCACTTCTGACACCAATTGTAATGTTTAAGCCTCTACTAAACGTTGTGCGGGGAGTTTACTTGGGTAATTCACTCCAAAGTTCACAATTGGTTCCAAATGTTTATTTTCAACACCTTGTATACGCTCTTCTGATTAGTACGTTTTGTCAAAATTGTCACCAACTTTACCGACTGACTAATTTGATTCCTTGAACTGACTTTGTCCTATGATTGCCTCGGTTTTATATAGCTGAAACTTTACATGACTTCTATCGATAATGTTCTAGAGAGAAAATGTACTTCACGTATCGTTTCTGAAATGTTCAAGAATTAATCTACTGTTTCTAGAATTAATTAATGAAATATACAAACAGCCATTATAGTAAAAAAACACCGTAGAACGAATAATAACTGAAAGTGATAAAATATCCACGTGAAAATATTATAATGTCAAATATGTAAAACACAATTTCAAATTCCATGTTTTGATTCTCAACAACAATATTTCTTGGAATCTTCGATTATAGAACAACAATACAAATTCTTTTGAGAAAAACAAACTGCACTAAAATTTTTAAAAAATACTCTATTGTAAAAGCGCCGACATTCCAACTAAGTTTAGATCATGTAGAAAGTATTTTACAATGTGACGATACTTCATGAAAAGCAGCGGCAGATGGCGTGATTCTAGTTATTTAGATTCCGGCGTTTCCTGAAATGTCTAGGGTTTTCACGAAAGGATGGGTTTCGCTATAAGACTATGGTATATCCAAATTCATTATCACAATAAATTCAATTACATAGTATCTATTACAAATGGTTATTATTTGTATTTCTGTTACAATAAATAGATAGATCTCTAGAATTTCGAACTTAACACTGTATAAAATCATATCATAGTTAAGTTTTAATCTTCTCACACAGAAGATACGGAATTTTGTTAAAGTATTCAGATTCAATTTGGAGCTAGATATATCTGACGTAAAAACATAAATAATAAATTTGTGAGCCCCTAGTCATTTTCGTTATATAAATAGAATTCTTTAGTATCAAAATCGGTCGAATGTTCCATAACAGGTGAATGTTGGTTCTCGTTCAATTATTGAAGGCTTGCCGATCAACTACATGTCGTCAAATATTTGTTCAACAATTTATTCCTTTACTCAACGATCGATACGTCAATCTCCAACTAAAAATAATGTTCCTTCACGTTGCACCATCGACATAAATGGTCTGTAGCTATTGATTTGTGTTTTATATACATAAAAAACACTATTCTTGCTTTATATCATCAATTGATGTTTTTAAAGTTATAAAAGCTCTATGTGGTGTGGAAACAAAAATAAAATAAAATAGAAAATTTTAATTCTACCTATAAAAATAAAATCAAAAGCTGTATGGGTTTTTATTAAGATTAACAATGTTGTTCCATCAATCTGTATACATATATCTACTAATAGTAGAGGACCTCAATGTACGAAGTTTGGGAGTGATCAAATGCTGGTGAAACGTCCAAAGAAACCCGCATTTTGACAAAGGGAGAAAAAATAACCAAATATGCAGAAATTTATTTTTATTTATTTTATTTTTCATGAAAGATTATTTTCTGGTGTAAGTGCATAAATAAAACAGAACACGATGGAGTTAATAAACTCCGGCAGATAATTTAAGGTGTGTAACAAAAAATACGTTCCTAACGTTTCATTTTAAATATTGTCTATATTTTGTTAATTTCATTTGTGGATTGTGTAGGCTTATTCCTTGGTAATACTGTGATGCTAAAAATCACCAGTCTGCTAATTATTTTGTATCGAAAGTAGCTACATTTTTTTATGTTTTCACCCAATAAATAATATGAGACACACTAATGATTTAAGAAATTCGTAATTAGATCCTATAAATTTCAGTCTACATGTTGAAGCACTTTAACATCATTGCCGCAAAGATCCATTTTTGTGGTCAATTAGTATTTTTTTCAAAAGGTTTATTCATTACAGAGTGACTTTGAATAATGCCCAGTTTCATAATAATATATCAGCCACCATTTAATTGACAACCTTCACAATAAAAAACTTAACAGTACCTACTTTATTATCTACATGATGTTTAAGAAACTGTAATCTAATGTCAATGTGTTTGATTTTGGACACGTAACAATTATTAACAGTCATTTTTATAGGTCTTTGGTTATCAACAACTGATTTGAAGAGCTGAAACCATATTTTGCCCAAGTTCATCTTGTAGTAACCATAATACTTTCTGGGATGCCGAAGCCAATCCCACATACTCGGCCTAAGCAGTAGACAGTGCTTCTGATGGTGCAAGATTGTATAGTAGACATGTTAATCAACTTAAGGTCTTTTGTGACCAATTTTCTGCAAAAAATATCCAAGTCTGTGTTCCACAGTCTACTTGCTTGTTTTGATCCATATATAGACTTAAGTAGATAGCACACATATGTTCCTTGTACAAACATTTGTGGCTGTTACATCGATTATTAGATCATATTAAGCAGATAAAGCAAATAGGTGGTGTAATGAGGAATATCTCACCACAGGTGAATATATCTCGTAACACTTTTCTGAGCATAACCTGTCTAGCTTTGAAAATTAAGCCTTATCCGCTTTGATATTATTTCAATTTAAATACCAATTTACAAGGTAGAACCCTTTTATTTGCAGGATGTTTTGTCAAGCTACAAGTGTTATTTCTCATCATTGGCTTATATTCGTTGTTCATATCCTGTATTTACTCATCTGCATACTGTGACGACAATGCTTCTTCCACTATCTGTAGGTCACTGATATCAGTAAAGTGGCAGTAATAACTACTTTTTCTGTTTGTCACGACGAAAATCTGCTCTGGGCTTTTACGTTATATTTGTGTTATAATCTTGTTTGCTATTCACTTATGTCAGGAGTTATCTGAACTATTGTCGTGATGGAAAACTGTTAGCTTATTACCTTTTTCTAGAAAGACAATGATTTTATTTACGTAATCAGTTAAACTAGCACTAGAATCCAAGGATGTGTTGATTAAGTCTTTGAGCGGTCCAACTTTCCTTGTCAGGCCCTTGTCGTCAAATGCACTTTCTAGATTATTTTGCTGTCTTGTAATTCTTTATATGTAAGTAGTTTACTGTATCAAGGGCCAGAATCAACTATGAATTGGCCTTGATGACCTTTATGAGATAATTTATTTTGTATTGGTTGGATCCACGCCCTCCTATCACTCCTCATGCTCTAAATATGATTTTGCTCCCAACTTTCATGAAGTGTTAGTAATCCCCATCGGTTAATGTATCCAGTTTAGTTGTGCTTGTTGACATCATTTATAATAATGCACAGGTTTAATCTCAAAACAAATTGGTCGGTAGTAATCCGTTAAATTCCTGATATTTTCTTTTCTGCTCAAAATCACGCTCTGCTACCATGAAATACTTTCGTGGTTTTGTTGAAACTTTTAGTACACTTAAACATTAATTAATAGGGCCGGAATAATATATGGACAGTATAACAGTTGACATCTAGCATGTTAGAATACAAAAGTCAAACTGATGTGGTCCACTGATAAGGAGTGCGTTCTAATTTATCAAAAATATCTTGCTGAACAAGGTATCCTGTAATAACGAATCTATTCAAGATAAATGAACCATCCTTTTTTCAATTAATTTCTTAAACTTTACAGTAATTTTAAGATTTAAGTGGACTAAAAGTCGATGATCCGTCACCTATTTTTTCAAATAAATCACCTTGTATTTTATTGCATAGTATTTCTAAAGAGCTTTCTGTCCTTATAGGCTTTGTGGGGTCTACTTGGAGAGATATCCGAGTTTTCTTGAGAAATATAGTTTGTCAACTAGGCAGTGAGTGCTCAAATAGTTCTTAATATTGTTTCAAACAAGCTGCTATGCTTCTAGTGAATGAACTCCTAAATTTTGAAAGCATTAATCCAACGATTGAATGGATGGCTTCCGTGATCCTTTTTTTGATATCACCTGGAAGTGTTGAATAATCTCTATTCTCTGCAAAGTTAGAAATCTATAGGAGTAAAGTCTGGAGATCGCTCAGGCCCAAATATAGTAATTCCTCTATGCGTATACAATAATTAGAATAAGAGTAATCTAATAACTGCCATATGGTTAAGTATTGTGTTTCGACCACATGGTCTTTCTGTTGTTCAGTATCATATCTTCTGTCAATCAGGGAAGATGTTAGCGAAGAAAATGTAGAAACTTTTCACCATTCAGCACATGTCGGAAAATTAAGAACTAGAAAACAGAATTATATTCAAAAAAATGTTACAATTCTCGTCCATAATGTCATTTATTTGAATACAAAATGCAATTCCACTACTATATTACAAATAAAATTCTTGATGTAAATTCAAATAATAAGTGCGGAACTGTTCCAACCACTGAAATATGTGCTCTCGCTGCTATATTTCCCTAATGCTCGAATGAGCATTATAACATATTAACAATCTCCTTACTTTTGGAATGAATAAGTTCGTAGAGTTTGACTTATAGATATTTTAATTTTTGCTTGCTAATAATGAATGTCTGTCTGCTTGGCCAAAACAGTAAACCATATTTACTAATTATGTGCGAGTAAAATAAATTATTTATTCAATGTTTAGATTTCTTTGGATCTTTCTCCTCATTTCTAATCACTCCAAAAGTGTAGGTACTTGGCTGTGTCTTACAACATTCTGATATGTGCATTTTGGTAGTACAATCGTCTACCACAGCATAATTCAGTTTTAATATTTATTTTTATTTGTAATTTTCAATGCATAAAGAAGCATTTCTATATTAAATTAATTTGTTAGTGCATTGTCACCAAAACTTTAAAAAAAAAAGTTGAAATAAATTAGTGCCAAATGTGACTTCTTCACAAAAAACACAAGCTGCCAATGCCTACCATTATCTATTCAAACCAATAATTTTATAGTGTATCATTTAGCTTTTATTGAATGAGTCTTTTAGCTGTTGCATAAACAATTCACAATTTATCCATTAGCAAATTCCATTGGAGATAAATGAATAAAACACCTGTCAGTATCAATAATGTTGATAAGATGAATAGGTCCAGTCACATAATAATTCATAGGTATCAAACTAGCTTTTGACCGCTACTTCGTGCGCATCGAAAACTGCATTCAATAAAATGCGGTAATTTTAGCGTGATTCGTGTACAAAAATACAGACAGTGCGATAAAATGGAACCTAAATTTACCAATACATCGGTAAAAATTGTATTCAATTCCATGTAGTAGTATTTCCGTGATGCGTTTATAAACATACAAAAAGACAGACGCGATAAACCGATAGACAGACAAACATTTCAAAAACTGTTGTTTTGGCTTCTGTTGCTCTATTATTTTTTCTTCAATATCTTTAATGTACGGACATCAGCCTGTTACAATTTCATTATTATATTTTATTATATATGTATAAATGATAAAAAACAGCTATGTATTCCACAGTATGCTGTGAAATTTTAAGTCATTTAATTTATTGAGTCAAATCACAATAAGTCATTTCATGAACGAAAGTAATAAACAGAGAAGATAATAAAAACAGCTATTCTATTTATTTCAATTATTTTTTTAGTACTTTCGGTTCTTGTATCAATGGACTCCGCAGCGATTTCTCAGGACCCATACGGTCTAGAGACTTGAAATTTCGAATTCAAACTTAGATCGCAGACATCTCGCCGCCTGTTAAGCTTCAAGTGTGATCCAATATTTATTAATTATAATTATCTCATTCAAGCAAGATCACTTTTTCTTCGACATGGAACAACAATGTCGGACAATGGGATTCCTCACTGGAAATACGCACGAGCATTGATCGTATATATACGTCTCTGTTCTCTGGTATATGGCTACTCTCTGGCAGATCGTATATATTACTCTATAGTTATGTGTGTTCTGGTAGAAAAACAGTAATTTGTAACGGAATTGCTGTTTGCTGTTGCTGGCAAACAGATATACATAAGTATAATTATGTTCAAATCGAGAGAAGGAGAGCAATAGTTAGTACTCATCCGTACGGCTTAGATGCCTAATAAAAACTATTTTTATTTTTTTTTTCAAAAATTCCACTTGTTACTCTATGACAACCGCTTCAATGTCATTCATATTCCTAAATTAGTTATGTGATTAGTTTTCAGCTTTCGGCTAGAATCATATAGTTGTGGATTCCATGATGCCTTATGTTGAAGCTTTCTTATTTATTTAAATGCCACAAAAAATAGATAACTTAACTTTATAACTTTAATTATATCCGTACCGATAAATCAGCTCTGGTTATTTGCACTGATACCCCAGTTTTTTATTTGACATCTCAATGTCGGTATTATTATTTTGCGCTTGTTGATTCAGTGAGGTTTTATATTTACACTGATTCTAATATTGTTTTATCAATGGTTTTGTAAACATTGTAAAGGACATTCGCCTTTCCGAATGAATATATCCCTTTAATTGATACTGTTAGATTAACTACTGAGAATGCAAATACTCTAATTACGTAAGTAAACTTACTTATGGAGAAGGATAAAAAATATTGTGACGAAGGTATTATGATGAACTTTTAGTACACAAGAGTATCTAAACAATTCAATCGAAATGAAACTGGAAATTGAAGGAAATTAGGAGATTAAAAATTAACAACAATTGTTACCAAATGTACTTAAGGTACGCAAAAAGAAGTTAAAAAATATTGCTCAATTCAACACTTCTTCCAGGTGATTCTAGTCGTCATAATTTCAAATTTCACGACACAGTAGGCATGACTTTTTTCACATATAGCTTCATCATCATCAGCCTTAATCCTAAGTTATATCTACCAGTAGCCCTGAACCTTTTCGACCTCTGTAGATTTGTCAAGTACGAGTTGAACACATGGTTTCATACATCAATATTAAAGTAAATCATAATTATACTAGGACTTTTACGAGAAATCAAAAGGTATAAACAGATAAATATAGACATAAAGAACTCTCAGGAATCTCTGTTATTTTCGCTTTATTTTCTCATATTATATTATTTTTTATAAGAAAATATGTTATAGATTGAAAAAATTCAGCAAGTACGCAAATTGAGCTCACAAACCAAGGATTGACAATAGATGAATTTCCGTTGACCCATACCCAGGCTTATTTTCAATGTGAATGCATCGAAATGCAATTGATGAATAAACAATCAATGAACAAACCTTCCAATTATGAGGCTTTACAATATTATGCTTTATTATTTGATGATTCCCTTAAGTTCGTGTTAATGACATTGTTTTTGAAAAAAAAATGATTCACTGAATTTGAATTATTTTAAACTATTAGAAAGTTCTACTTCGCTCTACTCAAATATTATTGGAAGTACCTAATCAGATGACAAAAAGCGACACTATTAGGCTTCTTTTGGTCACCTTTCAGGTACGTAACAGTATTATTATTGATCAAATTGAATTTAGATTCTTTCTATTCTATCTATGGATGCACATACATTATAATTAAGCGATCACCACAGAGAAATACAGTAAAATGTAAAATATTATTACGCATCTCTGTTAAATCCATTAGAACTCATACCTTTGCAGGTTTTTCTGTTCTTTTTCAATGAATAAATAATCGAGGTCTATTTATGCAATATGCTATCCACAATAGCATGCGATCAATATAATGATATGAGTATCTATATGCCACAGCTTCCATAATACCTACTACTTTGATCTTATACATACACGCGCATAGTTGTGTGGAGCCTTTGTTGTTTAGTTTACCAAAACTTGGCCTGCCAAAGAAAAGTTTTATGCATAATACATAAGCTTATACATGCGCAGATAACAAAGAGAATTCTATATTTAGATGAGCCTGATGATAATAATAATAATCATTATTTAGATTTAGAAAAGCTTTTGATATCTCAGTGTATATAAAGTTTGGATGGGGAAACAAATTTAATAATAACAAAAAACAGTTGATCGACGCCTTAGGTTGGCAATTCAGCATACCGTCAAACTTTGACATGATTTTAATTGGGACTGGTTAAAAACACCTGAATACCTGTCATAGTTTTTATCATCAAGTAGGTATATTAGGTATATTGGTTATAAGTGTGAAAAGGGGCGAATATCTCTCAATCGTAATAATGCAACATGAGCTTAGGTATATGTCAAATTCACTGAAGGATGAGATTATTAGATATAAGACATATACCTTGAAGCGAATGTTCAAACAAGATTGTAAGTTTCGTCTCTTTGATCAAGTGTAGGATACATACATTATTTTTTGCGACATCTGCTTCAGAAGTTAAATTTGAGAGCAAGATACAACTCTTCATATATATACCAAGAAAAAAATATGAATTTTACTATTCTATGATCAGCAGTTGTTTTGAGTTTTCAATTGACTTACTGAAGTTTGGATTTGTAAATGATACAGTTCACAGTCACGTATTAAAATTTATAGAATATAAATATGATCATTATTATAAAATCTAATATCAGAATCGTTATATTGAGTGATAACCATCCAAATTATTAAATGATATCCGTATGACACCTTGGAAGCTAATACCAAGGCTGCGGGTATTGAGTCCTTTGGCCACGGCAATCAGTGCTCGAAAGTTGCAACTTTGAAGAATGTGTTGCAAGAAATAATATTAAATAATAATACTAAAGGTGAGTTTATACAGTAAATAAAATAAAATAAGAAACAAATTTAAATTGAAATAAGAATAACCTCAAAAAAGATTGGTTTATACAGATGACGAAAATAAAATAAGAAATAAGAATGAACCAATCAAATCACAGCTTTTTGACAAAAACTTTTGTGTTGTATGCAAGTTAAATGTTCTCTGGTGGTTGATCATGCGCATTATCAGTTTCCAAACAAAAAAAAGAAATAAAGATGAAAGTTGGCCATCTTTAGTTCTTATTCTTATTTCTTAATTTAGCTTATTTCGTGTATAAACGCTCCCATGGAAATGAGCATGTTCAACTTTCTTATTTTATCTTAATTTGTTTCTTATTTTATGTTATTTATTGTATAAACTCACCTTAAATTCTAATGTTCACATCAGGTCACCTAGAAACCAAACCTAACCGAGAAACATGGCAACAATATAAATCTATAACTCTAACATATTTCATGAAAAATGTATTATACTTTTTATACTTTGTCAAAGTCAACGATGTCAACTTTATTCATATAATCTCTATATGATGACGCACAAATAATTTACTAGAACAAACTTAACGATATTTGAAAGAATCTCTTCTAATCTTAGAAAAAGATTATTAACTTTTGAATATAGGAAAAGATGCAACTCTGATATTAAAGTAACTCTAATTCTTCTTCGAATCTATAATCCACAGGTATGCGCTTAATCCATTATATTATCTTTCCTCCATAGGCATAACTCTCAGATATACATTGGCCGTCAAAAAACCAGCGACCAAAAATTTTACCATGTTTAAAATTATCTTTAGATAGATGATTTTTTCTCAACTGTACACACAGGGAATGTCACCTGATTTCAAACTGTAGCCCAATATTTTATGAACATTTTCGTTCTTCATTCACGCTATTATCTCTCTTCATTCACGCTATTATCTCTCTTATGCGCTCTTTTAAAGGAAAATCTTCAGAAGTAGGTATAAATAGAAACACACGCTATATTGAAACTTACGTTTAATATTTTAAGGCTAATAAAGCCTAATTTTTTGATAAGAGAATAAAATATAATGCGCTTATATCGACATCCTCTCGCCGAAATTAATTCATTGGCGAACTAATCGGATTAGTATTAAAAGCTTGAGGAATTGCAACTAATTTTTCATTTCGTGACATTCAGAGCTTCTGAAAACTGCCAGGCAAAGCAGGTAGCAAAGAGTGCGTCTCTGCAGTTGATCAATGGAATAGAGATCAGGGAAGCAAACTGGCCAAACCATTCCTTCAACACCCACTTTGTCCAGAAATTCGTTAAATATTCATGCGATGTGCGGTCGTATGTGTGTATCCATACATTAAAATGAAATCGTTTATAATAAAATACGATTAGCGTATTCAATTTTATTCTTTGCAAAAATTTTCATGTTTTTATAAGTTTTAATAAATTAAACATACATTCCATTACTAGCTTCTTGTATGCATCAGGATTGTATATTGTAAAAAGAGTGTAACTTCTATAATAACAGAGATAATAACTTAGATAAAAAACACAATGTTTATAAGATAGTTTGCCTACAGTTTGAGAACCCCTGTTGTAGTTGTTGTATCACACAGGCTGTTGAAAATTTCCGGTAAGAAACTTCTCCTCATTCATGCATCCCTTAATCTGCCAAATTAAACTCTAAAATTTCTAGAGCATTATTCTTACAGAATAACTGACGTACAGCTACGAGCCTAGACTATAATTAACTAAAGCCAAAAGGTTATCAAAACAAACTAATTGATGAATCATGATGCCTTAGTGCCCTAGCTCATGTTGTATTATCACGATTGTCTGATATTCGCTCTTTCAGCCTACTAATTTATAACTGTCTCCAGTTATCGAAATATATTATTTTTACTATGATATTTCTACATCAACTGAAGAAGTTTACTTCGCTTTCAATATGAGGAAGTGAAATTGAACTCATTAGAGAAAAAAACTGTCAGTACAGGTATGGAGATCCTACCAGAAACAAACGCTATTATCAACCGACAATGTAAAGAAACGAACAACTTCTGGGCTAGAGTGCCGTTAGTGAACATACATTCTGTAATGTGAAAATGGTTAAATTTTCTCGATTTGAGACAATATTTATTATAACCTAATATATAAAGAAATTGTCTAAAACTAACAACTTTCTGTTAAATATTTATCTATGAGCTACACAATAGAGAAAATCTGAATATTATAAAATCAACCCCAGCAGGTGGTGTAGTGAAACAAAACTATTCACTAGCAAACATTTGGTCTCATCCAAATTATCCGAAGGTATATATTGTATATGTATTTAATTATTTAACAAAAATACGTTGGGGACCATGGTATGTTCTCTCTGGTATAAATAATAACCGTATTCCCTGGACTTGGTTTAGTATTCGGCGACCAATACTCTGCCATATTGATTATCCAATCAAGGTGTGTTGCCTTGCAATATTTCAACCAAGGGTGGTTCCCACCCTATAATAATTAATAGATTCGCACTGAGTGTTGGCACGCTATTGTATATACCTAGGTATAGATCGATGGAGTAGTGCCTAATACAATTTTTGCAACAACCTTCGATACAAATTATTCTCTCTTTTCTGGGTTAATCGTTGCCATTTTACGGAAGTAAAGGTACACGATCGGGCATAAATCGTAGCAGCTAATGTTTATAGTGGCTGTAAATGTGAGTTTAGTATGAGAATTTTGTATCTCAGTCACGATTTATGTCCTGATGGTTAACAAGCACGCCTATTCTTATTTAGTTGAATTTTATCATGGGTGTATACTAAATACTGGTGTCTTAATATGGGATGGTCTAGTCAAGTTCTAGTTATATATAAAAGAAATGATCTAATAGAAACAAAAGGGGAGACTGAGGCAAAACAAGGTTTGAGGTAGGACGGCAAATGTGTGAGACTCGTATATGTAAATGCGCCTACAACAGCGCTATTCGTAGACTACGTTTCATCGATAAAGAACATGTCATCACATGATGTGTATAGATGATAATTCATCGGAACATGTGTAGAGAACAAACTATGGAATCAAAGCGGTACAAATAAGTATTACTGTTTTAGGGAAGAATAGTTAATTATTAGAAATCCTTAGAAAACATACACTAGCTCATAATGAATATTTTTTTCAAAAAATTGGACCGACTTACTGAAAAATACAAAATAATAACTCAAAAAAAAAACTCTATGGAAAAGCTGTTCAATTTAAATTTTGCTACAAATAATCTGGACTTTAATTTGGTTGTCCCAGATTTTCATTTTCGAAAGAAATTATGCCCTACACATAGCGAAAATACACATATTTGAGATTTTAACATCGCTGTTCAATCTAAACGTTTCCGTATACTGGTCTATCTTTAATTCTATCGTCTCAAATTTCCGATTTTCGAGAAAAATTGCCCCTCCATCACCTTCGGTGGCTGTTTTTTGAGGAAGGGAGATTTCTGATTTCAGTTATTACGAATATGGCTCTCCTCTATCAAATGAATCAAAATCATCAAAATCGCAGTAAGATTACTATATACAGCGCGCACAAACCAAAAAAAAACAGTTAGTCAAATTTTTAAACGATTTTTTGGGGTTTTAAATGTATTTCTCCTAAACCACTAAGGCAAATCAAATGCAAATTTGGTAAATAGAAAAGAATACAAACATGAACCTAAATATCCAAGAAAATACAGTGCTTATCTTGAAAAAAATGGTCGCCTCACTTTCTTGGAGCACCCTGTGTAAGAGAAAGTATTTTCCTGAAATATACTCATATGTATAGCATAAGTCTGGACACTAACGTAATTCTCAACCTAATTGGTATATGAGCTATAGATGCCTGACGCACTATTGCAGGACCCTGTGTAGTAAGAAGATTAAATAAAATTGCCTTAAAACTATTGTAAGAAGATTAATGGAAATGATTATAGAAATAATAACTTTTACCAAAAATTTTACCTACTTTATAAGATGGTGCATTGAAAAATACAAAATAACGTAACGTGAAGACTTACCCGAATAATGAACTGCACACACTCACAAATGTTACAAACATTCCAGAAAACACAGGAGACATCAGAGGCAACGAGAATAAGTCCTGGTCTATTCTCGAAGCCATATATTAAGAAATAACCACCAGAAACAACGAAAACAACACTGGAATCATCTAGAGTTTTTTAGGTTAGATATATAAGGCTGATGGCAATGACAGGACAGTTAGTGATAGATAGTCAGTCGGTCATAGATCATAGTATCATAGAAAGTCGTAATAGTCCGAGAAATAAGTGTGAATATAAATGTGTATATGTATATGTGTAGTTATTGGTATAAATAAATAAGTGAAAATAAATCGAATCCAGTTTTAATATAAATTCCCGTTACAATAATATTAATTCTATTGGTGCTGGTACCAGTACTTTTGAAAATGGTACAATTGTAGTTAGATAGAAGACTTTTGCCTTCTCCTCATATTTATAATACACATATTTGAGTTTTTCTAAACATGGAACCATTTCTAACTCTCCTCTTTCAAATTAATTAAAAGTTATCAAAATCGGAGCACGTTTACTATGCAAAACGCGGGGACACCCATACATAAAAACAAAAATATCTCCTTCTTTTTCGATCTTGGTCAATAAGAAATATATATACATAATGCACTATTTCAAAAACATGCTATCCAAATGAGTTCATAAAATCAAAATATAACTCATTCTAAATATTAAGCTCATAATTCATCGGCCAATTATTTTAACTTTACATAAATCTCCATTTATTTCTGAATGAAGTCCCCTATTTCAAATTCAAATACTTTTTTTAAATCGTAAAGAATGAAGCTATACTATAGACTTCGATGAAATATTCATGATACGATAGTAGTATTATAACTCGCCTACACCGAGACACAACATCGTTCGAGGGCAGTAAAGCTGTTACGTCTCTTAGGAAAATCGATAAAATATTCTTCGTCTTAGAAACATCTACAGGCCCATAGCACAGTATAATACGCAGCGTGACAATTTTCCCACGTCTCGTAACAAAGTAAGCTTATATACATAATATTATACATATAGGTATAAATATACTATCAAATTGTTTTCGTCTTGAGTCTTATATATGACTTATATACATATACTACGCATATTTATATACATATACACCATGGAGTACATATCCAGAATATACACTAACACGCATATACATGATAAATTTGCAATTCATGCGAATATTTTAGCCAGTTGATCTTCTTGATTTAAAAAAAGGAAATAATAAACTCCAAGAATTATCTTTTATAAGTGACAAATTTTGCATTAGGACATTCAATTTTGCTTTGAATAAAAGTAACCAGTCTACAGTATGTCGATTTATAGTTATCTGTTAAAGCCTCTTGATTTTTTTCTGAGTAGGCATTGAAAACTGCGGGAGACATGTCGTACGCCCTTTCATACGCGGAACTCTTCGGATCAAATTCCTTCTTTTCGAACAATTGGCGTTGACGTCTCTTGCTCTTTGTATTTGAACTTGAATACTGAAAGGGGCTTCCATTGTATCGAGTCCGTTTTTTGAATCCCAACTGGATATCAAATATATTTTTTTTAAATTACTGTTTATTTCAGGGTGAATAATATTAAGAAAACATTTCAATTTGGGACTTATTCTACTAATGATGCGTCAATCCTCGTACTTTTTACTTCCAATCCATTCAAATTAGTATGCTTTGTATCTTCAATTTGGCGTTCGTCAACAGAAAGTTTATCAATATACCTATTCTTTCCCTCGTTCAAGTTTTTCCATTATGTCAATGATGATGTTCTCCTCTTTATTTATGATTATTCCGGATGCATTTATTTTATATAGAAACTCCTGCAGAGTTTTAGGTAAATTTCTTATAGAAATATACCTATTGCGATCGTTCACACTTTTGAATTTCGAAAAAATTTCAACGGCATGTTGTTGTATGTCTATAAGTTAGTCGAAAAAAACATTTGGTTCAAAAGTTTATATATATATATATGGGATATTACGAAATTTGTTAACACGATAGAGGTCGCAGTTTTGAAGGTATCAAGTTCAAATTTGCTACAAAAATCAATCTCTCAAATATCTCGGTCGAGTTCGTTATTGGGCGATATCAGGTAAGTAGTTTCAAAATGGCGACCATTCAAACATTTAAAAAAATTATCAAAAAAGAGCAGTAGTGTAAATATTTTTAAAAATAATTTTAGGTTATAGATATAATCAGTACCTACAACTTTTGTTCAAAGCAATTTTTCATAAAATACACAGGTAAAAAAATAAAAATTAATAAAGAAAAATAACAAATATTGATAAAACATGAACACTCAATATAAATTTGATGTAATTGTACATTTTCTGGAGATCTTAGTATAGACCCTGATTAAAAAAATATATAGTATATTTATTGAAAAGAAATAGACGAAAAAAAATCTGCCTTGAAGTGGACTCGAACCCTGTCTGCTTTATATTCAACAGCCAAAACAAAAACCTCTAACCGCAAGGCTATGACAATTTTATTTAATAATATGTAGGTATACCAATGAAAAGGTTGTTAAAATTTCAATTCAATGAATTTTGAAAAATTTACCTTTCCGCTGACTACAGGCCATCGGGATTTTTTTTATTCAGGACAATTCATTAAAATATGTTCCGAAATATCTAAATAACTGTGGAACATATTTAAGTGAATTATCCTAAACATCAAAGCTCTAGACTTATTCATGAAATCCGATTTATTAATTATTAATGATTAATTATTTGAAAGACATTGATCTAATTCATAACATATAAAGTATGTATATAGTTATAGACCACATTATGTACTTCGCCGTTGCTAATCACCGCAATGGTAGATGAAACATTTTTTTTATTAAAATAAATATATACTCTTGCAATTTGTTCGATTTTCTAGGTAAATTGAATGTTTAGTGTTATTCTTGAAGTTTCTCAATATCTCTACATTGCCCTGCTAGCCATAATTCTTTTGGTATCTTGATTTCCTTTTCAATTATTGATTTAGTGCATTATATTTTTGGTGCCAGTGTTCTTAGACATTCTTCTTCCTTTCAAGAATTGTAGTATTTCGGTAGTCATCTATTTATTTTGGGTAATATTTAAGTCTTCTGTTAGTCTGTATCTTGTTGCTAGTTCAACTAAGTTTTCAATACATACATAACATAAGCAACGAATTCTTAGGTAGGGCCGTAAGCCTCGCGATAATACGATTGGAAATCGGACATTTTCCAAAAAAATGTCAATACTTTCCAAATCAGAGCAATAGTTATGTCTCAAATATGTATTTCCAGTATGTTTGAAAATCTCTGAATATAAGCGAACGTTCAACGATTTTGACATATTTATTAAAAAAAAACTAGGAACGATTCTATTAGATGGCGCAAGCAATGAAAAATACAAAATATTATTAATTCTAGTGGTGATGGTACGTTTGAAATTGGTGTCTAAAGTCCACTCGCAAGACTTTCCTACCACTCGCAGGCAAATTCCAGAGAATGAAAAATTTTACACTATTACAATACTCTGCATAGCGACGATAATAGCGGTAGGAAAGTAAAAATCATCTGGTCAAATCGTGCTACCACTCATTTTTTTCAGCATGTCAATACAAACAACAATGGTCATGTAACATTTTTACGCAAAATGAAACCTTTAGCCAGAATCTGAAGAAACATGTGGAAAATACGGAATTTCATTCAAGCATAACTTTTTTTTGTGGTTTTTCTCAGAGATGGCGCTATATGTGGGTGGTAAAGGGCTCTCAGAAGAATACTTTAGGCAAGTTTAATCAAAATCGTTAGAGCCGTTTCCGCGCTATAGTCTTTAGCAAATCAGGTTTTTCGGCTATAGCTCAACACCCAGTGTATACAGGATTCTCATTCCTTGCCACCGGCGAGTGATATTTGTACCAAACAAAATAAAAAAGAAAGCAACAAAATACACCGATCCGTTTACGAGATAATGCTGTCACAGACAGGCAGACAGACGGACAGACAGACAAAAGTCAACATTTGTAAAAATCTCGATACAGAAAATTTCACACGATTACAATACTTTCCTTATACAGCTACTATAGTAGCGTAGGAAAGTAAAAAAGGAGTTATACAAATCAGCTGAATGTTTGTTTCTTTTTAATTAACAAGAAACACTACTCATCATGTTGGTAGACTAAATTTCTTGTCAGTAGTACAAATATAAATTGCAATTTCTCAGCATCAATTTTCGACATAAACTTAATGACGATAGGTAAGCATTCATTTTAGCAAAATTTTATTTGAGTGTTGAAAAATTATTATCTAATCTTGTATTTCTAAATGCAAATAGTATACAGCTATGGATTCATTCTGTCGAGCTATATAATTTTGATTCAGTCGATATTAGTTTGATAATATTAGTTTGATATTGTTATTTTGATTAATAACTGAGTTATCAGTCTTTTTCTCCGCTTTTGGTCACTACGGCGGGTTTCTAATTTGTCTTGTAAAATATTTGATAGGTGGTTGTCCTCATTCAATATTTTCATCACTTATGTTAAAATATAGTAAGAGTTTCTCTTTTCAATTGAGTATCTCTTAACAAACGTCAAAGGAAAACTGAGATGAGATGTAAGAAAAACCGAATTTAACAAGTACCTAATTCAAACTTGACCAAGACTTCGCTGGCATCCTATCCTAACACTGCCGTCTTTGAGTAAATAGATATTGCTAATCCTTGCCATTATCTATCCAAAATTATTTCTTAACTCTTCGAATGGTCTATTATTTTGTATAACTAAAGCATGTCTATAATGTAGCGTCATGAAATAATCAGGAAGCGTAAGATTATCTGGATGTCCATGTTACCATACATAGAAAGCAAAACTGTGTCACTGGAATGTACAACTCTACGACTCCTGAAAAGTTAGGTGAGGATGAAAATATAATTGATGTACAACGTTCATATATGAGACTCGTTTGTTCAAAAAAAAGAAATTTCACATTTGTTTTGAAAATTTAGAGTCTAAGAACAGAATTAATTAAGATTATCATTAAGGGCCTAATTCATAGTCGTTCCTTAAGGTCAAGGTCGACCTTGAATCATGGACAACTTAAGCTTAAATTTTCATAGATATTCCTTGTGTATGAATTCTGATGTAGCAAAAAGTTATGGTAAGGTAAGGTTAAGTAAGGATGCCTTACTGGGAAAGGAGCCCTGATAAGTAGTGACTGTGACTATGGACCTAAGTTTATCTCAAAAGCTTATCCTCAAAATGTTCCAATTGTTTTAATCTACCTATTATAATTACCAAGATATGCGTGAGTACACACTAATAACATTCAAATATGAGAAGAGGTTTGCAATATGTTTCCGTTGGAAAGTTTATAAATTAAATATTTGATAAAAGTAAAATAGTGAGATAAATATACATATTTTGTTTTTACATTTTTCTCAGCTCAAAACTGGAGACTATAAATCAAACGATACAATTTTCTATTGTATTAAAAAAATGATATACTACTTCAGCCGGCAAATCCTGAGGCTGTGAAAGTTTCAAAGAAGAATACAGCGAGCACATTATTTGGAGTTTTTTTTGTCTTCAAACTCACAACACCGCTGAAGTATTATCGATCAGATTACCAGGCATTTGAACTGTTTTTGTCGCGTATCTCCCACCATAGCAGCAGCTCCTGCCGTAGGGCATCCGCATTATAAATCGATTAGCCTGTTGAGCGATATCCACACAGCGAGAGACTGAGGAAATTTAATTATACAACTCGGTGAAAATATGAACGTGGAGCGGTAAGTGAAGAAATAGCATGGATTGGAATTGCTGATGCCTAATGGAAATCAATGATGCTGTAAGGGAGAATGATTCAAAGTACCTTCTTAGCATTATTGCGCCAATAATTCAGTCTGGATCTTTTTCAAATCATATCCAATAGAATTTTAATTATCTTTTGAAACTTCCAAGTTGGAAATCTTGAATAGTATTACTGCTAGTGGCAGATGTTCTATTTAGTAGCGAGTAAAGACAAAGAGGTTAGCGTTTTGATATTTCAAACCACCGTTTTAAATAGTTTTTATTATTTTCGGTTCTTGTATCGATGGACTCCGTAGCGATTTCTCAGGCCCCATACGGTCTAGAGACTTGAAATTTCGAATTCATACTTAGACCGCAGATATCTCGCCGCCTGTTAAGCTCTAATTGTGATCCAAGATTGATTAATTATATTATCTCATTCAAGCAAGATCAAACTACTTCTTCAACATGGAACGACAAAGTCGGACAATGGGATTCGTCACTGGAATTGCGCCCGAGCACGGTGCGTATATATACGTCTCTGGTACATAGGTACTCTCTGGCAGATCGTATTATATATTACTCTATGGTTATGTCGCGCTGTTCACTGTCGCAGTTGCTTGACGTTGATAACACTAATTTAAAATTTAATTTTGTGTTGTTGTAGACAAGCAGTAATTTGTTATGGGATGGCTGTTGGTGGCAAACAGATATATATATATATATATATATATATATAATAAAATAGATTTTTGTTGGGGATGCAGTCATTTAATAAATAAAATTCTTTGGATTATGCCAAGCTTTCGAGAATGTTTATTCTCTTCGTCGGGGCAAACTAAAAATCGTTACAAATTTTTTTTAACTACATAATAGATTATTAATTAAAGTACTTACATTCGTGAATTTATATAAAATTAACCACAAACAGGAAAGATTTCATAGTCAGCAATCAGAAATGTCATTAGTTATTTATAAATGTCATGGTAACAGCATATCTAGAGTTGAAAGTGTCTAGATTCAAGTTTTCTTAGAAAAAATCCAAATAGGAGTTATCTTTGTGTTTGTAGCTCTTTTTTATCAAGTCACACATTAAACATAAAAATATTGAGGCAGATATAAGTTTAGTAAAAAGAAAAAGTTGTTATTCAATTATATATAAAAAAAAATATATTCATAACAGACTTAGAAACACATAATATAAATAAATATATACCCGTACACAGACTAGACTATCTGAATTCGTAGGTATTGCAGTATAAATTCAAGTTTATTATGTCAATAATATTATTTACTATTTTGTTAGGCATTCAGATTATTTGTTAATTATATATAATCATATTCTCTCACAATACGACATACATAACTTTAAAATGAATAATGGAAAGCGTCAATTACATAAAAAAACAAAAAAAAAAACAAGTCAATCTCTCTCACAAATTAACCCGAGAAATTTATTAAAATAAGATATATCTAATAGAGAAATATTAACATATATCATCTTTATCGTATTCTCTCACAATACGATAAATACACAATATAAAATATCCTGAAAAGCATTCATCCATTCAATGAAGCTAATAATAATGATAAGCTGATTTCTCTCACAAATCAACATGTAAGAATATTTTAACATTTTCCATGTTATTTAATACATTTTAAATAGTGTTATCAAAAAAGCAAATGGCGAAACAAAAGGAAGGAAAAAATCATCGTATATAAACTTTTATTATAACTTTTATTATAAACTTTTATCCTTCTTCAGTATAATCTGTATACGCATATATACCCATCTATTATAATATACAAAAACAAAAAAAAAAAAAAAAAAATGACAAATATAACTAAATGATATGAGAATATAATTAGCCTATACCTACATATAGAGCTAGGTACATATTATATTCACACATATATTTCAATTTTGAGAAATATTTTGAGAAAAATTATTAAATTTATTATTATAGAGATTTAATATATAAGAATAAATAGAACTAAGTCCATTAATATCTGAACGTTTATTCATAGTATTATTATGTTTTTTAATATTTATCATTTCTAAGAAACCACGTTTAAAATAATTTTTCTCAGAACAAAGAGCAATAGTATTATCAAAATCAATACTATGTTTTTTATTGATGGCATGTTCAGCCAAGGCACAAGATTTCTTATTACATCTTATATCACTTTTATGGGATGTTATTCTTCCTAAAATACTTCTAGAAGTTTGACCAATATATGATAATTCACAATCAAGGCAATTTATTTTATATACTACCCCAGACATTTCTGTCATTTCTAAAGGTGTCTTTATTTTGGAAAATAAATTAGATACGGTTTTAATATTTTTTCTTGCAATAATAACATTATACCCTCTAAAAACATTAACTAACTTATTAGTAAGCTCATCTATATAAGGTAAAGATCTATAAATAGGGAGGATATTTGTAGTAGAGGCATTATTGTTATTATCATTTAAAGAGTTCTCATGATTTATTTCAGGGTTTTCTATATTGACTTGAGGTTGCATTAAACATTTATTAATCAATTTCATAGGAAAAGAATTCTCAATTAATATTTTTTTCAATTTTGATAAACTTTCATTTCTATATATAGGATGCGAAAGTTTGATCACTCTGTTTTTTAATGCCATAATTAAGTTAATTTTTATTTTCTGTGGATGATATGAATGGAAGTTTATGTATCTATTACTACATATAGGTTTTCTATACCATTTTGTTCTTAATAAACCGGTGTTATCTCTACATACCATCATATCTAAGAAAGGAAGACATTGTTCATTTTCTTTCTCAACTGTAAATTGAAGATGCTCGTTATAGGCATTAAAAATATTCAATGTTTCATCAACTCTATTAGTGGGTAGAGCTAAGATTAAATCATCTACATATCTTTTAATGAATGGTATTGGAAATGAAACTTTAGTTTTTGAAACTTGTATTAATTCATCTAAAACATAATTTACAAGAATAGGTGACATTGTTGAACCCATGGGAGTGCCAAATATTTGTTTATAATATTGGTCATTAAAAATCAAAAAATTAGAATCGAAAATAAATTGAAGAATTGATTCAAAAGTTTCGAGATTTAATGAACAAAACTGTTTAATATGATTCCATTTACGGGTTAGACAATCTAAAACAACTGGGAAAGGTAAATTTGTAAAAAGGGAAACTACGTCAAAACTGACAATTACATAGTCATTTGGAATCTGGTATTCATTTATAAAATTACTAAATTGAAAAGAATCCTTTATATAGAAATCATTATTGGTATCATAAGCTTTCGTTAGAATATCTGTGATATAAGATGCCAAATTATTATTAGGTGAATCAATTGAAGATACAATAGGTCTCATTGATAGTGTTGGCTTATGTATTTTTGGTAACGTATAAAATCTCGGTGCTTTTGCGTGATAGCACTTCAATTTTTTACTTGTGACTTGATCAATAATACCATCATCTTTAAGTTTAGAAATAATTTGATTGGCTTTAAGTTGTATTGTGTAAGTTGGATTATTTCTTAATCTCTTATAATATTTATTATCATTCAATAATTCCTGACTTTTATTAATATAATCCTCTTTAAACATTACAACTGTAACATTGCCTTTATCACTTCGTACAACGATAAGTTCCGGATGTTCTTTTAGAAAAGAACGACATTTACTGAATTTTTTTGACAATATGTTAGAGCTTTGATAATTCTTATTTTAATAAATTTCTCGGGTTAATTTGTGAGAGAGATTGACTTGTTTTTTTTTTTTGTTTTTTTATGTAATTGACGCTTTCCATTATTCATTTTAAAGTTATGTATGTCGTATTGTGAGAGAATATGATTATATATAATTAACAAATAATCTGAATGCCTAACAAAATAGTAAATAATATTATTGACATAATAAACTTGAATTTATACTGCAATACCTACGAATTCAGATAGTCTAGTCTGTGTACGGGTATATATTTATTTATATTATGTGTTTCTAAGTCTGTTATGAATATATTTTTTTTTTATATATAATTGAATAACAACTTTTTCTTTTTACTAAACTTATATCTGCCTCAATATTTTTAAGTTTAATGTGTGACTTGTTAAAAAAGAGCTACAAACACAAAGATAACTCCTATTTGGATTTTTTCTAAGAAAACTTGAATCTAGACACTTTCAACTCTAGATATGCTGTTACCATGACATTTATAAATAACTAATGACATTTCTGATTGCTGACTATGAAATCTTTCCTGTTTGTGGTTAATTTTATATAAATTCACGAATGTAAGTACTTTAATTAATAATCTATTATGTAGTTAAAAAAAAATTGTAACGATTTTTAGTTTGCCCCGACGAAGAGAATAAACATTCTCGAAAGCTTGGCATAATCCAAAGAATTTTATTTATTAAATGACTGCATCCCCAACAAAAATATATTTTATTAAATAATAAACCAGTCAAGAATTCAGAATCAAACAATATATATATATATATATATATATATATATATATATATATATATATATATATATATATATATATATATATATATATAAGTATTTAAGTATAGTTCAAATCAAGAAAAGGAGAGATAGCAATAGTACTCATCGGTATGGTTCAAATCTTAAATGCCTAATAAAAACTATTTTTTTTTTCAAAAAGTCCACTTGTAATATATTAAGATTAAATCCTAAAGTGCAAAGACCGATATATACAGCGCTAAAACCAATACAGGAAATAAAAATTGCTAAGACTTTTTATGGTTTCAAAGAAAATGCGATAATGAGCTTTGTCCATAGAATAAAAAACATAAATATGAAAATATACATATTTTCAACATAGACCTTTGCGGGTCTGAGGGGAAATGAAATCGACGATTTATGGGCGTGCCGCTATTATTAAACAAAATTTATGTATATAATAATGCTTTATAAAATCCCTATCAGCACGCCCAAACATGAGTCACTATCTACAATTGTGGTACTCTGCTATAGTTCACCCGCAAAAATACCGGGCGCAAACTACCTATTCCAGTAGCACTGTAATAATTAGTAATAAATTAGACCATAATTCTTGACAATATTTGAGGACTGGAACCCTTGACCTAGAACAAGCTCAGATTAAAAATTATGTTACTACCACATGCCAACACGGTATGTTGTATGATATGTGTTCTGGCTAGAAATAGGACACAGCTGACGATATTAACTTTACGAAACATATATATGATTATAAAAAGTCTCGTGAAAATGTTTTTCGCTGACACGCCTATTAGGCACAAACCAATTAACCTCTCGTCAAAATTGGTTCAGCCGTTTCTGAGATTAACCGGTACAAAGAAAAAACTCACAGAATTTTCGGAAACACAAAAAGTTGTTACTCAACATAATGAAGCGATATACGAAGTCTCAAAAAGGTGTCTTCGATGGATACATTTAGATCTGGGCCCATGGATTAAAAGGAATGTCATTGTATAAGATAATAAATTCGAAATATACGATCAATTTGTTCATCAAAGATTAAATTCAATTACGAAAATTTCATAGTTCATGAATTTTACTCTCATACTGGCCCATTTTCATCCACGTGTAAATAGGTATTTGCTATTAGTGGATCTCGGTTTCTTAGATCAAATTGTAAGATAAACTTATTATCCTACTCATAAAATTTTATTAATTTGAACTTTTTATATAAATCTTCAATGATATTTGTAAGCAGTACCTAAATACTTACCGATATACTTGGAAAAAAATACTGAATAGAAAATTAGCATATTTGCAATTCTATCAATTTGCTTGTGCTAACAATAACCAATATTTCTTGATAAAAAACAAAATATTCAACTGTACCTTCTTCACATCGTTCGCCACCTTTTCCAAGAGGACAAAGACAGAAAGGGCTACCGCCTGTAGTGTCCAAACTGCATCCACCACCAGGACCACAGTCCAGAGGACATGGTTTAACTGTAGAAATGGGCTGAGTGACGTGAGGTGAAGTTGTGCCATCTGGTGTCAACTTCTGCTCCAACCTATTTAAAAAAAAGTATCTAGATCATTTTATGCTGAATTCCCTAAAAATAAATATTGATATAAATATTTTTATTTGAAGCAATACAACTTCTCACCGATGTGATGATATAACTAAGAATTTATCTGTTCAAGTTAATAAATCCCAAGAAATCACAGCTTGGCAAATCTAGCTCCAAGTCTCTAGAAATATACGCAATGTTTTTTTTTAGAAAGAGAAAGACAATAGGAGAATAATATTTTTCTGTGAATTTAAGTGCCCTGTCTACCTACAACGGTTCAAAAGATACAACCATTATTAAGATCGAGCGAAACCAAAATTTTATGTTGTGGGGACACCCTTTAATATTTAAGATTATTTCTTTTATTATTTGTATTTAGAGCAGCTATAGTTTTACCCAATGACCTATTACGACAGATAGACGGAACACTCCATTGATAAAATACGTTTTGTTTGGTTGACAACATGTTTTTAGTCCTGGGGAGGTGAGCTGTGGAAGCGGTCAGAAGGGGGGATACAACTGTTTACACTAACCCCGCCACTACTCTATTCATCTTGTTCGTGTAGGAAATATGACGCCAGTGGCGTCTTGTTCTTCTAGTTTTTATTTTTGGTTATTTATTATTTTAAATTTAATTAAATAGTATTTATTATCTTTAATTGGGATATATACATAGAAATAAATAATAACACTAAATAAATCTGGAGCTTAGTGAAAAAAGGGGCCAATGTCCAAAAATTACGTGGTTCAGCAAATAAACTTGCTAAATTTCTTATGTTCATATTATAATCGCTAGGAAGATTTATGTCCGTACTCCGCAAGTGTTATAATTTTTGACAAAATAATTTATTATGAACTTATTTTTGAGTCTAGGATTTAAAAACGCAAGCAATATAACAATCGCTTTAATTAAATAACAATAATTAGGTATTACTTTCTCTACTACTCCCATGACCCACATTTATATGTCAATAACTTTCTTTCAAAATTCAAACCTATGATTGAAACATAAACAAATTTTAATTTTGACCTGCTACTTACCGATGAAAAGTTACTTCTGGGTTCGTAGATTCTATTTTACTGCACACTTTGCAACCCCTAGTCATTTTAGAAGTTTTTGAAACAAAGAAAATAGCAGAAACAACACCCAAACACCAAGTATTTAAATAGTGGGGGAAAATGCGATTACGCGATGAGAAGTGGCCGAAAGAGGGATGACGTCAACCCTATTTAATGTTTACAGTTCCGTCTATCTCTGTTTTTATGTCATTGGTTTTACCTAATTACTTTTAGAAAATTTCATGTATTTACCTATCACGGTTCAAGAGATACCGCGATTGAGATCAAGCAAAAATCGACGAAAGAATTACGTTTTTGTACGGACGACCCATTATTTTGAATTTTACTATATTATTATTGTTATTCGTTGTAGCGGCAATAGAAATACATGTTCTGTGAAAATTTCAAATTTCTACGGTTCATGAGATACCTACAGCACAGTCCGCTGACATATGGACAACGAAGGGATAGTTTGGGGTTATTGAACACTAAAACTGAGAAGAAACGTAACGTTAGACAGGAAAGTTACTAAAAAGTAGTAAGGGCTAGAATGTGTTTTTCGAAATCTTATTTTTTTTTATTTTAATTGAATTATTTCAATCCCTGGAGCGAAACAAACAAAACTGAAAATGATAAATGTAAAAATTTCGTTCCTTTAATTAAGTAAGTTCGAGAGTGCAGACAAAAAATGTGATTTTTGAGATTTCCGATTTTTCTTTGTAATTGTTCCTAAGTATTTTTAAATATTTTTTTCAGGAACATAACGAAAAACAGAAAATAGTAGTTTATGATGAAAATGTGTAAAGGGGCAAATAGCTGACAATCTATTGTGATAACGCAACATGAGCCTAACTATATTTCAAATTCACAACAGGATGAGTTTGGTTGCCTTCGCTCGTCGTGACAACCAAACGATTACGAAAGCTAATTTGACATATAAATATAGTCCGTCTCCAAAATACCGAGCAGCGATGCATGAGCCCAATCGAGGGTGACGACGTGCGGTTGGGGAGTTCGACACATAGGCTTCTATGGGTCGTTTCTCGCTTTATACGATTGCATCATGGCACGGTATTTTGGAGACAGACTACTTAAAATATTTTTTACAAAAAAATTGGACCGACTTTATCAGTTGTTGCACTGAAAAATACAAAATAATATTAATTCTATTGGTGCTGGTTCTTTTTGAGTTGGTGCCTACAACAACAAACTACAACGGCACAACTTCAAAATTACCAGCACCAATAGAATTAATATTATTTTGTATTTTACAGTGCAACAACTGATAAAGTCGGTCCAATTTTTTGTAAAAAATATTTATTTCACATTTTTGAGTGTAACCTTAATCATGAAAATTGTTGAACGTTCACTAATACCCAAAAAGTTGTAGGTAGGTTTAGCTTGTACATAGCGGAAATACGCATATCACATATTTCAGACTTTACCATTGCGAAACTCGGAATCTTTTGAAAAAATGTTCAATTCAAACGTTTCCGGATATGGTCCCCTTTCTAATTTTCAAACCTCAAATTTTCGATTTTCGGAAAAATTTGCCCCTTCCACATAGCTGAAACATATTTCAGACTGTAGCACGGAAACGTATGATTATTTTCAAAAATGTTAAACATTTCCGGATATGGAATTTTCATTTATTCTGTCATTTCAGATTTTCAATTTTCGAGAAAAATTGCCCCCTCCACCCTCGGTTTTTGGAGGGAAGGAGATTTCGGATTTGATTTTTCTCAATGTTGGACCATTACTCAACTCTCCTCTTTCAAATGAAACAAAAATCGTCTAAATCAGAGTACCTTTACTATGCAAAAAACGCAAACAGCCATAAAAAAATTAAAAAAAGCAATCTTACAACTAAATTTGTAATGCGAATGTTGTAAAACGATTCTAAGAGTCGCCTCTTTGCTCAAGTGCAGGATAAATTATTTTTTGCGACACCTGCTTTGGAAGTTCAACTTGAGAGAAAGATAAAATTCAAATCATTGTCGTTATTCAGGTTGGCATTATCAATGTCACAGTTTACAGTCTAGTAATAAAAGTCAAAGGATATGACAGGTGATAATTATAGAATCTCATTATGCAATATTATTACTCTATGATGCCACTTAACGAGGCGGAATATGAATTTATCTACGACATACTATTCTGTACTATGTTAATCGGATAACGTCATTAAGACAAAAACATCCGTGTTTGTTGAATAAACGAGAGACAAAAATAACAAGTGAAATTTTTGAAAAAAAATTAAAAATTGTTTTTATTGGGCATTTAAGATTTAAACCGTACCGATGAGTACCTACTATTGCTATCCTTTTCTAGATTTTAACTATACATTCATATTTATATGTGTTTGCCAGCAACAGCAATTCGATATTCGATAACAAATTACTATTTGTCTACCACAACACAAAATTAAACTTTAAATTAACAATAACGTCTGACGTCTGACAATTGCGACATAACCATAGACGATCTTCCAGAAAGTACCTATATACCAGAGAACGAAACGTATATATACGCTCCATGCTCGTGCGTAATTCCAGTGACGGATACCATTGTCGTTCCATGTCGATAAAATAATGATCTTGGTTGAATGAAATTGAATGAGATAATTATAATTACCAATATTGGATCACACTTGGAGCTTAACAGGCGGCGAGATGTCTCCGATCTAAGTACGAATTCGAAATGTCAAGTCTCTAGACCGTATGGGGCCTGAGAAATCGCTGCGGAGTCCATTGATACAAGAACCGAAAGTAATAAAAACTATTTAAAAATTACAGAGGCTACAAAAATGTGCTGGTTGCCAAAAAATGAGTTATTGCGAATTTTTTTTGTAATTTCGAAAAAATTTCAACGTCATGTTGTTATATGTCTATAAGTTAGTCCAAAAAAACATTTGGTTCAAAAGTTTATATATATATATATATATATATATATACATATATATATGGGATATTACGAAATTTGTTAACACGATAGAGGTCGCAGTTTTGGATGTATCAAGTTCAAATTTGCTACAAAAATCAATCTGTCAAATATCTCGGGGCCATTGGACAATATCGGGTAAGTAGTTTCAAAATGGCGACCGTTCAAACATTTAAAAAAATTATCAAAAAGAGCCGTAGTATAAATATCATCAAAAATAATTTTTGGTTATAGATATAATCAGTACCTACAACTTCTGTACAAAGCAATTTTTCATAAAATGCACAGATAAAAAAATAAAAATTAATAAAGAAAAATAAGAAATATTGATAAAACATGAAAACTCAATATAAATTTGATGTAATTGTACATTTTCTGGAGATCTTAATATAGACCCTGATTTAAAAAATATATAGTATATTTATTGAAAAGAAATAGGCGAAAAAAAAAGATTCTGCCTTAAAGTGGAACTCGAACCCTGTCTGTTTTATATTCAACAGCCAAAACAAAATCCTCTAACCGCAAGGCTATGACACATACGACAATTTTATGTAATAACATGAAAAGGTTGTTCAAATTTCAATTCAATGAATTTTGAAAAATTTACCTTTCCGCTGACTACAGGCCATCGGGATTTTTTTAATATGTCACTGTTTTCTTAAAATAATTTCATACATATTTTGACAGATCTGTCAGTTAATATTAAAAATATGGTTATTCGTTGCCAATCTGTCATTAGGTGCTTCTCAGTTTGAAGTAATCTTTAACCTATTTTATTAAAAATTACAGAAAATCAGATGTTCGCTATGCGCCATACAGGTTATTACATTACATTATTGTTTGGAACATGTGATGCTAGTTATTTGATTCGGTAAAAGTGGAAGGATAAAAGTATCTATGTATAAATGACACCTTAGTCAGTGGGAGCCTAAAAGCAATTTCTGTTCGCATTCGTGCGCAAAGTAATTCATGGGCACGATGAATAAATTAATTTTCGGAATGGTAGAAACTGGAAATTATCACCAAAGCTACCAACTTATATCGACTCCTTTGGCTACGGTCATCAGTGCTCAAAAGTTGAACTTTTAAGGCGGGTACTGTAAAATAATTATCACGCATATCCATTGTTCGAATAGTCTGAATCTTGAGTTCATATAATAATCCCATAGAAAAAAGCCCTTCAGACGCAGTTGTGTAAGCGTCCAGACAAGGAGCGTTCTTTACCTCAATATAGAACCTTTTCTCAAGTGAGCCAACCCACTTATATCTTCGTAAAAGAATCGATAACAACTTTGTATAAAACTTTTGCCAAATTACTGCAAAAAGTAATGTGTCATTTTGATTCAGTACAACATTATCTATGACTTACTAATGAGAAGGATATCATTTTTAGACCCTCTTCAAAAAAAGTAGGAGGTATACAATTCGGTTTTATGTTTCCTTTTTTTTATGAATGTCTGTTCGCAAGTTTTGCATAGTAAACGTTCTCCGATTTTGATGATTTCTGATTCAGTGAGATAGAAGAATTGAGAAATTTTCACATCTTTAAAAAAATCAAATCCGAAATCTCCTTCCCTCCAACAACTGCCCCCATACGGGTGGAGGGGGCAATTTTTCTTGAAAATCGTAAATCTGAGATGGCAGATTGAAAGATGAGACCATATCCGGAAATTAACATTTTTTCAAAAGAGTTACGGTTTTTGGAGTAAGCAATTAAACGGTGAAATATGTTTATTTCCGTTATGTGTATGGAGGAAGCATTTTTTTTCAAAAATTTAAAATATAAGATGGACAAATTAACGAAGAGATTATATGTAACAACATTTAAATTGATAATTTTTTCTGAAATATTACGATTTTCAAGTTACAGCAGTAAAGTCTGAAATATGTGTATCTGCTTCGCGATGTTTTACGATCTCTGAATAATAACAAGTACAAGCCACAAGCCAAGACTGTATGTACATCGGATGGATAAGTACTATCTTCTTTGGTAATGGTGAACGTTCAACGATTCTTTTAACTATTTAATAAAATAATATTATTTATGACTAATAAATATGACTAATGTTCACGCAAAAGTATGAAATAAATATTTTTTACAAAAAATTAGACCGACTTAATTAGTGAAAAATACAAAATATTATTAATGCTATTGTTGCTGGTACTTTTGGAGTTGGTGCCTAAAACTAACTACAGCGGCACAATATAAAAAATCCCGATGGCCTGTATTCAGCGGAAAGGTAAATTTTTCAAAATTCATTGAATTGAAATTTTAACAACCTTTTCATTGGTATACCTACATGTTATTAAATAAAATTGTCATAGCCTTGCGGTTAGATGTTTTTGTTTTGGCTGTTGAATATAAAGCAGACAGGGTTCGAGTTCCACTTCAAGGCAGATTTTTTTTTCGCCTATTTCTTTTCAATAAATATACTATATATTTTTTTAATCAGGGTCTATATTAAGATCTCCAGAAAATGTACAATTACATCAAATTTATATTGAGTGTTCATGTTTCATCAATATTTATTATTTTTCTTTATTAATTTTTATTTTTTTACCTGTGTATTTTATGAAAAATTGCTTTGAACAAAAGTTGTAGGTACTGATTATATCTATAACCTAAAATTATTTTTGATGATATTTACCCCATGGCTCTTTTTTCATAATTTTTTTAAATGATTGAATGGTCGCCATTTTGAAACTACTTACCCGATATTGTCCAATAACGAACTCGACCGAGATATTTGAGAGATTGATTTTTGTAGCAAATTTGAACTTGATACCTTCAAAACTGCGACCTATATCGTGTTAACAAATTTCGTAATATCCCATATATATATATATCTATATATAAACTTTTGAGCCAAATAATGTTTTTTTGGACTAACTTATAGACATATAACAACATGCCGTTGAAATTTTTTCAAAATTCAAAAGTGTGAACGATCGCAATAGGTACATTTCTATAAGAAATTTACCTAATAAATATTATTTTGTATTTTCCAGGGCACTAACTAATAAAGTCGGTCTAATTTTTGTAAGAACTATTTATATTTACAATATTTTGTTCTCAGAGGATATTAACTTGCTAGAAAACTATATACCTTGGTCCTTGTGTCGTATAATTTGTCCTGTTTGGTGTTACAGTGGTGGCATTTATTGTTGGATATTGAGGAATATCATTGGACTCAGTGGTGTTGGGAAAAGAAAATTCTAAGGCGCTCATAATGGCATCATTCTGGTAGATGATGTCTTCCACACCATTGAGTCTGAAGTCTTCGAGGGACGGAGGTGATACTGTGGAGTTGATCTCTGTAATGAAGACATAAAAATACATAAATATATAGACTTTAGTAGTAGAGAAGACCAAGTTGGTCATAGAGCAAATATCAGCATAAAATGAAGGATTCACTTTAATAGAATAAAATCAATACACATCCTGATCTACGATATGTTACATATATAGTGTGTCCAAGATAAGCTTGGAATAGAATTATGATCTCGATAAGAGTAATAGATATTGTTAAATGAGTTTTTCATTAGATTTACTGTTAAAAAAACAAAAATGTTGTTTTTATTAGAATGATAAAGATAGACAAATCTTGTGTCACTAGATTGATTTGCCAATAGAAGGGGTTACAGCAAACTTTGATGATTGTTTATAGATGACGAAGTACTGAAGCAAAATCCGTTTTCGTCTTCAAAAAATTTTAACTAAAAATTGCAAGATTCAGTTTTTCCTTAAAATCACAAAAACAAAAGAATTATTGCATTTTCGTAAGCACAAGAAAAAATACCATTTCTCCATTTAACCAAAAAGTTTTTGACAACCTAGTGGTGTTCCAATCTTAGACATACTGTATAAGCCCGTAATTATAATTCTATTACATATTCGTTTTCATCACTTTCCTCTTTTCTTATTTGTATTACGACTTGTTGTTTTATTTAGTTTTTCGAAAAATTAGCAAAATGTACTGATATCGAATATATAAAGTTAATTTGAATAGAGCTTTAATTTAAAACTTATGTCCACAGCATTGAAAAAGTGCTTGGATAAATTTAAATTCAACAAACCAAAGAATATTGATATTTTAAAAATCGGAGCTCAAAACGAAATACGTTCCATGTTATTGACAATATACAGAAAGGCTGATTCTCGAAGGATATCTGTCATACCGAACAAAATTCTACAATAAATTTTCACTGTACCCACATAACAAAAGGTTTTATTTTCAGATAATATAATCCTAAAACTGTATTAATTTTAAATGTATTCATTACATATGGAATGCACTATACAAAATTTTACAGGTTTAGGGGCTAAAAGACAAAGGTGAAGACCAGCCAGAACTACTGAGGGTGTTTCCCACTATTAGAGACGAAAGATCTGGATAGAGAAGGAAATCCATTCGACCATGGTCTTAAGCCCCAAAAACTTGACCAAGTTTGTTTTAAGCTGTTAGATTTTTTTTTTAGAAATCCATACATCCGATGAAAAACAGGACCATTAAAAAATATTTTCGCTTCTGCCTGTCTATTTGTTTAAGTATTTTCGATTAAATTTGGTAGTTTAATTAGAAAATTGATAAAGATAACTTTTATATCTACATTATGTGAAATATGAAGTTAAAAAGCGTGTTATAAGAAAATATAAAAAAGTATATTAGCCCGGCTTGCATTTCGCCTCTTTATTATTGTTCTATTATTAAGACCGTAGCATCAAAACGTTGGATTTTTATCTACATGAATTTATATGTACTCCGGTATCTGATTCTCAATTGCACTAATCGAAAATATATCATCATTGAAGTAAATTCAACTTTATGAAACATCACAAAAATGTAATACATTTTCTCTATTGATATCTATAATGCGTTGAAAATTGATAATCTCAACATTTTTATGTTCAGTAATCAATAATAATAAACAATGAATTTCAAAATTAGAGAAGAAAATAATACAGTTAAAGAATGTCAATAATATGATCCATTTCGCCATATAAAATACATTGCATATACCCGGCCACGTTGCATTCTCAGCGTGCAACGCTCTATAGATATAAACAAAATAATTAAGAACTGTGGAAAGATCGTTACTTTCAAATTTTCTGAGTTAATCTACAAAAGTTGCAAAGGCTTTTGCCCAACTCAAATCAAATGATTATTTCTCATATTTATTGATGAGACATTCTGTTGGGAAAAAAAATGATATTGATTTAAAAGATAAGTCAAGTGAAAATAGGTATACAAAAACATTAATATTTGTGGAGTCATAAAATGGCATAGATTGCATATATCTCCTTGAATGATCAGGCAGATATGAAAACTCAGATCTATCTAACTTGGTGCCATATATTAGAGGATTTTCTTTAGTGTGCTTTTAGCAGCACCAACCCCTATATTTGCCCATATCTATGAAGGAATGTGAACCCCTATGCAGAGTAGTGTCTTTTTGCCTCTATAAAGGAGAGCGTGGCATCCAAATATGGCGGGTAGCACACATGAAAATGAAATATGAGAGCAGAGGGAAACTGGAATGTTGGCGTCTGTCTGGAAAGTTTTTTTATGATATAGAGCTGATTAAGAAACCACTTACGAGTGGAATAACACATTCACATATACTTGACATATTAAAATTGCCAGAGAATAGCAAGACAAAGAAGTTTGAGAAAAAATCCCAAAATAATGCAGAATAAATTGGGAAGATAGCATAAATATATTTTAAACTACCCTGGTTTCCTGGATTTCGTTTACGAAAAAGTCTGGACAACATATAACCTTAATATTTTATTATTAATGTGATAATTGATCATGATTACAATCCTGAATAATGATAGAACCAGTACATAATCATCAACAAAATGTGACTACTAACAACGTTGGTACAGACTCAGCTCATGTAAAAAAATGTAGCACCGTAAACATCAAAATAAGAGCCTCATAGCACGACATGTACTCCTAAAAGATAGTAAGTGATAGGTTTTTGTTGACGATATCCAATTAGTTCGCAAAACACATCATATCAAGTGAGAGGCAGTTAAGATTTTTGTGAATCCAAACTAAGCTAAGCCATTTTGGTTTAAGAGCTTGTGAATTATTATTTTTCAGCAACAGATATGGCAACCAGTGGGTACTCTTCTTTCAATTTAATTCGGGCAGTTGATTTTGAGTCCATATTTTGGTTCATAAAATCAACTGATCAGTTGCAGTTCGAGCGTTGGCGCACTTCTATGCCTTGAAAGTGTTACCACAGACAAGAGAACCAACAGTTTAACGTGGATACCGAACCACTGATATGTCTCAAGAGAAACACTCTTCTAAAGAAGCTATACAAAGGAAATATACTCCGTTCGCCTTGCAAGTGGAAGAGAATGATGATGATTGAGAATACAAATTTTAAAGTAGATTTGTACACTATAATTTGAAATAGAAGTATGTATATACAATGATTTTTTCAAATAGAAGAATTTATTTAAATTATACGTTAATTTAGATTACATAAATATAATTGTATTTATTATTATGAAATAAATAAAAAAAATGCTAAAATGGTATCTAACTGTTTTGTAATTTAAATCTGATACTCCCTGTTGTTAATATTATTGTTAAATTGTTTTTCCTTAATAAATATTATAAATAACATTTCTATTACAAATAAATGCGTTCTAATCAAAGAAGCGTTAAAAATCGACTCCCGCATGTTTTTTAGGCTGAAAAATGCCTGCATGTTATCCTTTTAAAAAATCCAGTTGAATAATATAATTTTGCAAACATTGAACTCTAGAGCTATATTCAAATTCTCCTCGATTGTCTTGTAAGATATAGATCAATTCAATAACGAATTTACGTCTTCTGACAATTTTCTTATCTAAATAACTGAGCTAGAATATAAATTATTTATTTGAAAAGACAAATAAACAAAATTATATTACAAATACATACTTATTGATAATAATGAGTTCAGAATGTTTCTAACTGATAAAATCTTATAGCTGTTAATTGAAAAAAAAGAAAAGAGAAAGCTCTTAGGTTCGTTTAACAGCTAACTAAGCCTTAAATATACACTCAGCTGGTCCCTGTCATTTCATTCGAAATACATTTCATTTCATCCTCTTATCTTTTATAAATGAAGGCAGAACACTCTCTTTCTCGACTCTTTATTATAAGGGGATTATACATTCGAAGACTTTTTTCAAAAAAATATAATTTACGTATGATATTGAAACTCGATGTTGATTATAAAAGAAAATGTTTCAATTACCAAATAAAACACTGAAACAATAATCATATTTGTTATGGTTCTAAATATCTACATACAGCCAAATGGAATAAACACAATATTTCAATTATAGTGTATAATTATAAAAAATCCTGAGGCACATCACTTTTAGGATAAGAAATAACAACATAAAACTTAAACATTTCATCCCTACATTAAAACCTCTTTCAGTGATAGTTGTGACTTTTATTGTACTTTTCTACCCCTATACCCCAAGTAGTTACCGATGTAAGAAAAGTAGGTGTTGTAATCGTGTAAAATTTGCTGTATCCGGTTTTCAACATATATTTACGTTTTAGAGTTCCCTGAGTCTAAAAAACGTATTTTATGTATTTTCTGACATTGCTATGTCTGTCTGTCCGAGCAGAGATTACTCTGGGAGTTTGGAATGGATAAACTGATTTTATTGTTTTCCTCTTTGTTTTGTAAGGTCCCCTGTGACACATAATGACCTCGCACTAGTTGCTAGGCAACAGTCGAAGAACTTGTTTTGTTTAAGACTGTGGGGGCGAAAACGACTCGAATGATTTTAATAAAACTTCTTCTTCTTAAAGCCCTTTATGGGCATCCCAAGGCCTATCTCTGAGAAAACGTAGGAAAAAAGGATATGCTCAAACGGATTATTCATAGTCTGTGTATCTAAACGATTCTTCCTAAGTTAATGACATTTGTGGTTTGACTTGGCACGATACAGAACGTATGCTCGCAACTTTTTCAAACGATTTTTATATTCCATGGAAATGCGAGAGCGCTAGGAAAGTCGGCAGTCCACTCAGTCGAACAGATTTCTTAAATAAGAAGTAGAGACTTGTCATAAATTATTTGAAAGGTTTTTCTCAATACAAATATATCATTGCTTTTTAATTTATCACAGAAATTAACAAAATTCACTGGAACCCAGTAAAAAGTTAATAATACAGTTTTGTTCTTAACAATAAGAAATAAACTCAAAACTACTTCATTGTTATTTTTAACGGTTTCTGCAAGATGGAAAAACCGAATAGGTGGATGTGGAGGTAAGGATTGGTCGAATGGCCAGCACGATTACCTGTTTTTAAGCTATTTGACTTCTTGATGTTGATATATTTAAAGTATGGTACATAATTAAATCACTCGATTTAGCTGACTACAGAACTGCGTTTGCGATTAATGTTTTTCTTACATCTTCAACAACTAAACCGTAGTCCGAATTAAGTTTTATTGTGTTTACAAATTTTGTTACTCAAAAGATATAGGTATTTTGGAACAGTAATATTTGAATTGGAAAGGCTATCGAATTGATATATACCAAGCCCCATACTAAGTAGATATTTAAAAAAATGTTGTAACACTAAGAGGCACAATTTAGGGAAACATTAGGTTTTTTTGTTGCAAGATATCATTTTATGATTTAATATCTCAGAATTTTCCAGAAATGTGGACAATAATTTAGCTAATGGATGGAAACTTATTTACGCCAATATTCTAGTTACAATCTCACATACAAAATAATCGTCAGTTGTATTGACATTTTGAAGAATGATAATTTAACATAAAGCTGACTTGCCTATTTCTGTCCAAACCAGTTATCATTAATCAGTCAAAAATATACTCTTCTAGCACACATAGGTACCATTCTGTTGGTTTATATAAATTGATAAATGTTCTTGTTTATTACATAATACCCAAAAAGTCCAAGTAATTATTAACATGTACCCAATTAGTTGAGCTTGCAAAATGTCTAATAATCCCATATTCAGCTGTAAAGTTGACAAACTACACAATCCACACAAAACCAACTCCAAAGCAAAATTATTGATTAAATAAGATACATTAACAACTGGCTCATTAGTAGTCTTACTCTTCTGAAAGTTTGTACTCTATTTCCCAACACCTTGAATGTACACATACGCAAGCCAAACTTGAAACTAACAGTCATTAAGTGAAATGCATTAGTACGTATTGACTTGGAAAAGTAGAACGGATACTTCAAGATCTCAAGTCAAATGAATCTAAAAACACCTACCAAAAACTTTTAACGATATATGTGATCTGTTTAAAATTACGTTTCACTATCTATTAGTAAAAGTCGAACAATAAAAAAATAAAGTTATCATTTCTGATTTGCCTAGACAAAATGAATGTTCGCAAATCTGGTAAATTTTACTTACGAAAATGGCGAAGGCACAATATAAACTGGTTTTGCCTATCACTGGCAGACGTGATAATTGACCCGTTATTTCTGGAAATTCAAAGGGCGAAATATGCTGACATGATAAAAAGATATATCGAGCCTCTGATAATTCATGAATTAAAGAATTAGAGGGACGCTCATGGAATTTTTCTGCAGAAGAAAATTTACTACATTTCTAACAGAACGGAGCACCTCCTCAATATGTAACTCCAGACAAGGTTAGTTTATCATTATCCCAACCAGTGAATTGGCAGAAGAGGTTCTGTTTATTGGCCAAGTAGATCTCTGTACCTAAGGCCTCTTGATTTATATCCAAGGTCACATAATTCTGTCTGTATTTAAAACGCAACCTGAGGCAATAGAGCAACTTCAGAAAATATTAATTCAAGAATGCCAAGAAGCCATTATCTTTAATAAATTTTCTTCAATAAACTAAACATTATTACATGAACGGTTCTTTGAAGGGAAGCTTTAAAAGCATTTTTAAGAGTTTCAAGGTAAGCTGTCGCATGGAGGGGGTTGCCATCGAAGATTAATTATTTGGGGTTGTTGGGGTAAGATCGAAAAAGTTAATACATCATTTTGGTTCCCCCTTCCCATTAAACAAGATGTTTTGATCGGTTTTTGACATTTTTAGGTGTAAAATAATAACGTTTGCATAAAAAAATTGGAGACGTCGCGGGATGCCTGACGGGAAGCAAAACTTCTACATATTTTCCAGCGAAAGAAAAACTAAAATTATTGATTTTTATTTTGATTGTTTGTCGATATGTATTTAGGAATATCAACAAACGTCCAAAATTTTAGTAAAACTATTATACCTATGTCGTGCCCCCTACCCTGTGGTATGAATTGAAGGAGTTAGAGAGACCTACCTCATATTTCAAATATAATATTTTTTTTGCATTCGACCGTTCAATAAAGTATCCCCTTCCTATCAAGAACTTTAACTGAAAAACCTGTAGTCATTTTCTTTCAAGCGATATTACCACCTGGTGCAACGCCCTAATGATCCTCCAAAGATAGTATCAAAATCAGCAGTTGTTTATGTTTTGATACTGACTTCGAACGTCGGACGTGTGCGAAACCTAGAGGCTGGAAAGAAAGGGAATGTTACTTTATTGAACTGGTCGACTGTCACGAATACCTCTCTTTCTAGCTCTCTGAAAAACCTACATTTAAAAAATTTATTTCCAAATTCGTATAAATAATAAATATCACTAGGATTAAATAAATCCTCAAACAGTTCGACTGTACTTGGATATAAAAATTTGTATTTTGTAACCTGCGGATACAGAGGTTCAAAATAAAGTTTTCTGTCTTTGAATCCATTGAGGTATTCAAGAACCACATACTAGATTCTTCTTCTTCTTAATTTTTTTCTTAACAGATCTCCTTAATAGATGAGTTTTGACGAAGACTCAAATCCTTTGGTTACGCGTCTAACCATTTCTCGCCATTTTTCTTTGTTCTAGGCTCTGGATACAGCTCGCTTAGCTGTTAAATAAGCAAATGCCCTTATCTGACCTATCCAGCGCTTTGGTGACCTACCTGTGGTACCATCTACCTACCCTAGGAATATTAGTCGCTCCGGACTGACCTGATCTCTTCTCTGCAATTGACAGAAGTATCTGTGCACTTGTACCATTTTAGATAGCCTTTGGGGTTCATTATTTTCTTGGATAATGAGCGGATTAATTCTTTTTGCTGTCCTTTCAAAGGATTCTTCTCCAACACAGAGCTCAAACGCGTCGGTCGTCCAACAGTCGACAGCCCTCATCGACCCTGTTTCCGCTCCCTACGGTAGTACCGGGAATATGAATATATTGATGATAGTTTCTTATGTGTTGAATGTAGTGTCGCTTTCTCGCCTTGTTCTTTAGATGCTTTTTGCTGATCGACTAGCGATTTCGCATCTAGGATTGATTTCCTGTGAGCAGCCACCCTCATTTCAAATCAGTACTTCCAGATAGACGTTCTAGTTATCGACGTGACAATGACCCAGATGTTGGATATCTGGCTGGTTCTGAGCTCTAACAATGATCATCACTTTAGTTTTGAGTAGATAATGTCTACGCCAAGGTTACTGCTTTAGTTTCCAGTTTACGACTAACAGGACGATATCATCTGCATATCAGATGTTAGAGATTTGTACATACTAACACCAACATAATTTTGAAAAATTTATATCTTTGGATTTTTGTAGTAAGTAATCGTCTGAGAATAGTTTGTGAACTTATGCGACGCGCTTTTTTGTTTGTGAATCAATTGTTAACGGCAGTGTCCACAACAAAACCTGAGAGCTATCGCTAGCGATCTAGTCAACAACTAACAAAATTATCATTTTTGACAAAACTTTAGTTAGCCGCTGACCCATGTGTCAATCTCATATTTCATATTATCATGAAAAATATATTTAAAGTGTATATTAATATATTATCATAGTTATACCCACTGAACTATACAGCTGTAGCTGAAAGTAACGTGTGCTGTGACATCACCTCCATGTGTTACTTATTTGTACGACAATGACATTCATGTCTGTCGATTTGCTATTGATCGCCAGTGCCTATTCTAATATTTTAAAATTTTAACGGTTTTATCACAATTTGATAAACCAGAAAAAGCACAGATAATCTTAGGAGGAGTGCGTAGCTCCTGGTTAACACTGACCGACTTCGATCATCGAAGTTGAGCAGCGCTATACGATGGAAACGGCTTGGACGAGTAACCGTTGATGCGGGCGCGCGTTCGAGTCTCTATCGCATTGCATTCTCCTCCTCTCGAAAGGCAACGGGAAAGCAGAGAGAGTATATATTCCCTAGTACAGCCCTCTGGTAGGGTGTGCCCTTAAGATTTATCTTGAGACACATCGGTGGTTCGGAATCCACATTAAACTGTAGATCCCCTTGTCTGTGGTAACACTTTCAAGGCAGAGAAGCCGCCAACGCTCGAATACGAGTACGGCACCCACAGAAGAAGCAAAATAAATATATTCATAAACAATATTGGATACTTACTTAGTTTAAGAATACGGCCCTGAATGTTGAAATCTCGCTTACCCTAGGTGTCAGTTATTCCGACAGAATTTTCTAATGAAGCGGCACTCTGTGTCATATAGTATTAAATCGACAAGATTCTATTAACGATGCCATTGTATCTTGTCGATTAATAGAATACTATATGACACAGGACACAGATCATTGGAATATGTAATGAGGAATGTAAGAAAAGTAAACCTTCGGACAAGCGGAAGTCAAATAATTGCATATGCGCATGGCATAGCTATAATTTCAAAGAGAAGAAACATCCTGGAAGCTATTTTAAAGGAAATAGTAACAGAAGGAAATAAAATGGTTTTGGAAATTAACGAGAACAAAACAAAACTATTGAGATTTGGAAAGTTGTTACAAAATGCAGACGTAAGACTTGGATAGTATACATTTGAAGAAGTGGACAAATTTAAGTATCTAGGTGTGATGATAAATAGTAATGGAGAGAGAAGATCAGAGATAGATGAAAAGATACTGGCAACAAATCGAGCATATCAAGCAAACAGGAAAATCTTGAAAAGTAAAATACTCACTCGACAAACCATAATCAACATATACAAAACAATTATCAGACCAATGATGATGTACGCCGCTGAAACATTAACAATGACCCAAAAAGATGAAGAAGATCTGAGAGTGGTAGAAAGAAGGATCATGAGAACTATACTGGGGCCAATTAAGACAGGTGAAAATGAATACAGACAACGAATGAACCATGAAATACTTCTAGAACTGAAAGGAGAAGATATTGTAAAGAAAATCAAAGAGCAAAGAGTAAAGTGGCTAGGTCATGTTTGGAGAGCTGGGGAAAAAGCTACAACGTACTCAATGCTTCAATGGGAACCAGGAGGAAAAAGAAGACGCGGAAGACCAAGGACAAAATGGATGAAGCAAGTGGAGGAAGACCTTAGCAGGGCGGGAATTGTGAACTGGAGAGAGAAAACTAGAGATAGAGAGCTATGGAGAAATATAAGTAGAAAAGCTTACTTAAAATACTGATTATGAGGACTAATCCACCACAAAAAATTAAAGTCAGTTATCAATCAAATTAAGCTAACATTGCCTTTAGAAATTGTCAACGAAGACTTTCTATTAAATATAACCGTAAATTTAAAGAAATAAGACTTAAGAATATAAGAAAACTAGACAATCTTAAAGACAAAGTAACATCACAAATTAAAATACAAAACAAATGGATCAAGAATTTGACAAATATAGATATTCCTCCTGAAGTGAAACAGATCCTAGCATGATGTCCTAAATTCTCAATACCTCCATCTATTAAAGATATTAATATTCCTTATATTTTAGCAGATCTTGAGTTTATTCTACAAAGTATTGATGTAGAGGATAAAGATAGTGTGCGAGCTAGATATACTGATATCTTTTACTCATAAGAATTATCAAAATTCTCATATTATGTCAAATAAATTCAATAAATGTCATTCTTTTCTAAGAGAACATCCTGAAATTGTCGTTGTACGAAGTGATAAAGGCAATGTAACAGTTGTAATGTTTAAGGAAGATTATATTAATAAAAGCCAAGTATTATTGAATGACAATAAATATTATATGAAATTGAGAAATAATCCAACTTACACAATACAACTTAAAGCTAATGAAATTGTTTCTAAACTAAAACATGATGGCATTATTGATAAAGTCACAAGAAAAAAGTTAAATTCCTATCACACAAAAGCCCCACGATTTTACACATTACCAAAAATACATAAACCAACACTTTCAATGAGACCTATTGTATCTTCAATAGAAGCTCCTAATAATAAGTTTGCATCTTTTATCACTGATATTTTAACAAAAGCCTATGATACCAATAATTATTTCTACATAAAAGATTCTTTTCAATTTAGTAATTTCATAAATGAATATCAAATTCCAGTGGATTATATAATTGTCAGTTTTGATGTCGTGTCCCTCTTTACAAATTTACCTTTCCCTGTTATTTTGGATTGTCTCACTCGTAAATGGAACCAAATTAAACATTTTTGCTCATTGAATTTTGAAACCTTTGAATCGATCCTTAAATTCATTTTTGATTAAATTTTTTTTATTTTCAATGACGAATATTATTAACAAATATTTGGCACTCCAATGGGTTCAACCATATCACCTATTTTAGTAAATTATGCCCTAGATGAATTGATACAAGTTTCAAAAACGAAAATTTCTTTCCCAATTCCATTTATCAAACGATATGTTGATGATCTAATATTGGCTTTACCCTCAAATAAAGTTGATGTAACATTAAATATTTTTAATACTTATAATGAACATCTTCAATTTACAGTTGAACTAGAAAGTGAACAATGTCTTCCTTTTTTAGATATGATGGTATGTAGAGATAATGCAGGTATATTACGTACAAAATGGTACAGAAAGCCTATATGCAGTAATAGATACATACATTTTTTCTCCTGTCATCCACAAAAAATGAAAATTAACTTAATTATGGCATTAAAAAGTAGAGCTATCAAACTTTTACATAATTTATATAGAAATGAAAGTTTAACTAAATTAAAACAAATATTACTAGAAAATTATTTTCCTCTAAAATTGATAAACAAATGTTTGATGCACCCTGAACTTAATCTGGAAATAAATGAAATAGTTCCCAATAACGCACCAAATCCTAATAATATTTCTAATGCAAATAATATTTTACCTGTCTGTAGATCTCTACATTACATCAATGAACTCACTAATAAACTTGTTAATATTTTTAAGGGGTATAATGTTATAATTTCGAGAAAAAATGTAAAAACAGTATCTAGTTTATTTTCTTAATTAAAGACTCCTTTAAAAATAACAGAAAAATCTGGAGTAGTATATAAAGTAAATTGCATAGACTGTGAATTATCATATATTGGTCAAACTTCCAGAAATATTTCGGGAAGGATTACATCTCATAAAAGTGATATTAGACGAAATAAAAAATCTTGTGCCTTGACAGAACATGCTATCAGTAAGAAACATAGTATTGTTTTTGATAATACTATTGCACTATGTTCTGAGAAAAATTATTTTAAACGTGGTTTCTTAGAAATTGTGAATATTAAGAAACATAATAACACTATGAATAAACGCTCAGCTATAAAAGGACTTAGTTCCATTTATTCTTATATTCTAAAATTATATAATGATAATTATAATAATTTTTCTCCAGATGTATCTCAAAATTAATATGTATAGATAATTATGTATAGTTAGGTATGTAATATGTACCTATACTTGACATGTAATATTTATTTTATGTTTATATATGTATTTATGTATGTATGTATGTGTGTGTATGTATATATGTATATATATATATATATATATATATATATATATATATATATATATATATATATATATATATGTGTGTGTATATATATGTGTATATAAGTATATTGGTTATAAATGGATTAATGTGTATGGGATATATGTACCTATATATAGATGAAAGAAAGACTGGTCTTAACTGATTTTATAGTAATAAACTTTAGAATCTTAGGTTTCCATAAACAATAGAAATATTTAGATCAACTTATTAGTGACAGAAATTTAGTTGAGCAAAGAGAATTATTCTCTTAAAATTCATTATATATTTATTTGAGATTAAATGTATAATCTATTTATGAAAGATTTTCATAACATTTACTGTTTTCGAAAATATGCATGCTGATTAGTGAGAGATATCAGCTTGTTTCTGGAAAAGTGAATTATTTTCAAAATGTTTCATTTTCATGTCGTATTGTGAGAGAATATGATTTTATATATTATTTTGAATATTTATGAATATTTGAAAGAACATTAAAGAGTATTTTAGGATTTCAAAACATCTATTTCACCCAAAAATTTGGAGGTTGATTAGTGAGAGAAATCGGCCTTTTTTGAGTGAATAAGTATCAGTGCACTTTCAAAATAATCATGTTTATATGTTTCGTATTGTGAGAGAATATGATTACACTTATATAGAAATTTTATATAATATTATGTATCTTTTCTTTTAACTGTCAGTTCATGCCCAGAATAAAAGTAATTTAGTCTATGTATGGGTATATATGTAAGTATTTATGCAATATTCTTAAATTACATTTTTTTTAACTGAACCTGTATCTGCCTTAATAATAATTTTAATTTAATTATGCTTGCTCCTTGTTCAAATAGCCACAAACATATAAAGATCATTCAGTAATACTCATTTTTATCAATAAAATCTAGATACTTCCCTACTTATTGTGTTACCATGACAAATATAAATAATGACATTTGTAATTGATGGCTATGAAATCTTTCCTGTTTTTGGCTAATTTAATTTATTTTAAATTCACGATTGTAAGTATTTCTATAATACTATTAAGTTGTTGTTGAAATAATTTTGTAACGATTTGTAGTTTGACCTGAAGAAGAGAATAAACATTCTCGAAAGCTCGGCTTCAATCAAAGAATTTTATTGAATATATGACTGCATCCCCAAGAACATCTTTTTATTTATTATAAAACTAGTCAAGAATACAAAATCAATATATATATATATATATATATATATATATATATATAACTATATATATATAACTATAATTCAGTATTAGTCATTTTGATAAATATATATATATATATATATATATATATATATGACACAGAATCACAGTGTCCCGCTTCTGGATTGCTAGCAATAGCTAGTAGGTGGCTTCTATGATCACGTTCAATGAGTTATTAGATTGTTAAATATTTAACTCCAATTTTCCAACACCATTTGATCCCTATTCACTTTTTACTCAATCTAGCAGAAATCGAAGAAATTTCAAATTTAATAATGGAATTGTTTATAACATTCTATTTTTTGAAAAAAATCAAATTTTGTTTCAAAATATGTAGTAATATATAAATAGTTTCGGTCGTAAACTTGTACAATGTCTCGTTTTTGGTTCAGACTGCCTCCTATATGATGATAATGCTTGAAACTTGAATACGACAGTAAACATTTATACAAGACTTATCGGTTGAGGGGGAGGGAAGAGCAGTTTAAGTGCTTTAATTAGAACGAACTGTAGCATATGCGGAACAACTTGTATTAGATCATTCCTAAATATGTATAAAAGATTCCATTTGAATGGATATTCCGATTTTTTTATTTAATAATAACAAAGTTATTCCCGAGAGTAGTTTTACTTTCCGAACTTTTTTTTAAATACTTTTTTCTTGGACCTTTTGGATGTTCAATTATTTTGATGATATAGTTGTATACGGATCAAATCAGCGATATAGGATCATAACATATTTAAAAGATAACTTATACCTTATACCCATTTACTTATCCCAACCACGGGTTAATCGAGAACGGCTAATGGATCAGTAAGACAAGCATTTCCTTACCATTGTTTAGCTCCGGGAATGGCCAATAGTAGAGTCTACATTTTTCATATTCAAGCGATCCGTATGGTATACTCCCTGATAGAGACTGTTAACGGTAAGTCGTGTAAGTGTGTAAGACGTGTCCATAAAATCTACCAATCGCTTAGTAGGTAATCAGTAAGCATACTCTGGTGGAAACGACTGATGCATCGCTTGGCTCATTCTTTATACCGACGTCAAAAGAATTATAATAATTCAATTAAAAATATTATAGAAATGAGTGATAGATCAAACAAATAATAGGTTATGTTACACTATTCCGAACTAAACATCTCTTTTCTGAGACATGAGGATCAAGAACGATTTCTTTATATTTGCTAAAGTACCTACCTACCCCTGACTTCTGATTTAATTATAACAATTGATGATTATACCAAAATATGTCATTGACAAACTGATAGTAAAAGTGTAACACTTAAGTGTTTTATTGATTTGATATCTTTGAATATTTACAGAAAACATTTTGAAATTGAATGATAAAAAAATTCTTATTAATATACTGAGAAATATATCTTAGCTGAATATATCTAGCATCTGATTTTCGTTCAGATGAATTTCTGAATGCTGAAACTTTTCTTGAAGTATAATATAACACAAATTTATCACTAGAATTTCTAGAGAAATAGTTAACAATTATCATTTTGTGGGTTCGATGAAGTCTGTCAGCCCCAGATTTTGCCAAAAAATAAATATATATCTTTGGTATTGCCAAAGAAGAAAGATACTACATCTACCTATCTATCTTCTTTGGTATTGCCCATCGATTATGTTCTCTTCAACTGAAATATTTTTATATTTCTGGTACTCCCGGTTATATCGGAAGTCGGCATCTACTTTGTTATTTTAAATGGAACACCCTCTATATTTTTATATATTTGGATTAACCTATTCTCAATCTTCATAAATACCTTTATTTTTTTCAATTTGATCCAGCCGTTTAGGAGTTATTTAATAAAAAAATGCGGTAGCATACATTTATTCAAACAATCATAGAACTCTAGATTTTTCGGATATCAATTTAGGATTGAAATTGTACTCAAACAACATGTTGGAGTATGTTTTGCGGCCAAAAACGGTTGTCTACATTGTAGGGTTACTTTACTATGGCACGTTAACTTTTCGAAGTTTTAAAGAACCATAACATGATTTTTTTAAATGACACTCCCCATATTTGATTGCTTAGTTGTCTTGGACTTTTAATTTTAAATCTTTTATACCCCACATGTCCTATACTTGAGATTGATAGTTTAAGAGATAATTAAGTTTTTTTAATGCACACGTTTCTCATCGATACTTACCTAGTATGCCATGGAAAATAAATAATCATTCTTATCAATTAAACTTTTTTGTATATTTATTACATGATTATTTTTTTCATAACACACAAATTTGCTTCAATTCTTATAAATTTACCTTTGGTCACTGGAGGTAAATGTGGATAGCTCTCGTTAAACATTCTATACGTTCTACTGAGAATTTCGTCGCACAAAAATAAATTAAGAATTTCTTGATTGATATATACATTGTTTTCATTATTGTTATCCATTTTAACTCGCAATACCATAATTAATTTGTAGTTTGACTTGAAAAAATATTTATTGAGAATGCTCATTTATTTTCCATGGCACACTAGGTAAGTATCGACAAGATATGTGCCCATTTAAGAAAAAACTTAATTATCTCCTAAACTATCTGTTAGAGATCACGTGATTCGCCAGTTACGACCACCACCCGTACCACGAGGGCATCAGCGCCCTCTTTACGTTTTAGTTCAATTCGAGTTTTCCGTTATGTTCAGTTACGATTCGACCTTTGTTCACGATCATGTTTCATTTCAATAATTTTGTATTTTGGCTTAATAAATCGGTTGCTTTTAATTTAGACGAGTGTTTCGTTTTTCATTTACCAACAAACCTCTAACAGGTTATGGGCCCAGGCAAATAAACACGCGGGTCTAAATAAACCGAAGAAAATAACCTCCACGAGATCGGCCAGCATTTTAGAGAGCGGCGTGTCGGCGACGCAGCCATCTTGTTTTTCGTGAAGCTTCGAGGCGAAGCGAGAAAGAACAAAGAACGCGTTCTTGGACAATTATGTACCCGATCGCTAGTGAACAAAAAACGAAAACAAAAGTATATCGCGAGTGTTTCGGACAATAACACGAGACGCGATTGAACTTGTTTGGTGTTTGTGAAAACAATCGCGAGTGTTTCGGACAATAACACGCGACGCGATTGTGTAATGTAATAATCGTGAGTGTTCCGGACAATAACACGCGACACGATTGTGATCACCGGTGTTTCGGACAATAACACGCGTGGTGATAAATAAAACGCGGACATGAGTACGAGTGGTACGGTGTATATCGAGGCCCTAGGCCGAGATAATTACGATATGTGGAAATTGAGAATGCGTGCTGTTCTGATCAAGAACGGCATGTGGGGTTATGTTAACGGAACTGTGACCAAACCCGAGCCGACTGACGAAAACGCCGAGGAAGTCCAAAAGTGGTCGACGAACGACGAAAAAGCTTTGTACATGAAGAGGCTGCTTGGCGATTTTGGAAAGAGACTCGGAGCTGTCCCTCTTCGAAACGACAACATAGGCGCACAGAAACTCGTGTCGAATCCTATGTTTCACTCCAGGACGAAGCATATCGACATTCGACATCACTCCGTCCGAGATGCTAAAAAGAAGGGGATGATTTCGATCGAGTACACACCGACGGACGAGATGCCCGCCGACGTATTGACAAAAGGATTGTCGAGACCGAAGCACGAGAAGTGCGTGCAAGGACTCGGTCTTGGATCCCGTGGACCAGGATAACTCAGTGGTTTTCTCCGGTTGTTGGTCGAGGGGAAGTGTTAGAGATCACGTGATTCGCCGGTTACGACCACCACCCGTACCACGAGGGCATCAGCGCCCTCTTTACGTTTTAGTTCAATTCGAGTTTTCCGTTATGTTCAGTTACGATTCGACCTTTGTTCACGATCATTTTTCATTTCAATAATTTTGTATTTTGGCTTAATAAATCGGTTGCTTTTAATTTAGACGAGTGTTTCGTTTTTCATTTACCAACAAACCTCTAACACTATCAATCTCAGGTATAGCACATGTGGGGTATAAAAGATGTAAAATTAAACGCCGAAGACGACTAAGCAATAAAATATGGGGGGTGCTATTTAAAAAAATCAAGTTATGGTTCTTCAAAATCTCGAAAAATTATCGTGCCATAGTAAAGTATCCCTACAATGTAGACAACTGTTTTTAAACGCAAAACATACTTCAACATGTTGTTTACACATAGTTTGAATCCTAAATTGATATCCGAAAAATCTAGTGTTCTATGAATGTTTGAATAAATGTCTGCTACCGCAATTTTTTTATAAAAAAATTAATAACTCCAAAACGGCTGAATCAAATTGAAAAAAATAAAGGTATTTATAAAGAATGAAAATAGGTTAATCCAGATATATATAAGTATAAAGGGGGTTCTATTTAAAATAACAAAGTAGATATCGACTTCCGGTATAATCGGAAGCACCAGAAGTCTAAAAATATTTTAGTTGAAAGAACTTAATCGATTATATATAAATCTCAATTTTCAATTTATTATCTTGACCAGAACCCAATACACTGCTAATGAACTGTCTCGCTGAGACAGCCTATATATATATATATATATATATATATATATATATATATATATATAAATACAGTAACCAAGAGGGTTAATAAATTATTGTTGAACATGGTCAATATTATTAAAGTTATGAAAGAACCGGGTATTAGGGACGTTACCCTTTATGGGCACCTCTACCTTAAGGTCTTTTGTACCATCCCGTGATGTATGTACTATTGTACTGTTATTTCTGGGTTTAGATCCAGCTCCTTGAAATAATTGATTAGTGCTTTTGCACCACAGGCTTTTAGGTCCTCATAGGTGGGAAATGCCCTTCCTAGGACCCTTAGTCTTTTATGCGCTAAGGTTTCGCATTCGGTTAAAAGGTGATTTACAGATTCTATTACTTTTGTGCAAAATCTGCAGGAATCATCTTCAATAAAACCCATCTTTTTTAGATAATTTTTTGATGGGATAATGACCTGTAGTAATTTCAACTAAGTTTCTCAGATCATTTCTTTTAAGGAGAAGTGGGTCCTTTGAGTATTGCCAGTCTATTAGGCGTTTGGTCTGACTGGCTTGCTCTAGGTCGTGCCAGTACTTGGTTTTCAGCCTTGATTCTCACTTTTCATTTCTGTTTTAACATGTTGCTCTTCATATCAACAGAATGGCTCAGGGCCTGTTGGAAGCCTTTCAGAGCCTTTTTTCGTTGCCTGGAAGGTTCTTGTGCCCTGGTATCCATATAAGGCAAACTTTGTTGCCTCTTGCCAGTTGCACAAGACCTTCATGGCATTCTTTTACCAGTTTTGAGGTTTTAGCAACATTTGCCACTGCTTTGATTGCGGCCTGGCTATCACTTGCTATATAGATTTTCGCCCCCCTGTGCCTCCTTTTACGAATTGCATGGGTGCATTCTATAATAGCCGTCATTTCTGCCAGAAAAATTGTGCAGCACCCGCCCAAGGATCTGTGAATTTCCGTGGAAGGTCCACAGACCCCCAGAACGGCTCTGCCATCCCTCAGTGAACCTTCTGTGTACCAGGTCAAGGCCCCTCTTTCCGTTTCCACAGGCAGAGGAGTCCTCATCCATTCATCCACTTTTGGTATTTTTATTTCGTAGTTTCTGCTGATGCAGAGTTGTGTTCCCTTATCATTGACTGGAATGTCTTTTAGATGTGGAATTTTCTTTAGAATACTGCAGTGTCCTGTCACTCTCGCATATCTTGTTTTGCTTGTTCTATGAATTCTTAGGGCTTCATCTAATGCACACCTCTGGATATGCAAATGCAGTGGAGTCAAGTTCAAGATAACTTCCATTGCTGCAGTTGGTGTTGTTCGCATTGCCCCTGAGATTCCTATGCAAGCTAGTCTTTGAATTTTTTTGATTTCATTTTGAATTGAACTCAGCCACCATACTGAGGCTGTATATGTAATAGCCGGACGGACCGTAGTGACGTAAGACCAGTAGAATATGGTCAATAACTTCAGGAGGTATACCTACCATGTATCTCTTGACGAATTATTGCTAGTAATTCTTCTAAATTCGCTGGTGTAGTAAAGTATACTTTGCTTTTTAAATACCCCTACAAAAAGTAGATAATCTAGGAGTGTCAAATCTGGCGATCTGGCTGGCCGCTCAATCGGCCCACATCTCCCTATCCAAGGATTCTCCATCATCCATCGGTATCTCGGTAGCCCATTAATGGAAGTTTTGCCTACTGACAGGGCCGTTCAAAGCAAACGTAGCCTCGTCAGAAAAAAGTACGTTTCTCACGAAATTATTATCATTCATACATAGCTCTCGCATTTGTTCGCAGAATTAAATTCGCCGATCAAAATCGTCTCCATTTAGCTCATGAACAGGGATATATATATAAGGATGATACTTTGCTTTCTTCACAATTTTGTGAACTGTGGACGCTGCCATATTAAAATCAGAAGCCACTTGGTTGAGTTTTGATTGATGATTATCTTGTATCGTGAACAAAACGTTAATTGATCTTCTTTCGATTTTGAGGGTCGACCAGATTTAGGTAAATCACAAACATGTCCAAAGTTACGGTATTTAGACTCAATATTGCTTACCATTCTTTGGCTAATGGGACGTCGACCAGGATGAGTTTAATTGAACAATTCAACTACTTCTTGTTTAGTGCGCATCCTTCCTCCAAATCTGATTATGCAAAAAATTTCAATTCGTTCTCATTCAGTTAATTTCATTTTTCTATGAAATGACAAAGTCACTTCTCAATAAACAGTTCAAACACAGTGCTTTTGCCAAACAAAATATAGGAAATCGATAAGAAATTTAGAAAACCAAAAAAGTACGATTTTAAGTTTTTATCTTAATGTAATAAAAAACATTCTCGGTCGCTCAGGCTACTGTCAGACAACCATAATTTTTGACGATTTGTACATAGAATGACAAGCTCTTTCAATTGGTATGGTCGAAATTGGGCGTCGCCATTTAAAAAAATTGTCGATGACGTCATATCACTAATAACGATTACGTCACAAATATGAGTCATATGTCAAAAAGCTCCTTTGCTTAAAACAAAATATATGTGCAAGAGCTTTTTTTCTAAGAACTCTCAATTTTAGAAATAATGAATTTATCCGTTACTTTTCAAAACCACTGAATACCTACTTTTCACTCACCTACTACTATCAGAATTTACTATGTAAGAAAAGAATTTTAAACGGGTCAAATAATACAAGCTTTTGAAAATATATATAAGGGGTATTGAAATTTAGCATCGAAGTTAAACAAAAATATTTTGAATAACTTCAAAACATTATAAACTTTGAAAATATAATGCTATTCCTTTATTGGAAGGAAAAATGATGTTCAACTCAAAGTCCAACTACCAGACCTTACAATTAATTATCAAATCTTCTCAACAATTTCGAAGATATTTCTGGAAAAAAAAACAGAAAGTATGAATCTTAGAATTAATATTAATTGGAAAGATATACCTCAGAGTATTCAACTTTTAGCTGAAGCGTAAAGTGAAATAAGAACTTGCACCGAAAAAAATCCAACTCTCTACCAACTTGAATGTAATGAATCGATAATTTGAGTTGGAAAAGCAGCATTTAACATCGCGTTGCATTTTTCACAGTCTGCCGAGTCTCAAGCCTTTATTGCATATTTGCCTCTATCATCCTATGAATTACAACAAGCTCTACTATGCAAATTAATCACGTTGCAACTTCTTATTAGACGACACTTTAAAGGTACATTTTACTATAAAATGATGGGTCTCATGCATAGACATTATCTTCAGCAGAATGGCATCTTCTACTTTACATACTTATTACTATTTCTAAGAATGAATTATGCTAGTTTCTGACTAGTCGACAGTTTATTTTCTTCTTATATGAAGGTATTATGTTTTCTATGTTATATTAGTTTTCACCTAAAAAGTGATGTGAGGTGATAAAATTTAGCCAGTGCATGGAAAATAAATTTGGCGCATACAGATAAGAAGCGAATGGTTCATTAGACTCAGGAGGCCCTAAAACATCAAAATCTTACCCATTAGGTACATACAATACGTTCAACAAAAAAAGGCCCAAACAGAAGGATACACCATGTCAATTTACTCGACGGACTATTTGGAAATGATTTTATATTGCAAAATCAAATGTGTTGAGAACGAACTATTGCAGAATTGTTGTTTCGATCTTCATTTGATAAAAAAAATGTTTCTTTCTTTGTAGCTAGCATCATTTTATTGACGGGAGCAAAATCTAAATCAGGAAATATGACAAATAATGGAAATAGTTAGTACCATTACGATAAAATTAAAACTGTTCACTTGATACAACCACGTTACATAAAAGGAGAATATGTGGAACGCAATAACTCGAAAAGCAATAACTGAACGGTAGGTATTCATGAAAACGATAATCAATTCAGATATCTTGGTATGGTATGTATATCTTTAAAGGATATACATACCTACGTGGGTCCGAATCAATTGATTCTGAATTTATTAATTATATTGTGTTTACTAAGTAATTTTACGGTTCTGAATATTCGATAAAGAACGGAAACGAAAGAAGTTCAAATTTGGTACTAATATAAAGTCAGGTAACCGCATCTCGGACGTATAGTATAAATTACAGATAGAAAAGTGAAAAAGAAACTTTCTTCATGTATATTACTCAAATATATTATCTTATAAAGAACATTTCGGACTCAGGTTTAGATAAAGCGTGCAGAAGTTAAGCTTAATCTTAGGAGAATGATGGGCCCTTACTTATGTTAAATATTTCAGATGCATATCAACTAGCAAGAGGAAAATCATATAGAGATTCCATTGTCGTATTCGGTGGACCATGGTGAATGCTCCATGGTACTACACCGTGAGTTAACTTTGCCGTAGGTGAATTCAGAAATACATACAAAATATAAACAATCGCGTCAACTCATTTCCAGAGGCTACAAGATCAAGTCAACGTCGCACCCACTCGTCTTCTTGACTTGAAAAATCTTGTACAACTCAAAGAGAGTGAAACCTCACAGGCACACGAGCCTTATTTTTATTTATAGGCACGTATTCTTGAACCTATTGTAACGCAAATGTTATGTTGTATGTTGGTTTTATTAGATACTATTAAAAGATATCCATATCGATATAGGTTTATAAACATTTACCAAAAGATATTGATTTTTCCTCCATAGCTCTGAAAGTACTGAGAGTTAAATTTTGAAAACCTAGGAGAAGTTTCAGCTATTGGCTGTTTATTTTTCTTGTTAATTTGAGCTTAGCGAAATCCCAAAATTGATTCTAAGCTATTCAATATTCGTAATATTTATATAAAAAAACTGCAAATATTGAAAAAAGAATTCCTCCAAGAAAACTCACCATAGCAGCTATACCCATCTTCCCGAAGAAGATATCCTTCTTTACAATCGCACTCGTACATTCCATCATGTAACTCATAGCAAAGCTGTTCACAAGGACTACCATGATCACATCGTCCTGCAAAAAATAAATAGGTATACCATATCGTGATTATTATTGCTTTAGAAAATTAATTTAAACTAGAATGGAAAACATGTGGATTTTCCAATTAAATAAATTTTAATATAATACAAGCAGCACAAATATACCGCAACATTTTCCAAAAAATAACAGAGGCCTGAATAGAATGTCACTCTCTATGTTCTCCCTCGCTTTTATAATAAAAATATTTTTGCACTCCTAAAATTTCCATTTCATAATTTCTCACTCGAGTTACAAATGAAATTAGAAGAAAAAACATTGACATTCCTACCTTTGTTGTTGGCGTTTCAATTTTTAATTAGTACTTTATAATGGGCAAAACAGGTTGCTCTGTTATATGTATATTCAAGTTGAAAATATGCACAGTAATTTGTGCAAGCGCAATTCAAATTAAATTTTGCAGGAAGTTCTAAACAGAATAATATTTTACATATACCTATGTAAAAAAAATAAGATGACAAGAAGCAAATATCATTGTAATAATATCAGCAAAAAAAGTTTCACTAGTTTACAAAAAAAATGAAAGAAAAGCGCATAATGTCTTTTCATCCTTTGTAATCCACTTGAAGAATGTACCGCATAAGATGAAATGTCTTACTCATCTTTCAACTATCTTGTATTAGCCTGTGGCACCGGTATTCCTTCAACAACGCATTTGCAAAGACAATCTCATCCTCGGAATTTAAACGTGCTAAGATGTCATCTAGACGTTGCTCGAGTACCCAGCTTCTAATTATAGTCTAGAATTCCCGTTTGGCCTCAAGATAAATCGAGAAATAATGTTTCCATAGCACCACTGAACCCGCTGCACATTATGTACAGGTTGGAAAATTAGCGTATAAGATACATACTGTATTTCGGTATTGAGTTTCTAAGATGGTCATTAGGGAGCGTAATCACTATTTTAGATGAACCGAAATAACTTGCCACTGGAATCTACTCAAAAAAGTGTATAAAACTGATTTTTAATGTTAAAAGGCCCAGACACATATGTGTATTAATTAGAAAGTCCCCACTAAAGCAATCTCAATAGTACAATAATGAATTTTCCACTTTATCAACACATAAGATAAAATATATTAAGAACTATGTTACAAAATGTTAATAAATTCTAAAATAACATTGTAAACCTGACAGTTTAGTACTTTATTGTCAAATTTAACCGTTCTAGAAGAAAGGGTTTATATTCCCACCAGCTAACTAACAAGTACAAATGGAATTTATACGATTATTGACAAAATAAATCTTTCCCAATCTACTGCCGAATACAATAAATTTTTCTCTAAAAACAGGAAAGATCCAACATTTAAATTTTCCGTAATTATTCTGAAGCTCAATGTTTTCAAAATTAATAATCAGACGAGTATCACCCAATCAGTATTTGAGAAAATTCTAGAGAACGTAATATAATTACAACTGATGGAATATATTCTTCTTCTTCTTCTCCTTTCTTCTTCTTCTTCTAGAAGACCATGAGGTCTGTTAATTTTGAGGCAACCTTAATCTGGTGGGTTATCCTGAGACATAGAATTCCAGGTTTCTTTCCATCTTTTGGGTGGTCTTCCTTAGGGCCGTCTTCTTTGTGGTTTTCCTACCTTAGAGATGTATGCCAGTATGTTCTGGTCCATTCTATTTACATGGTCACGCCAATCTCCTTCTTTTCCTTCCCCATCTAACTACATCCGCCACCAAGCATATTGCTCTTATTTCGCTGTTTCTTACTCTTAAAATGATCTTTGCCTTATTTGTGTCAGTCTCAATACCATAGGTTAAAACTGGTCTAACACAAGTTTTATATATCCGCACTTTGCTATATATATGCATATGGTTCTTTTTCCAGATGATATCTCTTAAGCAGCCTGATATTTTTGAGGCATTATTTACTTGTGCAATTGACGTTGTTATCGGGCTGTTACTACTTGATGTATCCACTCCTAAGTATCAGAAGCTCATTACCTGTTCGATAGACCGGTTCCATGGAGAACCCTTACACTTTGTTTTATCAATGGAAACTGACTTGTAAATTTTTTACTAGTATGATAAAACTTAGGTATTTGTCATTGTAAATCATCTGACGTTTCTGCCAGGATTACACTGCATCATCCTCATAGCACACCACACTAATTGGCTTATTGTTAAGTCTGTATCCGTTGTTCATTGTTGACACTTCGGGTATAATATCGTCCATGAAAAGGTAAAAAAGGAAAGAGCTAAGGCTATCCCCCTGTCTTATTACTGTTAGTGATGGTATATCATTTGTTGTATGATAATTCACTTAAATTTTTGGATTATATTGTAAACAATAAAGTAATCTATAACAACCAATTTGGATTATGGGAGCTACATGATAGTGAAAGAGCTATACAATGTGTATCAAATGATTGGAAAAGATCACTGGATGAAGGTAATCTGTAATTCTTCTATATTTGAAACACGCTTTTGAAACTTAATAAATTTAAATTCAAAATTCGAGCGAGTAGGATTAAACTGATGGGAGAATACTCGTTGCACCAGACTACAAGGTACCACACTAAGACCTCTATCATTTATTTTCTACCTAATTGCCATCACTTTAATCTTCTTAATCATGATATTCTCGCAGTTATTTTGTCCACTTTATTGCTATATTAACACAAACAAAAAATTCAAAAATAGTTGTTTGGAGTTCTATTACCTCTGTCTTATCATCCGCTGACCAATATTGACTGATATCGAAAAACGGAGAAGGTATGCAAGTCAATTGTATTAATCGACTTCGGAAAACGGAGAAGGTTTAAAATTCAATTCTATGTTTGCTTTTATGAGTATGTACGTGCCTTCTGCATAGTAAGCACCGATTTTGATGATAATTGAAAAGAGAATTTTTAAGATAACACATTGACAAAATTAAAATTTAATACTCTTATCTCCTTTCCCCTCAAAACCCCCGCGAAAGTGGTGGATGGGACAATTCTTTCAAAATATTCACAGGTATTCGAGTCACAAGCCTAGGAAAGTGCAATATTGCTGCCGCCATATCTTTAAATCACTGAATAGAAGTGAGTGTTCATCAAAAATTTACATGACTCATAAAATATTTGAAAATGTGAAACAGATATTTAAAAAAAAATCTTAAAAAGGTTAATTCTATTGGTGCTGGTACCTACTTTTGGTTGCAGATACCTACAAATGCACCAATTCAAAATTACTAGCACCGATATAATTAACCTTATTTTGAATGTTTCAGTGCAACAACTAATCATGTCCTATTTTTTGTAAAAAAAATTATTGATACAAACCTTCAGTGTACAGACACATCGGGATCATTTTTTTTTTATATTTATAGATAAGTGAAACTTTGTCAAGACTCTTAACCTAACCTAACCTAATCTAATCTAACCTAACCTAACCTTATTTTGAATGTTTCAGTGCAACAACTAATATGTCCTATTTTTCGTAAAAAAAATATTGATACAAACCTTCAATGTATAGAAACATCGGGATCAAATGTTTTGTTATATTTATAGATTAGTGAAACTTTGTCAACACTCTTTAGATAAGATATATATAAAGAGAAAAATAGTTAACTTAAAGACTATTTTCAGGAAGTTACATTAACTTATTTAATCAAATTAATGATTCATATATATCCTACATTTTGTAGCTCAACACGTGCAAAACTTTCTAATCCATATTAATCTGTGAACTACCTGCGAAATATATAGATTCATCTTAATTCATTACCCAAAATTGGGTTATCTGCTATTCAACCGGTGCCAACCAGAGTGTGAAGATTTATTCGACCTGCTGGCTGACCGCACCGCAGTGTATCTCTGTCTCTGGAGAATAAAAGGAAATTTCGGGTATAAACCTCAATTTCATGAGACGGTACCAATTATCGCGATTTATATTGTTCGAACAACTAAATCTGAAAGAGCTGCAGCCTCACTGGGGTTCAGGTGGTGAAGTTGAATTGAAGTATTTTATGCCAGACGAGCCCATTTACGCATAAGAATAAAAGCGATATAAATGCAAGGGATTATGTGCATGAAGCAAGTTTCTTAGGTCAGGCTCAGATATCACACTTGAATTACAATCAAAAGTGTGAAATAAATATTTTAAAAAATGGACGGACGTTTTTAGTTTGTGCACTGTAAATCACAATATAATATTAATTCTATTGGTGTTGGTATTTTTAAAGTTGTGCAGTTGCAGTTAGATAGATATCTTTTGACACCAATTTCACAAGTACTAGCACCAATAGAAATAATATTTTTTTTATTTACTAATAACGTCGGTCCATTTGTTTAAAGATTAATGTTGCTACAAATAATTTGGTCTTTGATTTGGTTTCCTCAGATTTTCAATTTTCGAAAGAAATTGCCCCCTCCATATTTTAACATCGATGTAACTCGAAAACTCTTTTTAAAAAATGTTCAACTCAAACATTTCCATATATTGTCCTATCTTTAATTATGTAGTCTCACCCCTTTCGGGGGCGTTTTTTTTGGAGGGAAGGTAATTTCGGAGTTTTAACGAATATTGGATCATTTCTCAAGTCTTTTCTTTCAATTGAATCAAAAATCATTAAAATCTGAGTACGTTTACAATATACAGACCGCGCACAAACCAAAAAAAGCAGACAGTTGAATTGTATACCTCCTCTGTTTGGGTTCGTAGGTCAAAAATGCAAATAACTTGTACAGGATCCAGGCTATCAAATGAATGTAATAAATTGCTGCTTGGTGAAACAATACTTTCTCAAATTTTCGTTTCTGTCTCTATCTCTATAGCGATCATATCTTGGTGGGTCATGAATATATACTAATTTTATTATAGTCAGCATTTTTTCCTTAAAACGGTTTATATGGTCATAGGTAATACTGGCTTTACTCACACCCAGACGCTGTTAAATTATTAGTTTTTACGTAATTGCAATATTAGAGATCGTCAGATTCCAGTCTTTAAAAGGCTTCTTCAACTCGTATCTTTAGAGTTTCAACATTGCTTCATTAGTTTCTGCTTTACAAGTGTTAAAGTTAAAGTTAAAATTTTCTGTGAATGAAAAGTTGTACAAAGGATCTGAAAATTCTGGGAAAAGTAAAAAAGCCTTTTTATATAACATTATTTTGTATTTATTCAAGATCATAACCCACGATTCAAACGATGGATATGGAAAAGTTTTCAAGAAAAACATTCCGGACAATTACAAAGGAAAATCAGAAAACTCAGGCAAACTTAAATCATAACTGACACTAGGCACAACATATTTGATTGATTATTTTTTGTTTTGTTCATTATGCTCCCGTAACGGAAATGAATCATATGACTTTTCGAGATAAGTCAGGAAAAACGCATTCCAATTCATTCTACTAGTGCTTATTCTTTTCTCGAGAATTAACGTTTACATATCTGTCCTCAAATCTGTGTTTAATAATATAACATAAAATAGAAATATTACATTTAGTAACATTTCTTATGAAAATATTAGTATTAAACTCGAGAAAAGTAGACTTCTCCAATCCAATTATTCACTGCACTCACCCAACTTTCTCCTTGAACAATAAATATACAGTCTATTTAGACGGGCAATGTGATTACGAATCAGCAAGGAACTTTTTAAAGCTTTTAAAGCTAAATAATGTACAAAAAATTTGTTTTGAAAAGTATCAATTTGAATAGTACTTACAGTTTTACAAAATTGTCAGATCCATTTATTACTGACGTCTACAACAAGACACATTGTCATGTTTGTAGGTTATGATTGGCATTAGATTTTGATGTTACTTCTCAATACCATAGCAATCACAAAACTAGTTGCTTATTCATGATATATATTTTGATTGTCGAATTTGACTACTTCGAAAGCCGTAACTCTTTTGAAAAAATATTCAATTTAAACGTTTCCGGATATTGTTCTATCTTGAATTATACCACCTCGAATTTTCGATTTTCAAAAAAAATTGTCCCTGTTTTTTGGAAGGACAATTTCTCAAGCCTCCTCTTTCAAATGAATCAGAAATCATCAAAATCGGAGTATACTTACTATATACAACGCGCGGACAAACCAAAAAAAAAGACAGTCGAATTGTATACCTCCTTCGTCCGGAGTAATATTTCAATTGTTTTTTTTAATGTAACCGTTTCCGAGTTACATCCATAGTAAAGTCTTAAATATGTATATTTCCTCTATTTTTAAATCTTGTATAACACAAAACTGTGAGGTTTTTAAGCTAGGACCGACTTTATTAGTTGGTGCTCTGATAACTACAAAAGAATATCAATTCTACTGGTGCTGGTGCTTTTGAAGTTGGTGTCAAAAGTCCAATGTCTTCCTATTAACGCACTACCTCTAAATTCCAAACGCCAGTAAAATTAATATTATTAAGATTTTTTAATGCACCAACTAATAAAGTCGGTCCTAGTTTTTTTATAAAAAAAAGGTGGGGATCACATGTGACAAGAGCGTTCTGGCTAGAATTCAATCCATAATTTCATCTTTAAAATTTTCAATAATTGATTTAAAGATACCTATCTAAAGATATAGCCCAAAGCAGCAATGATGATAGATTGTAGGAAGTCACGTATTTACCCACATCAGAATCGACTTCCGACATCGAAATGAACAGTAATATGATCAGAGGAGACGTCTTCCAACCAGCAAGTACGTATATTGCAGTCGAGAAATAGTTACGAAACATCCACACAAAACGTGACAAGCTTACAAAGTGAAATCTTTGTGTTATAATTTTGAAGGTCTGCTTGACAGCTTCTTCATAGCCCACTACTAGATGACGATGATGATGATGATGACTACACTGACAAAGAGGATGCACATTTCGGTAGTATGGCAAACATATTTGCATATCGTTGCTATAGTCTAGGAGCTGGCTGCAGAAAAGCTATTCGATCATTCTAACTTCTCATACAATCATTATAATATTGTTCAAAAAATATATGAAAGATTGAGAAAAGTGAGGCTCACTAAGATTGCGAGGTGATGGCTCTACCGCTGGGGCTATTTGACTGGAAAGAATGATAGATTTCATAAAATTTTGTAGGAGTGTGATTTCGATGCAGTTGACGTATATTTTAAGCGTTTTTACCCCGATTTGTGGACATCGCTCATTGTAATATCAAGTGACAGCTTCAAACTACAATCAACTGAGAGATTAAACATTTGTAAGAAAAAATCTAACATGTAAAATGGTAAATTTTTGGATAAACAATCTGACCTGCAGACCGATCAATAATTTACAAGAAATTTTTGTTTCATTAATCTAAAAGCTTATATATTAGCATACATTTTAAAAGAAGCAAAACTGCACTCCAAACAATAGGAGCCAAGATAACTATTTCAATCACTGCGCCTTTGTTTAGAACAATCAAGGTATACAATCTTAGCAGAAATCGTTGCCTGAAAAGTAATATTTTTGAGAATCAATTGTTAAATTGAACACAACATTTTCTTGTAATCAGAAATAAATATCAAAATGGAGCAGTGATATCAACCTGATCGTATGTGATGTGATGGAAAAGCTCATTTTCTGAATCGAGCTTCAAATTTCAAATCTCGGTCAATAATAAAAGAAATTGCATAGTTTCTTCAATATAGGGCTCCAGGTAGAACTCATGTGAAAAAAATGTTTATCTATTCCTCTGTATTCGTTTTACCAGGACTATTTTCAATATGAAAATATTATCCTTCGTACATACTCCTGCCCTAAATTCCGTTTATTTCCCTTTAAGTTTCCCAAGTATGTCCGCATCCATAAGGTAGGTATTTGAGTATTCATGAATATAGTTTAGCAAGTATTGTTGGGATCACCACTACCCATACGCCATATAGATCGATACCTAGATATATATTATTTCAATTAGGAACCGTAACATAGGTATATTATATATAAGAATCATGGCATATTACAATAAACAGAAGTATATTATATTAAATATAGGTAGGTGGAATAAAATGCTTGATGAGCCGATATAGATAATAATAAATGATGGGTATGAAATCTTTCCTGTTTTTATCTAATTTATTTTAAATTCAAGACTTTTGTCCTGAAGAAGAGAATAAACATTGTCGAGAGCTCGGCTTATCTCAAAAAAAATATTTATAAAATGACTGTATCCCGAAGAATCATCTTTAATTAAATATAAAACCAGTCAAGAATTAAAAATCAAAAATGTATACCCTAAAAATAATACTAGAATCAGCTAGTTTTAGAAACCACAAGAGATAAGAGTTAAATATTTATTTTGTTTAATATCTATACTCATAGAGAAATAATTACTAATATTGGATGTATTCCTTCAAATTGCTTTTAAATTGAATTAGTGATGCAGTTACCTTAGCAGACCCTGGTAATTTACTAAATTCCAAGACCACAGCTATCCTCTGAGCATCAGTATGAATATGTCTAAAATACATTAAAATATGATAGGTGTAAGTTGTTTAATTATTCGACGATGTACATAAATATTTAGATGAGAGTTATTTCTTGTTTCATTCTTTTTAGAGCGTGATTTTTCAATAGTCAGGTTGTAGATTTTGACTTCACTTTTGATTTAATATAAGATCTCTCTCTCTCTGTGTGTGTACCTAAAAAACTGCTGAAAGCACAATGCCCACATATTTCAATGTTTTAAAAACTTGTTTACTGGAAAATGCTTTTTTCTCCATCAACGAATACCTCCACGCATCTGCTTGGACCTAATAACACTGGCCATTCTGCTGACGGTGTGTCATGCTGCTCATGGTGCTCTGCCTCAATAATTATTCATCACCTTGGACTGTACTAATTTATATGTGTTAAGTAATTTTCTTAGTTTTTTTATAGGTATTAACACTTACTGTTTGTTTTAAGAAGTCTTTTATATAATATTTTAAATTTTGTTTTATAATAATTAAGGTTATATTCTCTATTTATCTTATATTAATATTTTTTCCCTTGACGAGCACAACAATTTCTCAATCATTCAATTATATCATGAAAGTGCAATAAAATTATTCTATTCTATTCTATTCTAATTCCGATAGGCTTCCTGTAGGCAGCTCTTACTCTAGTAGCGCAGCTATTTCCTTCTTCATCTAGTACATACTGTCATCAAGATTTCACTAATTGTTATGTATTTATGTATGTATATGCATATGACTTACTCCTGCGAGAGACGCGCTCAGGCGGTATGTATGCAAGTGCATTAAAGTTGATGATTATCCTGCAACTCCAAAGTGCGCTCGCGGACAGAATGGAGTCATTTGAATTTACATCCTGTAGCATTTCTCACCAACTACATTTAGTGCCATAAGTTACGAATAGAGTATTTAGTTCACGAGTGTACACCACTCTAAGCAATTATATTTAATGCAATATTTGAATTCATAAATAACTTAACTATAAGGCGTAATTTTGAAATTTTATCGATATAGTTTGATATCTCTGTAGGCATGATTCATACGAACTTTGTATAGGTTATAGAGGACTATATATTCACATTTTCAAATTATTTCGCAATATACACGTTGTTTTATAAGGTCACAACACCCAAAGTTATGTTTATTAAATGGAATTTACAGGGTGTTTCTTAATAAAATGCTAATATGTAAAGAGATTATTCTTCTGCCCATTTTTAGAAAAAAACTTTATATGAAAATATGTCATAAACGTCTTAACTTAAGATGCTAATCTTTAAAGTAGTAAATCCTTGGTGATATTAAGGAGAAAAGTTCAAATAAACATGTCCTAAAGTTCTTAACTTTTGAGCTACAGGGTGTTAAAGTTCAAAGAAAAAAACAGTTTTTTATTATAAATTTAATAACTTCCTAAATATTTTTATGAAATTTAGAAAACGCACTTTAAGCATCCATAAAAATGTTTTGAAGTGGAAGATTTTTCAAATTTTTAACCAGTGGTGTGTGTCTGCACAGGGTTTGAAGGAGATATTATTTGGAAAATATACGCCACTGGTTTTTCGTAAAATAAAAAATATTTTTAAAATCCCTATTGGTTTTATGACAAATTTGATTTCTTAATTTTTTTTGTCTGAAATGCAATTTTCCAGTAAAAAAAATGAGAACGATTTTTATGCATGTCTAAATTATTATTAGTGAATATTATGATTTTTCCTAGTTTGCGATGAAAATAAAAATTTAAATAATAGTCATATAGTAACGGAGGCTTGGAACATTGTTGCTAAGGAAACAATTGCAATAACAAAATAATTAATATCAGATAGTTCTGGCAGACATTTGTTCACTTAACATACATTTTGAAAACGTAATAGCTACCTTTATTTGAACATATAAAAATATTTCATGGTAAATTTTACAAATGCTGAGTTTGCTGATATGCATTGCAGGTACAGACTTGCTAACGGCTCCGCGTTGGAAACTACCTAAAAGGGGCTCTCGTACTGCACGAACACCCGAAATCAAGGAACCTGTTTTAAATTTAGTGGACCAAAACCCTGAAAAGAGTACCAGAAAAACTGGGAACGTTTTAAATATAACGCATTTTCTAGTCTGAAGAATTCTTCTTGATTATATTTGATATATCTTTATCATATTCAACGGGTCCAGGCCCTACTTCCTCGAGATGTTCCATTAAGAATCAATTTCTACCAATGGTTTTTTCAAATAATTGCCAAAAATCCTCCATTTCATTTAAAATGTTCAATTCCTGTACGAAGTTATTTTTTGCAGGAACGCCTTAAGAAATTTTCTCATCAATCATTTGTGGACTGAAGAAAACCCGTATGTCATCATGGAATTATTGGTAGATTGAACGGAAATACTTATCACCAGTTTCTTGAACAGAATTTACAAAATTTTCTAGAGGACGTGTCTATTTTAACCAAACATCGTATGTGGTTTATGCACAATGTCGCACCAGCCCGTTTTAGTGTTCAAATACGAGAATTGAAAAAAAAACATAATAATAATCGCTGGATAAGGCGCGAAGGAACACAATCTTGACCACCTAGATCCCCAGATATAAACTGTCTAGATTTTTTCTATGGGACATCCTAAGATGGTGGTTTACAGCACCCCCGTAGACACTGAAGAAGAGTTGAGAAACCGCATAACAGTTTGTTGTGACAATATCAGAAAGACTCCAGGAATTTTCCAAAGGGTACGAGACTCTATAACGAGAAGAGAGGAAGTATGCATAATAAAGGCAGGTGCTGGCCACTTTCAACTGCTAATCTAAATTGTTCTCGTTTTTGTTCACATTGTTTAATTATAGTTCCTTCTGATTTAGTACTAAGATATATTCATTAAATAATTGAATTTAATTTTTATGTTTATTATTTAATCATCAAATTGTTTCCTTAAGCAAAAATCGCTTTTTACGCAAAAATCGAATTTCGGACTAAAAAATGTGAAAAAATCAATCGTAGGATGAAACGTTTAGCCAGCATATTGATTAACAGGTGGAAAATAAATCAGCGATTAGCATTTTCGTGTGCTTTTTCCCTTACATACGAGAAGATGGTCAAGGCTTCTATAAGATAGGCGGACAAACAGACACAATGATTACAGACTGAACATTATTTTTTGACTCGATTACAATACTCAGAGGTAGGAAGGTAAAACATTATCAAATGCGAGTCGGGTTGGCGTCTAATGTTTTTCAATGATTTTCGCATAGATTTTTCAGTAAACTTTTAGAGAAAACTGTCTTAGAAGATGAGGCGGGAACTGTCATTTTGTATATTTTCCTTAATATCATATAAGATTTACATTTTAGGAAAATATATTTGAATCACTCATAATAAACCCTTGCATTTGCTATCACAGCATGCGCTTGAAGAAAATATTTCCTTGGATTTTATTTTTCTAAGAGATTATTCCCTTGAATCAGAATTTGTTCTTTTGTGTTTGTAGGTTTTAAAATTGGTGCCGAAAGTCTTCTATCTCCCTATATATATTTACCCAGAACTGCACTATTTCAAAAATACCAGCACCAGTAGTACTTATAGGAAGCAATTAAAAAATTAATAGGATTTATTACAGTTCATTGTTGAATTTAAAATATTACAAGTGAGCGAATAAAAACGATTTTATCTGTTTTTTGTTTGAAAAAGTTTACACCATGTTTAAAAAAATATGATTATCATAATTTTGACATATATTGAGTTTTATGAGCAATTAGAAAAAGTGTAAAAGGTTTGCTACACTTTTTTTAATACAAAAATTCAGTGGGCAATATCAAACCGAAAGAGCACTTTAAAAAGTGCAAAAGAAATTGGACAAGGAGTCTGGAAGCCACACTAATTCGTACTTTAAATTTCAGTGGCTCTGTTTCAGTGTCTCGTCATTTTTTTTTTTCTAAGGTGAGACAAAACAAGTTAAGTGCCGAAGCCTTAGTAGGTGTATATTCAATTATCCATCTGAAAACTTCAAAATAAGATAGAGCAAGAACGCTGAACTCCTTAAACAATTTGAATGATTCAAAATCCTGTGATTCAGAAGTTTTTGTGAGGAGTGCTTTTTAATCGGAGATTAAATTCAGCGAATAGCTACGGCATTTTTTTTAGTACAGGTGCAATTAATTTTTCTATATTCTGAAAAAACAAATGTCGAAAATTGTGGACTAATCTAATCATTTAGTACCTATATTCACACAATATTTTAATTCGAGAAGAAATATACTGAATATTTTCCTTTTTTGACCGACGAACCCCAAACGGAGGAGGTATACAATTCAACTGTGTTTTTTTTTAAATTCTCAAATGTGCAATGTGGAGAGAGCGATTTCTGTCGAAAATTGAAAATCTTTGGGCAGTACATGAAGGACATAAGTATTTGTAGCAACATTTATAATGAACACTTTTCCCTTAGAGTTACGGTTTTCGAGTAAAATTGATCTTAAAAAGGTAACAACTAAAATATTCAAGCGTATTTCCGCAGCGATATTCTGAGATCTCAATAATAACAACTACAAGTAAGGAATGTACGTGGGTAATAGGATAAGTACTATCTTCATTGGTATTAGTGAACGTTCAACGATTTTCGTGACTAATGTTACACTCAAAAGTGTGAAATAAATATTTTTTACAAAAAATTGGACCGACGTTATTAGTTGGTGCACTGAAAAGTATAAAATAATATTAATTCTATTGGTGGTGGTACTTGTGAAGTTGGTGCCAAAAGTTATCAATCTACCTGCAACTGCACAACTTCAAAAGTAACAGCACCTATAGAATTAATATTATTTTATACTTTTCAGTGCACCAACTAATAACGTCGGTCCAATTTTTTTTGTAATAAATATTTATTTCAGTACGTACTTACGTGAACATAATCAGCGGTATTCATAATCCAATCCTAGTTTGTACCACTATTGTAGATAGTGACTCATATTTTCAACATAGACCTTTGTGGGTCTGAGGGAAAAGGAAATCGACGATTCATAGGCGTGCGGTTATTATTGAAAATATTTTTTGTGAAAATCTTAGTGTTCAGTACTTTTATTATGGATTTTCATCAAGTATCGGCCGCGTCTATTCATAAAATGTGATTGGAACTGAATTACTCTTCCACTAATATTAACAAACAATTCCGCTCTCTGCTTTATGAAATCCCTATCAGCATGCCCAAACATGAGTCACTATCTAAAATTGTGGTACTGCGGTATAGCTAGTACCGTATTAAAATAAAAACAAAACACTATCCCACCATAACACTGACATAAGTCATAAACCTAATTTAAGGTTAGGTTAGTTAGATAGCAGTACAGTCCTCATTTACGATCGTGGATTGAAGGTTCTGTCAGATGTGTGTTTTGGTAGCCATAAGCCTCCGCACTTAATTTGGTAGCGTACTAAGTTTCGGTTATAAATACGAGTATTTTTAAGTAACCAGTTGTATTACACCACCGATAAAACTTCCTAACGTTGTCAAATCGTAGAATCAGAACTGATTGAAATCACTCATCTTCAAAAATATTCGACATAAATAAAATCACAAACTTGTATTGTGTTTGATTTGGTATATACAGGTTACATCAAAATTAAATATGAAACATAAAAGATGTTCATTTGATTAAACAACCCTGTAAAATTATACTATTCCAAGTTATAAATTTCAAAACAAACTTTATATGCAATTCGTTAAAATGTCCATAGCTGATCTTAAACAAGGTAATAGTTTAAGATTTATTTCAATCATCTATCGAATAAGTTTTGATCTAGGCATATATATTTGTAAATACATCATACGGATCGAGGTGTCCCTCCATGCCCATTCCCAGCCCAATATGAATACATATTATTCTGTCTATGAGTCAGCCACAATCGTCGGACGTAGGCCCAATGCGCAATAATATATTTTTTGGAATAGTTTATTGAAACTTCCAATGTAGGTACCTACTGCTTTTATGATTGAAATCATTTCTTATATGATTAGTGTCTATACGATCAGCTTAAGTTACAATCGAACATTTTACATACAATTTCATACTGAATGCTTTGTTACCAAGTATATGAAATGTGTTTTGAATGGGAAAAGCACAAAGCGTTCTTTAAATTTACCTGTGATATTTCCTACTGTTATTTTGAAATTAATTGTTTATTATTGTAAATTATTGAATTAAAAATGTTTGCCATTAAATGAAAAAACAAGTGGAGAAATTTGCCTGATGGTTGGTTGAGCCCGACCTAAAAACGCGCTGGCAACGATGTGCTCTATATGAAGCCACACTGCATTCTCAATATGAAACGCAATATAGTAGGTAGGTATCTATTGAATCTTCACTTACGTACACAAATTCTGCATTCCAGATTGAAACTACGGAAAGGATCGGTTTTAAATGGATATCAATCATGCTAATCACGAGTTCGGCTGCTTTAAACTGATAATTTGATATTGATGAAAATTCGATCTGTCAAATAGATTGCTGGGATTCTCAAGGATCACCAGAAGTCATTTAAACCTCAAAACATAATGCGATTTGCATAAGCATGAATAATAAATGTGATGGTATCTTGCATTCTGAAGATTTTTTATTGACCCTGTAGCGACACGACAACAGGATAAATAAAGATTTTAGATACCCGTATTCTGAATCCATTCAAATCCCCAGACATTTTATTTGTCTCAAGAAGCTCTCATCCGCTTCGGATTCTTCCATTTATTTATCTTGCTCGAAAAGGATGTTGAATGCGAATGAAGCAAACTTCCTCTCTGCATAACAAGGCTCAAGTACGTACGTAGGTATTGTTCAGTGATTCTGCAGACATAAAACGCAATAATTTTTAATTGATGATACCAATAAAATAATTATTTTTTACTTATTCAAGTATATCTTTGAAATACAAATATAATGTGACCAAGTTTTGATGTAATGCATGGTGCCTCGATTGTTTCTAAATGTAGAAGTATGTCGTTCGAACAATACATTGTTTTTTACCGACTTCCAAAACGGAGAAATATACAATTCGACTATTTGATGCCTTTTGCATAGTAAACTTGCTCCAATTTTCGTGATTCTTTTCTCACATACACTGTGGGCAAAATTAAGTTGGAACACATTTTAACCTGATACATTTTTTTGATTTCCAGCTGATTTCATATATATATATATATATGTAGTAATTCTATTGGTGCTGGTACTTGTAAAGTTGGTGCCAAAAGTTTTAAATCTAACTGCAAATGCACAACTTCAAAAGTACCAACATCAATAGAATTTATATTATTTTATACTTTTCAGTGCACCAACTGGTCCAATTTTTTGTAAGAAAATATTTATCTCCGAATTTCTTGGCAGGACTTGATAATATGAAACACCTTGTGTATGATTACAAGGATCAACATTTTTTATTTCATGACCAAAGTACTTTTGATGTGAAAGTATTTTATGAAAGAAACAACAATCAGATTATTAACCAGAATTAAGTTGCAACATTGCAAATTGTTAGAGAACTTCAGATGGGTTCAAAATTCTCATAGTTTTCAATGGTATACAAACAGCTAAGTAGGAATAAATTTAAAAGTATAAAGTTTACCGAAAGTTTAAAGTACAATATTTATCACAAGTCAAGAGTCTTGCACTTCAAAGTTTGTATTGTTCAACGAAGTCTATTACCTTCTAACTCGTTTACGGTGATATATCAGGAGCTCTTTATTTGTTTTACTCTGTTAAGTAGCTTTCTTATAGAAATGTACTTACTACAATGATCACACTTTTAAATGTGTGCTATTATAAGTAGGTAAAGAGAAGACTTTTGGCACCAACTTCAAAGTACCAGCACCCATAAAATTAATATCATTATTTGTATTACTTTAAGTACTTAAAGTATTGTAATCGTGTGAAATTTTCGGTATCGAGATTTTTACAAATGTTGACGTTTCAGTGTTTTCTAAGTCTAATAAACATATTTTCATCCATTGGTCTGTCTGTCTGTCCGTCTGTCTGTCTGTCTCGGGAAAGGATCGGTGTATTTTGTTGCTTTCTTTTTTATTTTATTTTTATTTCTTATATTCATAGCTATGAAATCTTTCCTGTTTTTGGTTAATTTATTCTAAATTCACGATTTTTGCCCTGAAGAAGAGAATAAACATTCTCGAAAGCTCGGCTTCAATCAAAGAATTTAATTTAATATATGACTGCATCCCCAAGAACATCTTTTTATTTTTATATATATATATATATTCTATTTTTGGTGTTCTAGAGGCTCGTCTTAAAGCGTCCATTTCTGTCGCTTCAATTCTCCTTTTCTGATGTACATAAGCGTGCTATTGATTAGGCTGTTATAAATTCTGACCTTCCGTTCTTTTACAATTTCTGGGCTCCATAGTATTCCATTTAAGGATTTAATCATACTAGAATTACAATTATTTTATATTTTTCAGTGCACCAACTAATAATGTCGGCCCAATTTTTTGCAAAAAATATTTATTTCACACTTTTGAGTGTTACATTTGTCACGAAAACCGTAACTCTATGGGAAAATTTTCAATATAAATGTTGCTACAAATAATCTCGTCATCAATTTTCCATTCTCAAATTTTCAATTTTCGAAAGAAATTTCTCCTTATATATTGCGTACCAGTAAAGAGGATGAATTAGCAGACTTATCCCGTATGGGAAAAGGCGTCAGATAGAACTGCATCTTGTTATGTGCTATTTAATATATATAGTAAATTGATTATTTGAAAAGCCCATAAATAGGAGAATAACGATAGGTGGCAACAAAATCTGCATCCTCCGATATATGGAAGATACTACTCTGATTGCTGCTTCAGAAAGAAATCTTAATGAACTAGAAAGAGTTTAAGCTAACCTAATATGAGAAGCAAAAATCATTCTGATACAGTTCAGATTTACCTCGGTTCCTTAATATCAAACTATGGTAGCTCTTATGACGATATAAAACAGAGAAGTGTAATTGCAAATCAACTAACAATAACCGGAATAGTCATCTGATCTCTATGACTAATAAAATGAGGATGTTAGGGCCCTGATCTTTTCCATATTTGCTATTCAATATTCCATCAGAAAGAAATGTTATTTAGGATGCAGTCCTTCAATAAATAAAATTCCTTGGATTCAGTCGAGTTTTCGAGAATTTCTATTCTCTTCTTCAGGGAAAACTACAAATCGCTACAAATTATTTCAACAACAACGAATTAAAACTACTTACATTCATGAATTTAGGAGAAATTAACTACAAACAGGAAAGATTTCATAACCATCAATAAGAAATGACATTAATTATTTATACCTACATGACATGTAATATATATTGGTCAACTTTTGAGGAGAAAGGGCCTAGAAAGACTCACCCTGAAGCCAGAAAGGCAAGGAATATCTTCAATAAGATACACGGACGTCATAGTAAATATCACAATAATACAAAACAAAACCTACGCGAAACCTTCACGATGGCTAGAAACTGAGAAAAGTTGAAATTCATTTCAGAATATAGCTCCTAAAATCACGCTATTCGAAATCAAGCTTCCGACCAAGAATTGTATAAAAACGGTAGTCTAACAAAATATCATACGGTAAGCTGTCGTTTTAAAGTCGTTAGTAATATTTCAGTTACAAGTTTCCTTCAGTCTCCATTATCTTATCAAGTTTTAAAATCTTTGACGGCGTTATTTTGTAGAGAAAGCGCAATACCATGCACTACTCACTAAGACAGGTTTCAGAGAGCAATAAAAGAGGAGGGTTTTTTTCTCAACTCAAAAGGAAGCGGCACCCAGATGAAAAACGTTTACCCTAATGTGGTAGGAAGGCTTGATAAATGAGCAATTTTCCTGTACGAAAACTAACATCGCATACTGAAAATAACGCGGGCTAGGTAATGAATGTTGTCGAGGAAATTTCTAATTAGGGGTAATTTGTCCAGGAAAGGAAATTATAATATCAGATTTGCGGTTGAGAAAATATTGTAGAGACGTAGTTGAATTTCTTGGTGAAATTATATTTAATTTCTTCCCTTTTAAATTGAGTATGCAGATTAAATTAAAAGTGAAAATAAATAATTTTATATACAAATGGAAACAGACGGAATCAAATAATCTAATAGGATATTTTTTGGTGAGAACAAAAATATAAATCGAAACATTGAAGTATTAAATACAGTATCTCTCATATTTATTTAAAAACTTTTTTATTTCAACGTAACTTTTTAGTAAAATTCTATTGTCCTCGAAACTTCTATCGACTTGCCCTCAAACCCCAGGTGTGCTCAAATGCACAGGAAGGGGATCTTCATAACTTTTTATATAAACGGTGCAAGTTGTTAAAAGGCCCTAAGAAGATGTCTGATTTTAGTTATAGACGATAAAATATCTCGTTGTCCACTCACAAGATTTACCGCGTTTATGCAAATTTAGCGAGAGTTATTTTCGAAACTGCAGCAAATAATTTTAATTTCTATCCTCATACGAATTATTTTAGTATAGAACATCTTCAAGGGTACCCTGAGATGGACCGATTAGCAACAATATAAATAAACGGAACAATATGAAATTTAATTTATAATGAAATCAGAAGAAAGGATTAATCTGTCTCTGAGACAACCGTGGTACATACAGACATATCAATGAATAGCGTTAATTTTACCTAATCACAGCAGCCACTGCCGGTATACGGTATAAAAGGGAAATGAAGCCTAAAAGTTATAAGGCATTTCTTCTCAGAAGGTTGTTACCCTAGGATACTTCGACTCATGTGATAGCATCGTCTTATGGTAACAGTAATTTTTTTCGTATACCTATCGAGATAAAATATATCAAGCAGCAAACTTTAGAGTACCTACTGATATAATTTCAACGTCATATATGTGAATAAATAGATAATAGAAAATATTTATCGTGGATCAACATCTCGTATCATTTGCATTTCAAAAATTCAATATAAATAATCTTTTTGAAAGCCTCGATTGATCAAGAACGCTGTGTTGGGTGTAGGCAAAGATCAAATAACAACTTCTAACCAGTCAAATGACTCACCATACATGAGTCTATGACGTTTCATCGTAGCCAGTTCAACGTGGCTTATTCATCGTCGGGACCTTTCATCTAATTATTTTCTATACTTTTAAGAATATTCAATTTTGTTCTAAGATAAGAGATACATAAATTCAATAGGAAGGACAATAATCTTCTATGCCATACAAAAAAAATTCCAATCAAATAAAAGAATCAACGAAATAAGATTATGACCGTTCTTGAGGTAATGGGCTCATTAAATAATAGAAGTTATTAAACATATTTTGGTAAAACCCTGAATTTATAAAAACTCAATCAACTAGAAATAATTACAGTAAATTACGAGATTTAGTTAAAAAAAACAGTATTTTATTAATAACAATAATAATAATTTATTCACATGAAAAAACAAAAGCATTAATTTCAGATATACTGTGTATATTCATTTTACACAATTTTTCATTCGAGTTATGTTAGCATAAATATGATTAGATGAATCAATCACCAGTGAACCAGTTCATTGGTGAACTGGGACGGCGATGAACTGGACCTGCGATGAAACGGCTCTGATAAACCAGCCACCATAAAACGTACCTTTTCCCCTTTCAACGAATCATATCGTGATAAGTACAATCCAAAATTTAAAAAAAATCACATTCCATAAATATTTTACCTATATGCTATACACTCATCTTTTTGAAAATTGGATTTTTATCAAAATATTATAAACTTTTAATGTGATGGAATTGGTAACAACAGATACATACTATAACGCGGTAACAACAGGTAACCAAGTTATCAAATATCAACGAATCATATCGTGATAAGTACAATCCAAAATTTAAAAAAAATCACATTCCATAAATATTTTACCTATATGCTATACACTCATCTTTTTGAAAATTGGATTTTTATCAAAATATTATAAACTTTTAATGTGATGGAATTGGTAACAACAGATACATACTATAACGCGGTAACAACAGGTAACCAAGTTATCAAATATCAAAGCTATTCTAAAAACACGCCAAGATGAGATATATTTCAATGATTATTCGCTTTAGGCAACTCTGTAAACCTGTACGTTCCATCGTAATTATTTAAAAAATCAATTTTCTATACTGTATTTGAAGGTTGTTAAACCAACAGGTTCATAATAAAGTCACTAACATGCTTTTTAGATGATGAATAGACTAGTTATTCTCCATGTGTGATTTGATTTCGAAATCAGTCCATAGATTCTGAGTAATTATCACATACCTACAGGATGCGTTTATCTATCTAATAAAAATGAATTCTATCTTGTTTAGTAGATACTGTGGTCATTCCATAGACATACAGTAAAGAAAGACTCGATTGAATTGCATATATATTTTCCTACAAAATGAAATGAAATTTGACCTATTTTTGCTATATCAGAATATATTATGTTATATAGAGCTATGGGTAATCACCATAGATATCTGAGGAATCTAGGTATCTAAGAGGGAGTAATCATTTTAATTATTTCAGCTTGCAAATGTTTTCAAGAAAAATGTTGTGGTTACACAACTAGTTGGTTCAAATGTTTTCAATTCAAATATTGTTGCTTCAATTTGGGTCGCTTTCGGCGATCATCATATGACGCTGTTCTTAGAATAATCTTCGAGCAAGCCTTATCCGTAAACTGAGGTTTTACTAGTTCGTCGATGAGGGCCTTAAGAAAAAAAGAATAGGCAAATATACAATAGAAGACACGCATGAATATAAAAATATTTATAGGCTTATGGCATTACTGGTCGGTTGAAGATCTATGAATTCTTCTTGTTGCGCCTTCTCCTATCGGAGGTTCGCGATCTAAGTTGCCGTGACAACTATTGATGCTGCGGCTCTAAAAATTTCCAGTGCTGTATTCTCTTTCAATACAATCGCCTGAGGTCCTTTGTCCATGAGTTCTATCTTCGTCCCACGAATCATTCGCCCTCAATTCTGCCCCCTATAATAAGACTTATTATGTGACCTATATATAGGAGCTTCCGTTCTTTGATCGATTTTAATAGTTCTTGTTTTTTGTTAATCTGTCTTAGCACCTCCGTGTTAGTTAGTTAGTTAGTGTGCCATTAATTGGTAATGTGGCCCTTTTTGGTGTTTTAGAAAACCATACGAGTTTTCTCTTGAAGATGTTCATCTACAAACCGTATCTCATGCTATGACTCACGACAAGGTTCATCATGCTTTGCAAAGACTCGGCTAGCAACACGGTATCGTCGGCAAAACGAATGTTATTAATTAAAGTGCCATTGATTTTGATGCAATGATACAAGACCAGAAGTGCCTCTTTTAAAGCAGCTTCCGAGTATAAGTTGATTAAGAGAGGCGGTATTACGCCACCTTGTCTGACACCTCCCTTAATGGTCTTCCCTTCAACGTCGTCGAATCTGACATCAGCTGTCTGATTCCAATTTATGAATGACGAGATATGATGAAGATTTTCATCGGTTATGACTACGAAACTGATAATAGATTGGTGAAGAATGAAGTAATAGATACAATCTCATTGAAGTTTGCCTCTGATTCTTATATGACGGAAGTTTCAATTTTGAGTTGTGAAGAAATACAAATGTTTCTTAACACGAGAGCAAGCTCAACTAAACCGTTGACTCCAATTTCCTAGTTTCACAAGGACCTAATCTAAAACAATTATTAGAATTAATGATCTAATAACAATGAGATAATAAAATGCTTTTTAGAGCCCCTCTGTGGATAGTCAAGTATTTATGTAACCATCAACTTTGACACTCCTATTTCCCAACATCCATTATTACTTCGGAGTTTACACTCATTAGTAGGGTCGATTAATTAGAATTCCAGTCATTACTCAATTGTCAAATAATCATCATGGTTTCTAGAACAATGCCTCTTACTCAACCTAGATACTTAAAGATTTACTAAAATAACCATTACTGGATAATATAATTTTCAGTAAACCATTATATCAGATATATAAGTACTGTAGAATATCTGTAGAATATTAGATAATTTGAATCTAGGTATAGAATTCATCTTATTTCTATGTGAGACATATCTGAAGTTGAGTACCAAGAATTGAACTGATCAATTTTGAAATGGTAGGTGAGGATTTTCCTTCCATCAAGTGTTATAAACAAATATTCAAAAGAAACTCTGTAAGTATCTGAGCAATTAAATGCTGAAAGATGTAAAACCCTAGCGGAACTAAGATACACAAACCAAAAAAAGTGTCCAAAATTTATTACAGCCTCTCCATTATAGGAACTTCAGATGATTTCAAAGACAAAATAGAAGCGATAGGAATATTAAAGGATAAAAGAAACAAGAGAAGCTTTGACTATAGCTAGTAAAGTGAAAATCTTCCTTGACAAGAAAAGCAGAACTGAACACAACCTAGTGTTCTCATAAAGAATGCGGTGCGTACAAGGACAGTGGTGATTTCTCTTACACATATTATACGAAAACACAGTATAAGCATTACCAGTACCTATATCAATGCACGTAATGAATTAATTAATTTATTCCAATCATTTACTATTGGTCAAAGTGCAAGATTGACAATATTAACAAAATAGATTCAAGAGAAGTTATAAAAAGGAACTTTCAAGACTATTGAAATTATATGGGAAATTCTTTCAAAATATCTCTTCTATGAAACTAGAGGAAGTTTTGCTATTATATTGAAATTAATACTTCTAATCTATTATATGATTTAGACCACTTATATATATATAATAATATTATATATATATATATATATATATATATATATATATATATATATATATATATATATAACAGCTACTGTAAATGAAAACGTTTCTAATTTCCGATGAAAAATCGGTTTATTAAAGAATGCACTGAATATTATATAAAAACTAATGCTGAAGACAGCAGGGTCGTCAATTAAATCAAAAAAATATACAGAATAAGAGAAATAAAAAACTAAACATTTTATTTTTACCTTCCAAAGTCTATGTATGGAAAGTATCGTAAGTTTGAAAATTTTTCGATGACCGGTTGTCATGTTTTGCTCAAGATTGCAGTATGTTAACTTGTCTAAAACATTTTTCTTAATAAAGCCATCATCTCATGGCTCATATTATTTATATTCTGGCGGAACGTTTATTTCAACGTCAAAATAGAATATTGCCATTGATGTTGTCTTGGCCCCTTGGAAAAATGAATGCACGCGTGACATGATCAGACAATTTTTATATTCTATTCTACCTCTCAAAATTCAATGAACAAGTGTTTCGACGAAATATGGCTAAGCATCTTTTAATTATTATTAGCTTCTTTGGTAAACATTAATATTTCCACTTTGAAGATCTGCAGGTTTTGGATATCTTATCTCAAGAGAATGTCCGTCATTGTATATTATGTAAATATAAGTGTCGAAATTTTCGCTTGAATATCTTTATAGACCATCGGACTGATTTCGTTCGATGAACATTTTAAAACAATTAGAAACTGGTTGATCCTACCAAAATCTGACATTTAGGATCGTAAAAATTTATTTTGAATTCAACGCTGGCATCGGTATTTTTCTTAGATGCTTATTCTATATACACTATATTTTCATCGACTATTACTTATCCGCATCTAATTTAAACTGTGGTTACTTGAAAGTTCACATCCATACTGATGTTCTGCTCTAAACTCATGCCTTCTCGACCGAAGGGAGCTTCCAATAAGCATTCTTACCAAGAGACCCGTCCTTCTGGATATATTCAAGTAGATGTACTCCCACACTCTACAACTATTTTAATTTCTCGGTGGAATTCTTTCACACAATTACATACATTGTCATCAGAGTTTCTAGAGCTGTACGTGATTGAATCGATGAAATTACGAAAACAATCTGTTTTATCACGTCACGTCGTCTCTCAATATGGGCTAGGGAATGTAATGGAATCGGAATGGCATCTGCATGCCATTTATACCCGAATTGGGAACGCTTCGAAATGGTCATCGACAAATTGAGAGAAGCACGCAGGACTTCCTCCGATTTCAATTCTCATTTCCTTCATCGCCTTCGTCCAATGGTTGGTTTGATTGGAAGAGAAAGTAAGAGAAATTTTAATCAGTAATTTTTTTAATAACAAGTCCAGTGATTTTAGTGTTTGTTAATTAAGTTAGTTTTAGTAGAGGAGACGGTATTAGCTCAGGATTCAAAATATGTGCAACCATTTTTTTATAAATAATTCCAGAACCTCAGTACATGACATTTCGGTGGCTCTATTGGAATAGGGTTGAGCACAGCTTATTTGTAGAACAGTAAAGTAGAAACAAATGTGATTTCACGTATTTAACAAAAGCTCAAGTCATCTGTGTATTTATTTTATTTTTTAAAGGAGTCAATGATGTTAGTGCGCTTAAATAGAATTGATGTTTGAATAAAAAGTGACGTATAGTTCATCCACGCATACTTTTTGCAGCGCTATCGATCTCATCGCTTAAAGTTTATCCCATCAATTCATGTTAAGTGTGAACTTTGTTAAAAAAAGATCCAGTTCAAGTCAGTGCACGCATTAGAAGTGAAACTTGTATACAAATTATATAAGGAGTAGAGAGATAGAATTTTAAAAGTCATAAAAATAAGGCGAGGAATTCAAATTCTATGCCTTTTGAATATATTTCGTCAATATTCAATTGCTAGGTGAAGTGGATACTATGAATGGCTTACCATAATAACTTAGATATGAAACATAAATATGTATTTGATTCTTGATAGATAGATATTTCGAAAAGATAGTATCATCTGTTCCTTCTAATTTAGTTGTAGCAATGTTTAAATCATTATTCATTTGTAAATTGAAGTTCTCACCAAGAAAGATAAGCAGTCGCAACAATTAATTCATTGCAAAATTCACATTGAAGTCACCACGGAGAATAAATGTAATCACTCTTACCAAGATTAGCATCACTGTTTAGATATTTATATTTCAGGATACAATTGGTGTAAAATTGAATTAGGAATAAAGGTAATCGGAAGTGTCGGCCAGTACATTATAGTAGACAAATTCCCGGCGAAAATATCAAATATTGAACTAAAACAATTGTAGAACCATTCCACATGCTCGCCTTTCGAACGATAGATTCACCAGGCGCCACGAGCTTTCGCAAGCCTAGGTCAATAGGTACTCAGTTTGAAAATAGTAGCCACTGCTTATAGAAATTATCTATTTGTGTAAAAAAAATATCTACTCAGATACACGAGAATAATCTCTGAATCATTGATTTAGCTATTTTTGAAACAACTGTTATTTATTTATTTAGATTTGTAATGTGAGCGTTTAGATGTTGATTTTATTATATTATGTCTTAGAAGTTTACACGTTTTTTTAATCCACCTACCTATAGAATTTGATTATGTTTCTATAAAGTGATAGCAAAAAGAACACAATTCTTATTTTCAGAGGAGGTTACATTTATTATGGCAAATAATTTCTATCATGTGAAATTATTTCTGTTGAATATTCGACATTCCCACCGGGAATCCTCAAATACGGCCTTGTGAAAATTTTACGCCTAATCTATTCAAGTAGCTAACGGTTTTTAAAATAAAAGATATTCTCTTTTTTTATTTCTCAGATAACAATATAATATATAGATCCCTGCGATGACAATAATTCATAATTTGAATTCAGCAATACAAATATCGACAATTTCTCCAGCGTTCATTGTATCTGAACTAGAATGAATTGGACTCATATCCAAACACCCGAGTTTCATAGAAGTCAAGTCAAGTTTTGGTATATCTTTTTCAATTCATTCAAATACTGCAAATTATAAATCGTTTTGCCTTTATTGTGTATTGTTAATATTTACACTTTATTCAATTTATTCAATCAATATCGGACTTCGAATTAGGTATCAGTTAAATACTTAAGAAAACCTAAAACATCTCTTATTATACTATATTGCTATTATTTATACATGTACGTCAGCCTTGATTCCTCCTTAATTGATAATTTTAAATTTTTTGAATTTAACGGAGCAGTTTAAGGCCGTTCAGAAGCAAGTTCTGGAAAAGGTCATGCCGCAAAGGAGATTGAGGGAGTCATACCCTGCTTCCTTATTTCCTGCAAAGATAAGGAAACTGCAAAGTGTCTCAAGAGGGAGAAAAATCTTCCCCAACCAACGGTGCTGACTGGCTACTTCAGAAAGAGCCCCTCTGAGAAAAGTGATGACATTATGGGATATATTGAGTCCCAAAATGATGGGCTGGAATACCAGCAACTGGAGAGTTCCACAAAGAACTCAGGAAAGGACTACCCTAAGAAGACGGAATATTCTCTGGCACTTGTACTAAGTTGGTGCAGGTGTAATCGACTGAACACCAATATGCTAGAATGACGGTACACTGGAGTATTCCAAACAAAATCTTATATTTAAAAGACATTCCAGTCGATGTTATGAGAACATAACTCTGTTTTTACAAAAACTGCGAAAAAAAAAATACCAGAAGTGAACGAATGGATGGACACTCCTTTACCTGTGGAAAAGGAAAGGGGTACCTTAACCTGGTACACGGATGGTCTAGTGAGGGTCGGCAAAGCCGGCCGGGGGGTCAGGAGACCTTCCACAAAAATACACATATCACTGGGTGGGCAGAAAGAATGCACCCATGTGATTCGTAAGAAGAATCACATAGGGGCTAAAAATCTTTATAACAATTAATATACAGGCTGCCATCAAATCAGTGGCAACTGTTGCTAAAAAATCAAAACCAGTACGAGTAAAGGAATGCCATGAAGGTCTTGTGCAACTGGCAAGAGGTAACAAAGCTGGCTAGAAAATGCTCTGAAAGGCTTCCAATAGGCCCCAAGCCGTTCTGTGGACATGCAAAACAATATGTTAAAACAGAAACAAAAAATGGTAATCACCTAAATAACCTACTTCTAAAACTAAATGACCTGAGAAACTTGTTTGAAATCACCACAGGTCATCATCCCTTCAAAAACCACTTAAAAGATAGGTTTTGTGACAATGAATCCTGCAGATTTTGAACCAGCAGAATCTGTAAATCACTTAGTACTAACTGAATTCGAAAACTTAGCACATAAAAGACTAAGGGCGTTTTCCACCTATGAGGCCTAAAAGCCTGTGGGACAAGAGCACTAATTAACTATTCCACGGAGCAGGATTTAAACCCAGAAATAAAGGTACAATATAGTATAACATCACGGATGGTATAAAATACCTTAAAGTCGGACTGCCCCAGAAAGAAAAATGTCCCTGGTGTCCGTCGTTTTCATAATAAATAATAATAGGGCAAGGACTAATCGGCAAAAGCCAGCAATATCGCGTTTGTAATAATTGTGAGATTCTATGTGGGTGGTGTGCAAATATTAGTAAACTTTCGCTCTTATTTAAATTTAATTTTGCGCAAATATTTTATCTTATATAGGTACTCTGTTTACAATACTTCATAAAGGTTTTCAAAACTAGAATGCTATCTCCCCCCTGTCATACGCTTTAGTTCTCTTGCAAAGTAAAAGATTCAGAAAACGTGACAGAGCCGTGACACGATATTGAAAAATCACTCTGGTGAGTTTCATCCGCACTTACTTACACCATTTGGCCAGCATTTGGATCAACAGATGTTGTTAACAGTTTTTGATTATTTTTTGTAGAAACACTCATCTTGATAAAAAATATTCTATAATGCGACTCAGGATATAAGTTGAAACTAGTCCTATCAAAATGTATGTAGTATTCTTTTTCATGTAACACATAAAATAGAGAAAATAATCAAAAGATTTATAATATGTATAGATGAGATTACCTTGATCTTTTCTCTGAACTCAGTGATGACAAAAAGCTTCACTTTGTATTATACCCTAGCTCTGACACAGACGATTTCTCAAGAAACATCACTCGACGGTCCTACATTATTCTGAAATTGAAGACATTCTCCCTATGCTCATTTCGTGACATCTCATGAAATATTTTAAATATTCACCAAGACCCGAATCAAATGAAACGTCAGAGATAGACAGAACGGGAGCTATATACAGAAGAGATATGAATAATATTCAAATCTCGTGTCAGCGTCAAGAGTAGGCTTTCCCAACTAAGCAATTAATCATCAGATATAATACAATAGGAGTATTTTTTTATATACGTGAAGAACATTATTTAATGTTCAACGGAATCTTTGATAAATGCATTTTGTTATGTAGGTAGATAGTAGTTTTAAATAATTTAGTGCTCTCTTACATTGGACACGATAAAATACATACTTTCTTTTTGAACAAAATGAATTTGGTCAGCAAAAGAAGAATATTTTTTTGCAAAATTGTGATTTTGAAAGATGTTTTTTATTCAACTGTTCCTAATTTAAAATTAGAGGACTTTATTTAGGATAATATATTTTTCAAGGCAGAAGATAAAGTTATTAAACTTTAGTTTAAATAAAGAAATGAGTTTAAGTAAATGATATTGAGAATAAATAAAAACTAGATCATCTCCTTATCACTCAAAGAACTGATCCGTCTTATCACTAACCCATGTCAAAAAAGTTACTAAAATTAGTACCTAGGTACATAACTTGTGTATGTAAAGATGTCAGAAATAAAACCATATTGTAGAAATAGGGTTACAAACATATTTGGGTTCCTTCAATAGAACTCCTATAAGATCACTCTCTACTCTCTCTACTATCTGTCTATTTCTTTATGGGCAGCCCACCTTATCTTCGAAAGTTCTGAGCCCTACTCGCAGTTCCCAGTTTTTGTGTATACCTAGAACTAGATTATCTCATTATCGTTAAATAATAGCGATATGGTATTCGAAAACTGAACTTGAAAGATGACAATTGCAGCAGAGCGAACGCAAGCACAATGCCACTCTAAAGCGTTTTCACAAAAAACAGCGTTAAAAAAACGATTTAAGCTAATCAACTTAATTACGATCAATTGTCGAAAAAACATGGTGTATCTTTTGAGCCGAACATTTTCTAGCCGCTTTCGGCTGCGGCTTACTTTCTTTTCCAGCGTTATTGTTTCACCTAGTTGCTAAAGGTGCTAATGGAAACCACCCCATTGAGATGGTGAAATTTGAATGCAATTAAATAGACTACCAACAGCAGGATTGCGCTCGCCACGGTACCACAAGTCTTTATATGCACGATCCCAGTGTTCTGCTTTTTGCTTTTAATTAATGTGTTTTGTTATTTAGATTTCAGCCATAAATTAAACCTCCTGGCCGTCGGCAACCTTGCAAATCAAGAGGGCGTAGAGGTACGCAGTTCGCAATGATGATGAGTGAGGATTTGGGAGCGTTTATTTAAATGGGGGCACTGGATGATTAACAGCGTTAAATATTTAAATTTAAAACCGTAGAGATAGTATTTGGAGAGAAATAGGAAACCACACATAGTGAGATTTACAAGATTTATGTTACAAATTGAAGGATTGATTTGATTAGCGAATAGAGTTCGTTGGTTTGCGGGTATGTAAATAATAGTAATCGTATGAAATTCTGGGTTTTCTGATCACATTTCAGATCCCCTCAAACCATTAAATATATATTCACCCAATGATTTTCTATCGACAATGCCAAGATTATCTCAGGATAACAATGCTGTTGTTGTCTTCTCCGCCCGTCTGTGGTACAAGATTGGCACGGGCACCTTGCATGCAATGGTTTTTATTCAGTAGCCGAAGATTGTAGCACGACAATTTTGATTAAATTTGTCTCAAATATTAGTCTCGAAACCATTAGCTCAAGGCGAATATCTGGGAAAAATCAATTAAAAAAGTTATACTCAAAATTTCATATTTTCAACCAGTTCAAAATGTAGTATGGGCATTGAAATTTGTTTAGGACGTTAAGAAAATGAATATCAGCATGGACGATTTACGTAAACGGTGGAATTTTCTTGAGAGCAATAGTGTGGATATATGTACCTAATTATTCATAATTATTATTACTGTTGAGTTCTTAGGTTCGTTGTTTCTTTGATGACCCTGTATGGTCAATAACTCAGAAATGATTATTAGGCGCTCAAACCTATCAGATATAGTATATCCGGAAATTACAGGCTATAAACTTCAGTGAATTTATAGGTATATACTAAACGACGAAAATATCATGTCCTCACAGTACCCAGACAAAAAATAAATAGCTTCGATCCTTCTAGCATCATTAAATAACTTCAAAACAAGTATCTATATTCTCTAAGACCGAAACTTAATGCATTTCGAGCTGATAGTTTTCGTGGCGCATTCGTCAAAATGAAAATGTTTGATACAATATCGGGTTACCTTGAATTATTTAAATATAACAACTTTCTAGAGTGCCGATGCAAATCACCGTCATCAATTTGCTTTCAAATTATTTAATGCATTTATTATAATTTACCAGCTACAGCATTTCAGCATAGCCTCCTGTACCTAATCCTGCGCCATTCAATGACCACGAAGCATCATAAACTCTCGAGAGGGCATCTCATTGATATTCAAATTTAATACGATCATAGGAATCCCCACACTGAATATTTAACCCGTCCACGGGGCCGACTAACGAGCACATGAAAAAGATCCATTACTTGGGATTCAGGATGCATGCTGCATTTTTCCTCGTGTTCGTCTACAGGTCCACAAACTCCACACATGAATAGACTCCACATTTTTTGTTAGGAGAGAAAAAGGATTTTTTAAATTAAATTATCCATTCACATAACAATGGCAGCGTTGCAAAATCTCAGCTGGAAAAGGATTTTGGTTTATAAAGCTATGACATTTTCATATGAAAAGAAAGTTGACCAGTATGCAGGATCGAATAAAAAAAAATATATTTTTGAGTATTAGGTAGGTATATGAAGTAACTGAAATATTATGTCAAAAAGGTTTATAGTTTCCAAACTGAAACGACCCAGGGTTAAATAGAGATAAATTGATCAGAATCTAAATATAAGTGAAGTGACTGTGTGACAGTCAGCCAGTTTTATAAAAGTCAATTCAACCGTAGGTTACTCAACCGCCAGCTAAATACAAACATGTCTGAGTAAACTGTCAATTGTTGTCAGTGTTGAGTGTTTACAATACTAGTCATGGTTGAATCTCGGTTGAGTCTCAAATATTATTATTATCACTAATATTTGATTATGAATATGGCTGAAATTGTTTGGAAAGCTGCCAAAACAACTCAACAAAAGCGTTTAGATCTTCCAATGTCCCCTTACTCCTATTTTGTTTATAATTCAAGAAATCATTATACATTGATATCGAATAACAACATGATGGTCATTACCATTTAAGTAAATATAAATAATAAAAGATACCTTACCTACAAAAAAGTTTATTTGGCTGAAAACGACTGTAGGTATATTGAGAGTTCAAGACAATGAGTTGTGGATTTTGAGGTCCATTCTCTAAGACACTCGAAGAGTTCAACGAATCATGTAAGCACGAGGGATTGGACAAAGGACAAACAATTACTTCTCAGAGTCCGCTCTCCCATTGTTAAGTAAGATAGATGCTAGGAAAACTCTGGTTTCGTTAAACAGCTCAAGAAGCAATCAAATGAATCGAAATTAAATCAATCTGACATTGATAGATATTATCATATCTTCAGTTTGTAAATGCAAAGAAACCAACAGTGTTTTCTTAAAATATACATTGTATAAAGATAAACTTGTAGTGTTTTGAAAGAAATTTGATTAAGGGAAGAAATCTTCTCGCCAACAGCATTGAATGAATTGCGACCGGCAGGATTTTGAATAGGTAGTATTTAAACATTTGATTCATATAGGTAAATTTTACACTTTCATTTCAAATTTATTCCGCTAATTATTATAATCAGAATTAATCTTTACGATTTTCTAATGAATAGAGATAATATTGACTTGTAGGAGCTCTTTTCTCAATAAAAAAATACTATGCTTGCCTACATGCTTCTCCACAGCATGTATTTCTGAAAGATAAAATTCACTTAACTTTCACCCTTGAATCAACACAAGCTCTCACAACAGTATAAAAAAATTATAAGGAATGTAATAATTTTGTTGGGTTATTTCATTGATTTTAAAGCTCCTATTGAATCGAAAATAAGCGAAAAAGTTTTAGTCATAAATTTTACATTTTAGTCAAATTTATGTCTCTCACCGAAAACAAAATCAAGCAATTTGAATAGATCTCAATCTAGGTAAAAATTAATTAATTAATAAAATAATAGAATGTAGTCAAGAGGAATTGCTAGGTAATATTATACCTACATATGCCGTAGCGTAGTAACACGCTGTATGTATGTAGACCAATGACCTTTTCCATAAGTGCCGCTAATTATCGTACTTATCTCTGAGCACAGAAACAATTTAACAATAGAGCTCCTTTGAACTTGACTATCGACAGGTAAATGGTCTTTCCTCATAATAAACAGCTTCTGCTGGTTTTATTATACGAGCTGGAAAAAAACTTTCCACACGGAAGTTGTAGGGTTTATCCTGAATCATCAGGAAAAATAGTTATTGCTTATACAGGGTGAATTACAAGCATCTGGTGGTCAAATAATAATAATTTTCTCTGTTGATGCCCATAAAATGGTTTACACTGAAGAAGAAAAGTGTAAAAACAGTTCATATTAACGAAAATGAGGAACTGGAAATTCTCTTATATTTTGAAGGTAAACATTATATTTAATTTATATTTCTTGGTTATAGAGAATCCGACTTTTTCGATTGCTGATGCGACCAACAACTTCAATAAATCAGCAAAAAACGATGTGACACTTCGTAAAAATAAATACCACCCATACAAAATGTTTCCGCTACAACAATTAAATGAGAACCAAAAAAATCATAGGGAAGGCTTTTATTGGCTGATGATAGATTAAAAATTGAATGACAACGATCTTTTCAAAAAGATTTTTGGGAGCGATGAAGCATCATCTAATACGGCAGGACTCCTCAACAGAAAAAATAGTCATATATGGGCACCGTCATGGTCATAGGAAAATAAAATTTCAGGGCCATAAATCTGTTATCATTTGTTGCGGCATTCTGAATGATAAAGTAATCAGCCCATTTTTTTTAACACGGTTCTTTGAGTGGTCAAAGATATTTGATTTTTGTTTGGGAACGAACGAGATCGAAAATTTTTTGAACAATTTATCTGTTAGACAATATAATGAGCTCATATGAAAGTTTTTTCTTCACCTCGTATAATAAAACCAGCAGAAGCTGTTTAATTATGAGGAAAGATCCTATAGAAATGATAGGCGAGCGAATAAAACATTCTAAATTCCTCCAAAATCAATATTGAAAATTTGGAAAAAATATGAATAGTTCAGCTTCGACACGGTTTACAATTTTTATGGATAACACTAAAGGTCCGTCGAAGATAGGAAAAGTAGTATATAATAATAAAATATTTTTTACCCTAGTTGCGAAAGTGGATATTTTCCAGGCTGAACACTAATTTAAGCCCGGAAAACCGCTTCCGCAACATGATCTGAACATTTTTTTCTATTCTTCACAATCACAAAAATTTATGCAAGGGGGGATTCTTAAACTATTTTATAACTAAAAGTTTATATAAGCATAGGTCCGCAAATGCTTCTTTACCGATCTACAGAGAGTTGATTTTTTTTTCACTTCAATGCAAATAGCATTTGTTCATTAAACAGCTTCAACTACTTTCGTATGGATCGTCTGAATGTAACCAAATCATCTGGGGGTGTTGCAATACTCGTCAAAAAACACATCGGAGCAGAAGAGATACCTATAACCACACAACTGGAGGCTATTGCTATAAAAATCATTCACAATAAAACTTTTAATATTTGTAATATTTACTTACCACCCGATAAACAAATAGATGGAAACGACCTGAAAAGCCTAATAGATCAAATACCAACACCACGACTCCTAGGAGATTTCAACGACCACAAAGAAATCTAGGGATCGAATAACACTAACGTTAGAGGAAAAATCATCGCTAATTTCATTCAAGACTACCAGCTATGTGTAATGAATGATGGAAATAACACCAGATTTAATTCAGCTACAGGTGACTCATCGGCCATTGATCTAACACTATGTGACCCCTCTATGACTACATCACTTTCATGGCAGGTACTCCCTTATTTATATGGTAGTGATCATCACCCCATCGAGATCACAAACATAAATTTCCAAGGACGTTTGTATCCTATTCCTTCGAAATGGAAACTGAAATCTCCAAATTGGGAACGTTACATGAAAGAGGTAGATTATGGAATAGAAATTGCTGTTTGTGATGGTACATAAATCACATTTAAAGATCTCTCAAACATTATCACAGAAAGTGCACAAATATCGATCGGAAAGACTAAGCTGATAAAGAACCACAAACCTGTACCGTGGTGGAATGACGCATGTAATGAGGCTATCCATGCTAGCAAATCAGCACTGTAAAATACAAAAGGCACAAAACAACTATGATATAGCTGAATTGATATCCCAAACCTATGAAAAACACTCAGACGATTCAAATCTTGATACAAAATTTCTTGAACATAGTATTACATCCGATTCTATCATGATCGACACTGCTACAGCGAACAATGACCCAATTAACCTCCCAATAACGAGAGACAAACTTGATGAGGCCCTCCTCGATCTTAGAAACACAGCATCAGGTCCCGATGACATTCAAGTTGCTTTTATTAAGAACCCACCTGACACAGCAAGAATCCACCTTCTGAAAATATTCAATAGTATATGGTTGACTCAAACATTCCCGGAAGAATGGAACGAATCAATAATTATTCCTGTCCTCAAACCTAATAGATCCTGAATCCTACAGACCGATATCACTGACATGTGCGTTCAGCAAATTGTTCGAAAACATTGTCAACGATTGCAATAGACATTAGAAAGCAGAAACTTGAGAATTCCACAACAAAATGGATTTAGACCTCATAGATCAGTTTTGGACAACTTAGTAGATCTAGAAAGCGATGTCCATGAGGCGTTATCTACCAAGCAGAAATGCTATGCCATATTCTTTGACCTTAAAAGAGCCTTCGATTCAGCCAGTAGAAACCATATACTAGGGCAACTGGAAAAAAAATAATATAAGAGGCAACTGTTTATCATTTATACGGAATTTTCTGAACAATAGAACATTCCAGGTCAAAGTCAATGGTATCTTATTAAGCAAACACCATCAAAAAAACGGTACACCACAAGGATCTGTACTTAGTCCAACCCTATTTCTAATTGCCATCAATTCTATCCTAAAAGGCTTGAAGAAACCACTGAAAGCAAGACTGTATGTTGACGATCTCGCAGTTTTCGTAAAAGGAAAAAATCTCGACACTCGACATCAATACTCAAACAAAGTTGCAGTTATACTAATAAGACATTGAACTTAGATCTCCTGTTAGATTTCTGGGAATGACCCTCGATAGAAGACTGAACTGGAAGGAACACATTTCCGGTCTGCCGCTGGCATGTAATAAGAGATTGAATCTGCTTAAAACTCTTGTGGTCAAAAAATGGGGAGCTGATCAGCGGACGCTTCTTCTCTATAGGACATTAATCCGATCGAAAATAGATTTTATATGTTCTATTTATGCTTTAGCTAGTAAATCGTCGCTAAGACCTATCAATACAGTTCAAAACAATGCTCTCAGAATAATATTAGGAGCCTAAAGAACAACCCCAATTCAGAGTTTACAAAGCGAAGCTGGCGAACCACCTCTTAACATAAGAAGACAATTTCTTAGTCTTTCTAACGCTGCTTCAACCGCTGCAAATAGGACGAAATCATCATTCGATTCTACATTCACCTCTAGATATACCAGCCACTTCAATAATAAACCGCAATCTAAGGTACCATCTTATGCACGGATTCGAAAGTTCACAACAGATCTGAGTATCACATTCCCAAACGTTCTTTCCGATGACATCAAGCTCCCACCACCATGGACTATTAGCATTCCAAAATGCAATGAGACCCTCACTCAGTATAACAAATCCAACACCAATATAGAAATCATCGAAAACTCACTACTGGAAATTCTTTGCAACGATTATTCAGACTTTCAATCAATTTTCACAGATGCCTCCAAATCCTCAGAAGGAACGGGATGTGTAGTAGTTTCAGGTCAAACTGTTGAAAAATATGAATTCTTACCCCTCAGTAGCATCCACACAGCCGAACTATATGAAATATACCGGGCATTAGTATACTTGAACAACGACAACTGTGAGAAATCAGTCATTCTAACGGATTCATCAAGTTCTATCTTATCACGCGAGAAATGCCGTGACTTGTGGTAGAATTAGTGAGTGTTCGGAGTGCGTAGCTTCGGATTTGAAAGCCTGGTTTAAGAACAAATTATCGACAAAATGGCATACTGAATGGTGCAACTCAAGATCCATACTGCGTGAAGTGAAAGGTGACATCCGTCCTTGAAGATCATTACCAAAAGACCGCCATTCTCATGTCATTCTGACAAGACTTCGACTCGGCCACACCAGATGTGATGTCTGTGATGTGATTCTAACAGTGAAACACTTCCTTATTGACTGTAAAAAATATACATTATCTAGAAATAAGTATAACTTGCCACAAGACCTTAAGACATTATTAGGGGAAACATGTAATTTACTAAATCTTAAAAATTACTTGAAGGATATAGATTTATATCATGAGATATAAAATTGTTCAATTTTAATGTCGCTAATAACCGGGAGGTGGGTGCGACTTCATCTTAAATAAAGCAAAAAAAAAATTTTATATAACGCCTGCTTAACATATGCAGACAAATGTTCCGATTTCAAAATTAATAACTACAAGAGATTGTCCAAATGAGGCGTAGGCCCGCAAGACTATTTTAAAAATGTAATAATCTAGCGATACTTAGAGTTGTTATGTAAGGTGAACACATTACGCGCAACATGTTAAGTGCCAGTCACATGTCAAAAGTACACTATACATCTAAATTATAAGAAATCATCGGCAAGTATTGATCCACACCTATTTCATGTAAAGGAGGGGTACTTACGTCCTTGTGATCATTTACTGACAACTGCTGACAAGTAGCGCGTAATGGATAGCCGGCATTAGCTCTAAACTCTAAGCCCTATGACATGACAGTTGATCTTATTGGAAATTGCATCATCGCCTCGAAAATACTAGTAATATGATGTCAGAATAAACATGGTCTATGCTTAATTGATAAAAATAACAATAAATATATTATTTCCAGAAAATTTTACAATTTCAAGAGATAATAGATTGGGGAAGGATTCATTTTATTATTCTTAATTGAACAGTGCCATCTAGTAAGACAAAACGAAAACTGCTTTTCAGCTCTCGATAAGAAAATACTCATTTCGGCCCTCTAAACTGGGTAAAAAACCTGGTTTTCTTATTACTCACTCACTATTGTGAGTATATTATTGTTGACTAACAAAGGAAAAAAATGATCTGAAACTGTTTTGTCTTTACCTATTCATATAGGCTGTCCCAAGTTATCATATACAGGCAATATATCGCTTTACTAAAAAACAAAAAAACTGCTTTGAATGGCATTAAAGTACCCTCCCAAGGACTTATTGGAAAATGTAGGTATTACATTTGACAGTCCTGTGGTAGCTACCACTCAATTTTCATTTTCAAATGGCCCCCCTGTATATTGTCATTGAAAACTGCTTATCATTCTATTTTGAATACCAAAATAGCACATACTTGGCATTTTTTTATTAATAACAACGAAAATATTAAGATTTCATGAAGTATGATGATTGATGTTCTACACTACTTACAAAACTTTATTTTTTGACGAAAGAAGCATCGTTTTCAAAAACATGGGCGGATTTTAAATTTTTATAAAGATAATTAAATAAAGTGAGAAAGTCACAAATGTGACTGGTAATGTTGTTATTAATAAGAAAAATATTGGTATTCCAAATAGAATGACACGCAATTTTCAATAACAATATACAGGGAAAGCCATGTAGTACAGCGCAGTGAAATGGGAAGGTATTTTGATGCCATTCGAAGCAGTTTTTTTCTTTTTAGGTATATTTCTTATAGAAATGTACCTAATGCGATCATTCACACATTTGAATTTCGAAAAAATTTCAACGGCTATAAGTCCAAAAAACCATTTGGTTCAAAAGTTTATATATATATATATGGGATATTACGAAATTTGTCAACACGATAGAGGTCGCAGTTTTGAAGGTATCAAGTTCAAATTTGCTACAAAAATGAATCTTTCAAATATCTCGGTCGAGTTCGTTATTGGGCAATAAAAAATTATCAATAAAGAGCCGTACTGTAAATATCATCAAAAATAAGTTTAGGTTATAGATATAATCAGTACCTACAACTTTTGTTCAAAGCAATTTTTCATAAAATACACAGGTAAAAAAATATAAATGGATAAAGAAAAAAAATCCCGATGGCCTGTAGTCAGCGGAAAGGTAAATTTTTCAAAATTCATTGAATTGAAATTTTAACAACCTTTTCATTGGTATACCTACATGTTATTAAATAAAATTGTCATAGCCTTGCGGTTAGAGGTTTTTGTTTTGGCCGTTGAATATAAAGCAGACAGGGTTCGAGTCCACTTCAAGGCAGATTTTTTTTTTCGTCTATTTCTTTTCAATAAATATACTATATATTTTTTTAATCAGGGTCTATATTAAGATCTCCAGAAAATGTACAATTACATCAAATTTATATTGAGTGTTCATGTTTTATCAATATTTGTTATTTTTCTTTATTAATTTTTATTTTTTTACCTGTGTATTTTATGAAAAATTGCTTTGAACAAAAGTTGTAGGTACTGATTATATCTATAACCTAAAATTATTTTTAATAATATTTACACTACTGCTCTTTTTTGATAATTTTTTTAAATGTTTGAATGGTCGCCATTTTGAAACTACTTACACGATATTGCCCAATAACGAACTCGACCGAGATATTTGAAAGATTGATTTTTGTAGCAAATTTGAACTTGATACCTTCAAAACTGCGACCTCTATCGTGTTAACAAATTTCATATATATATATAAACTTTCGAAGCAAATGTTTTTTTGGACTAACTTATAGACATATAACAACATGCCGTTGAAATTTTTTCGAAATTCAAAAGTGTGAACGATCGCAATAGGTATATTTCTATAAAAAATTTACCTAATAACAAATATTGATAAAACATATAATATAAATTTGATGTAATTGTACATTTTCGGGAGATCTTAATATAGACCCTGATTAAAAAAATATATAGTATATTTATTGAAAAGAAATAGGCGAAAAAAAAAAACTGCCTTGAAGTGGAACTCGAACCCTGTCTGCTCTATATATTCAACAGCCAAAACAAAAACATCTAACCGCAAGGCTATGACAATTTTATTTAATAACATGTAGGTATACCAATGAAAAGGTTGTTAAAATTTCACTTCAATGAATTTTGAAAAATTTACCTTTCCGCTGACTACAGGCCATCGGGATTTTTTTTTATTATCTTGTCAAATAAGCGAGATATTGCCTCTATATGACACCTTGGGAAACCCAGTGTATAGAATTGTCTGATAATACTTGAATTTTGTCTAAAAGTCTCTTAATTATATACGAGACTCTGCAACACGTAAAAAATATTGCAGGGATTTGGTCACCACGTTTGGCATAAAAGCATTATTCTCTTTTGTTCCATAACAATACAAAGCCTAATCTAATTTCATACTTTTGAGGCTTTGAATTTTCCACATCATTTAAGAGGCAACATCGAGTGACGGCTGTGAAAGACGCACTTTTGTACCAGTGTACAGTTAAGATAATCCCGGGGATTAGCGTGAAAAATATTTTCGGACATTACGGAAAGCACTTGGCTTGACAGCAATAACAGGGTATTACATGTGGATGATGTTCCGGGACTCGAGTGATATTACCAAAGAAGGATGTGAGATATTTTAGATTTTTATTAGAAGTTTGTCCTAAATTCTGCATCCCATACCTACACCTTTCATTCGGAAGGATCGGCTATTTTACATTCATAATGAACATGTAGCTATAAGATGTTAGTCAAATAGAATTTTTCAAATTAATAAAAAATATGTGTTTCTGCAAATAAGATACATAAGGTAAATTATCCAAAGAATGACTTTCTTTGAAAAGTGTAAATAAACCAGACACTGTATTCACTATATGAAACACGACAAAAGTGCAACCAGTTTTTTTGGATATCTAGATTTTTCTTAAGATTACGGAAATACCACTTCAAACCTGGTTGGATTTCACTTTTGTATGTATTATTTTTTTCTCGGAAACTGCTCTACCGATTTTAATCAAAATGTTCTGATTTTTAAGATTATCTATATAATGTGACAAACGCGAGGGTGTCACCCTCGAGATCCATAAACTTTTTCTTGAATGGTTCGGCAGATTTGGATTAAAAATTTGCAAAAAGGTGTTTTAAGAGCAGAGAAATCGATTGGCGATACTTTCATTTTATAATGGGTGTGATCCTCGGTTATTTCGGGAATGGCTCTGCAGATTGCGCAAAAAATTTCAGTATGGGGTTTGGGGGGTCGAGAAGGCGATTAGTGATACAGCTACAGCTGAGTTCTGTTATGTTTCAAATTCATATTTATTTTGAAATCAGTAAATTATGAGCCATGTGAACGATAAAAGCAATACCGATCTACCGATCGCGATCCATTTTAACTAGAAATATGCATATTTTTGAAGTAAGATTAAACAGCCTTAGTAACTCTTATAGACCCACTCTAAATCCTCTGTTACCCGAGAACAGCTTGGTCGCCCAAATATTTATAATAGTTTTCAACAAAATCTCTGCCCTAAAATGGTATCCCTCTCTGGAAATATTTTGCGATAAAATTATAAATAAATATAATTTTCATCAGCCAAATATTTTTTCACAGGAAAACGATTTTATGAAATGTAATTTGCTCAAAGGTTTTTCTGTCACATGTTATTCGATCAATTGTGATTCGGTAAAATGTTTTTCGATCAAATGTGTTCGATCTGCTGTTTCTGATCAAATGTATTTATATCACCTCATTCAATTGATTTTCAATGAACATTTTTTTTTATAATTGAACTCTTATTCTCATCTCCACATCAAAAACATGAACATGTGAGAACTCGAAAATGAAAAGAAACGTATTTAAATAACGTGAATAAACATTTATTGCGGCGTTGTGTCTGACTATAGACCATTTATCTGTAACACCCCAATTATTTTCATGTGACGTCTGAAACTTTAAAGATCCCATGGAAAGTGAACATCGCTCGAAATTTGATGACTCTTGGTATTAAAGGAAGCAATTTAAGGACATGTAAAAGCTGGTGAAAGAAAATAATTAGCTTAGAACTTTATCAGGCAAAATTTCCTGGTATCATAAGTATAAAAAAATATTGTTAAACTTTGATACTTTTCACAAGAAGATGGAACAAGTTTCCACTTTCATATATGAATATTTAATCAATGCTGTTTTTGAGAATATACGGGGTTCCAACTATTTCATATGGATATTATTGCTATTTCTTAAACGGTAAGAGATATAATGATGATTAATTGAGACAAATGTTGCGAAATTTAAATATCAATATTCCCATTTGCAAAGTGAAAAAAATGTTTACAGCTCCTGGGAAATTTTTTAAAGTATGAAATCTGAAATTTTATCTTTTTCATTCTCAAAGATTTGTTTTTCTAGAGGGGCTTCATATTTATTTTTCGATTCTATTTATTAAATGGAGCGAAAAATTCCATTTAGAACTTTGTATACCTAAGCACAAACCCTGAGAGAAAATTTATATTGAAATCCCTTCATAATGAATTTATATCTTAAATGATAAAGTAGTGAGTATGGGGATTTAAATATTTTGATTCTTTTTTATCTATGGTCTTCCAACTTCGAAAATGTTTTGACCGTTTTTCTATGTCTTTCTGGGTGTAAAAGGGGATATTTTATACATAGTTTTATACATAGTTAGAATAGAGTAGAAGCTTCATTTAACAGCATTGAAAACAAATATGGCGACACAAAAATTTGTATAATACATCTTTGAAAATGAATAAATATTTTTTTACAAAAAATGGAGCGACGTTATTAGTTGGTACACTGAAAAATATAAAATAATATTATTTCTATTGGTGCTGTTACTTTTGAAGTTGTGCAGTTGCAGTTAGATTGATAACTTTTGGCACCAACTTCACAAGTACCAGCACCAATAGAATTAATATTGCTCTATATTTTTCAGTGCACCAACTATTAACGTTGGTCCAATTTTTTGTAAAACATATTTATTTCACACTTTTGAGTGTAAAATTAGTCACGAAAGTCGTTCAACGTTCACTAATACCAATGAAGATAGTACTTATCCAATTACCCACGTATATTCTTTGCTTGTAGTTGTTATTGAGATCTCAAAACATCGCTGCGGAAATACGCTAAAGTATTATTGAAAACCGTAACTCTAAGGAAACAAATTTTCATTATAAATGTTGCTAAAAATAATTATGTCTTTCATATAGTACCCACAGATTTTCAATTTTCAAAAGAAATCGCCCTCTTCACATAGCAAAAATACATATATTTGAGAATTTAACATGCCTCTATCTCGAAAACCGTAACTCTTTTGAAAAAAATGTTCAATTTAAACATTTCCGGATATTGTCCTATCTTTATCTATACCACCTCAGATTTCCGATTTTCGAGTAATTTGTCACTTCCACCCCCTTCGGAGGCGGTTTTCCGAGCGAAGGAGATTTTGGATTTGCGTTTTTATGAATATGGGACCATTTCTCAAGCTTCCTCTTTCAAATAAATCAGAAAGCATCAAAATCGGAGCTCGTTTACTACACAAAACGCGCGCACGAACCAAAAAAAAATAAACAAAAAAAAGCAGACAGTCGAATTGTATACCTCATCCATTCGGGGTTCGTCGTTAAAAAGATACAATATTTCAATCCATCATCATTGTCTTGTATGATTACTTCCAAATATATAATTTCAATTTTCTCCCCGGGTTATCAAATGAAAAAATAAAGAAAAAACAAAAAAAACTTTTCAAATTTTTCTAAATATTCCAAGAACGGATGTTTTTTTTTATTTGTGAAGAGGGGTATTGAAGATGTCTAAATTACGCAACTTTTTTCTAGTTTAGTTATATTTCTATCTTCACGTTTAAGATTGAATATCGGAGAAGTATTTCATTCGACATCAATAATTGCGAGTTTGTAAAAATATTAAGAAAGCTAGAAAAATCTTATTCCAACATTAAAATATTTCTATGCATATAGTTTTTACAGGTATTTACAGTGAAATAAGAACATTCTCACGAGATTCACAATTATTGTCCAATTCAGAACATCAAACAAAAGAAATAATTGAAGTTGTTCCTCACTTGAATTTGACATTATTACAAATATTTAATAACATCACCTTGAATGAGTTTGAACCAAATAATTCAACATTCAGACCACCATTCAAAATGATATATTGATTATAAAAATAGTCACGTTGGTCAATAAAATTTTATTCATTCCACGCAACGCTACAAAATAATTTCCAAAGCATTTCATCAAAAATTTGCTAGAAAGGATGAATTCATTTGTATAAACCATATATTTTATGTTTGTTATATATGTTGGGCATGTACCAAAATTTCAGTACATCGGATTCCAATTAGAATAATTTTGAATCGTTTTAGATCCATATAAATGATTCAAGGGTATTTATACTCGATTTTAGATGACCGTATACAGATAATCAATTCAATTCAATTTGTTTATTCATATATCATATATATTTGCAAAGCAGCCATCCGGAGATTGTTAACAAAAAGTGATACAATAAATATTAGATTAATTATATCTAATATTATCATAGGTACATTTAAAAACACACATACAGAACTTCTAAAAATATACAATATGTTAGAATTTTACATTAAAAAGTATCATTTTAATATTCGTCGACGAAATTATAGGTATGTTCTTCTTCATAAGAAATTTATTTTAATTTTGAATTTTACCTTGCTTAAGTTTTGAAAGGTTTTTGAAAGTTTGTTGTATACCAGCATAGTCAGGCAATTTTTTTCCAGCTGTAACCAATGAATCAGATTTTTTGTAGAGTATCCATAAGAATAGGAGTTTTCTGCATATTATGAAATATTACTTTTAACATAGATCAATGTTTTATAAATATAAATACAAAAACGAGTCATACTTTTCTTCTTTAAAAATACAGATCGACAACATTCAGGTAATTTTAGGTTAAAAATAAATCTCAAAACTCTTTTTTGATAAATATTTTGTTTAAATTTATACTATTACCCCCGCAGAGCTATATTATAAGCTATGTGACAGTGTATTAAAAAATAATAAATACTTGTATAGAGTATTTCTTCAAGTTTTTCCTTAAGTTATAAAAGTCTTAAAAAATGTTCCAAGTAGACACTTAAGAACTTTTGTTTTGTGAGGCTTCTATGTGGTCTGTTTATTTGCTGGAACTATTCTTTCTGCATAAAATATTTATATAACCTGTCTTTCCGGTGGTCAAATCGAGTTTTTTTTGTTTCACACTACATATTGAATTCAAATTATCTGTTTGATTTTCATCTACAACAGTGGCCACAAAACGGAACCCTGTGGTACACCAATATCATTTTGGAGGAAATTTGATACTTCAGATTCAATTGATACATAAAACTGCCTATTTCTGAGCTATGACTCTAAAATTTTCAACGTGCTTCCCCGTATTCCAATTTTTTTTTAAATAAAACTAGTCTCTAGACTCGAAGGCACGAGACAGATCAAAAAGAGACCTGCCACAAATTTTTCTTCATCAACGTATTTTTAAATGTTTCTCATAAACTCACATGCAGTCCCCACTGTCGCTCTAAACCCATATAGTTTTTCAACAAGTAAAATATTTTTATTCAGAAATTAAATTATTCTTTCGTTATAGACAGGTTCAAAGATTATTTAAATAGTATTGGGTACCTACGGATACATGACTGTAAATTTCTTTTTGGTCATTTTTCTTATAAAAAAGGTATAACTTTGCCTATAAGTCTTCTGGAAAAGAACCTGTGTAAGGAGATAAATTAATTAGATGTTCTATATTCTAGAGGATGAACCATTGATTCTGTTATTGTTTTTTATGATAATGATGGAAATGTTATCGCTGCGTACACTTTGTCTTTCTTCACGTTTGCGAAAGTATATAGAATTTCTGACATATTAGTTTCATAAACCTACGACCTCATGGTTGAAAGTCAAGAGTCGAGTGTCTCGCTCACTAGACTCTAGGCCAACGGGAACCTCGTTGAAAGGAAGAAGGGGTATAATGATGCCGTTTGCATACAAAAATTAAAATTAGAATCAAAAATAGACGTTTGAGCTTTTTCTTCATTTGTTATTATTTTAGAAGATATTGAAGCGTTTTCATACTTTATGAACGTACTGTACATAATTTCTTATGATAAACATATATAGTTTGTCCTTAGCAACGGGGACATTTTTGATAGGACCATAGAAATGAATACTTTCTGCTATTCAGTATTATTTCCTTCAGAAGGTTTTTGAGTGAGTGAGTGAGAATTTGTTCGTTTATTCTCAGAAATTAACTAGGAAGACTTTATTCTCAAAATACTGAACTTGAACTATTAGTTCAACAATCTCTTCAAAATACTTCACGTTGTCATCTTAAGTGAATATTTTCCAGTGTCTACCTTTGAAACGTCAAATATCTCACATTCTCAATGAATTCGTGCAAATATGATTATTGGACAATATAAAGAAAGTTGTACAGCTCGAATCTCTCCGGCTTCATTGGTTACGACTCTCACGTGCGAGAAACCACAGGCGAACGCTCCAGGTACCAAAACATTTCATCCTTCGATTCCTTTCTCATTGGGTATACCCCTTGTATATATTATTATTGAGGGAACGATCGCTGAATGGCTAATGGTAGTGATGTAACAAGTAATTTGATGGAGGGCATTATGTAATTACGCCGAAAGTGACATTAAGGGCCGTCGCCATAGTGGATGGACATTCACCAAATTGGGTTGAAGCTATCACGCAGATTACGACTGCGTGTCGCTCGTGGTTTAATTTAATTCTATTTGATGATTTTGGCATTTTTTATCTATTCTATTAGCCTCTATTAATTTAGTAGTTTTGTTCAAATTGCAGTTTCTGTCTATTATTTTGCCTTCAGAATCTGCCTCAAAATAAAAATTGATTTTTGCGTGAATGGTAGGCACAGCAACGCCAAAAGTAGGTAATTCTTCGAAATAAATTCGTAGCGAAAGGTAAAAATAAGTTGACAAAGGCTGCGTTGCCTCAAACGGGCAGATACTCTCGTTAAACTTAATGAAATGAAAATTCTCGATCAAGTCACTTTTCAAACAAAAAAAATAGATCAAAATCGATTCATCCGTTTGAAAGCTACGATGCCAAAGATATCCTCACAGATACATACCTCAAACTTATAAAACATCTCTGTTTTCGTCAAGGGTTATTAAAGTTCATTGGCTATCGTATCATGTAATTCTAAAGACGATGCCTTCAATTTTTCTCTATCCCCATTAACTGCTGTTTATGTATCATCTTCCGATCGCAGGCGTATTTTATATGGGTAAACAACTTGCGCTTTTCCAAGAATTTAGTTTGTTCTATACAGATAATATAATAGAGTAGGAATGGACAAATTATTCGAACAATTAATTAGTTCTTACAACATTTAAGACTAACTTCATTTGATGCTACACAATAAAATACAAAATTGTATTTATTCAATCTGTAATGATAATTTCAAAGTAACTGTGAGAGATGAAGTATCATAGCTATATGTAAATAATTGGCACCAAAATTACCAGAACCAATTTTTATTTTCCAGTGCACCGTGTAATATATTTAGCTACATTTTATTATTACCTATTTCAGTATTTTAATTGTTAACAAATTCACACAAAACTTGCAATAAATATGAAAAGTGATTTACAAACTTTTGATTTTCAACGAAACAAACTAAAGATTGTTGATGTTGAAATTTTCAAGATTTTTTCAAGGTGTCATAAAAAGTAACATTTAATCGAATTGTACAACTCCTCCTTTTTTGAGTCAATCAAAAAGAGAGGACATAACAATTATTTTGTCCTTTTTCATTAGATACATGAGGTAATTGAACATTTACAGTATAATCAGCATTACAATTAAAAATTATTTTATTAGGGTCCAATATTCTAAATACAAGTTTCGAGCGTAACTTATTTCTCCTGTGTATTTTACTACTTTACAACTTTCTAGTTACTGTCATCGGTCGGATTCTCCAAAATCTGAATTTTCAAATATGGTTTTTCACGTTTCAAGGCCCTTTAGATTTGGATAAAATGATTCAAGGAGAATAATTATACTCAAATTCTCATCAAAATCTATTTTAAACAGTTCTTCTCCATTAAAAAGGGCCGAATTTTTACATCTAGGTCAAGTTCGTGAGATGGGTATTATCTATCTTATTTCAACTTTTAAAAAATTCCAAGAATGTACTCATTAACCATTAAAAATATTTTTGATTCATCACCTTCAAATCAAGTTTATCTCATCTTATTTGTGAATTTAGAGTTATTAACAAATATATTGCTAGCAACCTTGAAACGATTTGAGTTGTTCCGTTGAAACTGTATGACTACTAAACAATCCACATGCCCCATTTCTGGAAATCCAGTAAACTGTGTCAAATCAATACAACATAATTTATTGTATCACACGAAAATATATCAGATAGACTTCTCTCTTGATGAAACATTACAACTAATTCAAAGTTGATATACGTCAATGGTTTTATTGGGTATACCAAATATTTCAAACATGATTTTTATATTTTTATACACAGTATTATAGACGATATTGTAACGGGAATTTATATTAAAACTGGATTCGATTTATTTCTACTTATTTATTTTCACTTATAACTACACGACTATATACACATTTATATTCACCGTCATTTCTCTGACTATATACGACTTTCTACTGTCTATGATCGACTGTGATCTGTGACTAACTATATTTCCTGTCATTGCCATCGGCATTATATATCTAACCTAAAAAGCTCTAGATGATTCGAGTGGCTGTGTTGTTTATATATCCATTTAACCTCCTATCTCGAAGCTTCTCGTCCCTCTAATATATTGTTCTGGATGTATTTCCCAATATATTCATTCGAGAACAATCCAAATCCGTTCAGTCTCCATGCTTCTGTATTCCCATGACGTTTGTGATTTGTGTGTGTGTATGTTGGTGTATTCGGGTAAGTTTTCACGTTACAATATATAGTTTGTTTTACGAATGCTGGCGCCTGCCTTGAAAACACGAGAAATGGATCAATCCAACTGACGGGATTAAATCAGTGGCGTAACGATTTCATATAATTAGGGAGAAAAAAATATCGATTGAATAAATAAGCAAATAATATGAAAGATTTATTATCAACAATAAAACAGAAACACAAAATACAAATTTATTGCTTGAGTTATGAAATATAATTTTTTGCCCCTGAATTATCTGAAATGTCACATTGACTTTGTGACGCCTATGAAATAAAGATTGCATTGCCTTCGGACATAGGTGCAGCGTCCTATAATTGTACGGAAGAAGATAAGCTTGAAATACTGATGTCGTAGCTTAGATCGACAAGCGTAGTAGAAAATTTCATGATAATGAGATGCAATGAGATGTATAGCGTGATGTACATAGCTCGTGTTTACACACAATGGCCATCATTTGTGAAACAAACTATAAGTATCAGACTTTCAGTTCTACCCAAATCGCTCATTAATGCGTTGTTTGAAATACGGAGAAAAATCGAATAAAACTATTAAGACAACGAATGCTGCACGTTCTCAAAACCTTTTTAAATATACAGGATGCGCTAAAAAAGCGAGGGAGAAGTTCTTCAATTGTAGGCATTTCTCTTAACCTTATGGATTTCAACGAAATATTTGTGATATGATCCAGTATTTCCTTTATAAAAAAATATTTCTAAGGTTATATAAAGCTGACTTCATAATAAGAATCGATAAAAATCCTATAAATACATAACAACCTGCTACCTGATTCTCAATCTCAATTAGCAAAGACTTAGAGATTCCATTTAATGATGCTATATCACAAAAATATATTAAACACTTCTGTGTGTTATATCAGCTAAAGAATACGAATAAATTTCCTCGCTATTTTTTCTTGACAACAACAGGACAGTCCAGGAGCCGATGATATTGAAAGTCACGTCATCGCGGAATTGAAATTGTTAATTGAATGGTTAGTTAACAATACAGAATATAAGCTCCCCGCCTAGGACTGCAGCAAGGCAGCAAATAATTTGATCTCCGCCTTGTGTTTGTCTAATAAAACTATAATTTTCCTCTTAAGGAGTCACTTTCCGCTTGGGTGTTTCCCGTTCTCATTGACGAAGAGATATCTGAATTACTGGTTAATTCGTAGGAGTATGTTACATACTGTATGTACCAGGGCTCGTTATTAGGAGCGATAGGTACTATTTCTCAATTTATCACAACTGTAAGCTGATGACACACAAATGAGAAAAAGTTTTACCCCTGGTAAGAGAGTGGTAGCTAAACAGGTTCAATTTTTAGATAGACTCAAAAATATGGTTGAAGATCTGCAATACTGAGCAGCAAAAATTGGCCCGGAACTACATATATCAAAGACACTTTAGGTATATCAGGAGACAGGTATTTCACATTATTCAATATACTTGAATGAGTATACATAAAATACATAGAAATTTGGCAAAACCCAAAAACTTAGTGAAGAACAATACAAGAGTATGCAGTTTTGTTTGGAATTCCTAAATAAATGTAATGAGAATAATAATTATAAAATACATATTTTTTATAGACCGGCCAAAATTTTAACTAAAAGAAAATAAGCGATATTGGTCTATAAACAGTCCTATATAGATAGATGAAACAAAAACTCAAGGGTACTAGTCATTTACTGTTTAGTGTGATGTTATAGAGACATATGTTTTGGGTCCAATATTTATAGACCAAAAGTTAACAGGAGATAATTATTTGCATATCTTAGGGCCTGTTCAATAATTTCCGGTTGACCGAATGTTGAAACACAACCGTGGATCATTCCGCATTATAAATATAAGGTTCAACTGACAGTATCGTAAAATATAAAAGGGCGGTAGACCAACCGATCGTTGAACTGACTTTACGAGTATAGAACGGCCCTTAGAGCACCATATAGAATATAGCACAATATATAGAAAACCTAGGCCTAAAAGTGTCAGCGCAAATAATATGGCAGCAAGACGGTGCGCCTCCTCACAATATTATGAGAATCAAACATTTTCTTGACATGGAATATCCCAGGGGTTGACTAAGAAATGGGGAACCAGCTAACAGCCCAGACAATAATAGATTTTTTCTTTTTGGACACTAAAAAAGTCAGGTGCACAGAACTCCTTGTTCTGCAACTTCGGAAAAGAATCTCAATGGCAATCAATCAGTTAAGACACTACCCGAGAATGTAATTAAATGCCAATAATCATACAATTAGAGTATATGACATTCAGCAGTATTTAGAATAGTTCAAAAATTTTATACCTTTTTATATTTGCAAATATGCGAGTATTCTTATTATACGTTAATTTGTAGCAATCAATGAGTTGTTACTCACATTTGATAAAGACACAGTGTGTCGAAACAATTTTCATGTGCTTCTATTAATATATTAGTGGAAATATATTTATTTTTTCATTTTATATTTTATTTAACATGAATTTCCATATATATATATATAACGTTAATTTGTAATTTATTAATTTTAAGTGTATGCTATATCATGATTATCGGAATAAGGTATTCTGATAAATACTAGTGCTCTGAAAACCATTTTCTAATATTAAAGCTTGTTATAAATATTTAATTCGAATCAATAATCAGCATTGACCCCTCCAGTGTCTGACAACTTAGACAAACACATAAAATCGATACAGGTAGGTACATGTTCTGGAACGCCAAATCGTACACAGTTTGAAAGTAGCTATATAATACAATCGCACTCAAATTGTTATCAAACATGCAAGCGTCATAGGCCTAAAGAATTCGTAGAGCAGCCATCAACTTTAAAATATTACCCCAACTTCAGCCCTGCGCAAAAAAACATTTTCATGCCATTACAGATATGATCTATGTTTCTTGCAAATTGTTGTGCTGTTTTGTAAATAATTAGGATGATAAGGTAAAATAAAGCAAAAAGAAATATGAATTTATGAGAATTATCACGTTATTAGCATTTTCATGCAATATAAACAAGACCGTTAATTCTTGATAATTATGCGTTTACAGGTCGATTTTAATATTCGCATGTGAAGATTTTCATATTCTTTGAAATGTTGTCAGCGTTCATTGCATTGTTCATCCATAGATATAATAAATATTAATTACAAAAAATTGGACCGACGTTATTAGTTAGTTGGTGCACTGAAAAATACAAAATAATATTGATTCTATTGGTGCTGGTATTTTTGAAGTTGTGCAGTTGCGGATAGATTGATAACTTTTGGCACCAACTTCACAAGTACCAGCACCAATGGAATTAATATTATTTTGTATTTTTCAGTGTACCAACTAATAACGTCGGTCCAATTATCTGTAAAAAATATTTATTTCACACTTTTGAGTGTAACATTAGTCACGAAAATCGTTGAACATTCACTAATACCAATAAAGATAGTATATACTCGTATCCTATTCTCCACGAATACTCCTTGCTTGTAGTTGTTATTGAGATGTCAAGGGATAGCTATGAAATACGCATACGTACTTTAGATGTTATCATTTTACCACCGCTGTAACTCGAAAACCGTAACTCTAAGGAAAAAATGTTCATTATAAATGTTGCTACAAATAATAAGGTCTTTCATGTAGTACCCACAGATTTTCAATTTTCGAAAGAAATTGCCCTCTCCACATAGCAAAAATACACATATTTGAGAATTTAACATGCCTCTAGCTCGAAAACCTTAACTCTCTTAAAAAAATCAATTTAAACGTTTCCGGATAGTGTCCTATCTTTAATTATACCACCTCAGATTTTCGATTTCTAGAAAATCTGACCCCTCCACCCCTTCGGTGGTGGTTTTCGGAGGGAAGGAGATTTCGGATTTGCGTTTTTATGAATATGGTTCCATTTCTCAAGCCTCCTCTTTCAATCGAATCAAAAATCATCAAAATCAGTACGATTACTAGGTACCTATATAAAAGGCGCGCACAAACCAAAAAAAGCACACAAGGCAGTAAACCAAACACCGATGACGGCCACCATACAACCATGTATGTTTCCATTCCGATTTATAAATCCCACTGATTGAAAATATTAGTACAAAATGTAATGAAACATTCTAATTCTGTGTTTCAAGGAATGAGTATCGCCTGTCACATCAACAGTTCTATACTCGGTCCTATTATAATCAAAATATCGAACCTGTGGAAAACTAGTACTTAAAAGAGTATTTCTTTTTTGAAGTAGGTAATCTACTCGGGTATTATTGATTGATTGATTGATTATTCAAGATTAAGGAAAAACAATTGTTTTTCTTAGCAATCGGAACCAATGCAGAAGTAGGTACTTATTATGTTAGCAATTAGCCGGCAACCGCGGGGCAACTGCAATTATGATATCTTCGCGGTCAAACTTGAACTTGGTGTCACGTAACTTGTGAATGCATTGGAATCGTCAAAATACCGTATTGAACACGGATTCGGAATTTTCGCAAAATGAGTTTCACAGATGAGTTTTACATTGACTTAAAGAGAGAAGTGCTCGGATCAGTCGACCAGTAGGCCTCTAGGTACAAAATCTAACAGATTCATGAGGAGGATGTGGAGTATTCGACTGAATCAACAGTCAAATAGTTTTGCGCATTATGAATTCCGTACTTATCTACTTTTGCACGCCGAAAATATTGATGAAGGAATGTATATCTGCAAGAACAACTGCAAGCAATGAGAAACTGGTATGCGAACAGAAAATGGTGAAAGAGATGGAGCTGCATAGACAGAACAACTGCACAAGAGAATTATTCTTACAGAAAAGCATGGCTCGTACACAAGAAAGGGGATAAAATGGTCTACTTGTCAATATGGACTATAAAGTCATTTCTCTTATAAAAATTTACCTCCAATTTCAAAGACCGAAAATAGGCGCTGTCGACTACCTAGCACTTTTTTAGCCTAAGCGCGCAAGCTAGTTTCTTTTCTAGCTATCTAGCGCTGACAAAAGCTATTTTCTGCCAAACGCCCACATTGTATGGCGTATTCTAGTTTATGGTTTCAAACAATCCCACTATCTAATATTTTGAGACGAATGCAATACAAAATGCATGGGTAGGTACTAATATTTGACGTATGGAACACCGACTGCTAAGACATAATACCAATATCTGTTTTATTTTGCTGATGCATGTTTTATAAAAAGTGAATAGTGTTCTTGGGGTTACTTAAAAAGTAAAGCTTAATTATACCGACCCAATTATAATTAGAAGATATTAAGGAAATAAATCTAATAACTGCAAAAATTTTATTGCACCAAAAATTTTGTCAAACGTAACCCAGCAATTCGACCTTTGCCATGGAAACATTTTTGTTGAGATATGCGGTTTGTTATTTAGATAAGTTTTCGTTCTTGAATAAATGAGATTTGGCATAGTTAAGGCGTATATGACGATGGAGTTCACCAAGCTAAAATTAATTACTATGTAATATGTTTTACAAATACATTAAATTAAATAAAACAAATTTACGTTGAGTACCCGTTTTTAATTAAAGCTCTGGTTTTGGCGTGGTAACTTACTAGCCTTTTGTGAAACTGTAAGTTCGATTTTTGGTTACATATTTTTTAATCTTTTTGATATATAAAATTCAAAGAATCATATCCAATAATTCTATAATTATACTTTTTGTCCGAATAATAGTGGTCAAACTTAAGTTTAATGAATGACGGTCGAATTTCGACCGTTGGCAAACTTTGAATAAATACGTATAGTAGGTACTTTTTGAGCGCCTCGTATTTAATATTTCTTTTTTATTTGGTATTTTTGAACTCAAAGGATCTTCAACTTTTCAATTATGATATAAAATCATAGCAGTTCTATTTGAGAAATGGGTCAACGGTGTCAACGGCGAATCGGGTCCGAGTAGTAAAGGTTCCCTACTTAGGATTTCCGCATAGGTATTTCCTGTAAAATTTGAGTGAAGGTCTATATTCTCTATTTTTTCAAAATTTTAAGTTTTGGATTTAAGGAAGGGATCGGTCAGTTTACGAATATTTTCTTTAATATTTTCTAATCTGTCCTCTTCAGAATAATAAAAACAAATGTTTCTCTTATTTTCTTAATTCGATCCAGAAATATAATCTGTTGAATTAGAATTAATTTATTTACGCTATACGTTCATAATACAAAGAGCTAACTCTGTATTAGCAACAAATTCCAACTTTCCTCAATCAGTAGATTAGGAGACAATAGGCTGTGACAGACAGACAGACAGCAGGAAAAATGAATAATGACCTTTTAGATTAAAATGTTGGAGGATTAAAATAATATTGCTCGCATAAAAAGTACAAAATTAAAATAAACATCGATGTGTCGAAGCTTATTCCATACAGTTCCCAAAAAGAAAGCAGAGTTCAAATTCTCAATTGAAAATCAGAAAAAATCTTTCCCACAGGGCAAGTGCGACATCGAAAAAGGTAATCTAAAAGTGATACATACATAATAAATGCATGATATAATGGAAATGCGAGTTTGGAGGATCCCAATCTGTTATTTCATGTGTAATGTACCTACTTTTCAATAAAAAACAACTGATAATATCCCTAATATCCACTCGAGCACTGAACCCATCCTCCACAGCTCACGTGAAACAAAAATAGAAGGTGCAACAACGCATTCAACAGAAGAAAAAAATACTTCTATGTCCTTACCTTGGAAGGCAGCTTCAAATTGCATCTTATCCAGTTCGACCTCATGCGCTAGACAAGTTGCAAGCAGCAAAAGCGTCCAAGTTGTAAGGCTCAAGGCTCCCCCCATAATCCCGTTACCACTCATGTCCACACGGCACACACTCAATCAAAAACAGTCCTTCATAATAGAAACAATAACAATACTAATAACCGCTTCATCGTCTCTCCACGGCACAATTACAAATTCTCAGTCATCATTTTACCTGAACATTAACAACACTGAATTATTAAAATAGTCATCAACACTGTGGTGCGGAGAATTGCTTGATGTTCCGCGCTAGCTGGGTAGCAGCAGCTACGTGTGCTTGTGTTTTTCTATGCGTCTTCAGTCAGGGCCCCTAAGCGCGCACTCACGCATTCAAGGGGGAAATACGATATCCTGGTGGTCGACAATGCACGGTCGATAACTGGCGCTGGCTGAACGATCGAATGCGAAAGCGCCCCCAGTGGCTTTTCCATGGGGTAACATTCCTATGACGATTGGAGCGACATCTTTGGAATCCGGCGGCACTCCTGCTGCATCAAGAGCAACATAGATGGGCTCTCTTCTTATACAAGGGAAAAGAAAAAACACAGTAGGTCTGTGTTTTTATGCTACTGTAATGAATAAAGGTTGATTAAATGGGGGTCAGAAGAAAAGAATAATATTATTGTATAATATTGTATAATTGTAATGTAAACATTATCTGAACTGATAACTTTATTTTACATAATATTGTTACAATAGAAGTCTCATAAGTATCTCTCTTATATCCTAACCAGTTTACCACACTTAAATAGCACTCTATTAAAATGTCAATTTCGAATGAACTTTCTAGCTAAGTTTTCTTAATCAGCAGCACATAATGACATTCCGTGAAAACATCAAAGGAAATTCTTTGACGAGGGTATCCTTTCTCACTTTTCTTTAATTTTTGATATTGGCAATTATAACATATCAGAAAAATATTTATTTGCATATAACATGTGTCTCTTTACTCATTTCATTAAAAGGGTTTTTCTTAGACAATTTTACGAGATGTGTAGGCGAGAAGGAGTCAATGAATAAAGCTCTGCTCGTCACAACAGGATTGTTCCTGTTGTCGAGTCTTTTTTCCTAGGATACTGCCCCTAAAAGCCAGAAATAAGAGATACGAAAGCGACAATCAATTCTAGTTACGTTAGTGCACCACGGACAGAAGCAGGACTTTACCGTGAGAAAACAAGTCTCATGTAAATGAACCATGCAGAGCTGCGCAATAAATTAAACCACGGATTGTGATCCGATTTACAATCGGCGCCTCAGTTCCAGTACTGAGAGTGTGACATGCGCTACCAGCTGTGGAAAAAAAGAAGACCATGTCATCCTTAAAAAATAGGCGACTGGTACAGGCCAATAAACATATAGTGTATATCTGCAACGTACAATGTCTAATTAGAGCAGGAAATCTTCAAATTGTAGAAAAGGCAAATGAAAAGGTCGCAATCACGGAGTTGGCTGAGACACTCTGACGAATCTATAAATAACAGGATAGTATCCGTCTCCATCCAGATAGCATGAACGTGTTTCACGTGTTTGCCCCAACGTCATAGTCTTTACAGGATTAAATCGAAAACTCTATGCCGATCTGACTGAAACTATTGCAAAATCTCCAATTATTGCCCATAACAGGAGAGATCCGAGACAAAGAAACGAACGAGCAGTTTTGCGTTGAAAATAATCTTTTCATTAAAAATACTTTCTTTCAGAACCACCCCACCATTTATTCACGTGGATTGATGGTCGAACAAAGAACCAGATAGATTACATAATTGTAAAAGCAATTTGAAACAAAACTGGTACTATTCTAAGAGATCTATCTATTATGTCATTTATATCGGTTGCAAAAAAATATGATGTTCCTTTAATCATTTAAACAGACTTTGCTCATCTACGAACCTAATCTCGATTCTCTAAGGACACATGCACCTGCCAAGTGTCACGTCTAGCTTGTCCATAAATTTTGTTATACATAAATTTATATATACCTACAGTGCTTTCGAAAAGTAACGAATAAGTTCATAATTTCTGAAATTGAGAGCTTTTCGAAAAATTTATTTGGTACGTCGATTTGGTTCTAAACAAAGGCTCTTTTTGACATATGATCCATATTTGTGACGTAATCGCTATTCGAGATATGACGTCATCGACAATTTTTTTGAAAGGCGATATCCAATTTCGGCTTTGCCAATTTAAAGAGTGTGTCTTCCACGTAGGTACATATCGTCAAAAATATGATTACATTAGCGTATGTAGGTTAAATAAAAAAATGAGAAAATCATTATTTGAAATTTTACTAAATTTAATGATACTGATTAGATTAAATGTTTCAATTGTGCACTATTGACAACCTGACAGTAACAAAGACGGTTAATAAATTCTTGTTCAACTTGTTCAATATCTTCAGGATGTATACGATGTATCTCCTGACGAATTCTTGCATGTAATTCTTCTTAATTCGCCGGTATAGTAACGTACACTTTGTTTTTTTAAATACCCCCACAAAAAGTAATCTAGGGGTGTTAAATCTGGCTATCTGGCTGTCCACTCAATCGGTCCATCTCAATCATCCAGCGGGGATTCTCGGTAGCAAAATAATTGCAGTTTTGTCTATCGTATTGGCCCTTCAAAACAAACGTAGCCTCCTCAGAAAAACTACGTTACTTACGAAATTATTATCATTCATGCATAACTCTTGCATTTGCTCGGAGAATTGAATTCGCTGATCAAAGTCGTCTTCATTTAGCTCATGAACAAGGCATTCCTTATAAGGATGATACTTTGCTTTCTTCACAATTTTGTGAACTGTTGACGCTGCTATATTGAAATCAGAAGCCATTTGGTTTTTGGTATTGCCAACAAAACTTTAAGTTGATGTTCTTCTGATTTAGAGGGTCGACCAGATTTAGGTAAATCACAAAAATATCCCAAGTTTTGCTAACCATGTTTTGGCTAATGGAACGCCGACCAGGATGAGTTTCATTGAACAATTCAACTTTTCTTGTTGAGTTCGCATGCTGCCTCGAAATCATGCAAAGAATTTCAATTCGTTCTCGTTCAGTTAATTTCACCATTTCTTATAAAATTACAAAGTCACTACTGAATAAACAGTTCAAACACACTGCTTTTGCCAAACAAAAGATAAGTAATCGATAATAAATATAAAAAAGTACGGTTTCAAAGTTTTATCTGATAGTAATAAAAAACATTCCCTATCGCTAAGGCTACTATCAGACAAAAAATTGTCGATGGAGTCATATTTTTAAAAAAGGATTACGTCACAAATATGGGTCGTATGTCAAAAAGTGCCTTTGTTTAAAACAAAATCGACTTGCCAGATTATTTTTTCGAAAAACGCTCAATTTCAGAAATAATTTATTTATTCGTTACTTTTCAGAAGCACTGTATATATGAAGCGCATAAAATGCTGCTGATTGGTGCCTCAGCTTACTACCCGCGGGAAGAACGACAGGCCCCTAATGAAATATTGTGTATTAAAAAAAAATGTTTGGCTTTGATGTAAATGCCCATCACTTGGCATGAGGAAGTTCAAACATAAATTATAGACGGGAAAGACTTTTTGAATTTCTATTCCAAAATAACTTACAAATTGTGAACAATGGAACAAATCCCACGTTCCGTAAATAAGATAAGACATGAGGTCCTAGACATTACGCTTACAAATGCAGACGAAGCCTCGATGTCAGATCATAATTTTGTTCTGATTGAGGTGGAGTCCGAGAGACACTAACTGGAAAAAAGAAAGTAGTCCAAGAAACAACTGGACCTCCTCCGATGGCCACATAAAGTCTGAGGTAGAAAAGTGGCTCTATCGAATTCACTAAAGACCTGGAAAAGGCTGACAAATAATATGACCAACTTGTTTAATTGTGCTCTCGAGACCATCTGCCCTATTCAGCAAAGGGCGCCTAAGAAAAAAGTTCCAAGTCTATTTTAAATAAATTACACATATAAAGGATCTTAATGTATGCTACAGCTACTGGGACTCAGTCTTAATAAGGCTCAATAAGGCTGGTTCAGTAGTGCAACCGGCTATAATATATGCAGCCTCAATCTGGTGCATGAAAACAGAAAAGATTTCAGTGCAAAATGATCTAAAAAAATTCAAAGACTAGCTTGAAAGGAATCTCAGGGGCAATGAATACAACTCCGACTGTAGCAATAGAAGTCATCCTGAACTTGACTCCACTGCATTTGCACCTTCAGAAGCTTACACAATATGAAGGCCTAATAATCCACACAAACTAAATAAGATATGCGAGAGTGACGGGACACTGGAGCATTCTAGGCATGGTCCCGCATCCAATTGATGATATGGGAACAAAATTCTGTTTTAATCGAAACAATGAAACAAAAATATCAAAAGTGGAATAATGGATATAGACTCCTCTACCTACAGAAAAGGAAAGAGGAACTTTAACCTGGTACAAGGATGGTTTAATAGATGAAAAGATGGAAGGGCAGCCTGGGAGTCTATGCACAATCCTCCAGGCAGCAATTATGGCTATCACAGCATGCACCCATGCGATTAGGAGAAGAAATCACAGTAGAGCAAAATTCTATATAGCCAGTAATAACAAGGTCGCCTCAATGGCATTGGATAGAACATCCAAATTAGTAAAGTAATGCCATGAAGGTTTGGTACAAATGGCAAGAGATAACAAAGTCATATGAAAACCAGGGAACAAGAACATTATCGGCAACGAAAAAGCTGACTCTCTGACAAAAAATCTCAGAAAGGCTTTCAATAGACCCCGAGCCATTCTGTTGCTATGCAACACAACGTATCAAAGCTGAATCGAGAAAATGGAAATCAAGGCATCACCTACAGCAAGCCAGTCAGGTCAAACACCTGAACTAAACTACTTCTCCTAAAAACAAAAACAAGATCGTCTTCGAAAGACTCTCATAATGAGGGTAGAGACCATGAAGGTATGGATTCCGAAACATACCAATTTGATAGCTTAAAAAAATGGAGATTTTTTTTTTCTACTTTTCAGCAAGGTTATTTTTCCTTTGGGTTATGGTTTGCTTTTTAGTTTGCTGGAAGAGCATGAAATACGTATAAAATGTCATTGATTTTTATAACATGTAATACGGTGTTTTTTGCTATATTTGTTTTGAGAAAAATTATATCCAAAATTTACTTACGAAGAGAGTTGCTTCATGATTGGTGTGTCTATGAAACCAACTGTTGTGAATTTATCAGGTCGAGGTGGTATGGTTGTGCTTTATTTGAATTTGTATCAATATATAAATGAACCCAAGATAATTTTGTGTTATATTTTGCTTTGGTTTTTGATGTCAGTTGAATCGTTCAGTGTATTTGGATTGAGCATTATATGTATTATTTCAAGAAATTCTCTTTTCTTGGTGTCTTTTTGAGTTGCTAGAATTTTTATATTATTGCAGTTAAATTCGTGTTGTTTTTTGTGTTTATTGCGAGTTGTTGCAATTTTTTTGGAATATTTGTGTTCGTTTATTCGACCTTCAAGATTGTACAAAGTAAAAAAACATATTTTTTAAACTTGCTGGGAATTGATAATTCTATCGATATCTTTGTAATTAGAGGTTTCCAGGTCAAGGGTCATCGACGGCCGTCATGTCTGATATTCAGGGAATTGCTGTGAAGATGAAAGATCATCTTCACAGCTGACAATAAATTATCCCATTTCCTCAGATCCCCGATGGACGTTATCAAAAACGAATCGGCAGAAGTATACATGCTCCCTTGTTCCCAATGTCCCAGAACTTACGTAGGTAACACCACATCAACCCTAACGTCGAACAACTCATCCAAAACCATGTAGTCCAACTCGAATCAATCAAAAATCAAATATAAACCGCGGAAGTCTACCTAACAAATAAAAGGTTAAATGAAACCAGTTCTCACAGTTCCTTATTTATGGTTCTACTGGTTCCAGAACATCCAAGTTCCGTCATCAGGCGCAAGGCTAACTAATGGAAATATTACATCAAATGATTACCTTACAAAATCAACACGAAGTTGTATACACAAAGTACAGATAATCAATCGATATGATTAGAGTTAAAAACATGGATTGTATAGATAAAATTATGAGAATCATGCCAGTACATTGAAAATCAAATCAAAGGACATAAATATGACAAGAAAAATAAAACCGCCCTTACAAATCAAGAAGAATAAGGAAATCATAAATTCGTTTTCAACGAGACTAGAATACTAAACACAGAGAACCATACATTTAAACGAAAATTTTTAGAAATGATCTACATACAAAGAATCCAAATGCAATAAATTCTAAAACCGCAAAATTTCTCGAAAATCGAAAATCTGTGCTGGTATAATTAGAGATACGACAATATCCGGAAACGTTTAAATTGAACATTTTTCAAAAGTGTTACGGTTTTCAAGATAGAGGCATGTTAAATGCTCAAATATATTGTAACGTGAAGACTTACCCGAATAATGAATTACACACACAATGCACATTCCAGAAAACACGGGAAACATCAGAGGCAACGAGAATAAGTCCTGGTCTACTCTCGAAGCCATATACTGAGAAATAACCTCCAGAAACAACGAAAACAACACTGGAATCATCTAGAGCTTTTTAGGTTAGATGTCGATGGCAATGACATGGCACAGTTAGTGATAGATAGTCGGTCGGTCATAGATCATAGACAGTAGAAAGTCTTATATAGTTAGAGAAATAAGTGTGAATATCAATGTGTACATAGTCGTGTAGTTATTGGTGTAAATAAATAAGTGAAAATAAATCGAACCCAGTTTTAATATAAATTCCCGTTACATTGGTCAGTGTGGAATCAGTGAGTGACTGTAAAATTGGACAGACTTTAAGAGACTGTGGTTTCGTGCAGATTTGAGTATTTTTCGAGACTTTTGTTAGATTTAAGTTTAAGTTTTTGTTCGTTTTCGTGTTAGTGTGAAGACTCTTTTGTTTGTGTTAGTGTGAAGACTCTTGTTCGTTTTCGTGTTGAAGACTTTGAAAACTGTATTGACTAATTGACTTTGTTAATAAAGACAATTCAAAATTAAATAAGTGCAGTTAACAGTGAAACAACTCAAAGAACAATTGGTGGAGCGGGATTGTGATGATTCCGGTAATAAAGCGACTCTTACGGTTAAGGGACACTTTGATGGAAAATGGAGAAAATCCTGATTTGTTCGAGTTCCATTCTCCGGAAGAATTGTTACTGAAAGAGGTGAAGGAAGAAATTTATATAAATAATAATGAAAAATTCGATGAAGTCTCGAAAAAGTTTGAAGAAATTTCTAGAAATAATAATGAAAAATTCGAAGAAATTTCTAGAAATAATAACGAAAGGTTTGATGAAGTAACCAGAACATTTGGGGTGCAATTCGATGAAGTCTCAAAAAGGTTCGAAGAAATTTCTAGAAAAAGTGACGAAAAATTCGAGGAAGTAACCAGGACATTTGGGGTGAAATTCGATGAAGTCTCGAACAAGTTTGAAGAAATTTCAAGAATAGTTGACGAAAAATTTGTCACGACAGAGAAGAACATGGAGCTACTGCAACAGAAAATCAAGACATTGAAAATGGCAGTTAAGAATGGTAACTGCAGTGGGAGCCAGACACTCAAAGCCGCAGGTAGAATGTGGGTTAAGCTGCTAAACTTTGATGGAAAGTGCTCCTGGTCAACCTATCGAAAGCAATTTGAAGCTGTGGCAATAGCTAAAGGTGTTTCGTTAACTGCCGCTTTACGAGGTGTTTGTTTAGTATGGGTATCGGTATGGAGACAGTCATCTTCAGCAAGTTTCCAAAGCACAATTGCGAACTCTGGTATAACGTGCAAATGAGAGTCTGCATGAATTTGAGGCAGAGGTAGCTCGTATTGTGCGACTAGCAATCCTACAGTTGCCGATAGCTTCCTAGATGAAATTGCGGTGGACACATTTGTACATGGATTGAGAGAGAGCGAATTGCAGAAGGCGTTGAAGCTGCGAAATCAAAATTGCTAGAAGAAGCACTAGCTATTGCTTTGGAGCATGAAGCCGCCTGTCAAACTTCCCGAGGGCGCCGTGTAAAAGCAATCGAATAAGAAGACCAATCCAATTAAGAGTTTCTGTTAGACATGATAAGGAAGCTAGTGACGGGAGCGCAATCAAAGAAGAGAGAGCCAAGGTGTTGGAACCGTGGTGAGCTAGGACACGTACGCCGCAGTTGTAAGAAGAAGGCGGCACAGTCGGAAAAACTAGAACTTTGTCCTATACGACGAACAACCGTAGAAAATGAGGAATGGCAGCCCGGACAAATAAAAGTGGCCCAAGAGAACGACCCATATTTGAGAGTAGTCTTGGAGTGGATGCACCGTAAGGAGTGGCCGTCTTGGCAGGATATAAGTTTACAAAGCCCGGAAGTGAAATCATATTGGAGTCAATGGGACTGTCTTTTGCTAAGATATGATCTGCTGTATAGAACCTTTGAGTCTGAAGATGGCACTGAATCCAGATTACAACTAGTTGTGCCAAGAAGCAAAGTGCCGGAGGTACTACATCAGCTACATGACGGAGCCTCGGGTGGACATTTTGGAATCACCAAGACTCTGCAGAAGGTTCGAGAGCGATTCTATTGGGTGAACTGCAAAGAATATGTGAGACAGTGGAGCCGTAAGTGTAAAGTGTGTGCAGCCAGCAATGGACCACTTGGCAGAAAGCGGGCTCCTATGAGGCAGTATAATGTTGGGTGTCCCATGAAGCGAAATGCAGTGGATATTGCGGGGCCATTTCCTGAAACGGACAATGGGAATAAGTATGTCCTGGTAGCCATGGATTACTTCACAAAGTGGATAGAGGCGTACGCAATCCCTAACCAAGAAGCATCGAGGTCGCCGAGGTGTTGGTGAAGGAATTCTTTTCACGGTTTGGCGTTCCTCTTGAAATCCATTCGGACCAAGGAAGAAACTTCGAGTCAGCCCTGTTCCAAGATATGTGCAAACTTATAGGTGCGAACAAGACCAGAACGATTCCTTTGCATCCTCAATCGGACGGAATGGTAGAGAAGATGAACCGAACCATGGGCAAGCACCTCTCTAAGGTTGTCTCAGAACATCAGCGAGATTGGGATCAGTACATCCATTAGTTCCTGATGGCCTATCGGGCGGCTGTGAATGAAACAACTGGTCAGACTTCTGCTAGTTTAATGTTGGGGCGTGAATTACGCCTACCCTGTGACCTGGAATTTGGCCGTAGACCTACAGTGGATATTGTCGCAAGAGAAGGATACGTCAACCAATTGAGAGCCAGAATGGATAAAGTCCAGACAGAACATCCAGTTTGCCAGTGATCGAATGAAGCATCACTACAATATTCGATCAGCTGATGGAGTCTTCAACGTGGGGGACCTTGTTCGGCTGTATAATCCCCAACGACGTCGAGGCCTTTGTCTCAAACTCCAAAGGCAATGGGAAGGTCCATATGAAATTATGAAAAGGATAAATGACGTCATCCATCGTATTCAAAAGTTACCAAGGGGAAAACCTAGAGTGGTGCACATAAACCGACTAGCACCATACGCTGGACCGAACAACCAGGAGGAAGCACGAGTGGCTCTTCAAGAAAAGAACGTTGAAGAGCGAAATGTCAGTTTCAACGACTTCATGTTCAACTACGCGGATCGGAAGAAGGTCAGACTCGGTGTGATAGTTGAGGTTCAACAAGACCTTTTCAAACTACCAGCCGACGTTTCTAGTGCCTATTGTGTTGCGGAGGATCTACGTATGGGCCGAGGAATTGCTCTGGTGTTTAAAAGGAAGTTTGGAAGACTGGATGAATTGTCAGCCCAACGACCAAGAGTAGGAAAAGTTCTGCGACTAGCAGATGGTAATCGGAACCTCTTCTATTTGGTTACGAAGAAGATCTCTAGAGGAAAACCCACTTAAAAGTACATCTGGCATGCACTGAAGAGCCTAAAGAATGAAGTCAGGAATTATGTATGAAATAAATATTTCTTACAAAAAATTGGACCGACGTTATTAGTTGGTGCACTGAAAAGTATAACATAGGGTGCCCTTTAACACTTAATATATATATATATATATATATATATATATATATATATATATATATATATATATATATATATATTCTATAGGGGTGTATCATTAATAATGGGAAATAATTTAACTGGAGAATCTTTGTTCCAAAATATTAAGATTTAACCCAATTCACTTAGATAAAATGTGTCTCCTGTCTGAGTTACGGGGTGTTTTATTTAATTATTTCAAAAGGATTTTTCCCCATTACTTTTAAACCGTTTGACCAATCTTTATCATGTTTGGTAGGAAGTTTAGACACTGCAAACCTTACTAAATTATGCTAAAAACACGTTTCTAGCTACTACGAGAGGCGTACGACAGGGGTAAGTGAACGGTTAACCCTTCTTAAATTCTACGCCACTAGCGGAATTTCCATTTTAGTACAATTTTTCTATTCTCCAATACTTTCTGTGTAAATAACGTACTCTTTCTTCGTGGCGATAAAGTCATTATTTTTCGAGATATTTAAAGTTGAACATAACGCTGTACAATTTTAATGTGTATCTATCATGGCGGTGTTTTTGAGTCATAGGTTTGCATTTGTTCGGCAAATGAAACTTTACAAATGATTTTAAGGTTAAATAAGAAGACTAACACACAATTTCAATTTCGAAAAGTATTTTTCACATTTTTGCTACAATATATAATATGAAGAAAATTTAAAAATACTTAACAACTAAAATGATTTTTTATTTACAATTTCACAATGAAATAAATGGCACTTGAAAATGATTCAAGAAATGTCTGTTTTTGTACTTTGTGGGTATCTTGCATTAAATTTTCTGGATGTTTTTGCAATAATTTGATAATGCTCAACAAATACTTATTCTTCCTCATGATAATTACTTGTCAAACTTTCCATCACCATGGTAACCTGCAAATAATAAGTATTTTTCACATTTTTGCTACAATATATAATATGAACAAAATTTAAAAATACTTAACAACTAAGATGATTTTTTATTTACAATTTCATAATGAAATAAATGGCACTTGAAAATGATTCAAGAAATGTCTGTTTATAATTTAGATAGAATAGGCAATATCTTTCGAAGTGTGTATGACATATTCAATATATTCAAGTTCAGGTTTGTGAATTTGCATCCGATATGAATTAATCGTTAGTGGTAGGCGGCTGTCACTGTTGTTAGTTGTTGATTTTTAATGTCAAGAAAATTTTGATTGTTATAAAATTTAAAAAGTTCATCGTAAAAATGCCCCGCCATAACAATTTTACTAATCGTGAAATGCGTGATATGATTTGTATTTATGTACAAGAAAATTATTCTTGTCTTGCTGTTACTCGAAGATATAGGGAAATGTATCCAAACAGAGTTCAACCTGGTCGCAAAACCTTCAGTGATATTTTTAATAGATTAGGAGATACTGGACAATTCAAGCCCAAAAACGATGTGGGACGACCTAATATTTAACTGTTGACGAGAAAGATGACATTTTAGTGCGAATTGATGATAATCCCGAACTAAGCACTCGGCGTTTAGCAGCAATGACAGGAGTAAGTCATTCTTCAGTTTTTCGCTTACTGAAAAAAGAAAAACTAAAACCTTACCACTTTACATCTGTACAAAACTTATTACATACAGATTATCCTATAAGATTAAATTTTGCTCAGTGGATGTTAAACAGGAAAAATGAAAATCCTGATTTTATTAAAAACATTATTTTTACTGACGAGGCCACTTTTACACGTCGAGTAGTTTTCAACTGGAGAAATAGCCATAGTTGAAATATTGAGAATCCGCATCTATTCCGACAATCACATTTCCAATATGAATTTAAGATTAATGTATGGTGCGGTATATTTGGAGATAGCTTGTTGGGTCCTTATGAAATTCCAGCAAATTTGAATGGTAACTCATATTTGGAGTTTTAACAAACTAGACTTTTCGACGATCTAGAGGGATTGCCACTTGACCGAAGAAAAGACATGTGGTTCATGCAGGATGGAGCACCACCTCATTATCCATTAATTGTACGGAACTATCTAGATCAGAAATTTCCTCATCGTTGGATTGGCAGAGGTAGTGAATTCCCGTGGCTGCCTAGAACTCCTGAAGGAATTCCCTTGGATTTCTATTTCTGGGGGCATATGAAAACATTAGTATACTCACAAGACATAAATAATCGTCAAGACCTATGGCACCAAATTGTGAATTCCGCTAATTTTATTGATAATCAACCAAACATATTTTTCAAAATTAGAAGATCGTTTAATGAAAGAATAAATAAACTTATTGAGGTAAATGGGGGTCACATTGAACATTTGTTAAGTTAAGTATTTCTAAATTTTTGTATTTTTTATTGTAGCAAAAATGTGAAAAAGACTTTTCGATAATTACATATAAGTGAAATTGTGTATAAGTCTTCTTACTTAGCCTATAAAATCAAAGGTAAAGTTTCATTTGCGTAATAAATGCAAGTCTATGCCCCAAAAACACCGTCATTATAAATACACATTAGAATTATGCATCGTTATGTTCAACTTTAAATATCTTGGAAAATAATGACTTCACCGCCACGAAGGAAGAGTACGTTATTTACACAGAAAGTATTGGAGAATAGAAAAATTGTACTAAAATGGATATTCCGCCAGTGGCGTAGAATTTAAGAAGGGCTAACCTTTCACGTACCCCTGTTGTACGCCTCTGGTAGTAGCTAGAAACGTGTTTTTGACATAATTTAGTAAGGTTTACAGAGTCTACACTTCCTACCAAACATGATAAAGATTGGTCAAACGGTTTAAAAGTAATGGGGAAAAATCCTTTTGAAATAATTAAATAAAACACCCTGTAACTCAGACAGGAGACACATTTTATCTAAGTGAATTGGGTTAAATCTTATTATTTTGGACCAAAGATTCTCCAGTTAAATTATTTCCCATTATTAATGTTACACCCTGTATATATATTCTATAAGAAAGAGATTTTTAATATAATAACAATGTTTATTCATATAGAAACAGAGGACACAATTGAAAGGAAATATTTTAGGTATTATAATTGACAAAAGTTACACTCTATAATTGTAGAATAGATATGGATACATTTATACAGTTATATCTATGTTAAAAAAGAAGAATTTACGAATATGATAATATAGGTTATATGTAATAATTGAACACTTCTCCAACTATTAGAGCGGATCAAAAAGAAAAAGCATTTATGTTTTTTGCCAAAAATACATTTGTTAGTGATAAAGAGAAATAATTTAATCAATTATAAAGTCGTAAGTAACTTGGTTAAAACATAAGGTACATAACAACATAAGGTAAGGAACCTGGTAAAAATATGGTACAAACCTGGTAAAAATATGGTAAAACATATTAACAATCTGGTAGTAAAAACATGCCACAACATTATAAAAGCCTGGTTTAACTTGGAAAAAACATGGTGAAACAGGGTAAAAATATGGTACAATCCTCCTAAAAATATGCTACAAACTTGGTAAAAATATGATAAAACATTTTAACAATCTGGTACAAACATGGTAAAAAGCTGGTAAAATATGGTAAAAAGTTTGTAAAAAAACTTGGTAAAACTTGTTAAAATTCGGTAAAACTTGGTAATGCTTTGATTAAAATTCAATGATACTCTTATGAGGAAACGTAAAAAAACAGAATAAGAAAGTAAATAAAAATAATTAAAAAGTAAAAAAATAAATAAAAAAAGTAAATTAAAATGTAAAAAAATCCCGATGGCCTGTAGTCAGCGGAAAGGTAAATTTTTGAAAATTCATTGAATTGAAATTTGAACAACCTTTTCATAGGTATACCTACATGTTATTACATAATATTGTTGTATGTGTCATAGCCTTGCGGTTAGAGGTTTTTGTTTTGGCTGTTGAATATAAAGCAGACAGGGTTCGAGTTCCACTTCAAGGCAGAATTTTTTTTTCGTCTATTTCTTATCAATAAAGATACTATATATTTTTTTAATCATGGTCTATATTAAGATCTCCAGAAAATGTACAATTACATCAAATTTATATTGAGCGTTCATGTTTTATCAATATTTGTTATTTTTCTTTATTAATTTTTATTTTTTTACCTGTGTATTTTATGAAAAATTGCTTTGAACAAAAGTTGTAGGTACTGATTATATCTATAACCTAAAATTGTTTTTGATGATATTTACACTACGGCTCTTTTTTGATATTTTTTTTAAATGTTTGAAAGGTCGCCATTTTGAAACTACTTACCCGATATTGCCCAATAACGAACTCGACCGAGATATTTAAGAGATTGATTTTGGTAGCAAATTTGAACTTGATACCTTCAAAACTGCGACCTCTATCGTGTTAACAAATTTCGTAATATTCCATATATGCATATATATATATGTATATATATATATATATATATATATATATATATATATATATATATATATATATATATAAATATAAACTTTTGAAGCAAATGTTTTTTTGGGCTAACTTATAGACATATAACAATATGCCGTTGAAATTTTTTCGAAATTCAAAAGTGTGAACGATCGCAATAGGTACATTTCTTTAAGAAATTTACCTAAAAATAAATTACATTGAAATGGATATGAATTTTCCAATTAATGTTGCTGATATTAAATATATGTTTGAGCATTATTTATTCAATTCAACATCCAGAAGATATAGTAGATAAGTCAATCTGTTGTAGGAGTCTGTTTGTAAGAATTATTGTAATATGTCATTACAAATACGAATATTCTCATTAGGATTATTTTGATAAAATTCAAAATCCTAATGACCCCAAGAAAGAGTATGTATTGGGTATATTGAATCGTTTGTCATCATTAAATGATAGAGCTATTTTTTTCTCAATTCAGTATACATATCATGTTTATTTTTTTATTTAGTTCAGTAACACTGCTCTACGGGAAAAAACCCTACTACAGAGCAGGGGAATACCGTGGCATTAACAAATCTTAAAATAATTTACAAAATTTACAAAAATATGACATGTTTAGCTAGATGAAGAAATAGAAGGTATTTGGATTTCTGGACTTTCTAGTAGTTCTGGGCAGTCAATTATATTATTTATTAATTTGTACGCAAAAATTATGCAATAATTTTCTTTCAAAGTAAATCTGACAAATCTGATAGTGATATACTAAAAGGAGGGTAAACACCATCAGCCTTAAAATTTAGGAACTTTAAGAATCGCCTTTGAACGGGTTCAATGCGGTTGACATGACATTGATACACGGGCTGCATACAACAGACGCATATTCTAATTTAGATCTTATAAAAGCGTAATAAAGAGATTCTAATGTGGACACGTTCTTGAAATCACGAGAGGTTCTTACAATGTAACCATACAAGCGGTTAGAAGAAGCAATGATGGAATCAATGTGACTTTTAAAAGAAAGAGAAAAATCGATAATAACTCCAAGGTCAGTTAGTGTTTCAGGACGATTTAGGGAAATGTTATGTATAGTATAATTGAAAATATAAATATTTGTTTTAATACTAAAAGACATCACATTACATTTAGCTGGATTGGAGGACAAATTATTGCGTTTACACCAGCCGATTACCTGATTTAAATTAAAAGACAATTTTTCACAATCATCCATGGATTTGATGGTGCAATATAGTTTAAAATCATCGGCATATAACAAGTAGTTGACGTTTATACACTTGGAGATATCATTTATGAAGATGTTAAACAAAAGAGGACCCATTATTGATTCATGAGGAACTCCTGACGAAGCTACGTGACAGACTTAAATCCATTTATTTGCACAAATTGTTTACGATCCTGTAAATAAGAATGGAATAGCTTAACTAGGGAATCTGAGAGCCCAAATGCTATAAGCTTATTAAGAAGGATACCGTGGTCAAGCTTATCGAAAGCTTTCGAAAAATCTGTATAAATGATATCAGTTTGAGTTCTATCGTCAATCGATCCAGCGATGTGCTCTGTAATTGTAATCAAGTTGGTAACTGTTGAACGCCCCTTCATGAAACCATGCTGATAACTTGTGATTCTACTGTTAACATATCTATAAATATTTTTTTTCTAATAGAATTTCAAAGACTTTAGCGAAATTGCATATTATGGAAATGGGTCGGTAGTTTGATACGTCATGTTTATCCCCTTTCTTAAATACTAGACAGACTTTCGATGTTTTTCAGATAGTCGGTATTTTCGTGGTTTTCAAGCATAAGTTGATAACAATGGCTAATGGTCTTCCAAGAACGGTTGCACAATCTTTAAGTAAAAAAGCAGGAAAGTGATCCGGTCCAGCATTTTGTTTAGGCTTAAGAGATCTTAAGGCCTCATATACCTCATCTTCGGTGAAGCCATTTATGTGCAGATGAGGAATAAAAATATCGCTTGAGCTCAGAGTAAACGGAGTGGATGTGGCATATGATTTACAGAAAAAAACAGCAGATTAATTCAGAATTGCATGTGGGTTATCCATGAATGTATTTTCGTATGACATCACTTGCAGGATTTTAGAGGAGATTTTTTTCCGGTTTAAAAAAGACCAAAATTTAGAAGGATTACCAGAAATATGGATTGGTTAACGAATTGATTATATGACAAATCAATTTCACGATTTATTTCAGCTCTGATTCGCTTGAATTCTGTGTATGCAAACATATCATTTTCTCGTTTATATTTTTTTCCACAAACTATGTTTCATTTTAAATTTCTTAATAATTTTACCATTAAACCATGGAGGATAAGTGTTTTTTGATTTCACTGAGTATTTAGGGCAACATTCATCCAATATTTTATAAAGCTTATTGCAAAAATATGTACAGGCGTTTTCAGAGTCATTAAATGTTTCTAAAAAAAAATTCATACATAACTAGAAAGTTGGCTTTCCTAAAATTATAACAATTCTGGAAAGAGCTTTCCAAATTATTTTTACGATTAATTTTTACATCCAGTGTGCAGGTTATGTCCAAGGCTGGATGATGTTTATCCTCCAATACAGATGGAGCAGGCAACTTTTCAACGCGACTTGTGTCTTTATAAAAGACTAGGTCCAAGAGTTTATCGCAATCATTTACCATCAAGTTACACTGATTCAATTCCAAAGATTCTGCTAAATCTGAAATAACAGAGATTTCTCTATTAGCTGGTTTATCATTATTCAGAAAACCTGCAAAATATGGAACATTAAAATCACCAAAATTGATATTAATACTACTTTGTAAAATATTTAACGATTCCAAAGCTTCAAAAAATTGTTCAAATTCAGTAAAAGGAGTTCTTGGTGGTATATATAGATTTGATAAATAAACATCTTTAAATGAAATTTTAATTTTCACTAGTACTAAGTCAATAATCATCATGTGATATGCTTCTAAATGAATTCATCTTTCTGAATATTTTTCCACCGTTTTCAACAATTCTTCGATAGTCGTCAATTCGTAGTTGATTCCTTATTACAGATTTTTGGTATCTTTAGCTCGTTTTACTTATTATTACTCATTATCGCTAACGAATACATAAAAATTATTTGTATTCACTTTCAAGATTAGATAATGAATCTGTATCAATGTATAGAAGAGAAGCATTCTATCCAAATTCCATTTCCAATCATAATAAAAATTATGCATTAAAGTTTTGGATAATTCCAGACTGCAAAATTCTAAATATAATAGTTTATCATAATGAACTTTTACTTTTCCCATTTGAATAGCAACAAAATTCTCGGAGAATATTGAACAACTCTTGAAATTTGGACGAGCTATAAGTGCACTAGCTGTCATAGTCTTACGAATATTTTTCGAATGTCTTAAAAGTCTTACATCGGATCTGTTATCTACATTTTCCATTATTTTATCATAGACGGCGTTATTCATTCATTTATAAAAATCTGTTTGTTTGAATTTCAATATTCTATGAGTTTGCCTCACTCCATTATTGACAGCTTGTTTCAAGTTCATATAGTTATCCGTAGGCGCTATCATTTGTCACAGACATAATATCTAGATTTGTCTTTTTTCATGTGATAACCACATGAAATCACCAGTAATGCTTGTGATGCACTGTGTATATAGAGGTTTGTTGCTTCTAAATATGACCGGAGTGATTTTGGTTGGTTCGATTATTTGCAATATGTTTTCTCTCACATTGACTGATCCCCCAACGTAAACCTTTCTTTAAAAAATGTATCATATTGTTGCGTATGCGGGTTCGCAGATAAGTGAGACTAATTTAGAGTTATTAAATTAACTTTATTTACACTCAAAATAATATAAATTAAAACTTACCTTTACTATATTCTCTCTAACTTACTCGGACTATTCTATTTATTCACACTGCCTTTTTCATTCTGTCTTCTTGCCGAACATTCTCCCATATATATACCCGATAAAGGATCCAGAGCATTCGGGCGGCTTCTGGTCTTTGACACGAAAGCCGCCACTGTACGCTTCTCGAAATTCGTTTTGTCGGCATTTTAACAGAAGACGCCGACTGCTGCCGTCGCTCTCTTTGTTAACGCCGCTTTTGGTATTTTCAACCATATCGCGCGCTTACTTCAAACGGATGACGCTACTTTGTAGCCAATACCGGCGGCTGTTCCCCCCCCCCCCTTTGCACGTTACACTGCTCCCTCCCTTAAAGCTGTTCGCCCCGAACAGCTTCTTCCGTTTGCCTCCAGACCGGTGGATTATCTCCTCGATACGGACTCAGTCTTTCCACGTGCACCACTTTTGGCTTGGCTCTTGGCGAAAGTTGGATCCTGTACACCAAGTCATTAATCTTTTTGACAATGCGATATGGTCCTTCCCAAGGTCTTTGCAACTTCGGACTTAATCCTCTCCTTCGCTGTGGCTGGTACAACCAAACTGCATCGCCTTCATTAAAAGAGTTTAATGACTGCCTTTTGTCAAGTCTCATCTTCATTTTGTCGCTCTTCAACTGGAGCTTATGTCTGGCAAAATCGTGGACCACTCTAAGTCGCTTCTGTAGGTCAGCTACATAATGTGGAAGAGACACTTCTTCATGATCGTCGGCTGATGGTCTGCCAAACATCAGATCTACGGGGAGCTTCATTTCTCTTCCAGACAAGAGCATCGATGGTGTATAGCCAGTAGATTCATGCTGGGAACTTCGGTAGGCCAGAAGAAAGAGAGGTACCAGTTTATCCCAGTTACGTTGGTGCTCATCCACAAAGAGTGAGAGGTATTGATTGATGGTCCTATTGTGCCTCTCAACCATTCCATCTGACTGTGGATGAAGTTCGTGTTTTCCGTATTCCCAGCAACCTCATTAACTGCGTCCATACTTCTGATTCAAAATTTCTACCTTGATCGGTATGCAGCTCCAAGGGTACTCCGTGTCTGGAAATCACGTTTTCCAGAAGGGCTTCGGCCACTGTAACTGCTTCCTGATTCGGCATCGGCACTACTTCTGGCCACTTCGAGAAATAGTCCATGGCAACCATAATGTACTTATTTCCAGAATCTGTCGTAGGGAATGGTCCTGCAATGTCCACCGCAATTCTTTCCCAAGGTTCACCTGACAGATACTGCTTCATTTTCCCTCGGGATCGTGTCTTCGGACCCTTCTTAGAAGCACAGAGGTCACACCTTCTGCACCATTCTTCCACATCTCTTCGACAGTTGATCCAATAATACCGCTCTTTCAAACGTGCCAATGTTCTATTTACTCCAAAATGGCCTCCACTGCGACTACCATGCAGTTTACGAAGTACTTCAGCTACCATCGTTCGGGGTACAACGGTTTGATACACAATGCTCCTACCATCTGGACTTTCCCATTTACGAGTGATTAAGTCATCCCGTAAGCACAACGAATCCCACAGAGCCCAGTACCCCTTGACTGTCTGATCAAATCTGGATATTTCTTGCCACTCAGGTCGTCGCTTTTGGTCTAGCCAGCCCCGTACTATCGTCAAATCTTTGTCAGCGATTTGTTCTCTTTTAAAGTTGTCTCTGGTGATTTCGTCGGTATTTTCCGTTTCCTCATTCCTAATCTGCATTTGTTGGTTATGTACAACATCTGTGGCTATTTCTTTTTGTTCCTCTCTTTGACAGAATTTACAGGAACTGCCACAAGGTCTTCGTGACAAGCTGTCAGCGTTGGCGTGACATCTTCCTTTTCGGTGTTTAATTTGAAAGTCGTAACTCTGCAGTTTCTCCAGCCAACGCGCTATCTGTCCCTCCGGATTTTTGAAATTCAGCAGCCACTGTAGTGCAGAGTGGTCTGTTCTTACTAAAAATTTCCGTCCATAGAGAAAACTGCGGTAATGTTCCATGGATCATACAACCGCTAGCAGCTCCTTCCGGGTCACACAGTAGTTTCGCTCTGCTTTTCCCAACGTTTTGCTGAAATATCCAATTACGGCTTCTTGGCCATCCTGTATTTGGGAAAGAACAGCTCCTATTCCACTTTGTGAAGCGTCAGTGTCTAACACGAACAATCCTTCGTCCAAGGGATATGCAAGAACAGGAGCACTGGTCAAACGGTTTTTCAGCTCAAGAAACGACTGTTGACATTCTGGTGACCAGTCAAAGTGGGAGTTCTTTTCGGTTAATTGATGTAGTGGCTTCGCAATTTTCCCAAAATCCTTAACAAATCGGCGGTAGTAACTGCTGAGTCCCAAAAAGCTTCTGACTTCGTGCTTGTTCTTTGGTCTGGGCCAATCTCGCACTGCTTGGACTTTTTCTGGATCGGTCTCAATTCCTTTCGATGATACGACGTGTCCGAGAAAGTTGACTTTTTCCTGGAATAGAACGCATTTCTTTGGATTCAGCTAGGGATTAGCACTTCGGATCCTGGCGAATTCTTTCTTCAGATTCGATTGATGTTCGTCGAAATCTTTGCCAATCACCATTACATCATCCAAGTACACCAGGCAGGTTTCCCAAGTTAGTCCTCGCAGAACTAATTCCATTAACCTTTCAAAAGTGGCATGCGCATTACATAATCCAAACGGCATGACATTGAATTGATATAGGCCGTTTCCAGCTGTAGAGGCCGTTTCCTCTTTATCTTCCTTGTTTAGCTCTACCTGCCAATATCCACTTTTCAGGTCAAGAGTTGAGAACCATCTGGATCCAGCTAAGGTATTTGAGGTATCGCCAATTCGGGGTAATGGGTAGCTGTCCTTCTTCGTTACATCATTTAACCTCCTGTAATCCACACAGAACCTCGTCGAACCATCCTTCTTCGTCACCAGCACAACCGGTGATGACCAAGGACTGCTGGATTCTTCTATGACGCCATCCTTCAGCATTTCTTGAACCATGGTGTTAACTTGCTGTTGTTTTACAAAAGGAAGTCTTCGTGGAGGTTGGCGAATAGGTACAGCATTTCCCGTGTTGATCCGATGTTCGACTAAATTCGTTCGCCCTGTAATTTTTCCTTGCACGAAAACATCAGCTCCTTCTTTACAAACTCGATGGCCTTTTTCTTTTCCTGTTCGCTAAGATGTTTCCTGGTCTTCTTAAAACTCTCCATTAGCTCTTGGGTCAAATGTACATCTTTTGAAACGGATTCCTCTTGCTCACATCTTGTTACACGGGAGACTGGCGAACAGGTACCGATTACTTCTCCTTTCTTCAAAGTCATTCTGTTTACAGTTAAATTGGCTACCCTCACTGGAATAATATCGTTGGAATTAACTAAGCACCTAGCCAAAAGAGCCCCGTTCTCTTTGTTCTCGTTTGGTTCAAAAACCATAGTGTTAACTCCTTCCAGTTGTTCTTCTAGGTGCGCCTTCATGATCTTCTCACTATTTCCAGGTATTCGTATATCTTCGGTGACGATTATTTTAACAGGACAGTTCTTGTTCGAAGATGCTGAGAAAAATATTTCCTCGTTGCCCACTCTTAACATTCTGTTTTTAAAGTCCACTGTGATAAAATTGAAGGTTCCCAAAACGTCTAAGCCTACTATAAATTCATCCACTAGGTCAGCCACGATTGCATTAATCTTTACTTGTGCATTGCCAATTTCCAAAGTGGTGGTGGTCTCTCCAAAAACATTTATCAAATCTCCTTTTGCAGTTACCAGTATTGGCTTGATGTTGTGCTGCACGATAGATTCTTTGGAAACCATGTCGGGGCGTACCACTGACCTTGTTGCCCCCGTGTCGATAGTCAAATCACATTTCTTGCCGTTGATAAAACCTTGGACAACGAGGCTCTCACAGCTCTTCTTGATGGAGTACAAATGTAACTTGGGGGCTTGATAATCAGTGGTCGCCAGCGTTCGCCCCCTTACACTGGCGAGGTTGAGTTTTCCTGAAGTCGGGTATTCTCTCTCTGAACATTTCGTTCTTCAGATCTGGGTCGTCGCCTGCAGTTTCTACTTATATGTCCCTCTCGGTTGCAATTGTAACACTTAATCACTTTTCTATATCCAGACTCCTTGCTTCCTCGAGAGCAGAATTTCTGGAACATCGCCTCCAACTTCTTAAAGAAATCTGCATTGTCTTGTTGTTCGTCTGACACCCTGACTTCTCTTAATTTGCTGCGACGATTCATAGAAGCGTTTTTGGCAGCTTCGTATTCCAGTGCCTGGACAACTGTTTCGGCTAAGGTGTTATGCCTACTTAGTCTCAACGCTTGCTGCATATCGATATCTCGAACTCCATCAATGAAGTATTGGACACTAATTTGCTCGATGAATTCGTCCGGGGCCTGTGGATAAGCCAGTCGTACCATGCTCTCAATGCTACTGCTGAATTCCTGCAGTGACTCCGTTGAACCTTGAGTTCTGCTCTTCAGCTGGCTCTGATACACTTGGCTAAGATATTTGTTGCAGTATCTTAGTTCCAAGGCGCCCGCAACAGCCGAATAATCAGTTTGTTTGGCTTCAGGAATGTTTTGAAGTATTTCAAGCGCCTTTCCTCGCAAAGCCAATACCAACGCCGTTGCTTTCTGCTGCTGATCCCATCTATTTGCATTAGCTGCTGCCTCAAACTGACGTTTGTACATAGCCCAGGATATTTCGCCGTCAAATGTTGGTGGTTTAAGTTTTTCATTGGCTGTTGTGATCGCCGACGTGTCCATTTTGCTGCTTTCGTCTTGGTTGGTATCTCGTTTCTTCTTCATCTCTTTCTCTAGTCTTCGATACTTCTCCTCAAACTCTTCTCGAACTGTCCCAATTTCTTCTCGAACTGTTCCAATTTCTTCTCGAACTTCTTGTTTTACAGTCTCGATTTCTTGATGGACATTTCGGAACAATCCTGCAACCTGCTCGAAATCTCGATGTCGTAGTTCTTCTTGTTTACTCGAGAAATCGGAGAATAACTTAGTTAGTTGTTCTTCCATTTTTTCTGTCTGCTTACGGGTGTTCACCATAGACAAAAGCCTCTTCGCTCACTTATCCCTCTTCTAACACCAAATTGTTGCGTATGCGGGTTCGCAGATAAGTGAGACTAATTTAGAGTTATTAAATTAACTTTATTTACACTCAAAATAATATAAATTACAACTTAACTTTACTATATTCTCTCTAACTTACTCGGACTATTCTATTTATTCACACTGCCTTTTTCATTCTGTCTTCTTGCCGAAAATTCTCCCATATATATACCCGATAAAGGATCCAGAGCATTCGGGCGGCTTCTGGTCTTTGACACGAAAGCCGCCACTGTACGCTTCTCGAAATTCGTTTTGTCGGCATTTTAATAGAAGACGCCGACTGCTGCCGTCGCTCTCTTTGTTAACGCCGCTTTTGGTATTTCCAACCACAGCAAATATCGCGCGCTTACTTCAAACGGATGCCGCTACTTTTTAGCCAATACCGGCGGCTGTTCCCCTTTGCACGTTACAATATCAATGTCAGTAATAAGATCTACTTAGTTCTATTTCAGTATATTTCAACATTGTATCCCATGATAATCCAGGAGCAGTGCAATACTGAGCCGGATCCAATCCATATGCATCTATACATATCCGTCTGAAATTATCGAAAATATCACACAGTAACAACACATCTGATTTCAAATATAAATCAGAATATTCCCACGAATAGATTCCAAACACGTTTAGCTATCATATAATTTGAGTCGAATAAATGCTGAAAATTCAAATAATCATAAAATTTATTTTTTTATTGAAAAGTAATGCTTTCAAGTTTATCAATGTTGCCCAAGAAACTATAAGGAAAAACACATTTCTATTTCATCAAAGTGAATCTGTTTGCTTCAAACATTTCTACACATTGCTCTAGATATGCTCGAATATTGCTTTGGGTTTTCTATTTGATGAAATTCGTTATGAATTGCTGTTGTGAGGAATCCAGCTATAATTTCTACAATGAAGAACATGATTTCGTTTGGACAATCACATGCGCACACGCTATTGATAACCAGATGGGAACTCTCAGACACAAAACAAAATGCATCGTTGATGAAACTAGTCCTGTACTGAATGACAAAATTCCACTGAAATATGTGACAGGTTTTGCGGACGATTAAAGAACGAGTATTCATCATCATTGATCCCGTTAATCATATACTACAAAATTATCTACTATGAATATCAACATAGAGTTTGAGACAAGAAAACAAAAATTTCCAAAGAATATGACAGTGTATGCACGAATTTTACATGATACACTTTTAACATCCAATGCATTAGAGGCAGGGCCGGATTTAAACTTAATGCTGCCCCTGGGCACAGGAAAAAATCCGCCCCAATACGGGAATTTTACTTAAACTTATATATTTTATTATTCAAAATCAAACTAACTAATCTATTGCAGAAACTTTATTATATGTTATATATTCCATGCAAAAACATAAAAAAATATTTGTTCTTTTCTAACAATTATAAATTTGACCCTTAATCTAAGGGTGACTCATAATTATATTACATCAATTTTTCACAGGCAAACACGTCTGCGAATTGGTCGATTAAATCTTCGCAATCTAAACGTTGAAGTATGTCGGATTCGATGCATAGAATAGCTAAGCTATTGAGTCTATTAGCAGTCATTGTAGAACGTAACAAGTTTTTAACTCTCTTCAAACATGAAAACGATCGTAATAATGATAACCATCGATCACTTCAGCAATGTTACAATCAACTTTTTGGAAGCTTTGGCTAACAGCATTAAATCTTGAGAGTAAAAAATACCAAAGTATCTGCATAAATGCTGTCTCAAGTTGCTCTAATTGAATTCGAATCCCTTTAGCTTCTTGTCTTGTAATCGCATTTTGTTCTGTATATTCTTCAAGAATAATCAAAGTCTCAATTATTTCGTTGAAATGTTGATTGAGTACTTAAACTACTTCATATCGAGCTGACCATCTAGTTGCAGATAACGATTTGAACGTAATCTTTTTTTCAGTATGAGATTGTAAAACTTCCCAACGGTGAGTCGATGCAGTAAAGAAGTTGTATAAAGCTTGTACTGTATGAAAGAACGAAGCAGCATCTGGCGTACATTCTACTGCGTAGAATGAGCAGCACAAGGACCGTGTTCAGCAAGATCATCAATTTCATGAATTCTCGCCTGTAAACCTGAATAAATTCCTGATACTTTGTTCACGTTGTCATATGCCTGACTTCGACAGTCTGCAAAATTAAGTTAAAAAAACTCAAGAGCAGACAATACAAGTCTTCAGCTTTATGTCAGGAGTTTTCAATAAACATCAGAAAAAGTTCCATCTTTTTTCACATATCTGAAAACAAACGAAAGTTGGTCGACCTGAGATATATCTGGTGTGGAATCTACTATAATAGCATAATATTTTGCTGATTTGACTTCTTGAACAATAATAGAAGATACTTTTTGTGCCAAAATCTGGATAAATTCTTCGTTGATAGTTTTCGATAGGTAACCTGTACTGCCAGATCCTTTATTTCCAAATTTTCTAATATTTTCTTCGAGAAATGGGTCGAAAGAAGCAAGGAATTCAATCAGCATCAAAAAAATGGCCATTATTGTGTACCAAATTTTTTGCACTTTCAAAATTTTGCCGCCCTAAAAAATTTGCCATCCTGGGCACTTACCCCGACTGCCCTAGTGTAAGTCTAGGCCTGATTAGAGGTTCTGTGCATAAGTCATAATATTCTTAAAGGAACTTGTGTTTCATTTATATTAATTTATATTCAACTTGAATCATATTTATATTCTTTTACAATAAACTTGAATTATATTTATATTCATGAATTTGTTTTAATACATTTTTATAATAACTTAATTATTAAATTCATTATCGTCTTCATCTTTATCCTCATTTTCGATATGACCCAACGCATATTTCAGGATGATGTCATCAGGCAGATATGACAGCAGATTATTGAGATATGCTTTCAAACCGCATTTGTTCATTTAATCACAAAAGCGATGTAACTCCATATCTCTTTCGATGAATTTTATACAAAGATCCGCACCACCATTATATTGCTCATGTTTTTAGGTATACCATCGAATATCATCTCCATCGAAACAAACATTCAAATCTTAAATCATAATTCATTGCAAGTGACACATCAAAACTCCAGATATGAAGATAATCTCTCGATTGCCGAGTACTGCATCCATATATTTAAAGATCTAAAACAAAAAAAAAAAAAAAATGAGGTGAATTATATCCAAACGGCACTTTCACCCAAAAAACGTGGTAGAAATTATTCGAGTGGACCTTTTCAATAAGGAAAATATTTATATTCTACATAAACCTACTTTACAATGTTCTAATTAAAAAAATAGACTAATGAAGAGCATAAAAAAAATGAATAGAAATTTATTGGATAAAGACAAATTTCACAAAGGTTCGAGTTTTTGCACCCTCTGACATTTGTGGACTTTGTCCCAAATATGTGTATATTTACCACATGATGTATTAACGAAAGCTACATTAGTATCCTTCAATTGATCAGAAATACGTTTAGGCAACCACGATTTCATTAATTTATTTACAAAACTGTCTTCTAATATCAATGACATGGATCTACCGAATCGAGTAGAGCAAGCCATTATGCTTTTTATAATAGAGGGTTCATTAATCGAAAGGGATGATATTGTTTTTTGCTCAAAAATTTCTATGTTTTGCGAAATCGCTGAATTAATTTTCTCCAAATCTACATAAAAAAGAGACATAGTGAAGCTTACGTTAGATATATATTATTTCCACTGAAAAGTACACTGACTGAGATACCATTTGGATATTCCACCCTTCTATCAACTGCTTGAAATATATTTCTTACGTTTGATTTCTCGTCAACACAACCATCTTTTTTTATAAGATTCAAATCTTCCCCACCACTTTACTATACTACTCGCATATCCATATACAAATATATGCTCGACTTTATGAGAAAATGTGTGAAAAAAATACATCAAGCTTAAAGCATCCCAACATCTTCAACTTGCTTATTATATAGCAGGTGTTCACCATCCTCCTCTTCCTCTGCGAAAAGAATCAGCCCAACGCTAATAAATTGTCTTCGTCAACTAGCCATATAACAAGTGTACAGCCCTATGTTTGTAGCTAGCGGCACAAGTCAAAAGAAGATCCTGAAGCATAATAAGTAAAAAAACAAATAGGAAACCCAAATAAATAAATATAATATATACTAGCTGTCCCAGCAGACGTCGTCGTGCCCGGAAAACCCTTAAGCGATATGCTGACAGCAGCGCCACCTACCGGGTTCAATTGTATTTTTAAATTATCCAGGGACCCATTGGAATATAAATAGAAAATTTCATTCCAATCGGTCCAGCCGTTTGACATTCCGACAACGGCGCCATCTATTAGATCCAATTGTGAATCTAAACCATTCTCGAACCCCCTTGAATATTCACAAAAAAATTCATTAAAATTGATTCAGCCGTTTACGAGGAGTTTAGTCACATACACACGAACAGAAGATTTATATATACAGGGTGATTCACGGTCGATGGTACCTTAGACGTTTAAGGAAAACTATTCGTAGGATCGTTATGAAAATTGTATTATGTAACTAAAGATCTACCGACTGAGAATATTTTCAGTCTTGCAATGTTGCCACTTTTATTAAAAAGTATTAACAACTTTGATTTTTCAAATGAGACAACCTATATATTACCAATTTATTAGATTCTCTATTGCCTTCTGGTTATTTTTTATAAGATACCCATACCTATCTCTAACAGTTTCCAGTGAATTAATTAGGTAATTTTCTTTTGTTTTATTCAAAACAGAGCCCCAATCAATAGCCCATTACTCTAAATTTTAGAATTGTGAAACGATTAAATTCCGGTAATAACCTTAGAAAGACTTCTTTCTAAGTTATTATTGAAGGTTTTTTATGCTATACAGGGTAGCTCAAAATTCTTGATCTTTCCATCAGATCTATAAAGATCCAAAAATGCGTATTTTTGATTGGAACACTCTATTTTTTAATATTTCTTCAGATAGAGAATCAAAATACCTTTGAAATGATATATCATGTTCCCATACCAAAATGGTTAGGTTTTCAAAATATAAGCAGCTATCTATTAAAGTGAATTATTTCTAGCATTTTTATATTAAGTATTTGCTGGTTACCATGGTGATGGAAAGTTTGACAAGTAATTGTCGTTAGGAAGAATAAGTATTTGTTGAGTTGTTCATTCTTCATAGATAATGTGATCAAATTATTGCAAAAACATCCAGAAAGTTTAATGCAAGATACACACAAAGTACAAAAAAGGCAACAAGAATAAACCTATTCACAGAACAAATAAGTAATTTTCTGATTCCTAGAAGCTAATTCAGAATGTTGATTTGCGAAACAGTTTCGTTAGTCATCTTTGGGATGATAAGTATACGATTCGTTTACCGTGCTCTGTGAATTTATTTAAAAGTAATAATAAACTTTCATAGATATCATACTCAGTCTTGGCAAAACAATAATGAGTTAGTAGATTCATCAGAACCTGAACTCAATTTCAAGATAAAATTAGCAATAACTATGCATTGACTGATATTGAGAAAATGAATCCTGTTCAACGATATACATATGTATTTTGTGATCATTTTTTAGATTATTGCTGCTTCTACTATAAAGTAGCAGTTACTTTGTTATTTCAAAAAGAACACCCTGTAAATAATATCATATGATTTCTTATCATTTTGTCAATAACTTTATGTACTATTTCCCTATACCTATCTGTTACCGTTTAGAAGATATAAATTAATTTCGATTTTTTTCTACTAAACATGTACTTTTATAAACGCTGATAATCTTGAACTCTCTGGTACTCAGACGATCAAATTCGAAATGGAGTGGTAGTAAGATTGAAAACTTTTGGCACCAACTTATTTTGAATTTTTCAGTGCACCATCTTATAAAGTCGGTCATCAAAATCATTTTAAGTTCACTAAAGGATATAATGCGTTACTCATACTTATACAGGCTCAGCTCTATTCTAGCTAGTTTTTTGAAAAACTTTTATAACAAAAATTATAAAAAACAATACTAGCTGGAGTCTGTCCAGTAGTGTCGTGGACTGCAGAGCAGTAAGAAAAAAGAAATAGATGAAGCCAGCTATCCCAGTCTATTTAGTGTTCAAAGACAATTTTGGAGAGATATCGGTTTACAGTCCTATTCATTCTCACCATGCCGCCTGACTGAGGATGCAACGCTGTTGTCCTTGTGGAATAGGGCAGACTCAAAGATTATTCCTTGGTAAGAGTGTAGCTCAAGCGGTACCCCGAAGCTGCACATCCAATCCTTGATCATAGTATCAGCTAGAGTTGTGGTTTCCTGGTTTGGCAATGCGAATTGTTCTACCCACTTGCTGAAGTAGTTACGATGTATTTGTTCTCTCGAATGGACTTCCAGCATTGAACTGGCGTAATGGCGCTTTTGGACGTTTTTGTGGTCCATTGCTGCGCAGATCGCACATTTCCTGCACCAGTTATGCACGTCTTCCTTGCAGATGACCCAATAAAATCACTCTCGGATTTTCTCCAAGTCTTAGCTAAGCCTAAATGACTTCCACTGGTCCCACCGTAAATCACTTCCAAAAATTCAGTCCATCTGTACTTTGGTACTACCAACTACTTTCTGTCCTCAGTACCATACATGATCGGTTCTTAATAAGAATTTTCTAACATATAAGTATGGCCAACAATTATCTTCTGGTGACGCAGTAGTTTCTCTCCAACTTCAATAAAGTCTTACGAAAATAGCCGATAACCATCTTCTGGCCATTCTGTATCTGTCATAAAGCAGAACCCCACATTGCTTGCGACTGTGTCCATGTCCAGTATAAATTTTCCTGTTGGCAGTATTGGAGCTGTTAGCAGAGCTTCCTTCAATTACTTGTTCCAAGTTCTTGAGCTCGTGTTCGAATGTCTTTCCTACAACGATGATATCATCTAGATAGAACAAACAGGTTTCCCAAGACAGCCCATTCTGAACAGTCTCCAATAGCCTCTCGAATGTAACTGCTTCATTACATAATCCAAACGGCATAACTTTAAACTGCCACAGGCAGGAGCCAACGGTGAATACAGTTTTCTCTCGGTCCTCGGGATCCATCTTGACTTGCCAATAGCTCTTCAAGTCAAGCATAGAGAATATATTGGATCCAGCCAATGTGTCATCAATCCTTGGCAATGGGTAACTGTCCTTTTTGGTAACGTTATTGAGTTGTCGATAATCCTCACAGAATCTTGGCGAGCCATCCTTCTTCTTAACCAGTACCACTGGCGATGACCATGGGCTCATCGATGGTTGGATCACTCGTTCTTGTTCAATTTCTTTTATAATTTTTTCGGCTTCTTCCCGCTCAGCCAATGGTAGCTTTCTTACTGGTTGTCGGATAGGGCGTTCTTCACATGCGTTAATTTTATGCCGTACGATATTTGTTCTCCCTTTTCCATCAACACCAATATCAAAGATGTCCTGGAATTTGGCTCTAAGCATCCTTAAACTTGCTCGCTTTTAGCTTTTCAATCCCTTTGATGATATAGTCAGTAATTCCGAAAGCTTATCAGATGACCGAGCAGGGGTTTCAACGATAACATTTGAGCTCCTCACTATTGAAGAAACCGAACAACACCGTCCTAGTTGCGTCCCTTCCTTAAATTGTACAGGGAAGCCATTCACGTTCATCAACCTTACTGGAATTACATCATCAGCTCGAACCAGGCATTTTCCGACCGCGATTCCACGGCCGAATTGCTCGTCATCCATCTGTGGTTCAAACATCATAATGCTTCCCTGATTAGAGCCATCTTCCACCCGAGCTTCTACAGCCACCTCACTTTTTCCTGGTATCAACCCCTCTTCGGATTGTATTACTCTGACAGCTTCTTTTAGTCTACGGTGAAGAATAACCTGCTCATCATTGACTTGGATAACGCCTGTTGTAATTCATTCGAGCCCATGATGTCCATTCCAACTAACACATCAACCTCTATATCTGCTACTAAAGCTTGATTTCTAATATACGTGTTATCAATCTTTATATTTATTTCAATTTCACCATAAATTTTCGCATAGTCACCAGTAGCAGTACGCAGGCTCCACCCAGATAGTTTTACATTACTGTTCCATATTCCCGGATCAGGTCTAACAATGGTTTTCATCGCTCCCGTATCCAGAAGCAGCTACATTTACGAAAGCAATCACAAACAAACTGTTCATCTGATGCTTCATGGATGCCACTCGAGCAAACTTCGTTGAGGCATTCAGAACACGGATCGATGATCGCCTCTTCTCTTCGACCCGACTTAGTTTTCTGCCATCGAATCTCTTTCTTCTTTGCTAAATATTCGTTCACTACTCGCCTTATTGTCTCTTCGAATGACTCCTGGGAATGACGCTTTTCGATCCCCCATACGCGAGCTTGGATAACATTATCTGGCACCGTTGGATATGCCAGACATGCAAGGCGAGCTATCTGCTTCGAACTCTTGTAAAGATTCGTTCGACAGCTGACAGCGACGCCTAAATTGAGAATGAAGCCTGGCCATACCCCAGTGACAATGTTTGCAAGATGTCTGTCGCCTGTCGCTTTTCCTCGTAAAGAAAGTGTCAATGCTGTGGCTCGCTCGCTAGATGGCCATCTATTTACCTTGGCTGCTACATCGAACTGTAGAAGGTAATTTGCCCAGGATGTTTTTCCATTAAACTAAGGAGGTTTCATGTGTAATTGTTCCCGCTTCTACAAATTTTGTTGCAGGTATCTCCTTCGATACACCGGCGTCATACACTTGTGATATCTCCAACTTGCTTCCCAATTAGCTTACATAGGCAGCTAATTGAGCTCTGTTAAGCTGGCAGTGACAAGTTCACAGAAACAATCGAAACCGGCATGGGAATTTGTTGCTAATTAGTTGCTAAAATGCGGAAAAACGAGTTACTGCTATTTTAATGTGTAAGATAGCAGTGAAATCATTGAAAAAAAAACTTTTTGAATACTAATATCACATGAATTTGTTGCTGATTTGTTGCTGGGAGATATTATAAAAAGGATAAAAAATAAATTAATGAAAATAGCACTTTACAGTACTGCATCCTAATGCTACGCTAATCCAAAACTCAACAAAATAGTAAATAGGATATCCACTAATTAAGCTGAAATCAAGTTTCGCTGTTGAATTCTCTCTTAATTTGTAGAAGAAATTCTAATAAGCTCTTATATTTTCAACTGTGAAAATTGTTTTTTTATATTGCTAATAACTTTTTTTTCTTAAATGGAAGTATGTATTTTTTCTTGTTAATGAAAAGCTGAATTTAATTTACTTTCTCCCGATATAAGGTTGTTGTCACTTATTTACAACGGTTTTTGAGATATTTAGAATTTTTGAAAAATTCTGTTAATGCACTATAATCTAGTATGCCTTGGAATATGATTTACTTTTTTTCAAAGCTGAATAGACGGCTGACTTCATCGAATGTGGCTCCCGTTGTAATTTATTGCTGTTACCGTAATAATCTGAGTAAATTTAATTATCGAAGTTATTTTAAAAACACTGAAAAATGAAATTTGAGAACAGCTTTATAATATTTATTAATTAATTACAGCAAATGCTCGAAATGCATGCCATTCTGCTATAAACACTTTCTCATTCGCATTTTAAAGTTGTTGTCGATATTGTGTAGAATATCTGGCGTAATCTCTCTGAAGGCAGCTGTAATTCTTTGTCGCATGTACTCTGCTGTAGTATGTTGATATGCATACACTTGATTTTTAATGTAACCCCAAAGAAAGAAATCGCATTTTGTACATTCAGGCGATCTTGCTATTGGCCCTCCTCTTCCGATCCAGCGATCGTGGAAACGCCTGTTTAAGAAATACCGAATTTCTCGAGTAGCATGACATGGTGCTCCGTCGTGTCGTAGCCAAATATTCTGCCTTACTGCCAAGGGGATATATTCTAATAATTCTCAAAGCTTATTCTGTAGAAAGTTCAGATACATTCTTCCATTCAGGTTCCCATCGAACCAACGATATTGCTAATATGTCCTGCTAATTTCAGTGTCCCTGGCTAGCTCCCTTATGCTGATATTCTTATTTTCTTGAACACGTAATAAGACCTGAAACTGATTTTCTTCTGTGCGAACAAAATTCCTTCTGTTCTTTGTTAAGGGAGTAACAAAGCCACTGGCGAGAAACCTTAAAACTTTTTCGTCCCAGAGCTCGTCTTTCAGGGAAATGCTGAGAGTAAATTCGTGATGCCAACACCAACAAGGGATTTCTATTGCACTCTCAAAGAATGAAGGCCATGTCTATCATTTCATTTTGACTTAAAGCTATCTTGAACAACACAACAATAACAACGGAATAGTAAACAAGAGGCAAACATAGGAACACCGAAGAAATAAACTTAACTTGCGGCTGTCAAACGACTGTAACAAGTAAATCGTTATACAAAGCACACAAGATTATAGTGCATTAACAGAATTTTCCAAAAATTCAAAATATCTCAAAAACCCTTGTAAATAATTGGAAACAACCTTATATCGGGAGAAAGTAAATTAAATTTAGCTTTTCATTAACAAGAAAAAAATACATACTTCCATTTAGGAAAAAAAAGTTATTAGCAATAAAAAATTATTGCTCATTGGATCAGTCTTTATTAGAGCTTGGATAACCAGCAACAAAAATACATAATAATCATATCAACGATAATAAACTTGTAATTGAATGTTTTTGGTGTTGTTATCAGAATACCTCCATTTTCTCTCTTAATTTCTAGCAGAAATTTTGTTGCTCATTGGATAAGTCTTTATTAGAGCTTGAATAACCAGCAACCAAATATAAACAAAGAATATTACCAATAATAAACTTGTAGGTAATTGAATTATATTTTTGTCACTATTAGAATAACTCCATTTTCTCTTCTAATTTCTAGTAGAAATTTTTGTTGCTCATTAGATAAGTCTTTATTAGTGCTTGAATAACCAGAAACAAAATACAAACAAAGAATATTACTAATAATAAACTTTTGACAGATTTTTTGGTGTCGCTATCAGAATACCTCCATTATATCTCTTAATTTCTAGCAGATATTTTGTTGTTCATTAGATAAGTCCTTATTAGTGCTTTAATAACCAGAAACAAAATACAAACAAAGAATATTACCAACCATATACTTGTAATTGACCTTTTTGGTGTTGCTATCAGAATACCTCCATTTTCTATCTCAATTTCTAGCAGAAATTTTGTTGCGCATTAGATAAGTCTTTATTGGTGTTTGAATAATCGGCAACAAAATACAAACAAAAAATATTATCAATAATTATCTTGTAATTGAATTTATTTGGTGTTGCTATCAGAATATTTTCTCTCTTAATTTCTACCCGAAATTTGGTTGTTCATTAGATAAGTCTTTATTAGTGCTTGAGTAACCAGCAACAAAATACAAACAAAGAATATTACCTATAATAAACTTGTAATTAATTTTTTTATGGCGCTATTAGAATACAATACACTACAAAAAAAGATTACCTCCATTTTCTCTCTTAATTTCTAGCAACACAAAAAAATTCTATTACAAGATTATTATTGGTAATATTCTTTGTTTGTATTTTGTTGCTGCTTATTCAAGCACTAATAAAGACTTATCTAACGAGCAACCAAATTTCGGGTAAAAATTACGAGAAAATGGGGGTATTCTGATAGCAACACCAAAAAAATTCAGTCACAAGTTTATAATCGGTAATATCCCGTGTTTGCATTTTGTTGCTGGTTATTCAAGCACTAATAAAGACTTATCCAATGAGCAACAAAACGTCTGCTAGAAATTAAGAGAGAAAATGGAGGTATGCTGAAAGCAACACCAAAAAAATTCAATTACAAGTTTATTATTGATAATATTCTTTGTTTGTATTTTGTTGCTTGTTATTCAAGCACTGATAAAGACTTATCTTATGAGCAAAAAAATGTCTGCAAAAAATTAGGAGATAGAAAATGGAGGTATTCTAATGGCGTCAAAAACAAAACTTGATTTCAGCTTAATCAGTGGATATCCTAACTATTTACTATTTTTGAGTTTTGGATTAAAATAGCATCAGGATGCAATACCGTGAAGTGCGATTTTCTTTTAAATATATATATTTTTTATTCTCTTTATACTGTCTTCCTGCAACAAACTAGCAAAAAATTCAGGTGGTGTTAGTATTAAAACAAATTCAGTGATTTCACTGCTATCTTACACGTTAAGATAGCAGTAACTAGATTTTTTTAAAACTGGTTCGAGCAACAAAATCGGAATTTTAGCAACTAATTAGCAACAAATTCTGATTTCGATTGTTTCTGCTAACTTGTCACTGCTAGCTTAACAGAGCACTCAAATTGTTCTTTTAGAACTCCAAAATTACTCAAGAACTTATATTCCAGACTTCTAGAATTATCTTCGGTAATAGTTTAGTTTCGCGGCTTTTGCTATAAAAGCCCTAAAAATCAAATATTTGCAAAACTAAATGTTTGTTAACATAATTTTTAATAAAATTGTGGCGGAAGACGCTATTTTTAATGATTTGTTTTCAAAAATAGGGAAAAATGGTGTTCTCAGTACTTAGACTTTTAGCTGGAATTTTCGATTTAGAAGTTTCTTTCAATCCCCAATAGCATATAATCATCCTTGTATTCTATTAAACACTAACATCCTTCAAAGTAAGCAAACATTTTAAACATGACATTTAAAATCTCACCACTTGGTATATGCTTTCGTTACCAAGTATTTAAAAAAATGTTCAATATTGCAAACGTTATATTGGTAGTTTTGGCAACATTAGAATTGACAGTTTTTCAACCTCAAGCATACTACACAAATCAATCATCAATTCGTTTAACCTTACGTTTTCGCAAACTTGAGTTGAATGCGCCAGTAAGCCGGCCCCATCTAGTCGTCGGCCACATACCCCTTTTCAAGTTTCTTATGTGCGTATTCAAAATATCCCGTTTATAAACTGTAAGGATACCATTTTCGCTTTAAATCAGATCTAACTGAATTCCCGCGAAAACCGTTAAAAGTTGTTTTTCGTCAAACAGTGCCAAACATCTTGGGCAGAACATAAGAGTCGGTGAAATTTAACACAAAGTACCAATTGCTGTGGAACATCGAATAACAAGTGATTTTGCTTATGGCTGATTAGTCAAGTACATAACATTAATTCGATGGAAAACAAGGCCTCTCCATAAATTCAGTGTAAAAAACAAGGTGGCCGGCCACTAGTTTCGCAATTTTTGATAGTAATTAGTAATTAGTAGTAGTAGTAGTAATACTGGCTCACGAAGGACAATTTTATTCTTTCTCTACCTATCACATTCAATAAGAAAAATATTCACATTTTCTTTGTCTTATAGTATAGTTTAGTACAAGCTTATTGCCTGTACCATTATTCGGCCGTGCGTACGACACTTGGAAAAAAGCTTAGGGGCGAAGGAGGTAAGACGGGGTAGCGGGCAAGACGGGGTACCCAGCGAAATTCACAGTTCAAATTGACCAATCACGCTCGTTCATGCATCGTTCGACGCACTGATATTTATCAGTCGTCCGGTGTTAAGTGGTTCACAACTGCACAGTGTCGAAAAAAAATCAATAAAGAGTTTTACTGCAAATTGTTTATCATATTTTCTTCTGGTTTGACACGTTACTGTGGTTTGTTAAATAACGTTAGCTAGTGAGTTGTTGCTTAAACTCCATCTTGCCCCCAATGAGAATAATTTTGTTCTTGTTTGTTTTCCGTAAAAATGAGTTTGTTTTTGTGTGGGTCGTGGTACGAAGAATCCATGCGGAAAGCAGTTCAAGCGGTTTTGGATGGAATAATGGGTTATTATAAAGCAGCTAAGCAATTTGATGTGCCACAGACGATATTACAGAGAAAAGTTAAAGCTGCTCGCCTAGTATTGAACGAAACATCTGATGAAAACTTACCCATACCAATTAAAGTTCCATTAGGTCCTAGGCAGCCTGTTTTTTCTGTGTCTGAAGAGAATGAGCTTTGTTCTTATTTATTAGAAATGGAAGAAAGGTTATATGGACGGTTAAAGATCTAAAGGCATTAGTATACCAGTTAGTAATTAAAAATAATAAGCCTAATCCATTTAATGCTGATAAAAAAGAACCTGGTAGAGAGTGGATAAATGCCTTCCTAAAACGACACCCAGAGCACTCATTTAGAAAGCCTGAAAATACTTCTGCTGCCAGAGCATCTGGTTTTAACAAAGTCGCAGTCGAAAAATTCTATAATTTCCTCGGCAATGTATACGATGAGCACCAACTAACTCCTGACCGTATATGTAACTGTGACGAAACGGGGGGTTTCTGTTTTGCCAAAAACAAATTTTAAGATAATCGCTAAAAGAGGACGGAAACAGGTTGGGGCCATAGTTTCAGCAGAACGATGTCACCAATGCTTATCTTTCCAAGAAAAAGGATTAATCCAGAGCTGATGATAAATTCACAAGCTGGTGCTTGGGGCACATGAATTGATTCGGGCTGGATTACTTCCGAGCTGTTCCTGCAATGGTTTAGGAGATTTGTGATTTTCAGTAGAGCATCTAAAGAGAGACCCGTGCTTCTTTTACTGGATAGGCACAGCACCCACACTCAGAGTATAGTGTTGCTTTCATGCGACCATTGAGTGTTTATTATGAATAAGCCGTTACAGCCTGGCTGCGTTCTAACCCTGGACTAGTCGTTAATATCGGCCAAGCCGCTAAAGTATTTGAAAATGCTTTTGTTCAAGCAGCCACTATGTCTACAGCAGTAAATGGATTTCGTAAATGTGGGATTTGGCCCTATAATCCAAACGTGTTTTCCTAAGCAGATTTCGCCCCTTCTTTGACAACCGAGATCCAGTTAATTGACCGTCAAACTTCCACAAACTAAGATTTACTTAAAGATATAAGCAATGTCACTACTGCCCAAACTTCAGACACAGTAGCTGCACAAACAGCTGATAATGCTGCGACTTTTTACTGAGACGTTGTTGATAACTCTTTGCCAGGGTGTTCCGACTGGAGTCCCAGGCTAGTTAATCAGGAATCAGCACCGTATCACACTAAAGACCAAGCGGAGACATCACAAGCAGAACAAAATCAATCCAACCAGCAGACGCACTCACTAGAACCAGCTGAAAACCCTGTTTGTCAGGAACCAGAGACATCACAACCAGCTAATGTGCCCGCACGTGATAAAAGCGACAGTAGCTTTGTTTTGACTTCACCCAAACATTTTTTTCCACTTCCGCTTACTAAAAAATCCTGTCGAGTTGCTAAAAAGCGTGGAAAAACAGCAATTATTACGTCGTCTCCCTACAAGCAAGAATTAGAAGTCATCGTCCAGAAAAAAAGTTGCTGAACAGAAAAAAACTAGAGAAAATAGAAACAAAAAAGAGAAATGATGAATTAAAAAAACAGAAGAAAACTGCTAAAAGAGTTCAAAATGAAGAGGAAGGAAGGAAGAAGGTGAAGAGGATCACACACCATGTATGTATTGTGAGAAAGTCTATTTCGTTTCTATTGAAGGGTGGATATCATGCTCATTATGTGGAAGATGGGCTCATAATAGCTGCGCAGGAATATATGATGATGATGACGAAGCCATCCATGCCTGCGAGTTCTGCCATGTCAAATAATCATCTTTCTCTGTGATCATTCTCATCACCCCATCTTACCTCAGGGGGGTACCTCATCTTACCAACACCACGGGACAAGACGGGGCAAAACAGCTTTAGTTGTTAACTAAAAAATAAATATGATTGTTTCTCTATGTAATTTTTTATATTATTGGCCTTTAAAGCTTAAGTACCCCATCTTGCCACCCTATCCCCTACAAGCCATCAAATGTAGTGATCGACTACTAAAATTTACGTCTTTTTACCAGTAATCAACCACAAGATTTCTTAGGCTATTTCAAGCAAATTTTGCACGGAAAAAATTATTTTAACAATCCTTAGGTCATGTCAGGCTGTGCGAAAAGAAACATACATCAACACAACGATGAGTACTTAGCAAAAGCTCTCGAAGCTGTAAGACATCGTGCTTCGATAAGCGAAATATGCCGAGACTATGGAATAGGTACTCAGGACAATACAATTACAATTTTCACAAAGGATTTTTTTTTACCGCAAAAATAGCATTCAACCCTTTCAAGGTAAACAAGTTGCATGAACGAAAGTAGAAAAGTATTTAGCAGCAAAATCAATAAAATTACTAAATTACGATAAAACTATCTACATTTTGTATGTGGGCCCAAAATATCTAGTTCAGGCCTGGTAAGAAATGACCAATTTTTGGGAGGCGCACTACTAACACAGTATAAAGAACTATAGTGGTAGTTCTTTATACTGTGCTACTAGTATAGGTACGGCCGACTACTAAGATACAAACGGCCGACTAAAAGCAAAACGGTTCCAATAAGAAAAAAAATAAGTAAAAATTCACATTCGAAAATCGGTTGTCTTTCTCTTTACTATGCGATAGCCTAATCTGCGAGCTACAAATGCGAACCAAAGTTTTTTCAATGTCTAGGTACATATGATAATCTCATTGTCAGTTAAATTGAGATTACTTCAAAAAAGGCTGACACTAGCACATTCACCCTATATTTACTATTTTTACGCATATATTTGCTTATTTTGAAGGATGTTAGTGTTTAATAGAATACAAGGATGATTATATAGTATATAGGTACTATGTGGGATTGAAATGAAACTTTCAAATCGAAAATTCCAGCTAAAAGTCGTAATTACTAAGAACACCGTTTTTCCTTTTTTAATAACAAATCATTAAAAATATCGTCTTCTGCCTCAATTTTTTTAAATTTATTTATTGAGTAGGTGTAAACCGGAACATTTTATGTATGTCATTACAATACACAAAATCTGCAAGAGGTTTTCATAGAAACCTGTGCGCAGACCTAGTATGACTTAAAAACGAAATAAATAAAAAAATAACCGAAAATAAACTAAAAAAAGTGAAACAGTATAAAATATAAAAAATAAAATAATATAACATATAAAAAAGAAAATAATATAAAACTCTGTGCTTATAAACTAAAAATCATTGTAACTAAACTAATTAACTTTTTAAGAGAATGTTGTGGGCTAGAATGGTATTTTATAAACGTTCATGTAATTAAATCATTATGTTCAATCAATTGCAAATTAAGTAGTTTTTGTGTGTTTTCTGCTATACTTGTTTTTAATCTATTTTTAACATATGTTTTGCTTTTGTTCAATGTTTTAATGTTAGATTCTAGTGTATTATAATTTTTTGTTGCCATAATCTTACTACTTTTCAATGTTAAAGTTTTATTTATTTTTGGTAAGGTGATTTTGTTCCTAGTAGTTTTTTGTGATTCTCCAAATTCAGTCGATAGAGTTTTATAGTTGTGTTGGATAGTCTCCAGTAAATAACATTCTTTTATCGAGAAGGACATTTTTACATTTGACTTTTTTTCCTCACTATCTTAAGCAGCCTAATTTGTATTTTTAGTATATTAGATAGGGAATTATCGTACGCTCCTCCCCAAGCAACGATACCATTAGTAACAATGCTGTGGAAGAGGGCGTAAAACAAAGCCAATAATGAATAAGCATTCATATAAACCAAGATATAAACAGACAACTTATACATAATATAAACTATATATTTGGATTTACCAATTATATTTTTTATGTGTTCATTCCACTTTAGTCTACTGTCAATTAACAAACCCAAGTATTTACAATATTCTACTCTATGTAGTTCTTCTTTATCAATTTTTCTACATATATCAGTAAGTATACTATCATAGTAAGAACCAAACTTTATGAAAACAGTTTTCTTTATATTTAAAGATAATTCATTTAGACTAAGCCATCTGTATACAACTTCTAGATAATTATTAATTTTTTCAGCAGTTTTATCCCAGGACTCAACATAAAATGACCGTATCATCAGCGTATGAAGATATTGTATCATTGGGTAGTATATTTAATAGATCATTTATATAAATTGTAAATAAAAGTGGCCCAAGAATTGTTCCTTGAGGAACACCGTCATTAACATTTAATATATCACTAAACGAATCATTTATTTTAACTCTTTGATATCTATCAGTTAAATAGCTTTTGAATAAGTCAATTGTAGTTCCTCTGACACTATATCTTTCTAATTTTAATAATAGAATTCTGTGATTAACCGTGTCAACAGATCTAGAAAAGTACCAACATCTTTTTTATTTTCATTTATACCCTTTACTATATTATTTAAAAAAAATAACGCATCTTTAGTACCTATATTCTTTCTGAATCCAAATTGTTTTTCTGATAATAAATTATGCTCATCAAGAAATTTGTATAGTCTGTTGTGGATTATTCTTTCAAACAATTTTGCTATATTTGATATGAGTGAGATTGTTCTGTAATTAGTTGGTTAAGTTTTGTCCCCAGATTGAGTTTATTTTGAGTTTAGACTCCTGATGTTAACACTAAGGATAATACTTCTCTTGCCATGAAGTTCTTGATTTGCCGCTTATAAGTCCATGAATTCCTTTTCTGCGATAAATACATCATCTTCTATTGTTAGATCTTCTCACACCATAGTAGCCATCACTATACTGTTATTGAATAGTCATTTTTTGATTTTAGATAATTCAGTCTAGACTTGTATGTATCACAGTTTTTTGTATCAAGCGCTGTATGATTGTTATTTCTGTTCACTTTGAACTTAACACTAGCAGCAATACAATTAGCACATTTTTTCCTTTGTTTATCTTGGCATGCCTTACTCTCATGTTCACCTGCACAATAAACGCAACACCACTTTTTATCACATTTTTTAACATTGTGACCATATCCTGAACATTTATAACACCTTCTCATGTTCAAATCTTCAAATACCGCACAGCGCTGCCGGCCTTAGATTTTTCTAATTGTCATGATAGTATGGTAATAAGCAGGATCCAGTTGTACATAGGCGTTATATGTTTTGTAATCTTTTTTATCTGCATTGTCAACTTCTCTTTTTTTTCCATTTTCAATTGATTGTATGTAATTCACATTAATGAACTTATCCTTATCCTGTGCAAAATTAAGTTCTCTTAAATTTTGTTCGAGTTCCTCAAATTCAAACTTTTTGTTTATAACAACAATTTTTATTTTAAGTTTATCTAATTTTTCAGTTTCAGCTTCATATTTATTTTCGAAAGACTTGTGCATTTCATTTTTTAGCTTTTCAATACCTTCTTTGTCACTGCATATAACTTTAGTTTTGCCTTCGTGCATTTTTTTTTCTGTAACTACTTGTACATTTAAAGCTTCCAGGTTCAATTTATTTTCAATATCACTTCTTGTTTTTTCAGAGGTTTGGGTTTCTGTAGGTATAATTACTAACGATTGATTCACTTTTACATTCCTTATGTATTTGTAGTGCTGATTACTAGCAGAGGTATATTAAGCTAGCACAGCAAAGTCATCCGAATCGAATGTTTTATAGATGATATTTATTTGCTAATTTTTTGCTTTTTTACCCATTGAATATTTGTTTTGCTGCAGCCCATATTATATAACGGTATACTCTGATAGCTTAACATTAAGCTATAAGAGCACCTATTGAAAAATGCATAAACTCACATTCTAAGGACTCATTTCGATACCGAGAATTATTTGTTAATTATTTGCTAATTATCTGCTTTGAAATTCTGAAAAATTAGAATGAGGAAATGCTCGTAACATATAACAATAAGTCAACTCGTACGAATCCGGGATTACATGCTTTAGATTAGAAGTATAAACATGGGTTATGATTTCCTGGATTATTTGCTGATGAAACACCGTATTATATTTATTTGCTAGTAATAATTGTCGGGAAAATTGTGAATTTTTCCAACGTATGGTGGTAGCAAATAATTCCTTGGATTATTTGCTGATGAATTATGCCGAATTATATTTAATTGCTTGAGCTAATTGTCCGGAAAATTGCGAAAAACCCATCTGGGCACAAAAATGACAAGAGCGAATATGTTACTAGAACTCATTTTTCCAATGTATGGTGGTAGCAAATAATTCCTTGGATTATTTGCTGATGAAATATATGGTATAATATTTATTCGCTAGTGCGAATTGTCCGGAAAATTGAGAAAAACCCATCATGGCATCAAAATGACAAGAGCGAATATGTTACTAGCATCGCTCGTGTCATTTTGGTGCCAAGATGGGTTTTTCGCAATTTTCCGGACAATTCGTACTAGCAAATAAATATTATACCATATACTTCATCAGCAAATAATCCAAGGAATTATTTGCTACCACCATACATTGGAAAAATGAGTTCTAGTAACATATTTGCTCTTGTCATTTTTGTGCCAAGATGGGTTATTAGCAATTTTCCCGACAATTATCACTAGCAAATAAATATAATACGGTGTTTCATCAGCAAATAATCCAGGAAATCATAACTTATGTTTTTAGTTCTAATCTAAAGCATGTAATCCGAGGGATTCGTACGAGTTGACTTATTGTAATATGTTACGAGCATTTCCTCATTCTAATTTTTCAAAATTTCAAAGCAGATAATTAGCAAATAATTCTCGGTATCGAAAGGAGTCCTTAGAATGTGAGTTTATTCATTTTTTCAATAGGTTAGGTTAGGTTAGGTTAGGTTAGGTTGCTCTTATAGATTAATATTTAGCTATCAGTGCATATCGTTATATAATATAGGCTGCAGCAAAAAAAATATTCAAAGGGCAAAAAAAGCAAAAAATTAGGAAATAAATATCATCTATAAAACATTTGATTCGGATGACTTTGCTGTGCCAGCTTAATATACCTTACTAGCAGTTACTCTTGCATAAGAGTGTTCTGTTGTTTTGTTCTTTTCCTGGTCTAATTGAGATTGTAGCATATTGATTTTATCTTGTAACAATTTGTTTTTATCCCTTATTTCACTCACTAAAAGGTTCAGTGTGCACCTCTCTCTTTTATGATGAGAGTTACATTCTTCTAATCTGGCTTGCATATCCGTATACGATTGTTTATAATATTTTAATTTTTCCTGAAATTCCACACTTTCTTGTGCTATAATTTGTTCACATTTTTCTGCTTTGCTTATTTCATATTTCATCAACAACCCATGTACATCTTTGTTATTGTCTTCACCAGACTTGGAGGTTATGACTTTATCACACGCTTCACAAATACCCAATACCTACACCACCAAAACTTTTAAAGTTTCTTCTCTCAGCACAACTTATATGCAATAGAACATCACACAGTATACATACACAAATACTAGCTTGTTTTTGTTTAAAACATTCAAAATTTATTGGAGCTGGTGACTTCCGAACGTTCACGTCCGGCGCCATCTTAATTATTATATTATTTTAATTTAAAATTTATGCTAATATACAGCTATTTTTGCAAACATTTGCAGGTGTATTCATAATCCAATCTTAGTTCGGTACTAGTTAGTACCGTATTTAAATAAAAAACAAAACACTATCCTTCCATAACACTGACATAAGAGTAGGAGTCAAAGGTTAGACCTCCGCACTTAATTTAGTAGCGTACTAAGTTTCGATTATGAATACTCTTGTTGATTTTTAGGGCTTTTATAGCAAAAGCCGCTAAATTAAACTAGGGTCATTTCGCCGGTTAGCCGGCCAGTCCCTGTTGTCGGCCAGTTTTATGTATAAACATGTAAAATAACCCACTAATCTCATAATAGTACTCACTGTCGTTTGCCCGATTTTCGGCCACTATTCCCTTAGTGAATGGTAAAGTGGTTCTCTCTTAAGGTGGAATATTGAACTAAAAGAAAACATACAAGATGGCCATGTCCGTGTGAATAGCAGATCTCAGCAGCAGTTACAAAATTTTTAGTGTCTGGGTACAGCGCAAATAGCAAATTATATATTACATCTCATCCATTAATCGGTTTTTTGCGATTGATGTCGCTTATTACATATTAATCTTTCGATGTGCAAGAAAACGGCCTAAAATCAATTTTGGATTTGAAAAAAAAAGTGGTCGGTAACGGGTATAGCAAAAATTTGTCATAGCCCTTTCTCGGCCAGGGTGGCCAAGAACCGGTATACACTATTGTTTCTTCTGATGTCTTTGTTCAATGTATGCGGAATTATATGGGTCTGTCCTTTTTCCGCCTGTGTCAGAAATGATATTTAAATCTTTTGGCCGGTTTCCGGCCACAGTTTATTCGCCCAAAATATTTGAAAATGTGACTGAAACTTGTGGCCGAGAAAGGGTTGACCTGCTCCCCATTAGTTCGGTCAACTCTATATTTATGCATTAAAGCCTTATGCTAAGTACTAAAAATCACTAATAACTATTCTAGATGACTCCGAAATTTAAAAAAAACAAAGAAAGGCGTTTTGAAATTGAAGAAAGCCAAACAAAAACAGCTTCTTAAATATTCCCATGAAAATCTTCTGACAATTTTAAGAGAAATTCGAGAAAACAAAATGGGCTTCTGGGCAGCAAGCAATTTTGGAGTTCCAAAATCTACCATTCAAGATAGGTAAAATGGCAAAAGTTTGGTAAATCCCGGCAAAAATGCTGCAAATTGTTCAGGACACTAGTGATAACAATCTAACAATTACCAGCGAAAATGGAGATAATAGTGTAAATTCTGGAGCAATTCCTGTGTTGGAACCTGAAGATGACCCTCTACAAAATGCCAGCAAAACGAAAGTTTTACCAACTTGTGTGGATGTTCTAGGAGAGATTAATAACAGCACTAGTAACCTACTTACATCTTAAGACCCTTTTGCTAAACACCTGAATTATCTACAGCTCATAAAAATATATATATCATCAAGCGCATGGAAACAATTCTATAAAGAAAAAGATGTTTTGAAAGAAAACAAGACCTTAAAGAGAAAGGACAACAAGACAACAGAAGCAGAAAACTGCAGTGAAGAAGAGACGCTACATCAGGAAAAAAATAAAAGATGCTGAAGAAGTTGACATGCAGCCGCCATCAGAACCTGAAAAGAAGATCATCTGTTGCGGCAGTTGTTCAGAAGAGCTTTTCAGCGATGCTGAAGATGAAGACGAGAAAAACATAGGAAGCAATCACATACGGTGTACATAATTTTTCGGAACGCCTTACGAACAATACAAGTGCGAGTGTTGTTCATGAAATGTAGGGGTACCAACTTGTTTCAAGAATAATCGTTTTCTCTATTGTTTTGTTTGAGTTTCTATATTTTGTGATGACGAGTGACTAAATTCTCTTATGTTTTAGACCTTACCAAAGTATATGCAGCATAGTTTTGTACCTATAAATGATTTTGTATTTTCCGTGGTGTATTCATTGAGGTATGTCATGGCCGGTCATCCAGCAAATCAAATTCCTATTTTCCGGCCGCCGGCCGAGAAGTGGTATAGTCCTGGCCGGAATTGAGAAACTAGTGGCCGAAAACCGGGAAAATGAGGAAATTTTCGTTTTTATCAGTTTTGAAGGTGAAAGCAATTAGTTATTCAACTGATACTGATTCATAATAGTAGACTAAGGATTTCTAAGCATTACATTTAAAATTTGAGTACCATATTTGCAAAAATAAATATTTCATAATTGATTTCTGCTCCTCAGTTCACTAACTGGCCGAGAACAGGCACATTGACCCTATTACCTTTTCTTCTGATCTTTCTTAAAATTTTCGTTCTAACTTCTGTGTAAAATTTTTGTGCCGAATTTACCTGCACTTGTTTTATTTTCTCTTGTACCTACTTCTTTTTTATTTTGCTCCATATTTACTTGCACTTGTTTTATATTCTCTTCCATATTTACTTGCACTTATTTCAAGCTTACTCTAATTGTTGCTCTAATTCTAATTTCTGTTTTATTCTTTCAAAGTCCGACAGTTCAAATTAGAAAAAAGGTTTCTGGGCTCTGGGTCTTTACTTTCTCTGATCTTTACCATCCTCATCAAGACAATTTTTAAATTTTGAACTTGTACCTATTTGGACTTTGGACACCGAATGACACTGCTCACTGCACTCACTGCGCATGCGCCAGTCGTGGTCATTGGGTGTTGCGTGATTGGGTGGATTGCTCTTTACCGATTTACCGCCTCGACGAAAAACGTAACCTACATTTTTAGTATGTGTTAGTATTACATTTTAACTAATATACCATCGGAATTAATAATATTTGTGGCTATTGTGCTGTGCTCCAGTTAAACTCAAGCTCCAATCAGTTTATTTCATTGTTGTTACATAACAATAACCTACTAAAAAAAACTGCAGGTTTCGTTACCAAGTTGACAAAACATGGAATCACTGAATCCAAAGGAAGTTTTGAAATTTTTGGATCTTGTGAACAATTTGAAACACTTTCCACGAAGAGGGTGGCTTTTATGTGATGTACAAAACCATGAACAAATAGCTAGTCATATGTATTCTATGGCAATAATGACATTTTTATTGGGTAATGATTCAAAATTGGACAGATTCAAATGCTTACAATTAGCTATTGTACATGATCTTGCTGAATGTATTGTGGGCGACATTACTCCTCACGATGGTATTGACGAGAAGACGAAGCATGAAATGGAGGATGATGCGATGAAGCAATTAACTGCTCATTTGGGTAACGATGTTGGCGTATTAATTTACACATTATACAAGGAATACGAGGCCAAAGAAACAGCGGAAGCAAAATTCGTCAAAGACCTCGATAGATTTGACCTTTTGCAAACCGCGGTTCATTATGAAAAACGAGATAATACACCAAACAAACTTCAAGAGTTTTTTACTACTTTGGAGGGGAAATTCGAACATCCTTTCATCAAAAAACTCGTGTTAGCCTTGAATGAACAACGTTGCAAGACTAGTACTAATGACTCGACTAAAGATGATGTTGAGGAAACTGCTTGATTTTTCACACTAATAATCTGACAATTACTAGAGTGAATCTTATTTATTTTTTTTGTTATCTAAAGAAGCTCGAAGTTTATTTTGTTTGACTATGTCACAAGATTATTTTAATATACATTTTTTAAGAATACAGTTATTCAACTATTCCCCAATCTCAACATGAAACTACTTAAATAATAATAATCTCGCTAAAAGAATGATTTTTTATCAGGTGTTTGTATTACTTGTCTCTTTGATCTTTCTTTTCGAAATAAGTTACATCTACAGTATTGATTAGTTTTTCGCTTAGGATTTAACAGCTCTTCTGTTTTCTCATGCATGGCATATCATCTTCGGCTGTTACATAGGGATCCGTGTCAGTTCTTAGTCCAAATGAATAACCAGGTTTCTTCGGTAACTTTGGTAGATAGATGGGACCAGGCGTTCTGGCCTTGGCTTCGGGTGGAAACACTCTTGGTGACATTGTGTAGTTGGGTGGCTTTTGTTTGTAAGAAACTAATTTTGGACTGTTGTACTTGGCAGGGCCTGGTGAGCGTTCTAATTCGGGGAGGTTATGCTTAAACGACCTGTAAATAGAGATATTGTATATTATAACCAATGCAATTTAAGGTAATCGATCACAAATAAAATTCGAATTAGAAGCAACAATAAAAAACTTACATGCTGAACGCACCATTAGCGTATTTATCAGGTACTTTGGGGCCCAGAGTGGAAGGAACCTCATATTTATCAGGACCAGGTGTTTGGAAATTTTTCACAGCTGGTATTCGATATGACATGGAATATGCCGGTGGTCGAGGTTCCTTCATTCTTGGTGCTACTTCTGGTTTGTATGTTCCTGGACCGGGAACTTGGAACACGGCTAAGAAATAATACTATTTTTAACTCACATATTACTCTACAAATATGTTGTATCAGCATTCCTTATTCTGACGAAAATTAAATAAAAACAAGAAGGCACATCTCAATGCTGGGTATTCAAAGTAAATGACTCGTCTGAACAAAGTATACTGATTGACTCACTTATCTAAAGAGTTGAGCTTCAAGTACCTACTCAATGGTTTTGGTCGATATTTCATGGAGTATGCTGGTGGTGTTGCCTTGCCATAACGTGTCATATTATGGATATCGTATCTCGGCCCGGGACCTAAGTTCTTTTGATCTACCCGCAGTTTGTTTCCAATGGAGAATTGGGGGTTTCTATACTTTGATACATCATGGTTTGTATACCCGATGACAGGCGGTAATAGATATTTGCCTGGACCAGGCCCTTAAAAGAATTTAATAGATTATTATTCAGTCTTCCATAAATATTAGAAATTGACGTTGTATCATCTGGTAACAGAATTATCAAGGTTGTGATGCATCTTATGAAAATCTTATTTTTGACTTACCAATATTTTTCCTTGGCATTTTCGGCTTATTACATCAATTTCTAAGAAAGAATAATAATATGTATTATGTAAAGGTATGTTTGGTTGACCAAATGATGATGAAAAACATCTCAGTAATTTAACAGATGTCAAAGTTGATATATGAATGATAGATTTTAGTAGAACTAACTTGATTGATAGCTCAGTCACTCATTAAGTTAATTAATTAAGTTTATACTATTTATCTACAAATATATCATTTAATTTCACATTGCGGTACATTTATTATATTTACTACCAAATTAATGAATTATTGTTTCTGCCGCAGTGAGGACAGTATCTACAAATAATTTATCTCAATCGGGAGGTACGCAGCTATCCTACATGGGAACATCAAATGAAACAAAATCATCGGTTAAAAATTACTTTTTTAATGATAGAAAAAAGCGTATATAAAAAAATTATATAAATTATTACTTTATTTTCAATAAGAAATTAGTATTTAAAGCGGCGGTGAGTGTAACTGTAGTTGGAAGCATGAATGCAAGGGTTTTATTCAGTTTTTCATTCCTTGCTAAGTATTCTATTCTGTGCTGTATTAAGAGCACCACCTTTACCAGTCCATTCCTCCTTGAATTGGACATTACATCCCAAATCTCTCAGAGCAGCCTTAAGGTCAAATTCAATGTCTGTAAACTTTTTCATAGCAGCCTTCAATTGATCTTCAACACCGAGCTCTAAAAATATCGCATTTTGATACCGACTTCTGGAAACCATATTGCGAATAGCCCAGCTTGCAGCTTTCTGAAAAACATCAGAGGATAAATATGAAATGTTATACTTTACATATGCAATTTTTGAAAACTTAGCATAAACTTATAATTTCCAATGAGCATGGAGTATGCAGAACAGTACATGTTTCTTGTTTGAAATATATAAATCGATAATCAGGTCTCACATGAAGTACAGTTCCCAGTGTTATCATAAAACTATGTTAAAGATTTTAGATATTTAAGAATTTTGAGTATAATGCTTTTTCAAATTCAAATAATATTACGGATATATAATACAAAAAAACATATTTCCGACGTCAAATATATCAGACCGTTGTAAACAATAACATTACATAAAGATAATATAAAACATTTTAAATATAACATGTAATTAATAACTAAACAATATGTATTGTCTTTAATATACTACAGCATACAAAATGGCAATGGAACTATAATATACATGTACATTTAAAGTAACATCGAACAGAAAATAATTGCACTTGGTCTATCAGATGGCATATAGGCATGGTTCTAATGTAATTGGAATTCTTGTATACTAAAGAAAGTATTTTGTACTAGAATATTTGTTGTTTCTGACAAAACTATCCACAGGTAGACTTTTTAAATGCGCAGGAAGTTAATTATATAGTTTCGAAATGTAAGTTTATCGAAATTCTAGACCTCCCAAGCCTATGTTGATCTATTCTTAAGAGGTCGCCCTGTCTAGTAAAATAATCATGGTAAAAGTTGTTGGTGTTATACGCAAAAGCATTTTTGTGACAATAGACAACATATTCATAAATACACCGGCAAGGCACAGTCATTATATTTAAGTCCCAGAAGATTTTTTCAGTATCGGCTTTATATTCCAAACAGGCAATGATCCTGACCGCTCTCTCCTCTGCAACCCGAAAATTCGCGCAGCGTGTGCTGAATGTCCCCAGGCTAGGATGCCATAGCAAGCCACAGATTGAAACACACCATGAAAAGCCTTTAGCAGGCTGGGTTCAGGCAGCACGCTTTTGAGATTCTTTAGGAAAAATATGCTCTTGTAAAGGCGATGAGCCATATGTTCTATATGCTTTAAAATATTCATTCAACTTAGTGAGTACCTGATTGAATATGACTATGAAAAGTACTGTTACCTGAAGAGATTTCTCATTTGGATGCAATTTCATTAAATCAACAATAACTTCTGGTGTGCCGGCTTCAAAGAATGCTTTACTGTTCTCTGGAGATCTTAGAGTTAAAGCTGCAATACTTGATAATCCCGCGGTGGAAGTCTGAATATTTGCCTACAATAATAATCATAACATTACAAAAACGCATATTTTGAAAAATCGTGAACAACCTACCTTGTTCTCACTTAATGCTGTAACCATAACTTGTTCTAATCCTTTTTGGACAATGTGAGCTTTACAATCATCATTACCTGCTAATGATTTCAACAATTTGAAGCATTGTCTGTTAATTTTCTAGAATATGTGGTTAATATTAAAAAAACTACCATTGTACACGCTGATCATGTCTTACCTCACTTGTGGGAAAACTAATCATAACATCTCTGATCAATTCAAGTCCTCCAGCATCTTCAACTTTCTTACAAAACTCAGTTCTCACCAAAAGGGCAGATAAAGTTAACATCAAATCGTTAATTAGAAGTTCATCTGTTTTGAATCCTATAAAACTTCATTTTTGTAATGCCATCGGTAAAAATATAATGTGTGTATACTCACGGTTAAGTAATCCAGTAAGTGAGCACAGAGTCTCACTAGCGATGATACGAGCATGCTCATGTGCTTTACCAAATTCTACACGTACATCGTCATCAAGTACAAGAGCTCGACAAACCGCTAGAATTTCCCTTAGAACGTCAGGATTAGCCTCATTCAGTAAATCTTTCAAATTATCTAATATATTAGCGTCAAAAATTTTTTGCCTAAAATATCAAATAACTTGTATAATGCTCGTGTTTGATTTTACAAAGAAATACCGATTCATTTCATGCATAACACAACATTCTCTAGCCCATTTTAAAGTGAGTCTCTTGACATCGTAGTCCATCTCTCGTTTTAGATAAGAGATGATGACAGCAACACCTCTGTCATCCAAGAGGTCAGGCTGCTTTGTCATTAAAGAGAGAATGGCTTTCAAACAAGCATTTCTAATACTATCATTTGATGAATATTCTGTTATTGTGTCTAAAATCACACCATAAGCACCCGCTTTAGCTGAAAAATAAAAGAATAATTTCAAAATATAATTATAAAGTATTAGACAACTCACCAACAGTGATCTTGTATTGCATGTTTTTGTCACACTCGTCTTTAATAGCGTTCAATATTTTCAGTACTTCATCATTGTTGGTTTTCTTTTTTATCAGTTCCGCTAGTTTCCTAACATCATCATCTATTTTCTTCGTTTCTGTTGGGGATATCATTAACTCCTTGATAACTGCACTCAGATCGGCACCCTGGAATTTTCGTGAGTGTCAACGGAATGGAGACTTGATAAATATAACAAATTTATATTTGTATTGGACAGAAGTAGTAAGTACCCGAAAAGAACTAAATCTCTGGTGGGCAACTAGAAAAAATGGTCAGTATCATTTACTTACTTGCGCCTCGAACTGAGTGACAGCTTCACTCAATGCTTCTTCGGGTGAAAGTCCTAAGTCTTCAATATTCTCTTGAACAGCAGTATTGAAAGTTTCTTGACTAACCAACAATGCCATATTTGGAAACTACTAGTACAAATCAGATAATTACTTGAAAAGAACAGACAGATCAATAAAACTCGTCAGAACATATGAGGTACTATCGAAATAATGAACAAAAATGCAATACGAAAACAGAATTAATTTATACTAGAGACAACCATTTACATATATATATATATATATTAATTATAATTAATTATAAAATTCAATACATTAAATATCAAATGACAAATACATCAAAATAAAGAACTGACAAATGTCAATCCCTGTGTCCAACACACATCTAGCTAAGAAAGCGCTGCAAAATTTTTGACAAGATTTGCTGTTAGACGTCTTGCGCTCGTAAGCTGATTTATAAAGAAATTTTTTAAAATAACTGTTGGGATATTTCTAATGCTGCAGCTTAAAAAGCGCAAGCGTTTTCTACCAAAATCTGTCAAAAATGTTGCAGCGCTTTTTTAGCTAGATGTGTGTTGGACACAGGGACTGTAATTGAAAAAATATATGACAGAGAACAGATGGTGATTTCGAGATACAAAACGCAACTAACTAACCAGTCGAAACCTGCCGAACTTTCAAACGCACCAATCAGGTATCAGAACTTTGACATTCAGTTATCAAAACGCGTCGTGTGTTTCGATCTCGAAAACACCAAGAGACGTCTCTGTTCTCTGCTGATGACGATTTCGAGATGGAAACGAAGAAGCGTTTTGTTTACCATATGTCAAATTTCTGATAAATGATTGGTATGTTTGAAAGTTCGGTTATTTTCGATTTGTTGCATTAAACACAACGCTTGTTGTGTTTTGTTTTGTATCTCGAAATCATCAATAATCATTCAACCTACTTAGTATGGAATGTTGGAGCCCATGTCGACAGAACAGAAGTTGGACGTAAAAATATATTAGTTCAAATGTGCATTTGAATTTAAGGTTAGTTATTTTCTATAGTTCAAAACCAAGGATGTTATAAGGTGGATAAGCGACTCAGTGTATCCCACAATCCCACTTTGTTAGAAAATATGCTCTCTAGACTCGATGAGGTGGGTGTGGCCTAACTCTCGCTCGTACCACAATCTTTCTCTGTCATACTACTTAGCAAAGCACCCACTTAGAAATATTGACATATTTCAATGTGTCTGGTTTGACCAATACAATACAAAATTATAAATTATAAGCCATTTTTGTGATCCATGATCTTATTCCTATTTGATACTTTAATTTTAATATACTATAAAAATAATGTATTTTTATAAAGTTGTGTCTTAAGGGCCAGTTTCATTACTAAAGACTGGCTGAAAGTACAGTGACTCTAATGAGTCACTGTAGCTAGAAGTAAAGAAATCACAAAATAAACTTACGCGATGGAAATTATTTAGAACACCCGAAGGATCAACATTTATGTGGTGCCCTAATAATTAATTCTCTGGAGAGAGTAAAATCTTGGATGGGATCAATAAGACAGCAACTGAAAGATTATTTTGGCCACATAACACCATACTTTCAACGGATTTCATTATCTGTGTAAAAATTCGTTTCGTTTCCATCAACCTCAAAAAACATTACGAATTCTCGCTTTTTCGGACTCAAACTATGCAACTTGTAAATTATTTTGAGAGAAATAAATTTAGCTTCGTTGCTTTTAGTGTATACCTTGCCACACTATCTATAAACTAGTCTCATATACAATATAAAAAATGTAATGTGGAATATACAATGTCGAATAAATAGGTTAGTTTTTAGGTTCCGTCACGGCGCAAACACATAATGGTCGTGTCCACAGCAGAGTCTGATTACCAATCGATTAGTAATCAGTAATCAAAAAGTTGACGTCTTTAATATGGCAGCTATCAGAAAACCTTACTGACAGATAACCTATATTTTATTTCAGATATTTCCCAATTCTATTATGGACATCTATCGTTCCGTTTAACAAATAATATTTTTTTCATTATAAATATATTGAATAGAAAATACATTTTCTTCTTCCATTTTCAATTACTCTAATTATTATGTAATTATAGAATTAAATTATTTCAAATCTTTTGACAAGTGTCAGTTTGACAAATGATGCATCAGTAATCAGTCGTGTTCACAAGATACCAATTTTTGATTACTGATTACTAATCGATTAGTAATCAGGCACTGCTGTGGACACGACCATTACTTATAAATGACATTTCACTAGTCAACGATACCAACTAACAGTGATTGGTTCGACTCATTAGTAGACCCGCCCACCGACTCGACAATATACGGCATGCTTTCTCAAACAGTAGTTGATTATAAGGGTGTTCGAGCAGCGGTTCAAACCAGTCCCAAACCGTCAGACGCCTGCGCACTTCAATTTACGATAAATAATTTATTTCCAACTACTAGTAAGATGTTCGAGCAGTAGTTTGACGATTTCCAAATTAGTCCGGACTCAGTTTGAGACAGGCGCAGTTGAAGCGTCTTCTTCTTCTTAGGGTATAGTGTTCTCTGTTGTTGGAGAAATCTTTTTCAGAGAACACTACCACAGTCCAAAAATAAACCCTGGTTTGTGTTTTGTCCATCAGTCTTTCATTGATGTTCTCTCTTATCTTTGGTCATAAAACATATCTATCGGCATAGTCATTTGGTCTATGACGACGAAAATGTGAGAAAGTGGAAGGGGTAGTTTGCAAACTGCAGTTTGGTGTTCGAGCAACAAAATCCCAAACCACTTGGAAACTGTTTCAAACCGCACATGCGCATTTTAAACAGTTATCAAACCGTTCCAAACTACTGCTCGAACAGCCTTTATGATTATCCTTCTTTTATCATCCTTGTTCAAAACACAGGTTCTAAAAAGTGAAGAAGAATCTATGGTTCATGTATTTAATTTCAGTTATTTACTCTTTTTCACATTACTTGAAAGTGAAAATTACTGTATTTGGTTACATGTACAAGACTCCAACTCTGCTTCGATTAATATTATAGTATTATTATTATTATTATAACTATTTCAACCATTTGGCTAACTATGGACGAACTGGTATTTAATCTAGAATGTTTAAAAACATCAGCCTTTACAAAATTACAGAGGATTTGCCAAGAAAATCTGAGTGCTTCCAAAATAAATCGTGAGGATCATGAGACAGACACGGCCATTGGACGTAATTCCAAAGAATGTGAAAGATATAACTGTCCAAAGAAACATTCATGTACATCTCCGAAATTTCGTATCCTACTAGAAACTTTGGAGGCACAAAAAAGAAATTCTCTCAAGCGAAGAGTTCAATCACGAATACGGATAATGGAAGATTTTTCAAAACAACAAGAAGAAGAGAGAAGAGAACAAGGGTTGCAATTACAACAAAATATTTTGCAAGTAAGATTGAAAGAAGAAAACACAATATCTCTGTTAATGAATGAATGTGATAGAAAACATGACTATGAACATGCGAAATTAGCTAGTATGTATTTAAAACATAGACAAGTTCAAGAAAAGTTTGAGGCCGATCGACAACTACAAAATAAAAACTTAGAGAAAATGAAGAAAGCTCAACAGGAATTCCGACTCATCTACGAGCAAATACTTCTAATTCTGAAAAAATATAATGGAGAAGAAATGAAAATTTATTTAGGAGATGATTTGAGGGTACTTAGTAACTTACGAGAGCAGTTTGAAGAAACTTTAACCAAATGCAAGGAAGGCAGTACAACTGAAGAGGAGGTTAATAAAGCTTGCAACTTGCAAAATCTAACAAATATGCGAACAAAAATTGAATCAGCTGTTGAAAAAATTGTCAGAAGAAAACAGCAGATTCAAGAGAAACAAGCAGTTACTGTAGAGACACCATTAACTGTACCTAGTTCTAGGGTTGTTGATAGTACAGTAAAGCAAAAGTCTTTTAAACAAAATATAATAGAAGTATCGAGTATATCCCAATTCATCAACATAACGAATCTCAAAATGTACGTAGAAATAATGGACTTCTTAGATAAGCATTCAGCTTCCTTCAAGATATTAGTTGATGACTCAAATATGAAGCAGTTCAAGTTTGACTGTAAAAAGGCTGTCAACTTACCTGTTAATTCACTATCAGGTGTTAATTCAGAACATATCCAAGATAAATTTAATCGTCTGTATAGATTACTGAAAGGTCAGGATACTATTATTGGGGAAAAAAGTATAAATGCTTCTAAACATCCTCAAGGAATAGCATTCTGTACAGATCTACTTGCGAAAAAGTTTGTTTTACAAGGGGATCTCATGGTTTCCAGTAATCCGGAATCGGCTTTTTGTTATGCAACAGTTGCAATTTCGCTTTGGAATGAATTTCCTATCTTTGGGAAATTACTGTTAGGATATTTCTTTAAAAGTTGTCCGTATCTAGTGCCATACTATATTCCAAGAGAGGTTGGAGAATCTGATGAAGAATTTTACACAAAACAGGGTTATCAATATATCGATGGTAAAATAGAAAAGCAGGATAAATTCCTGAAAAGAATGACAGGTAACGAAAATAATATTATTGGTTAATTTCACTCTTTGATCTATGACTCTTTTCATTCAGGTATAATGCGCTTATACGCAGCTATAATGATTGCAAAACCTAAAAAAGGTCAAAATAAGAATCCTTATGATCTTTCAAAAGGGTGGGCTTGGATATCCTCATTATTAAAACTTGATCCTCACGTTGATATAACTGCTACAATGCTACATACATTCTTAGAAACAGCAGGTTTCGAGATGCAATCTAGATACGGTAAAATATTTCATAAACTTGTAAGGAAAGGTATAATTGAGAGCTTTCTACCAAACCTTCGAGAAAAATGCACCGGAGGAGCTGTAACAAGACTTGAGTTACTATTGAATGACTATTTCAAGAATGGTGGCTTTCAGCAACCAAATGGATATATGAGAAACAGCTATTGGTGAAAAATACATAACAATAAACTTAATTTATTTGAAACTTTTTGCCACTAATGTATATTAAATTTATAAAATTATTTGACTAAAAAACTTATTTTTGTCCAATCAACAATCTTTTGTTTTTGTCATCTCCCACTTCAAGTTCCATTCTTTTAACTCTCCACTTTTCAGATTCTCTTTCTGCCCAAAAATATAACTTCCCCCTTTGTTTTGAACCTTTTAAGGGAACTTCATATCTTGCGAAATCCCCTTTGGTGTAATTTTTTGATTGATCACCAATATCAACTAATCTATCCTTTATCGGTTCACCAAGCAAATTTATAGCCGCTTTATTACTGCGTAAAATGGTTAGAGCCTCTTTATAATATTCTGTTTTCTTGACGTTATCGCTCACTTTAAATTTATACATAAGGCCCATAGTAACAGTAGCTACACCACCTAAAGATGCTATCTTTACCAATGTTATATTATTAATCTTCATGTTGTTAGCTTCCAAGAATGATAAATTATGATTTTGAACTAAATTCAGTATTTTTATTATCAACTATAATTGCACCACAGCTTAAAATAATAAATAGTATATAATAAACCAGAGAACACTAACTCCAAATATAAGCTGCTTTATATTTGTCTATGATAAGCTGTGATTGCGGTAGAACCACGGTCCAGAGCAGAGAACACTACCTCCACCTCCAAACTTGGAGGTAGTGTTCTCTGCTCCAAACTATCTCCACCATGGACTAGCACTACGCCAGCCGATGAACTCTCGTATGTTGAAAAAAATTTGATACCAATCGATGTATTTATAATTGCATTTTCCAAAAATATAAGTATTTAAAACTGCATATACCACCGTTTTTGAAATAATCGGGATCAAAATTGTGATAGTTCAGGTTATGATATCTTTAAACCTGACTCCGGATGATCAAAAACTAAATTTTAAATTGCCAAATTTCACAAACTTAATTACCAAACCTTTAGAATTTTCATTTAATGACTAAGAAATTAATATATCTATTCTTCACATTATCTGCCCTATTTTATGTCTCATGGTAGGCTCTCAAAAGTCAATATGGAATAATTCTGATAGCATAGTGTTCTCTGGAGCATAGATAGCATAGGACGTAAAATAGCGCACATGACGTGAAGAATAAGATATATATTATTTAATTTCTCAGGTCAGGTTCGAAGATATCATAAACTCAACTTTCACAACTTTGATCGCGATTATTTCAAAATGGGTGATACATGCAGTTTTAAATATTTATATATTTGGAAAATGCAATTAAAAATCCATCGCTCGGCTGGCGTAGTGCTGCTGAAGTATTTCGACATTCGGTTTCAGACCTGTTTGTACGACCGTGACGTGACCAAACATATGAATATGATATGAATGTAATTGGCCATTTCATTCATGATATAAAAACAATGGTATGACGAGGCGCATCCAGCACCTCCCACTTTTTTCCAGTGACGTCACGACCATTGAATATAGTAGTTTATCTAAGGCAAGTGACAGATCCGAAGGAGCCCGAATACACGAGCAGCACTTGAACATGTTCAACCTTCTCTTGTCCACGCAGTGGTGACGTTAGTGGTTAAAAATGCGCGAACTTTACCAAACTGAGCTCAAAACGTAGCATACCGTTGTATGTGTATCGTGATTTCATTGGACGCTAACACCAACTAACAGCGATTGGCTCGATTCTATTTCCTATCTCTTTCTAATCTCATTAGTAGACCCGCCCACCAATTCGACAATATAGAGCATGCTTTCTCAAACAGTAGTTGATCATGATATAGTTCTTTATACTGTGGTATCATGGTTGTTGATTATCCTTCTTAAACATCCTTGGTCTGAACACACGTATCGAAGGCGCGTAATAAAAAGGGTGTTCGAGCAGTAGTTTAGACCATAGATAAATTCCCTACGTTTAGACCAGTTTCAAACTGTTTCCAACTGTGTTCCGTAATTGTGGAGCATGCGCATTTTAATTTCATTCTTCTTAAAATTGAAATTCACATAATTCTGAAAGTTTGAGTTTGGTTTGAAATGCTGCTCGACCACCCTTAAGATCTACCATCTATAAAACACGTCCTGAAATTAAAAAATGATTGAAAAAAATTGTAAAAGAGCTATATTATTGTTCTGTGATTTTTATCATTTAAAAGACGTCATGAAGAAACAGGGCGTCACAAAAATAAGTTTAAAATACCTCCTCCGTTTGGTTTCGTCGGTCCTAATTATTGGTCTATTATTCTTCATTTACTAAACGTTTCTTATAGATCAGATGGTATATCTTATTACGTGCCTTTGATAAGTGTGCTCAGACATAAGAAAGAATAATATTTTCTGTATGAAATTTGTATTGAAAACTTGCACAACACCAGCGCTAAATTTTGCGATTACTCATTAACTATAAGAAGCGCAATTATTTAATGCATACTTCTGGGATGCCCATAAGGCGCAATTTTTCTATATATGATTTTTTGAAAACATTATGAACGGGTGCTCAGGTCACGGAGGTCCCCAGGAGGCATATCAGTTTATTAATCGAAAAGTATAATAGTTTCAGTATGTTTGAGATACTTTTAGTAGAGGAGACCGTGGGAGATCGACCTTCACCGATCTGATAACTCGATGAGACATATTTTTTATCAAGTATAATTTATAAACAAATATGCCTATAATGACTTGACTATCAATAAGTTTTAATCCATCTTCTTTCATCACCTTCACTCTTTTGATAACGGAATGAGTTTTATCTCAACTGATAGTTTTTAACACACAAAGTATACATAGGTAAGCTTGCCTACTTATTTCTGTGCATGGCTACCTGGCAAGCAGATGTGAACAGGTAAGTCAATATAGGTAACTACACCGATCTGTTAACCAATCGAAATTGACATCATAGGTAAGATATTTTAATTACAAAACAAACCATATAGGCTTGCCTGCAAAAAATCGTACATAAAATATTATGGCCAAGCTATAAAGTTTTAGAATTTTAGCTATTCCGATATGTTCGAGAGAGAAAGTAGAGCGTCCGAGGTCCGTGTGATAGAACGGGACACAACATAGTAGAGACATAAAGCAGTATTTTAAATCGTCACGTATTCGTATCATTATCGAAATGCGCATGTGCAAACCCGATACGTCTGCTTCGATACGTTACGTGAAACTTATCGATGCGGCACACGTATCAGATCGCGATCCGTGACGTATCCAAACCACAGAACAAATTGATCGAAACCAAGCGGACCAATTCTCTGTGCCTAGGCTCTAGTTTTGTTTTACAGGGAAATTCAAGGACAAAATCCATATGAAGTTTGTTGTTGTGTGTTTGGTCGGTTGTTAGCGATCTCTGGTTGCTACGCAGTATACATTCTATACCGCTTTATACCTTTATTTGATAGGTCACTTATCTTCTTCCGTAAGGGATACGGATAAGTATTGTAATTTATGATGTTGCTTTATGTCTCTATTAGCTGCACGCTTCCTGATCGTTCAATGTATCTGAATAAGCATGCTCGTGTACATGTGAGTGACAGACAGCATTTATTTACACTTGACAGTAACTTTGGACTCTAATTTATTATAACTAATTTCGATTACAATTTTTGTATTATTTCACACTATATCTACTTACAGCCATGAAATAATCAATAATTAATAATTTAATATATTAATAAATAAAAAAAATAATTCACCAATTTTTTTTCCATTCTAAAGATAAATTATAAAATTTAAAAATTATAAAAAGTTCTACATTCTTTATTTAAAATTAAATGAAAAATAAGTTATTTATTATTTAAAATTAAATAAATGCTGTAAAGTGGCAAAGAATAAGCGTTACTTTTAAAATTTTAGTACAATAAATAAAAAATGTTCATCAGTATAGAAAAATTAAATTTAATACATTTATGTTGTCACACGCGTTCATTACAAAGTATACAAAATGCAAAAAAAATTAAATTCAAATATTTATTATAATTTCTATTATTCATCATCGGAAACTGAATACTGAACACCAGATTCTAATAATTCTTCATCACCTCTATTATCCATGATTTGAGCGATGTTAATTTTCAAGGGTGTTTGGTCCCCAACAAATCCAATTGGTTTAAAATGACCATTGCCTAAACGCCAACCACAGTTTTCGGGGTGCAATTTCAAGCAATCTTGATCAGTCGCATGAAGCCACATAGAATTGAAATAAATCGTTCGTAAAATTTTTTGGTGGCAAATTGTTGGAGTCAACTTTTTTACTTTTTTACAAAAAGTACTCATTATCATCTTTTGCGGAATAACTTTTCATAAAAATGCGATTCCTGGCGTTATTCACACTAGTGCAATTTTTATACCATACATATGACAGGTAAACTCCTAAACAGCCTCCATTTTTTCATTTATGAAAATATCAGCTTCATCTAGTAATGACGCAAATATGTTTTGGTATGATTCATTTTTGGAGAACAGTTTTAATGGCCGAACTTTACCTTTCTTATGAAATGCCGCTGAGTAATCACAACCAGAATGCGCATGGAAAGCTGGTAGGCTTCGGCATAGTGTGGTTCCTAATTTTTTGGCCAATTACGTGCAATTAATGCAATCGAGGTCTTTTGAATTTTTTTGCTATCCAAACTTCTCATTGTTCCAATTTATGTGTTTCCAAGCAAAATAATCATTACGTCGGTATCGGAAGATTTAATTAAAATCTTTGACCCCGGTGTTACTCTGGATGCATGAAAAATTAACCTAGTATCCGCCTCTTAGTGATCACACATATTCAATTTTTTTTTTTTTTCATTCGATTTTGATGCGCTTCATGTAACAACGATTCTGAACAGTAAGAATTTTTTTTAAATTTTAATAATTGTAACTAAATTATCATTTTCCCAATAGACAGATAAAAACTGAACCAAGGCTTCTTTGAATCGGTAATTTTTTAAAATGCGTAAAAATTATGACGGCCTTTTGACGGCATCTGAAATGAATAGAAAACTTTTAAGTTTCTCGTTTACGATTTAGATGTTTAAGAATGAAAAAGAAATTTATCAGTCAATTAAAAAAAATGCAGCAAAAGTAAAATAGATAACATAAATAGAGTAATTTCTATTATAAGAGCTATCTAATACTGTTCTTCAAAAATATTTAAATGATTCAGTAGCCAATAATAAATCATTACCTCGTTCAAATCCTCAGAATTGCAGAATTTGCAATATTTTCTGTATTATTTTCGTCATCTTCAAGAGCTGTGTCTCACTAACACAAATAATATTTAGCACATGTCACTAATAAATGATTTTCGACTATACACGAGCATGCGCACTCGGATACATTGAGCGGTCAGGTGCCGTGCACGATACATATTTTTATATCATGATAGCACAGCTCACCAAACCTGTGATGGTAGCGTGCAGCTTCTAAAACTTCTATCGGGGAAATTAAATACCCGGAGCGGACCAAAACCCAGCTAGGGGAAGGAACCCCGAATAATAAACCAATAATGGGAAGTACCACAATGGTTATGGACCCTACGGTGCAGGGGAGGCATACCCCAGTACCGGCGTCTGGGGTTGAGCAAGCGGGCCCCCAGATGTCGTCATCCAGCAACCGCAGTGACTCCGTGGTGGCAAACCTGGTCACGGTGGCACCAACAGCTACAGATAAATGTAGTGATTATGATAAGACGCCACATGCCCAACAAGCGGCACTCCAAGCAAGTGCGGAAATGCAACGAATACAAGCATTGGAACGCCTTGAGAAGCTCACCAACGACTTGCAGGATCTCATCCAATCGAAGGCCAACATCCACAAGGAGATCAAGACCAGGACAACTGGTGTTGTTACCGCACTCAGAAGGTTTCAAAAACTTGATGAGGAGTGGCTAGCAATGCAAAAACTTCTGTCAGACGCCCGAGAGAACAAGTGCCACAGCACCAGCACGCAATCAAACTGCCAATGAAACTTTGGAAGAAATGGACACTGAAGTCGAAGGTGACGGTGAATCAGTCGCTGGTGACAAAAGCGAAGATGATACCAGGACTGGGAAAAGGAAGCGGAGACATTCTCCCGACCCTGCAGACATGCAAACCCAAAAGAAGAAATATCTCAGGTTAAGCCCTCCCTACAAGCAGCATGAGGAGCTTTCAAAGAACTCCGTCAAGAGGAGTAAGAAGCCAGCCTGGGAGTTGGTGCAATCGAGGAAGGATAAGAGAAAAGAGCGCAAAGGACCTCAGGTGAAGTTCCAGCAACATCTACCGAAGCCGAAACAGAAGAAGCCACGAAGATCAGCTAAGAGACCTGATGCGCTGATCATCCGCCCAACACAGAAGGAGAAGTATGCCGAAATACTCTGCCGGATCAAGAAGCACGTGCCCAGCGACCAGGTATCTAACACGGTAGACAAGATCCGCAAGGAAGAGTACCGACAAAGGCCAAGCTTTGCAGATGACTATTGCGGGCATCCTTAAAGAGGACGCTGAAGTCATCAGTAAAGTGCCACAGGACGTTGTTGAAATACGTGACCTTGACGGAGGGACAACACAGGAAGATATCCTGACAGCCTTGAACAAGGCATCCGGGGAAGACCTCAAGATACCGTTGAAGGATATAAAAAATCGTGATGCCTATAGAGGGATCCAGATGGCAGTAGTGACACTCGGAGCAACTGCAGCACAGAAAGTACTCGGAGAAGACGGCCACATCAAGATTGGCTGGGTCAATTGTCGGATCCGAACAGTGAAAAGGCCAATCCAATGCTTAAAGTGCTGGGATTTTGGACACCGCGCTAGTCAGTGTACAAGCAAGGTCCAAACTCTGCATCAAATGTGGAGAAGAAGGGCACAAGATCGCCGACTGTAAAAAGCCAGCGAAATGTGCACTACGCGCTGTAAATCACGGCGCAGAGATCGCTGCCCACCATGCTGGCTCTAACAGATGCCCGGTATTCCAAAAGGCATTCCAGAAAATGAAGAACAAAACAACATGAGGATACTGCAGATCAACCTCAATCATTGTGAGGCTGCACATGATCTGCTCATGCAGACAGTGCGGGAGCTAGAGCTGGATTTAGTATTGATAGCAGAGCCTTACAGACACATAAGTATCCAACCTTAGGAAACAGACAGCACCACCAAAGCCGTCATCTGGTCTTGTAGCAAATTCGCATTCCAAAGTGGGGTCAATAATAGAGAAGCCGGTTTTGTTGCAGCATGCGTAGAAGGAATTCGCTTCTGCAGCTGCTAAGCGCCGCACAGTCTATCTATTAATGAGTTTACCGATTTCCTAGATCGGTTAACTCAGGATTCAAGGCAACACTTTCCTGTAGCAATAGCCGGTGACTTTAACTCCTGGGCAGTCGACTGGGGCAGCAAATTCACAAACACACGTGGAAAGGCACTACTCAAGGCAATGGCCACACTCGATGTGGTCCTTCTTAACATCGGTGATACCCCAACGTACACCAAGGGAAAGGCGTGCTCTATAGTAGACCTCACGTTTATCAGCAGCAGATTAACTAGAGGAAACCATTCTTGGAAGGTGATGGACACCTACACAGCCAGCGACCATAGTTCGATACTCTGGGAAATATCGATTGGCCAGAGCCCCAGAAGAGCAATCAAGGAAACAAATGCGGTAGGATGGAAAATAAAATTTTTTGGCCCAACTGCCTTAGTGGTAGCCTTAGATAGCGACCCAATCACCAGTCGAAGTGCTGAAGAAAAGACCAAAGACCTAATGAAGAAAGTCACCCAGGCCTGTGACGCCAGTATGCCCTGGAAACGTGCCAGAAATCAAAAACCTTCGGTGTACTGGTGGATCGATCAAATTAGAGTTCTTCGCACTGAGTGCTTCAAAAAGAGAAGAATATCTCCGTGTGGCTACCGACGACCTAACTCTGCAGAGTTGGTAGCAGAGTACAAAAAGGCACGTCAGAAACTAAACAAAGCCATAAGAGACAGCAAACGACTTTGCTGGGAAGAACTTATCAATGAAGTGGAAAGGGACCCATGGGGAAGGCCATATAAGGTGGTTATGACGCACTTGAAAAGCCAGCCAATACCATCACCTACGTGCCCACAACTCCTATGGAAAATCGTGACCGAGCTGTTTCTACGACAACGCCAATTTATCTACGCAACAGCGCAGGGCGAACCAGAAGACGTTCCACCTGTCACAGAAGTAGAACTGATGGAAGCCTGTAATAGAGTAGGGAATAATAAGGCGCAAATATTGCATTAAAAACAGCTATTAATGCAGCGCCGGCATTATTCTTAGATACCTACGATACATGTCTCAAAGAAGGAAGTTTTCCTAGTAGGTGGAAACAGCAGAGACTAGTATTGCTCCCTAAAGGAAAGAAACCACCAGAAGAACCATCATCTTACCGTCCACTCTGCATGATAGACACCGCCGGTAAAATACTGGAGCGCATAATTCACCAGAGAATCGAAGCAGTAGTCGATCCACTTCTGGCAGATAACCAGTATGGATTTCGGAAAGGGCGGTCAACCCTGGACGCAATCAACCTAGTTGTCAGTACGGCAAAGGATGCAATTGCAGGAACTAGATGGAAGGGTGGCACGAAGAAATATTGCCTATTGGCTACTTTGGACATTAAGAATGCCTTCAACTCCGCTAATTGGGACTGCATTATGCGAGCCCTTGAAGAGAAAAACGTATCGTAGGATAGTAGCAAGCTACTTTACGGATAGGGTCCTTAAGTATGACACGAAGAAAGGTCCAAAAGAGTATGAAATTACCGGAGGAGTACCACAGGGCTCAGTTCTGGGTCCTTTGCTATGGAACATCATGTATGATGGGCTCCTGAGGATAGCATTGCCACCAGATGTTAAAATGGTAGCCTATGCTGATGATGTAGCAGTAGTGATCGTGGCAAAGCATATCGAAGAAATAAACCTGGCCTTCGACATCACATTCGGTCGAATCAACCAGTGGATGGATACGGTGAACCTGCAGCTGGCGAAACACAAGACCGAGGCAGTGCTTATCACCAGTAGGAAAAAAGTAGAAACCATCAAGTTGGAAGTCGGAGACCAAGAAATCACAACACAACCATCTATTCGATATCTGGGAGTGATGCTTGATGCCCGACTGAACTTCAAAGAGCAAGTTGAATATGTGAGTGCCAAAGCGTCAGCAGTAAGAGCTAGCCTAGCACGGCTAATGCCAAACGTTGGAGGCCCAAAGCAAAGCAGAAGGTTATTGCTATCATCGGTGATTAACTCAGTGCTGACTTATGGAATATCCATCTGGGCAGATGCTCTAGCAATCCAGGATTCATGGAGGAAAGTAGGCACAATTCATAGATTGAGTGTCTTGAGAGTAACCAGCGCTTTCCGTACAATATCTGAGGAAGCAGTATGCGTTATCTCCAGAACTCTGCCCCTCAGAGTCCTAGCAGAGGAAATACGGACCCTTTACCATCGAAAGAGGTCAACCACACTGAGCCCCGAACAACTCAGAATAGAAGAACGGCAGAACAGCATAAGCAGATGGCAGCAACAGTGGGATGTTACTGAGAAGGGTAGATGGACGTACCGCCTCATACCACGGATCGACGTTTAGCTGAACCGAAATCATGGCGAGATCAACTATTATCTAACACAGATGCTGTCAGGACACGGCTGTTTCAGAGCGTATCTCCATCACTTCAAGCACGATGATTCCCCGGAGTGCCCGTCCTGTCCAGGAGTTCCAGAGGACGTGGAACACGTCTTCTTCTTGTGTCCCCGCCTCAACTCGTTTCGTAATAACCTGGAGAACATCCTTGAACAGGAAATCCAGCCAGAGACGCTAGTAGACGCGATGCTATCATCATCAAAGTCTGCCTGGAAAGCAACCAGCATTTTTGCGACAAAAGTTCTCCAAGATCTTCGTTCCATCGAAAGGAAGAGAGCCAACAAAGCTTAGGAGCAAAGAAGCAGTAGCTTGGACTACCAGAAGGAAGAGCAGCTGCTAGATCCTCCCCCTGCGAAGTAATGCCTAACGGCGGTTTCCGCGGGGATTCAGAGGAAGGGGTGGTTTTTAGTCGGTATTAGTACCTTGAGTCCGACATATCCAGGTGAAACACCTAAGCATGCTGATACGTAAACGTATTTTCCTCCTCTACAAAAAAAAAACTTTTATAACTTCTATGTTGTGTCCTGTTTATCATACGGACCTCGGACGCTCTACTTTCTCTCTCGCACCTATCGGAATAGCTAAAATTCTAAAACTTTATAGCTTGCCAATAATATTTTATGTACGATTTTTTGCAGGCAAGCCTATATGATTGGTTTTGTAATTAAAATATCTTACCTATGATGTCAATTTCGATTGGTTAACAGATCAGTGTAGGTAGTTACCTATATTGACTTACCTGTTCACATCTGCTTGCCAGGTAGCCATGCACAGAAATAAGTAGGCATGCTACAAATACACTAGTGTATTTGTAGCCGGCTCTAGACTATTTATCCATTTTCCACATTATACATAAAGTACTCCGTACGTGATCCAGATAAAATTATTAAAAATTAAGAACCTGAACGAGCGAAAGAGAATGGTTTTGGGTATTGTATTTGGCACGATATTGTGCGGATATCGGGGTATTCTCCAAATCGAATCATGTTTCTTTATACCTACTATGATCTAGTCTATCTAAGGATAGATGCTTGATTGCTATAATAGAATATCAATATTGTATAATAAACCTTGTTAATAGTTGAATTCAATGTTTATGTTTTCTAGTTTATGAGAGTAACTTGGTTTGAAGTCGATTGATGGCCACACGTAGCTAGAGCACTGTATCTATACAGTGCTCTAACGTAGCCATGGTCGCGGTATGGGAGAAGTTTCAGATAGTTACTGGAATGGATCTTGAAGTTGAATTAAAATCAGATGTTCTTTATTTTATTATTATCCTAGTGGTGTTGCAAGACCTTATGTTATACGACCGTGTATATTAGACTCTGAAAATGTTTTCTTCAAAAAACAGCGCTTCTAACCTGAGGTTTTTGAGATTTTTTATTATTTTTTATTGAGATTTTATTTATAATTTAACTCATCTCATAAACCATTCCTATTCGTACATTTACTGCTAACTGCTACTCAAGGCGACAGCTAAAGCAAAGATTATTCTAATCTTTCGCTAAAGTGTGTGAATAATAATTTTCCATCATGCACATTACAACGTGTGTTTACGACATAGACTTCAATATCACAATATATTTGATTCTATTCAAATGCACTTGGTTTTACAAACCATGAAAATAAATTATCATTTTCACTGTCATCAGAATACAAATATTTGATAACAAACATTTTAAAAGACTAATAGTTATGAGAAAGAGCAAAAATATAATTACCAGTATAATTTGTGCCATGAATACAGTAAATTTTGAACTAATTATACAAAAACAAAATAGTACCTATGAATATTTGATTACGGCCCTGCTTATCTACTTATATATTGTGATCATATTATATGTAGGTATTACGTACAGTTATCTATCATTGCTATCATCAAATCATCAAAAATTAAGTGCTTCGTTGATTTACCTCTATCTATCGGCATCTGCAGTCTACGAAGTTTGCGTCAGCAAACGAACTTTCCAAGCATAATGATATATATTTTAATTATACTAATAGTGCTGGTTTATATTTATAAACGGATTAAAGACAATGAAGTTTTTTGGAAGCATTTAATGGCCATTCCCGGACCAAATTCTTACCCACTGGTTGGAAATCTAAGCGAATTGCTTATAACCGATGGTGGTAAGAGAAAATAATAATATTTTTGTTACTGTAGATCTACATTTTATGTCTTATCTAGTCACCGATGAAAGTTGGAGAATGTTTATTTCACATTTTCACTTTGAGTTCTACATATCGTTAGTTTCATAAAGAATATTTGAGAACTTTCAGTTAGTTGTTCGCTTTGTTTTGATCGTTCGTATCTTTGAAGAAAATAACCCAAACATTAACTGGAATTATGTGCGAACTTGTGTGTGTGACCAAATTCCGCTGGTGCTTTATTTTCTTGTAAGTAGGTATATCTTGCCATTTTTACCTTCACAACAAAAATGGTAAGGACTTGCTACTTCGATTCCCTAAACCTTATTAACTTTTCAATATAAAGTTATTGTTAATGGATCCGATTTTCCAAAATTTTAATTTCGATAAATGTTCACGTTTTCATATAAAATGGTATTTGTACGTTGCTTTTTTTCTAAATTATGTCCTGAACGAAAAATGATATGGCGATTTTGTACTAGCTTTAATCGCTACTTATTTAAAAAGGAACGAATTTTAAAAATTATATTTGGTATTATCGTGATCAAATTTAGTACAAAGACTGACTAAAAATTTGAATTATCAGTATGATTGACTTTGCAGTTTCAAAATGGCGTCGTTCGAAAGTCAAAAATAATTTCCAAAAAAATCAAAGGTAATTGGTTTTGGGGGTTCGAACCCCCCAGAAATGTCAGAAAAGTTGTCATAAACATATCGACTTTTAACAAAGTAAATGGACAAATATATTCATTACAATGATAAAAATACGTGATAAGTCAAGTTTAAGTGAAAAAAGTGGCTATCTATCTAAGAAAATATCCGATGTATAAATGATAGTAACTTACTATTATTAAGACTAGATTTCAATGTTACGATTGTTACGATAAAATCGAATTCTGCGCGGTTGTATGCATTCCGAAGTAGGTCATCTATATCAAGTCAGTTTAAGCTGCTGAAGAGTAATTGTGATTTAAAAGAAACATAACCACGAAAAGCCACATATTGAGCAATGTAAACAAGTGTAGATTGAGATTTGACGTTGAAATGTTCTAGATGTAGTGGCCAAATCGTAAAGGAAAATGGATATTTTTGACCGACGAACCCCGAACGGAGGAGGTATGGAGGTATACAATTCGACTGTCTGCTTATTTTATGTTTGACCACGCGTTTTATATAGTAAACGAACTCCGATTTTGATTCATTTGAAAGAGGAGGATTGAGAAATGGTCCCATATTCATAAAAACGCAAATCCACAATACCCTTTCCTCTGAAAACTGCCCCGAAGGGGTGGAGGGAGCAAATTTTCTCGAAAATCGAAAATCTGAGGTGGTATAATTAAAGATAGGACAATATCTAGAAACCTTTAAATTGAACATTTTTTTAAAAGAGTTACGGTTTTCGAGATAGAGGCATGTTAGTTTCTCATTTTTGCTATGTAGAGGGCGATTTCTTTCGATACTACATGAAAGACATAATTATTTGTAGAAACAATTATAATAAACATTTTTTCCTTAGAGCTAGATACAGTTTTCGAGTTAAATCGGTGTTAGAATAGTAACATATAAAATACTTAAGCGTATTTCCGCAGCGATGCTTTGAGATCTCAATAAAAACAACTACAAGCAAAGAATATACGTGGGTAATAGGATAAGTACATTGCTATTAGTGAACGTTCAACGATTTTCGTGACTAATGTTAAGTGTGAAATAAATATTTTTTACAAAAAAAATGGACCGACGTTATTAGTTGGTGCACTGAAAAGTATAAAATAATATTAATTCTATTGGTGCAGGTCCTTGTGAAGTTGGTGCCAAAAGTTATCAATCAATTAATAGCTCTAAATTAGTCTCACTTATCTGCAAACCCGCATACGCAACAATATTTTGAGATTTCTGGTGCTTCCGTTAATACCGGAAGTCGGCATCTACTTTGTTATTTTGAATAGAACATCCTGTATATTTTATACATTCGGATTGACCTATTCTTAAGCTTCATAAATACCTTTATTTTTTTCAGTTTGATACAGCCGTTTTGGAGTTATTAAATTTTTTCTAATAAAAATTGCGGTAGCTGACATTTATTCAAACAATCAGAGAAAACTAGATTTTTCGGATATCAATTTAGGATTCAAACTATGTTTAAACAACATGTTGGAGTATGTTTTTTGGTCAAAAACGGTTGTCTACATAGTAGGGTTAGTTAACTATGGCACGTTAACTTTTCGAAATTTTGAAGAACCATAACATGATTTTTTTAAATAGCACCCCCTATATTTTATTGCTTAGTCGTCTTCGGCGTTTAATTTTACATCTTTTATACCCCACATGTCCAATACCTGAGATTGATAGCTTAGGAAATAATTAAGTTTTTTTTTAAATGCGCACATATTTCGTCGATACTTACCTAGTATGCCATGGAAAATAAATAAGCATTATCAATAAATAATTTTCAGAGTCAAACGACAAAGTAATTAAGCTATTAAGAGTTGAAATGTATAACAATAATGAAAACAATGTCTATATAAATCAAGAAATTCTTAATTTATTTCTGTGTGACACAATTCTCAGTAGAACGTATGGAATGTTTAACGAGAACTATCCACATTTACTTCCGATGACCAGAGGTAGGTAAATTTATAAGAATTGAAGAAAATTTTGGTAGTTTTGGAAAAACTATTCATGTATTAAATAAACAAAAAAGTGTAATTGATGAGAAGAGGGAGAACTGAATACTCCGGCCTATTTCGAGGCGAATCCTTATGCCTCAATTCGAGCTGCCGAAGGAGATCTGGGAATCAGTAGATCTTGAATACAAAGAATTTGAAGAAGCATCCAGACACCAGTGAACTCGAGGAAAGATTCAATTCAATTCATTTATTTGTTACAAATTTATGGGGAACGCGGGGTAACACCTATGGAATGTTACCTGGGCACCAGCCTATTTGTAGTTTTATAATGATTAATTATTCCAAAACACAAAAAATTTGCACCAATTCTACCAAATTTCCTTTGGTCATCGGGGTCAATGTGTATAGCTGCTCTCGTTTACATTCTACTGAGAATTTTGTGGCACTTTCCGTGTATAAAAATTACCTAAATTAAGAATTTTTTCATTTGTATAGACATTGTTTTCATTATTGTTATCCATTTCAACTATCTTAATAGTTTAATTACTTTGTCGTTTGCCTTTGAAAATTATTTATTGAGAATGCTTATTTATTTTCCATGGCATACTAGGTACCTAAGTATCGAGGAGATATCCAAAAAATCTAGTGTTCTCTGATTGTTTGAATGTCTGCTACCGTATTTCGTTTAGAAAAAATTGAATAACTCCAAAACGGATGGATCAAATTAAAAAAAGTAAAGGTATTTATAAAGCTAGGTAAATATATAAAAATATATGGGGTATTCTATTTAAAATAACAAAGTAGATGCCGACTTCTGGTATAACTAGATGCACCAGAAATCTAAAAATATTTTAGTTGAAGAGAACATAATCGATTATATACAACTTTCAATTTTAAAATTTTTATTTTGACCAAAACCCAATAAACTTCTAATGAACGGTCTCACTGAGACACCTTGTATTTGTTTATGTTAAAATGCATTACATATGATACGTAGTCACTAATCGTATGTTATTATTTTAGTTTTTATTATTTTGTAAAAAAGTCCGTTATTTGTGACTGGCGACATGATATTTTATTTTGATTTTCAAAGAAAACTCAATTTTATTCAAGTTGTTATACAGAAAATCAGTTGTATGTTCGCATTGGTTTTCAAATATGAACTCAAAATGCTCAACGAATTTGCAACCAAATCATTTGAAGGTGGTTGCTGCAAATCATCGTCCATCATACTGTCACTATTATTTGTCAAGCTGTGTTTCAGAATCTGATCTGTAGAAGTAGAACTCGAAAATATCTGTATCTGTAAGGAATTCAGAAATAACAATGTCATCATCCACATGTAAAAAATCAGCAAATATAACACCTTGTATATTTTTCACTTTGTCCCAAGTTTCATATTCTATTTGTAATTGAATTTTTTCCTCACTTCTTTCCTTTAAACATTCGCTTATGAAAATCAAAGGCAATTCGTTCTCTTCATCCCACTCAGCATTCTGACCAAAGCCTGCTTTTTTTAAACAATTAGAAATAGTCTCCAGTTTAATATCAATATTCCATGCATTGGTTATCTCATCAATACAGTCCATCAACGTAATGTTTTTTTTTGTTCTCCTCAAAACTTTTTAGTCTTTCTCAAAATTCTGCGGCGATAATGACATTTTACATTTTGTATGACACCTAGATCAAGTGTAACTTGGATGTCATATTCGCGGGAAAATATGCTAGATAAATTTTAATCTTTTTTGGATATCTTTAGGATGAGCAGGACAGTTTTCTACGAAAAGGATGATTTTTCGTCCGTTGCTTCCAAATTATTTGTCCAATTCCAATAGCCATTCTTCAAAAATTGACCCTGTCATTCAGGCCTTTGAATTTGCTTTATAGTCGAGAGGCAACCAGTTAATACCTCGAACGCAGCTAGGTTGATTACTTTTACCTATCAAGAGCAATTTCAATTTTTCTAATCCATCCATGTTTGCGCCTATCATCAGTGTTTCCCACCATCTTCTGGTTTTTAAAAGTTAATTTAAAAAGAATTCCGTCTCATCTGCATTAAAAATGTAGCGTGCTTCATAGCCATCTAATAAATGCACAAGCCTTTTTATAAGATATGCCACATCTTAAAACAAAAAATAAATCGTAATTTAATTACACATGTACATACATATTTTCAATCTCTGTGTACCCACATACCTTCGCTTCCAATTATCCAACCATCCCGTGCTAGCCTTAAAATTTGGTTGCACCAGTTTTTGACTAAATTGTAAAGCTTTGTCTTTAATTAATACTCCGGATATAGGTAAGGTAAGTCGATTTGAACCATTTTAAAACGGCGTTGTCTACATTTGCATATTTTGTTTTTTAGGTGTTTGGAAGAGCTGCTTTTACCATTACTTTCGATTGCAGTGTTAACCTATTTTTTAAATAGTATTTTTTTTTGCTGGAACATCATATTTCACAGCTACATCTTTTTTTCTTGAACCACTCACTACTTCTTTTATTAGCTTCAATTTTTCATCAATATTTAAAGTTTTGATGACAGGTATCAGTAAAAGTAAATATAAAATACAAGTTGGTAGAAGGTAGAACAAATAGGCACAGCTTTTATTTCCACTTTGTAACAACTTAGGTATACGCATACATCTAGACTTGTGTAGCACAGAAACCGAACTGCCTAACAAACACATGTACATAGTCATGGGATTCCCCCCTTAAATTCGACTTATCGAATGATGTCACATGTTTTGTTCGCATTATCAAGAGATTCGAGTAGTAGAAGTTCGAGTTATCAAGAAAAAATACACATTAATTTTAACTCTTCAAGCTATTGACAATCTATTTGATTCGAGTTATCGACGTTCGACTGTATTAAATACAGTTTGTTTCACGAATCATGGCTATTGTGTGTAATCATTCACGAGCTACGTACATATCGCGATACGTCTCACCAGTATGTCAAGCTTATGTCTTTTATACAATGATAGGGCGTTGCACGTATGTCCGAAGGCAACGCAATCTCTATTTCATAGGCGTCACAAAGTCATTGTGACATTTCAGATAATTCAGGTGCATAAATTTATATTTCATAACTCAAGCAATAAATTTGTATTTTGTGTGTATGCATTATTGTTGATAATAAATCTTTCATATTATGTTTGCTTATTTAATCAATCGATATTTTTTTCCTCTAATTATATGAACTTCCTTAAATGCCATATCATAGCACGAAATCGTTAAGCCACTGGTTTATTCTCGTCAGTTGGATTGATCCATTTTTCGTGTTTTGAAGGCAGACGCCAAACCCCAACATTCGTGAAACAAACTGTAGGTAACATATATATACAACTTTTCGCTGACCGTCAGATTATGTTTATTCATTTTAAAGTATAGAGTATTGTAGTTCGGGTAGGTACCCATAAGGCAGAAATTCCACTCTCGATCTATTGGGAAGTTCCTAGTGTGTATCTTAAGGGGCACACTGATTCTGTTTCTATTGTACGATGAATATTTCTTGCTATCTTATTAAGATGGCACATAATTACATATTAATATTTTCCAACTATTTTTCTACGATATACAGAATGTTGAAATTAATACTTTTACATATGGACTACAGTCAGAGAACACTACCTACTACAGTCCATACTTTTACCACATAAAAGCTGTGCTTTTACGATGTGTCCTGCCGTCCTTGCGGTAAATTGTAAATTAGTCTTAGAAATTGAAAAAAGGATTTTATGTGAAGGTTTCTGTAATAAATGGTTTCATGCTCCATGTGTAAATGTTAGTGTTGAAGAATTTTCAGTGCTAAACACAAAGAAACAGCGATTTAAATGAGAGCTGTCAAAAGTCAACCTGACTGAATACACTCTAACCAATGAGAAAATATCAAACACCCTAGAAACTGGAGTAGAAAGTAGAAGTGACATTGCAAAACGAGAAATTAAATGCATTCTTAGAACATGAGCAAAAAATGGCAAAATCAAAATGGGAAATAGGGAGAATCACAATAAAAGAACACACCTGCACTAATTATAACACCTAAGAAATTACAAACATCGACTGAGACAAGAAAGGAAGTCCAAAGAAAAATAAATCCGCGTAAAGTAAAGGTTATAGTAACCGAAGTAAAAAATGCCAGTAAGGGAGGAATGATCATTAAAAGCACTGACGATGACTCTATTAACAGATTGAAAGGACTAGTAGGAGAAAGATACGAAATAAAACTATCCAAGCTAAGAAATCCTAGATTAGCAATTGTAGGATTAGAGCAAGATTTTTCGTCACAGGAGCTCAAAGGACACCTTATTGAACTAAATCAATCGATAACTGAAGAAGATGAATTAACCATAATACATAGCACACAGCAAAAATTTTCAAAAAACTGGATTTTGTATTTGGAAATGTCTGGACCTATTTTCCAAAACACTAGTAGACAAACAAATTAACATAGGGTGGAAAACTTATAAAATTCGCGAAGACCATAATATTCAGCAATGTTACAACTGCCAACAATACAACCACAAAACCAAGGACTGTAAAAATGATATTGCATGCTCACACTGTGGGGGTAGCCACAAAAACTATGAATGTAAAAGCAACGAACAGAAATGCACAAATTGCATCTTCACAGTAACAAAATTCAAAGTAAACTATGACGTAAACCACAAAGCCACAAGCATCAACTGCCAAGTTTATAAGAAGAAGGTAAATAATGCACAGGAGCAAACTGATTATACTATAAAATCGCTACTATAAACAAAGCCAACAAATCTATCAAGATTCTATATATAAATATACGCAGTATGAGAGATAAAATTGATGATCTAGAAGCTCTTATCAAAGAAGATAATAACATTGATATCTTGATAATTACTGAAACACGGCTTTTCAAAAATGAAGAAAAAAATTACAATATATCTGATTATAAAGGTTTCCTTGAATCAAGAGAAAATAGAAAAGACAGAGAAGTAGCTATATACATCAAAGACGACTCAAATATAAATATTGTTGCGTATGTGGGTTCGCAGATAAGTGAGACTAATTTAGAGTTATTAAATTAACTTTATTTACACTCGAAATGATATAAATTACAACTTAACTTTACTATATTCTCTCTAACTTACTCGGACTATTCTATTTATTCACACTGTCTTATACATTCTGTCTTCATGCCGAAAATTCTCCCATATATATATATCCGACAAAGGATCCAGATCATTCGTGCGGCTTCTGGTCTTTGATTCGAAAGCCGCCGCCAGACGTTTCTCGAAATCCTTTTTGTCGGCATTTTAGCAGAAGATACCGACTGCTGCCGTCGCTCTCTTTGTAAACGCCGCTTTCGGTATTTCCAACCACAGCATATACCTCGCGCTTACTTCAAACGGATGCCGGCACTTTGTAGCCAATACCGGCGGCTGTTCCCCTTGCATGTTACACTGCTCCCTCCCTTAAAGCTGTTCGCCCCGAATAGCTTCTTCCGTTTGTCTCCAGACCGGTGGATTATCTCTTCGGTACGGACTCAGTCTTTCCACGTGCACCACTTTTGGCTTGGCTCTTGGCGAAAGTTGGATCCTGTACACCAAGTCATTAATCTTTTTGATAATGTGATATGGTCCTTCCCAAGGTCTTTGCAATTTTGGACTTAATCCTCTCCTTCGCTGTGGCTGGTACAACCAAACTGCATCGCCTTCGTTGAAAGAGTTTAATGACTGCCTTTTGTCAAGTCTCATCTTCATTTTGTCGCTCTTCAACTGAAGCTTTTGTCTGGCGAAATCGTGGACCACTCTAAGTCGCTCCTGTAGGTCAGCTACATAATGTGGAAGAGACACTTCTTCATGAGCGTCGGCTGATGGTCTGCCAAACATCAGATCTACGGGGAGCTTCATTTCTCTTCCAGACAACAACATCGATGGTGTATAGCCAGTAGATTCATGCTGGGAACTTGAGAAGGCCAGGAGAAACAGAGGTACCAGTTTATCCCAGTTACGTTGGTGCTCATCCACAAATATTGAGAGGTATTGATTGATGGTCCTATTGTGCCTCTCAACCATTCCATCTGACTGTGGATGAAGTGGGGTTGTTCGTGTTTTTCGTATCCCCAGCAACCCATTAACTGCGTCCATACTTGGGATTCAAAATTTCTACCTTGATCGGTATGCAGTTCCAAGGGTACTCCGTGTCTGGAAATCACGTTTTCCAGAAGGTCTTCGGCCACTGTAACTGCTTCCTGATTCGACATTGGCACTACTTCTGGCCACTTCGAGAAATAGTCCATGGCAACCATGATGTACTTATTTCCAGAATCTGTCGTAGGAAATGGTCCTGCAATGTCCACCGCAATTCTTTCCCAAAGTTCACCTGACAGATACTGCTTCATTTTCCCTCGGGATCGTGTCTTCGGACCCTTCTTAGAAGTACAGAGGTCACACCTTCTGCACCATTCTTCCACTTCTCTTCGACAGTTGATCCAATAATACCGCTCTTTCAAACGTGCCATTGTTCTATTTACTCCAAAATGGCTCCACTGCCATGCAGTTCAGGAAGTACTTCAGCTACCATCGTTCGGGGTACAACGGTTTGATACACAATGCTTCTACCATCTGGACTTTCCCATTTACGAGTGATCAAGTCATCCCGTAAGCACAACGAATCCCACAAAGCCCAGTACCCCTTGACCGTCTGATCAAATCTGGAGATTTCTGGCCACTCAGGTCGTCGCTTTTGGTCTAGCCAGCCCCGTACTATCGTCAAATTTTTGTCAGCGATTTGTTCTTTTCTAAAGTTGTATCTCGTGATTTCCTCAGTAATATCCGTTTCTTCATTCCTAACCTGCATTGGATATGTACAACATCCTCGGCTGTTTCTCTTTGTTCCTGCCTTTGACAGAATTTACAGGAACTGCCACAAGGTCTTCGTGACAAGCTGTCAGCGTTGGCGTGACTTCTTTCTTTTTGGTCTTCAACTTTAAAGTCGTAACTCTGCCGTTTCTCCTTAATGCAGCGCAATTGTAACTTGGGAGCTTGATAATCAGTAGTCGCCAGCGTTGGCCCCCTTACACTGGAGTTTTCCGGAAGTCGGATATTCTCTCTCTGAATATTTCGCTCTTCAAATCTGGGTCGTCGCTTGCAGTTTCTACTTATATGCCCCTCTCGGTTGCAATTGTAACACTTAATCGGTTTTCTATATCCGGACTCCTTACCTCCTCGAGAGAAGAACTTCTGAAACATCGACTCCAGCTTCTTAAAGAACTCTTCATTGTCTTGTGGTTCGTCTGACACCCTGACTTCTCGATTCATCGAAGCGTTTTTGGCAGCTTCGTATTCCAGTGCCTGGACAACTGTTTTGACTAAGGTGTTATGCCTACTCAGTCTCAACGCTTGCTGCATATCGATATCTCGAACTCCATCGATGAAGTATTGGACACTAATTTGCTCGATAAATTCGTCCGGGGCCTGTGGATAAGCCAGTCGCACCATGCTCTCAATGCTACTGCTGAATTCCTGCAGTGACTCCGTTAAACCTTGAGTTCTGCTCTTCAGCTGGCTCTGATACACTTGGCTAAGATATTTGTTGCCGTATCTTAGCTCCAAGGCGCCCGCAACAGCCGAATAATCAGTTTGTTTGGCTTCAGGAATGTTTTGAAGTATTTCAAGCGCCTTTCCTCGCAAAGCCAATACTAACGCCGTTGCTTTCTGCTGCTGATCCCATCCATTCGCATTGGCTGCAGCCTCAAACTGACGTTTGTACATAGCCCAGGATATTTCGCCGTCAAACGTTGGTGGTTTAAGTTTTTCATTGGCTGTTTTGATCGCCGACGTGTCCAATTTGCTACTTTCGTCTTGGTTGGTATCTCGCATTTTCTTCATCTCTTTCTCTAGTATTCGGTACTTCTTCTCAAACTCTTCTCGAACTGTCCCAACGTCTTCTCGTACTGTTCCAATTTCTTCTCGAACTGTCCCAATTTCTTCTCGTACTTCTTGTTTTACGGTCTCGATTTCTTGATGGACATTTCGGAACAATCCTGCAATCTGCTCGAAATCTCTCTGTCATCGTACCTCTTCTTCTTTCTTTTCTTGTTGTCCTCGTTCTTCTTTTTTCTGTTCTTCTCGCAGCCTTCGCTCCTCCTCTTCTTTCTTATCTTGTCGCAGTTCTTGTTTTCTAGAAAAATCCGAGAATAACTTAGTTAGTTGTTCTTCCATTTTTTCTGTCTGCTTACGGGTGTTCACCATAGACAAAAGCCTCTTCACTCACTTATCCCTCTTCTAACACCAAATTGTTGCGTATGTGGGTTCGCAGATAAGTGAGACTAATTTAGAATTCTTAAATTAACTTTATTTACACTCGAAATGATATAAATTACAACTTAACTTTACTATATTCTCTCTAACTTACTCGGACTATTCTATTTATTCACACTGTCTTTTACATTCTGTCTTCATGCCAAAAATTCTCCCATATATATATCCGACAAAGGATCCAGATCATTCGTGCGGCTTCTGGTCTTTGATTCGAAAGCCACCACAAGACGTTTCTCGAAATCCCTTTTGTCGGCATTTTAGCAGAAGATGCCGACTGCTGCCGTCGCTCTCTTTGTAAACGCCGCTTTCGGTATTTCCAACCACAGCATATATCTCTCAGTGTAATCATAACTGATCTAGAAGTACATAATACTACTCAAATTAGTAGCAGTTTATAGACCAGCCAGTACCAATTTTGAAAATAGGCTAAATGTACTAGAACAACTAGAACAATGTTTTCAGGGCCAGAAGGATACAATTGTGGTAGGGGATAAGAATATAAATTTATTAGATAAAAATAGTGTGAACATGCAAAGTTATATGGAATCACTAGAACTTCTAAACTATAAAATAATAAACAATATATCACGGATGATATAACCAGAATTCACTAAAATGGCACAAAATCTATCATAGATCACGTGATTCTAAGATCATATCGAAACAAAATTTTAAATACAGATATAAAATTAACTGGCCACCCAATATCCGATCATAAGTTATTAGAAACCAGTTTCTCAGTGGAAACTTACTCAAGTAAGGAATACAAATACAGAGATATAAAAGTATGTGTAAAGAAACTCTCCCAAGCAATTTCACAAATAGACTTCTGGAAAACAAAATAACAACTTTCAGTCAACTGGAAGAAATAATCACAAAATGTATGAATCTGGCGACTTCGATAAAAAAACGAGAATAAAAATTCATTATTCCTGGATTACAGATGAAGTTATCAAACTTATCAAATTAAAAGATGCTGCCTATCGAAACTATATATATAAAAAAATCCAATGAATGTAAAAATGAAATCTATAAGCACTACAAAAAACTGACAACAATTAAAATAAATCAGCTGAAACAAAACTATAAAGAAGACAGCATAAACAAATCAAATGGAAAACCCAAAATATTTTGGAAAACCATTAATGATCTAATTACAAGAGAATCTCAAAAGAAATTTAACATTCAAAAAATAGAAGAAGAAGACGGTGCAATACTTATAAACAAAAAAGAAATAGCAAATGTCTTGAACACCTATTTTGTTGAGATTGGAGAAAAACTAGCTTCAGATAAAAAGTGCCATCTTTAGTATTATCTGACTATAAGGAGGAAATTGCTCCGATAACGGCGGACCTAATAAATAACTATTTTGAAAAAGAAATTTTCCCAGATGAACTAAAGCAAGCAATTATTGTACCTATCTACAAAGGCGGTGAAAATGATAAATCAGGAAACTACAGACCAATATCCGTTTTAAACGCAATGTCAAAAGTGTTTGAAAAGCTGCTGAAAAGCAGAATAATAGATTTTCTCGCTGCTACGCCACCTATTGGTAACGCCCAGTTTGGCTTCCAGTCTAAATCCACTCATGGATTATCTCAATAATTTTGACGAACAATTGAACGAAGGTAAATATATTGAATGTTGTCTTAGTCTTCATTGATCTCAAAAAAGATTTTGATACTGTTGACCATAAAACACTTTTGGCTATATTGGAATTAAAGGGATTACATGGGAAAGTAAAAATCTAATAAGAAGCTATTTGACATATAGAAACCAGCAGACAAAAGTAGATGAGGTACTAAGCGAAGCGCAAGATATAAAATTCGGTGTCCCACAAGGGTCAATACTGGGACCAATTCTTTTATAATTTACAAAGAAAACTTGAGAAATCTGAAACTGACTGACATGCTGATAACACATCAATAACTTATGCAGGACAAAGGTAATGAATTGGATATACAAGAAGAAATAAATAATGACTTACCAAAAATTGAAAACAGGCTGAACGGAAGTGGTCCTCAAAAAACAGTGTACTTAATATATAAACAAAAAAATAAAAAATCAATAGATATTAACATAACTTTTGAAAGATTCAAAATAAGAGAAAGGGAAACGCTAAATATTTGGGGCTCAATATTGACAACAGATTAACATGGGAAAATCCTATGGAGGGTATCCGCAATATTCCTATGGCAGCAGCAATAAAAAGAGCAAATATTCCCAAGTGAATGACTGATACCCATTATTATGCATTCATCCTTCCACATCTGCTTTACGGAATAAATAGGTATATGGGCAAACACACATAAGACACTCTCAAATAGAATGCACATCGCATTAAATAAGACTTTGGAAATAATATATACATTAAACTGACGACTACTCATTGATACTGGTCTTAGATGTTGCATTAAATGATCTGGCTACAGCTCTTTAACTTTTATGTTTTACGTATCTAAATACTATTCAATCAAGAAGCAATACGCAAACATGTTTATTAATTTTTGTTATGAAATGCATTTTTGTTTTCCAGTTGAAGGATTCAAACGCGATAGAGAACTTAATAGGATATATTCGCCAATTTTCAAGATATGGTTCTTAGATGTAGCGTTTGTCGGCTTATCCAGCCCTGAGGATATTGAAGTGAGTCGATATCTATATTGTTATGAAATAAATTAATTTTATTTAAATGTCCTTCCTAGTTAGTGTTATCAAATCCAAAACACAATGATAAAGGAATTGCATACGATTTCTTACATGGATGGCTGGGCACTGGACTTCTCACTAGTAACGGTAAGTTGTTAATAATGCCGTTTCAATCCGAGTAAAAGACGCATCATTTTCTTTTTTTACATCACTTAATACTTAATATGAAATAACAGGTAATCACAACCCCAAATTTCGATATTTTAGGGTTCCACGCCTAAAAGCAACCTTTATTGAGTTACTTTATTACACTAAGTAAAATAATTGTTTTTTTACAAAAACCTTATTATATAATTACTGTTACTCGTATTTTGAAGTTCGCATCAAAAAACTGTTTGTTGAAGTTGGCATCCCCGTCACTTGGGTGTGACAGCTGTATTGGTCTACCCACAGACATATAAACAAGGGAGACAGAACTGTTTACATTTTGCTGCGATCACACATCTTTTTCAACAAAAAGCAGTGTTGGCGGACTTACGCTGTCTGCCCTAGATTTGCCGATTGAGTTCGGAACTAAAGCAAAAGTATTGTTTTAAAATAAGCGCGTTTAAGTGATACTCAAGTAAAACTATTATATTAAATAAATGTTTACGTTTCTTTATTAAAATACGTTTCTTGTATCCCCAAAATTATGTATATTTTCATAATCAAATTAAATTGTAAGATACTGGGTAAATATTTGTGGCCACGCTGGACGGTTGTATTTACTCATAATTTACTATGACAGACGTCATTGTTTTAAATTCATTCATCGTTAGATTTACAGTGTTGACTTGCGGTCTTTGTGCCATCTTGTGATTCTCTTCGATTTTGAGTATATTTATAGAAATAAAACTTTTATTTATCTATATTTGCTCTACACTGTGGTTCTTCAGTGCGTGGTGTGCAAGAAAAATGGATATTCCAACCGCGTAAGTCAGATCATATACATATGAACAGTGGTGTAGTTACAAAGAAGGTAAAGGGCCTCCAAGACGTTTAATAAATTTTGCACAATATTTATATTGTTAGTTAAGCAAGTCATAGTAGCTTTATTATCTTGCTGAATCTGAATATGTACTTAAAAACTTATAAATACCCAGATTCGCAATCATTGCATCAAATAAATTCAAACCTGCAGAAACTTTCTGCAATAATATAATTATTGCGTTATTTCATCAACGTCAGTCCTAAAAGCTCAATATAGTTGTGTAATGCTAATATTGTATTACTGCACGTTTAGGTGGCCTTCAAATTATTATTAAACGACCTTGTGTAATTAGGGGTGAGTTAAAATAATATAATACTTTTTGTTAATTATTGTAGCTTTCCTGTAAATGCAGAACGCAAAGCGAGGTGGATTTCTATCTTAGAGTTGGGTAACCAGCATGTAATAAAGTCTGCCCAAATTTGCTCAGATCACTTTGATCAAAGTGATACAATTACTACTGAGATAACCGGGCGAAGACAAATAAGACCAACTGCTAAGCCCCAATTTAATACCACCGTTTTTACTCAGCCCTTGTCTTTCAGGTAAAAAACACTCCTTACCTGTTGTATATTTTAATGAAATTATTTATTTTTTTAGTTCCGACTCAACCGTCAGTGAGTTATCATATATAAAATCTCTTGGTAAGTTAATTTTACATTGTTGTATATGGTAAACTCAAGAGTTTAAAATAAACAATTATTTTTGCAAGATATTGGATACATTTGTAGGAAAAGTATATAAAGTATTAAAATACTGGTCCAATTCTAGAAACGGCTCATTACTACAACCAGGTGCAATTAAATTTGATTAGATTTTATACTTGTATGTTTTGTTCTTATAGACATTTTCATATCTGAAATTTTCTAATCCGCCTAAAATCCCCGTTGATCAGAATACTGCTGGACCCTCAAATTTGTAAGTATAAAGATATTTTATTCTTACAAGCAATACAGTTGATCAAAACATCTACAGAATTTTGCGTCAAACCGATATTGCCGTGTCCTTAAAATCAGGTATTATCGAATTTTTCCCAAAGGAAGCTTATAGCATCGCTAACATTTTTGGTAAGTGTTTAGGTTGCTAAATGAACCTTGAATTTTTATGGCTTCTACTAAAATTGCCTATCCGAATTTTATTTGCAGCGTGTTGTACCTACTTCTATATTTTGTTTTCACTTACTTTGTTAAGTTCCACTTGATCAAACGAGTTATAAATTATATAGGTATATATAATATATACACCATCTTTCGTGATCGAATACTTAATTTTTTTTCTTAATTCCACTAGATGTGTAAAATCTGCTTCCAATGTCTTTACCAAGTTCAAATTTGTAGGTGGTCCATCAAATGTCGAAGAAGTTACAATTATGCCAGCATTGAACTGTAAGCATTTTCTGACTAATGTGACACAAAACATAAAGTACCAACAATAATTTATGGTCTCTATATCCTAGAATCTATTATTTTTGTTAAGAAAAACACCGATTTGTTTGAAAATAGCACAGGTATACATGGTTAAAAACAAGATTTAAAGACTAATTTAATATAATTTAGCTACCTAAAAAAATGCTGATTTTTCCATCAAGACAGTTTTGAAATAAACTTTCTTGCAATTAAAACTGCCATTGGAACAATTAAAAGCAAAATTAAAGAAATTTCTTCTAAACAAAGCATATTACTGAACACAAGAGTTCCTAGAGTTAGGCAGTAAAATGTTTTTCTTTCTAGATATTGCAATTATCCTAGTTTAATGCAAACAAATGTTGTACGTATATTTTTTTTGGCATATTCTAATCTGTTTAATAATACGATAATCTATAGTTTGAAGTTGCTTAAGAACAGGCTAAAGATATGCATATTTATTGATTCCTTGTTTTATAGAAATATACATAACATGTTGAGTTAGTTTCTCTACAAATGTATGTAGATTTATGAATAAAATGCTAAATGTTTTTTCTATTTTTTATTAACCCCTAAAAACTGCACGCCAATGGCAGAGATGATTTCAACAGTAGACGCTAGGGTTACAGTGTTGTCGTTTTTAAAAGCGATCTCTTTCTAACTGGTTTATGTTTGGAAAAGATGTCTGATTGTAAACAAACGAAATTTATGAATGGAAAGTTCTGTCTCCCTTGTTTATATATCTGTGGGTCTACCCCACTACAATCAGACATCTTTTCCAAACTTAAACGAGTTAGAAAGAGATCGCTTTAAAAAACGACAACACTGTAACCCTAGCGTCTACTGTTGAAATCATCTTTGCCAATGGCGTGCAGTTTTTAGGGGTTAATGAAAAATAGAAAAAACATTTAGCATTTTATTCATAAATCTACGTACATTTGTAGAGAAACTAATTCAACATGTTATGTATATTTCTATAAAACAAGGAGTCAATAAATATGCATATCTTTAGCCTGTTCTTAAGCAACTTCAAACTATAGATTATCATATTATTAAACAGTTTAGTTGTAACAATGAATCACAATCTACATAAATGTATGGATGTTAGACATATACATGATAGTAGATTTAGGTACCCAAACATATTTAATACAGGCTTCATTCTTAGAACTTGCTGAGGATAGATAGATAGATAATATTTTATTGTTGCAGATATAATCTCCTGAATAAGGTAGAATATGCCAAAAAAATATACGTACAACAACATTTGTTTGCATTAAACTAGGATAATTGTAATATTTAGAAAGAAAAACATTTTACTACCTAACTCTAGGAACTCTTGCGTTCAGTAATATGCTTTGTTTAAAAGAAATTTCTTTAATTTTGCTTTCAATTGTTCCAATGGCAGTTTTAATTGCAAGAAAGTTTATTTCAAAATTTTCTTGAGGGAAAAAATCAGCATTTTTTTATGTAGCTAAATTATATTATTATTATATTAAATCTTGTTTTTAACCATGTATACCTGTGCTATTTTCAAACAAATCGGGGTTTTTCTTAACAAAATTAATAGATTCTAGGATATAGAGACCATAAATTATTGTTGGTACTTTATGTTTTGTGAACAGTCACATTAGTCAGAAAATGCTTACAGTTCAATGCTGGCATAATTGTAAATTCTTTGACATTTGATGGACCACCTACAGATTTGAACTTGGTAAAGACATTGGCAGCAAATTCTATAAATCTAGTGGAATTAAGAACAAATTTTAAGTATTCGATCACGAACGATGGTGTATATATTATATATACCTATATAATATATAACTCGTTTGATCAAGTGGAACTTAACAAAGTAAGTGAAAACAAAATATAGAAGTAGGTACTACACGCTGCAAATAAAATTCGGATAGGCAATTTCAGTAAAAGCTATAAAAATTCAAGGTTCGTTTAGTAACCTAAATACTAAATACCAAAAATGTTAGCGATACTATAAGCTTCCTTTGGGAAAAATTCGATAATACCTGATTTTAAGGACACGGCAATATCGGTTTGACGCAAAATTCTGTAGATGTTTTGATCAACTGTATTGCTTGTAAGAATAAAATATCTTTATAATTTGAGGGTCCAGCAGTATTCTGTTCAACGGGAATTTTAGGCGGATCAGAAAATTTCGGATCGACATCTAAAGACCTGTCAGATATGAAAACGTCTATAAGAACAAAACATACAAGTATAAAATCTAATCAAATTTAATTGCACCTGGTTGTAGCCGTTTCTAGAATTGGACCAGTATTTTAATACTTTATATAGTTTTCCTACAAATGTATTCAATATCTTGCAAAAATAATTGTTTATTTTAAAATCTTGAGTTTACCATATACAACAATGTAAAATTAACTTACCCAAGAGATTTTATATATGATAACTCACTGACGGTTGAGTCGAAACTAAAAAAATAAATACTTTCATTAAAATATACAACAGGTAAGGAGTGTTTTTTACCTGAAAGACAAGGGCTGAGTAAAAACGGTGGTATTAAATTGGGGTTCAGCAGTTGGTCTTATTTGTCTTCGCCCGGTTATCTCAGTAGTAATTATATCACTTTGATCAAAGTGATCTGAGCAAATTTGGGCAGACTTTATTACATGCTGGTTACCCAACTCTAAGATCGAAATCCACCTCGCTCTGCGTTTTGCATTTACAGGAAAACTACAATAATTAACAAAAAGTATTATATTATTTTAACTCACCCCTAATTACACAAGGTCGTTTAATAATAATTTGAAGGCCACCTAAACGTGCAGTAATACAATATTAGCATTACACAACTATATTGAGCTTTTAGGACTGACGTTGATGAAATAACGCAATAATTATATTATTGCAGAAAGTTTCTGCAGGTTTGAATTTATTTGATGCAATGATTGCGAATCTGGGTATTTATAAGTTTTTAAGTACATATTCAGATTCAGCAAGATAATAAAGCTACTATGACTTGCTTGACTAACAATATAAATATTGTGCAAAATTTATTAAACGTCTTGGAGGCCCTTTAACTTCTTTGTAACTACACCACTGTTCATATGTATATGATCTGACTTACGCGGTTGGAATATCCATTTTTCTTGCACACCACGCACTGGAGAACCATAGTGTAGAGCAAATATAGATAAATAAAAGTTTTATTTCTATAAATATACTCAAAATCGAAGAGAATCACAAGATGGCACAAAGACCGCAAGTCAACACTGTAAATCTAACGATGAATGAATTTAAAACAATGACGTCTGTCATAGTAAATTATGAGTAAATACAACCGTCCAGCGTGGCCACAAATATTTACCCAGTATCTTTTAATTTAATTTGATTATGAAAATATACATAATTTTGGGGATACAAGAAACGTATTTTAATAAAGAAACGTAAACATTTATTTAATATAATAGTTTTACTTGAGTATCACTTAAACGCGCTTATTTTAAAACAATAATTTTGCTTTCGTTCCGAACTCAATCGGCAAATCTAGGGCAGACCGCGTAAGTCCGCCAACACTGCTTTTTGTTGAAAAAGATGTGTGATCGCAGCAAAATGTAAACAGTTCTGTCTCCCTTGTTTATATGTCTGTGGTCTACCCCTAAAATTTGATGTACAATTCTGTTAGTATCCGAACAAATAGCCACATTATATCTGTCTTTCTATTTTCTAACTTCTGTGATAATTTTTCAACTATTGTTATCACTATTGATTTTTTTAAAATAATGAATGCTTACATATTTATTTTAATTAAGTTTGCTTAGTTTCCTACAGCTTCGAGTTAAAAGTTAACATGGAACACCTACACGACCATAGATGCTACATATTTAAAAAGTGAATTTGAAATTAAATGTTTCTAAATTAAAATATGCCTACAGGGTCTCCCATTCAAAATAAGTTGGGTCAGATAACTTTTTGTATTGTTATTGCGTCAGTTCATCAGCTTATTTTTTAAAATTTTCCTTCAAAACTTTTAAGGGATGTAATAATATTTTTAATACCCTATAAAAGTATTGAAAATACAATGATTCACAAATTTTACGAAAACTCCAACTCTTCTGCCCTAACTCGGGTATGTTTGAAGTTTTTGAATAATGTGCAATTTAGAGATTTGCTGTATCAAATTTTCTATATTCGAAAAAATCTCCTTTTGGAGAGAGAAAATTTTCTTAAATTTATAAAAAAGCTTAAAGTGATAATGAAATACAAGAAGGAATAATTTCCTGCACCTTTTGATTGAATTTTCGATTTTGGGTTCTCATATTTGTTAATACTTGATCTGGCAATTAGGGAATATAAAATTTGTAGAAATATAGTTGTGACATGATCATGACCAAATGAGATCGTGTTTAACGTGCGAATTTCTGGTTAGGTTAGGTTAGGTATGTGGGTCGAATTTTAGAGAACACTATCTGTCCAGATTGCGTCCATACTCGTATAATGACTTCCTACTAGCATATGAGATGCACTGAACGGTCCTCTCGAGTATAGACATCCATGTTCAAATGGCCATGATACCGAGATAAAATATATAAAGATATCTGAAATTACAAATCCTGCACAACTTCAAAAACTTACGATTTTTGATTACTAGATGAAAACCCGGCTTCGCTCAGGAGACATGTGACACATAATACACAATCTTTTACAAAATGTAGGTAAATATTTTTTGTGGTTATCGATTTTCAAGGAATATTAGGCAAGGCATAGAATCGTATAGCATAGTTCATTGTGTTTAATCATTATCTCTGTTTTAAGCACTCAGTCTTTTTCTTTACTTCGGTGGGTAGCAATTGCAATTCTCAGAAATCCTAAAAGTTCTTTACTTTGATAGAATGATTACTCACCCGAGAAGTTGGTAAAGGTACTCAAATAATCATAAATATTCTCTATTTTACACATTAGTTGGAAAAAAATCTCTCTATACAACATGTTTTATTATATTATCGCCAACCATTGGAGGATTGACAGTACATGTGCGATTTACGTCAAAGTCTATTAACATTAATTGTGCTGTTAAAACCATTAGAATTTAACAAAATACTCGACACTCAGAATTTTGCGGATATATATTATATATATAGAAATCATTATTTTTTATGTTTTATTATTCAGGTAAGGTTTCAATCGAGTCTATCGTACTCCTTGACGGAATTATTAATATAGATGTGTTTTTTTTGAATACATTTTGTCTAATTCATAGATACATCTAAGTTTGTTATTCTACATTGCGTTCCAAACTGAAAATGATAATGCAGTGGCAGTATGGCCGGCAGCCAGGCTATAGGATGTATTTTAAATAGGAAAACGACACACGGTGTTGCCGTTCTTCAATTTTGCCTGTAATATTTAGAAATTATTATTTATTCTTCTTCTTCTCGTCCCTTATGCATGTTTTGCACGTAAAGTCTCTGATATTACGGAGCCAGGAAAGTTGTTCACGTCCCGGCCTGCGTCTCCCCTAGACAATGAGTTTTGGTATAAAATATCGGCAACCCCTAAGTATTTGGCCCAAATAAGATGTTTTTCGTTATTTTACCATGTTCAGGAGTTCTCTCTCTACCCTAGCTCACAGTAAGATATCGTCGTTTGACATGTGCACTGTCCAGAAGATCCGAAGCATTCTTCGTAGTGTCCACATGTCGAATGTTTCTGTTGAGGTAATTGGTTGATTAATGAGGACACTTGTACTTAGTACTCTATATTAGCTGTCTTTAATAGTCACAGATATTCAACTACAGATTGAAAGATTCGAGATGCAAGTCAAGATGCAAGTAGAACAAAAATAAAAAAACAATGATACAATGGCCGACCTTACAGTAGTTACGGTACATTTGAACTATTTAACAGTGTTGCCAAGATAACTTTGCTTCAATACTTCCTCTCAAAATTATCCAACAATGTTTACAATTTATCAAGTTTAAGTAAACCTAATTTATCTCTTAGTTTAACAAAACGAACTCGAGCAAGTGGTTTTGCCAAAATATCCGCTAATTGCTCACCACTTGAGACGTATTCAACTTTCAAGAAACCCTCATTCACTTTTTCTCTCACAAAATGAAATTTTACATCAATGTGTTTAGACTTTTTGTGAAATTCTGGATTTCTTGCCAGTTTTATTGCACTCTGATTGTCAACAAATAATACAGGTGGTATATTTTGAACTACACAGAGTTCTCTAAACAATCTACTCAACCACAGTACTTCTTTTGCACCTTCACACGCAGCTACGTATTCGGCTTCCGTAGTAGACAGCACTACACTCTTTTGCTTTTGACTAAGCCAGCTGACAGCACCACCAGCATTTTTACACAACACACCCGTTGTTGATCTTCGCGTCATGATGTCGCCTGCGAAGTCTGCATCGCTATATGCTTCCATGAGTTCTTCTGTACCTGAATGGTACAGCAGTCCAAGTTCATTGGTCCCCTGAAGATACCTGAAAATCCGTTTCACAGCTCGCCAGTCTTCCTCTGTAGGTGCACACAACTTTTGCGAGATGGTGTTTACCGCATAAGCAATGTCAGGCCTCGTACACACCGCCAAGAAAACCAGACTTTCAACAGCCTCTCGAAATGGAGTTTCATTTCCAACTGCAACTGTACTGGATTCATAAGATTCAAACGGTGTAGAAACGCTGTTTGAATTTTCCATATTAAACCGTTTCAAGATTTTTCTTATGTATCCACTTTGGCACAAGAACAAAGAACCATTGTTTAGACGTTCAATTGCATTCCCAGCAAATAATCTAACGGTCCCCACGTTATTTTGAAGTTCTGTGCTATTTTCTGTCTGAAGCTCGAAATTTCTTCCTCGCTTATACCAGCTATTACGCCATCATCAACGTATATTATTACGTACATTTTGTTAACATTTTGTGTAAGCATAAGCAGACATGGATCAACAGAACTAACTTTCATACGTTGTTCAGCCATAAAATCCAAAAATCGCTTATTCCAGCACCTTGGTGACTGTTTCAAACCGTACAGACTAATTTTACACTTTTCCCGTCCCATCATCAAAACCTTTTGGCTGCGACATGTAAATCTCTTCATCCAAATTTCCATACAGAAATGCTGTACACACGTCGAACTGGTTCAGATGTAATTTTTCAGCTGCTGCGACACTTAATATTGTTCGTATCGTATCATGCCTCGCTACAGGACTAAGTTTCATGAAAATCGATACCAGGCATTTGGGAGTATCCTTTCGCAATCAACCTAGCTTTATACTTATCAATCGTACCGTCTGCTTTTCGTTTAACTCGAAATACCCAGCGATTGTCGATCAGCTTCTTACCAGCAGGTAATTTTGTTAAATGCCATGTTTCGTTTTCCAATAGAGATCCGATCTCGCATTCCATAGCTTCCTGCCATTTTGCTGAGTTTGCAGACTCTATTGCTTCTTTGTATGTCGATGGGCACTCATCCTCAACCACATGAAGAGCCATCAAAACATAATCCATCAAATATTTTGGCTTTTGGCACTTTCTTGACAGTGACTTGTAATCTTCATTATCTGATATCTCTTTGTTCTCCTGTTCAACATTCATTTCAGGTTCGACATCAGGATAATCAGCAGGTCCATCGTTTCTGTCATCTTCTTCAAAGTGATCATTTTCAATGATTTCAGGTTTTTCGCTCTTGTCCCTCAAAACTAAGTCCAATTTCTTTTTGACCGTTGCTTCCTTTTTGAATACCACGTCACGACTTCTTATCACTTGATTATCTTTAGGCATCCAAATTCTAAAACCGTCTTTTTCATCGCAGTATCCAACAAACCGACCCGGATTACTCTTTTTGTCCCATTTTCGCCTCGCGACCTTTGGAACGTGCACAAAGCATTCAGTTCAAACACTTTGAAATGTTCAACAACCGGACACTCAGCTTTCGTCCACAATTCGATTGGACTTTGGTTTTTCACGTTTGTAGGTCCTGTTCTGTTCAGCACATGCGCCGCTGTATTTATAGCTTCTGCCCACAGCATTATTGGTAAGTCTTTCGAATGAATCATCGAACGCGCACTTTCGACTAAGATTCTATTCTCGCGCTCGGCTGTGCCATTTTGTTCTGGCGTATACGGCATTACCACACGCATGTTGATTCCTTTTGACTTAAGTACAGACTTAAAGTCACCCTTGTCAAACTCTTTACCGCCGTCACAAAGAATTTCGTTCACTTTGTTCCCGACATTTTCGCATTCATTTAAAAAGGTCTTTAAACATTCGGTTGATTCCGATTTCGCTTCTATAATAAACACTCTTCTGAATCGAGAGAATTCATCTTTGAAACACAAGAAATAACGCCCACCACCTAACGATTTTTCTTCCATAGGTCCACAGACATCAGCGTGTATTCTCTCTCCAGGTTTCGACGCTTTTACTTTGCGCATACTCAACGAGTTTCTATGTTGGTTTCCATACATACATCCATCACAGAACTCTTCATCCGACTCGACTTTGATACCTTTTTGTCTTAAAAAGTTCACCACATGGCGCTCATTTTGATGACATAAACGTTCATGCCACAATTGAATATTCTCTTCGTCGTTCACAGCACACATTGCAGCGGCTTCTTCAGGAACACACACTCTCATATCCAATGTATAAAGTCCCTTTTCAGATTTAGTTCGACTTAGTTTTACTTCGACGTCGTTCTTAAAAACACATTTTTTCTTATTCGCTTCAAATACATATCCCTTCTCGATTGTTCTGCCAACTGACAACAGATTTCGGCCAACTTTGGGCACATACCAAACATCAGCCAAGTGATTTGTTATCCAACGACCATTTTTCTTCATTTCCACGTTAATCGAGCCTTGGCCGTAAGCGTGAATGGCGTCGTTATTTCCAACTTTCACTTGTTTGGGAAAACTAAACTTTTCAAGAGTAACAAACCATTCTTTTCTGTTCGTCATATGTGCTGAAGCCCCGGAATCAGCCAACCATGAGTTTGTTATTTCACCATTTTCAGAACTCATTAAAGCATCTTCTTCTGGTTCATTAGTTTTTCGTTTTTCACCACTATACTGCTGTTTCTTCTGCTTACGTGGACACTGCTTAGCGAAATAACCAGTTTCATGGCATTTAAAGCACTTTAACGACTTTTTATCATAGTTTTCGCTTCGTTTCGCTTCACGTAGTCTGGTGTTTTTGGCATAGAGGGCAACACTATTGTCTTCCTTCTTACTTGGCAATCTCATTTCTATTAATCTCAATCTCTCAGTTCATTTGTTGATTGTTCTGTCACCTACTGGAACACTTTCCCATACACTTTTAAATTCAAAATATTCCGGCGGTAACGTGGACATGATTCTGCTTAGCAATAACAGATGTGGCAATTCAGTGTTCACCAACCTCTTTAATTCGGAATTCAACTCAGAGAAATTCTTTTCCAGGCGACTTACATAGAGTAATCATGTTTTCATTATCGTTCTTCTTTAGTGTGAAGAACTCTTCCATTAACCGATCCACTTTTTGTTCAGAACTTTGTTCATACACAGACAATAACTTCAACCAAATCTCTTTCGCGGTTTCACATGTTGTCGTCAGCTTAACGTTCGCTAAATTCATGCTCCCAACCAAAATTAACTGTGCTTGAGCATCTGACTTTTCGAATTTTGTACGTTTCAGTATATGCATCAATTACCGCGGGTAAGGCATCAGCTGCAGGTGCTTCTGGCTTGACATCACTTTTTACGACATCCAACACCTCATTGTGCTTCAACAACAACTCAACTTGTCTTTTCCACGTTGTCCAATTCGACACATCTTGTAGTTTCTCAATTTGTGCCTTGAAATCCATTTTTCAGATCAAGTTTTTCACGTTTTGCAGAAAAAAAACAAAATGTCCGACAAAACGACTGATTTCGACTCGCCACTTTTCTCGTACAATTTTCGTCACACACAAACAACCCACGCTATTTAGCGGCCTGGGCTCATAACCTGTCGAGGTAATTGGTTGATTAATGAGGACACTTGACTTAGTACTCTATATTAGCTGTCTTTAATAGTCACAGATATTCAACTACAGATTGAAAGATTCGAGATGCAAGTCAAGATGCAAGTAGAACAAAAACAAAAAAACAATGATACAATGGTCGACTGGCCGACCTTACAGTAGTTACGGTACATTTGAACTACTTAACAGTGTTGCCAAGATAACTTTTGCTTCAATAGTTTCTATATTCTATTCGTTTCAGTGTTTTGACCTTGAGCGACCATGTTTCTACTCAGTACAACAAGATGGGCCATATTGCCAAATATATATAGCCCTTGATTACACGCAGTAGAAGAAAAACTGGTAGTGTTCTTTGGAGAAGTATATTTTTCATTTTCAGATACGTGGTTTTTGCAGTTCCGATTCGTATTTTTACCTCATCACAATCCCAATTCTCATTGTGGGTAGCTCCCAGGTATTTAAATTTGGATATTCTTTCATTTGCTTCACCGTTTATTGTAAGGTGGATGTTATTGAATTCTTATCTGCCGATGATCATCATTTTAGTTTATGTGATGTTAATGCTGAGTCCAAACTGTTAACCTACCTCGGTGACTCTATCTATTAGGTCCTGTGGATCTTCTAGATTATTAGCCAGGATTGCAGTATCATCTGAATATCGAATGTTGTTGATGGATTTGCCGTTTATTTTTCATCCATTAACCACGCCTTCCAGAGCTATTTGAAAGATCTCCACGTATATGTTGAAAAGCATGGGACATAAAACGCATCCCTGTCAGACCCCTTTAGCGATGTTAAATTCCTGCGTCAAGAGATCTCTTCTGATTCGGATTTCAGCAGACTGTCCCCAATAGAGCTGCCTTATAATGTATAAGGGTGTTCGAGCAGGATTTCAAACCAAACTCAAACCGTCAGAGGCATGCGCATTTTAATTTTAAGACGGAAATTCATATGCGCATGCTCCACAATCACGGAACACAGTTGGAAACTGGTCCAAACTACTGCTCGAACACCCTTTATATAACCTATAACATGGAACATAAAAATGATGGGATACAATTTAAAGCCAAGCGGTTAAACTTGCCTAAGACTAGAAAATAATGTTTATACAATCATTATTTTCTTATTTCTGCGAATCCAGTTAAGTTGATTAAATTTCATTGAAAAAGGCTAATTATTTATTATGAAATGTAGCTCTTTCGAAAAAAGGAACACCTTGGATATAGTTAGGAAAATGTATAGAAGACAGATTAACCGTGCCAATCCATTGAAAAAGCTTATAGAAAAATATCCTATTTCATGCTAATTGGCGATTCTATTTAATTTTTGAAAACTGTCTATACTAGTGCTCTATTCTATATCGCTAGTACCTAACTGTTTAGTGGATTGTCTTTGTATATCAGGTACACATTTTCTATTGTTTGCGGGATCCGGTTGAAAATGTTATATCTTCTGTTTATTGTTAAAGAACAATAAATTAGCACCCATTTATTGAGAACTCTATAATTTATTTACAGGTACAAAATGGCAAAACAGGCGAAAGATTCTGACACCCGCTTTTCATTTCAGTATCCTTCAGGAGTTTGTGAATGTTTTCAATAAGGATACAAAAATGTTGCTGGAAGATTTGGAAAAACAATGTCATAAACCATATATTGAGGTCAATAAACCTGTAACTCAATTCACTCTCAACTCTATTGGAGGTATCTTTGATTCACATCGATTAGTTTTGGTATAAAAATCGAAAAAAATAATGTAAATTAAATTAAAACAAATTCAAAATCCTGTAATTAAATCAGACATATGGCATAATTTTATTTATAGCAAGATTTTTTATTACAATGCATTTTCTTTCAGAAACTGCAATGGGATTGAATTTCCACAATGATCCAAGATGTGAATCATACAAAACAGCTGTCCATAAATGTTGTCATATTCTGTCCGAACGACTCCACAAGCCTTGGCTGAGAATGGATATTATTTTTTCTTTAACAAAAATAGGAAAAGTTAGTAGAATCATGCATATACCATGTGCACCTACCTAGGTATATATGGAACGTTTAAATCGATTATCAAGCCAACGGTTATATCGAGCGACCCAAAAAAAAACATTTCCAGTGAACAAATAAATGTATAGATCATAATAAATATTGAAAATATCAATAAATTCATGAAATATACAATGGACATTCATCCAAAAAATCTATATGACTTTGTTAGCAAAACTTATCTCAATATTCAGTTGTATGTTAGTATGTACCTATTATGGAAATTTTAATTGAATTTTTGTATTTGAATCTCTTATTTGGCTTGTCAGACGAATGCTTTCATTGAATTATTCATTCAGATTTAGAAAAAAATCTCAGTTATAAATATACAGGGTCCTGCATGTCAGCTCCCATCTTCTATAGGTAGCTAAAGTGTCAGTTTAATTACGAGTTTAATATCCTACATACTTAATCTGAACCTGAGCCCCATCTCAAGAAATTATTTTGATCTTCATATACAAATTGCTCCAAAAATTTTTGATAATACTGATGGACTTTTTTTAATTATATGCCAATATTTTGTTGCTTATGGTACCTACTTGGGCCTAAAATTTTATTGAAATCTAATCAAGCAAAAGGAAAAAAAAATGTTTTGCACCACTGGTTTAAGAAATAAATATTAATAATATCGACAGTATCTGCTTCGGTGATATATATGCATATATGCAGTAGTTATTGAAAAAAATATAACACTGTTCTAACAAATATAGACTATAGCATGGTTCACAGAGTGTTTAAAATAATGTGACAAACTTCTCAAATTTCAAATCACTTTATTTCTTTTGTCAATTCAACTGCAACTTTTGCACTTGCTTTTCAAGTAAACACTTCCGGGATACGACCAAACAAAATGACATGTTACGGAAACAGTAGGTATGAAAGCTAGTACCTACGTTCAATATTAATATTTGTCTGTGTTTGCGGCCATATTGGATAATACATAGAATGGCTAAATTATTATATCTACATTATTTGTTTTCATACCAGTTGTTTACTTTAAGCGATATTCTGCTTCCAGTATAATAAATATCATTCTGAACTTTTCTTTACATTATCTTATTAAACATGAGTACTTTTACGTATTTCAAACTTTCCCCATGGCATAAACGATGTATCTCAAATACTCATAGCGTTTCAGATTGAAATATATTTTACTTATGTAACTCTCTGTTCACTTTTATATTCTTTAACAAACACTAGGACCGCTTTTATATATATTATTAGTTGATGCACAGACAAATACAAAATAATATTAAGTACACTGGTGCTGATACTTTTGGAGTTGTGCAGTTATAGGTAGGTAGATATAATACTTTTGGCTCCAACTTCAACCACCAGTTTATTGGGGAGGGAATTGCAGGATTTTAAATTTATTTAACATGGGATCATTTCTCAGTTCTCAACGGAGTACGTTTACTATACGCCGCTCGCGTACGGTCATAAAAATGCACAGAGTCGAATTATTGTATACCTTCTCCGTTTGGGTCGTCGGTCAAATCGCATGGTGTTACTTGGGAATTTTCTTAAAACTGGACGTTCCAATAACAAAAGATTTTGCTCAATTCAAAGCACTCTTTAGCCCCATTTTTGTATCAAAGTATATCATCTCAATAATACCGACGACTACCGCGCAAGGCATTAAAAATAATCCCTTTTTAAATAGTTTTTATTAAATAGTTTTTATTACTTTCGGTTCGTGTGTCAATGGACTCCGCAGCGATTTCTCAGGCCCCATACGATCTAGAAACTTGAAATTTCGAATTCGTACTTAGATCGCAGACATCTCGCCGCCTGTTAAGCTCCAAGTGGGATCCAATATTGATTAATTATTAATTATATTATCTTATTCAAGCAAGATTATTTCGACATGGAACGACACTGGGATCCGTCACTGGAATTACGTACGAGCATGGAGCATATTAGTGGCTTGTCTATGGAGCGTATATATACATATCTGGCAGATCGTAGTATATATTACTCTATGGTTATGTGGCGCTTTTCAATATCAGCTGTCGCAATTCTCAGACGTTGATATAATAATAATTTCAAATTTAATTTTGTGTTGTGGTAGACAAACAGTAATTTGTTATGGAGTTGCTGTTTCTGGCAAATAGATATACATAAGTATAGTTCAAATCAAGAAAAGGATAGATAGCAATAGTAATCATCAACACGGTTCAAATCTTAAATGCCTAATAAAAACTATTTTTAATTTTTTTTTTAAAATTTCACTTGTTATACCTGGCATATACTTGCACCGGCTACAATTTTTATATAAAAAAATGTACAGGCCTAGCTGCTGGTCATTGCTGGTACAAACTGCTTATACATGCCCACCTCCCTTGTTGGTTTGTACTGTTGATCTTACGAGCGGAGTGGCTTAACCTTATTGGTTTCATCTTATTTTTCCAATTTTCAACCAGTTACCTACATATGTTAAGTGCGAAAGGAAAAGAGTTACGTGTGATCGATAACTAGAGATTTCTAAAAGACTGTGGGCAACGTTGTATATATGTAATATGTATATAATAGATATTTGATGTCATATATACCTTTACTTATGCTTATATCATATACCAATATTATGAGTTCGTTTCAAGCTAGAAAAATATCGAAAAAGGCAGAAATCCACCTTTTTTCAATTATTTGAATAATTAAACAATATATACTTGTTTTGAAAAAAGGTAATTTTTTTTTCAGCGCATAAAAAAAGGTCGCGGCAGTTGATGAAAATCAATTTTAAGGAATGAATTAATAAAACTCACTGGTTTAGATTTTCACTAATATATTGTCATCATGACATGTGTTTAACCTCACCGACATAGCGGCTTCTTCAGATATGGGATTACAATATTAAAGATGGCCTTTATATAAATACTTAGATAAAGTATAATTAGGTGGTAAATAGATTTAACAATGGAGAATTATAAAGATCTAGTTGGTCATTTAAAAGGCTCTTAGAATTTTTAAGTTTTATTAATCTCTAATGTCTCAAGCAAATTCAACCTATAACCTTTTTGTTTGATGAGTAAAATCTCAAAAACAGGAATTAGTTAAATAGATATTATGTTTTTCTTATTTTAGATGTTCTGCATATGTTGACTGTTATTATAAACGAAAGCATCATTATGATCTTTAATTCTGGTAAAGAAAGATCTACCTGTCTCTCCACTATATGTTTTAGGACAAGAAACACAACTTAATTTATAAACTCCATTTTTATTAGTTTTATCGATTTTATACTTGATATTTCTATTCATCGTACGTAAAGAGTTGTTAGTTTAATGCAAATATTTCATGAAATTGTCGCTTGGTTTACCGATGTACCTATGTTGAAATCGTATAATGTTGATGGTCTTTTTTCAGTGATGTCAATTAACTTATTTGAGATATTAGTTAAAGAAGCCGCTGTGTCGGTGAAAGACGTGTCATATTGACAATATATTAGTGAAAATCTAAACCAGGGAGTTTTATTCATACCTATCTATCCTTTGTTGAACGTAACACTTTATTTTTTTTGTCAAACCCGACAATTGTTTCGCCAACAAGATTGGCATCTTCAGGGGTAAGAAGATGCCAACCTTGTTGGCGAAACAATTGTCGGGTTTGACAAAATAAAGTGTTGGTGTTTATTATTTTTGGTAATACATATACCTTAACATATTATCTGAAAATCTGTTTCACCGTTAACTTAATAATTATCAGTTAAGGTATTGACTAAAAGCCATGTTTACTGTAGGAAAATAAAAAAGCTGTCTCAACGCTACATGAATTTTCTACGAGAGTTATCAAAGAGAGGCAGGCACTTTTTAAAAACAATGAATCAATTGCATCTTCAAATAAGAAGAAGAAAATGGCTATGTTGGATTTAATGTTGACAGCCCAAGGAAGTGGTGCCGATATATCAGACGAAGGTATTAGAGAAGAAGTTGATACATTCATGTTTGGTGTAAGTACAATTGTTCATAAATAGAAAAATAATTCAAATATTTTTTTACAACAAATTCTCAGGGTCACGATACTACCGCGTCCGGTATCACGTATTCCCTAATGACATTGGCCAATGAAAAGGAGATTCAGGTAAGAATAATAACAAACAAAAGAGTGTTTATAAATAATATGTTATCTTTCATGAAAAATTACTTGAAACCTTCATCAAAAACTTCCTTTGGGGAGTTTCATATTTTGCGTTATTTGAGCATGGAATCCATAAACATAACGTAACTCAATTAGAGACTGTGAAAGCTTCCATTTTTTCTTAATAACACGTTATACAAATTATAAATACTACTTGATAGAAGGAAGTTCTGTAGTAGTGCCTTCATGATTGGCACAGTCCTAGTAATCTACGTTCGAGAAATAAGAATCGTCCCTCATCCATACAATCCAGTGGTAGTTTGGTGTTTTTCCGACGACAAATTGTGAGAAACGTAAAAGACCGTACACACGGCGTGCGTCGGAGCGTGTAAAGCAGAGTTTATTTTATGGATTGTGGTACAGTTCCAGTCTGGAGATACATAATTAGATTCACCCAGAGGCATAGAATAATCATTTATGATGGTATATATCCGATCCGCATGTACTTTAACCTAACCACACAAATAACACGCCAGTGAAGAAGACGCTTTGGGGAGTTTTTGATTGCCAAAGCTCACTTTCAACATCCTTTAACCCATATATGAGCTGCCCAAAATGGAATTTCTAGATGTTCAGCCAATGCTAATGTTTCGGCAACATGTCGGAAAATTGGAAATTCGGGAGACAGATTGGTATTGAGCTCGTGCGGCAATTGACAGTTGATAGCGATTGGAGGAAAAATAACCTCACTACTCACTGTTTACCAAAGGGTATTCTTTGCTGTTTACATTGCGTCAAACAAAATTCTTAGTTATATGATGAATGATGAGTTATCTTTTGTAGTTCATGTGTGATTATAATACCTATAACTTTTTTTAAACAATTTTTGATATAATAATTTTTTGATATAATTAAACGAACTAACTAAAGTGACTTGTATGAATCTAGATCAGTCACCTCTCTAAGAGGCCGCTGCGAGTTAAAAACTTGAATAAAAGCAAATATAATACCATCATATTTGAATTCTTGTCAAATGAGTGTTACTACATTTTAAATGAATTCATTAAAAGGAGCATAAGAATAGGTGGCCAGAGTGTTCCTTAAACATTTCAAGTGATTTAAATCTCTTGTTTTAGTGCCTTCAAGTACCTGTATTATTGTACTAGTAGGTACCTACATATGTGAACGTATGTCCACATACCTATATGATTTGTAAAAGTTAACGGTTATTAAAAGATAGTATTTCAAGATTTAGTTATGTATACCATATAACTGTTAATTTATCATTTCTAATTAAAATATACAAAGATAGGCAAGTGGTACAGTAGATGTTTGTTACATTTGACATTTAGATTGTAACAATAATAAACAAGTAACAATGAATTTGATGATTTCAAGGATGGTAGGTATAAATTACTAGGGAATATGTTATGAATAATTTTTATTTCTAAAGAAGTGCAATGAGATTTATATTATTCACTTTTATAATATTACAATGTAATAACTTATTAATATACTATATTTGGAATCGCATATACGTAACATATACATATTTAATGTAACAAATACACAATCAACTTGTTTGGTCGCTACTGCTAATTTAGAGTTAGAAGGACCCATAGATATATGTCTATGGAATAACCTTCTATAAAGGCTTCGGACTGCCTTTGTCCGAAGGTCCAATATGCTTGATGCCACTCTTGCAGCAACGTCTCTATTCTTCTGCAACATTAAAAAATAATAATTAGCTGGGTCACGTACCTACCAAAAATCATCTAATGGAATAGAATATGTGACATAAATTGAGGCAAATGCAACACGCTCTAACATTCTTATCAATGAAAGCAAATTCTGTATCCTTTTTATGGACTTGATATATTGGTAGCATTCCACTGAATATTTTCTAAATTTTTTTTACTTGTTCTTTCTTGCATCTAAAACCAATCTTACATTATTACTGGGATTTGCTTTTACATTATGATGTCCATCATCCTACAAAAAAATATATTAACTCTGGTATGGAAAGCAAAGCAGCCCTAAGCACCAAGTAAAACAGCTCTATGCACCAAGTAAAGCAAACAAAACAAAAACACTCTGGAACATACACAATACACCAGGCCTTATCGATACCCACACATATTTATACCACCTGTCTCCGTTTTTGCTGACGGTCATATCGCATTTTTGCGGAAAAGTCTTTCCTTTTACCATAGCCCATATATTTCGTTGGAATCCAGTCTGGATTACTAGTATCTAACAGATTGGCTGGTTTGCCTGTCAGCGAATAAAAAAGCCAATTTTTAAGAATGATGATAATTACATTACATTACCAGAAATAAAATGTTTCGAACAGACACGACTTTATTTTGGTTCCAGTAAGGACTTCTCGTTTTATGGCAGCAATCCAATGATCTCTTTTTTTGCCTAGGTCATTATATTTCTTCCCCCTTTAAAATTTACAGCCGGCACTCTAAAATAGGGAAGAATTAGTCAACAATTAATTCAGTCTCAACATAATTTTAGATATACCTACCTAAAAAACTTTACACCTGCATTCCGTGCAGCATTACTTTAACAATTGACAAGGCAAAAAATCGGCATATTTTACTAAACAACTAATTCGCAAATGTTTTTAATACAAATACGTCCACAACACACAATCCAAGCTACAAAAGATTAACTCATCATTTATTGTTTTTCCTCCAATCGCTTCCAACTGTCAGATGCCGCACGAGCCCAATATTTGTGCCCAGCTTCTCACACTGATGGGTCATGAAAGCATGCGTATTTTCAACAATTGTCAATCTGATTCCGTCTCGTCGATAGTATACGAGTTTGAAAGTATAATAACTTAGTATTTGAATGGCAGCTGCAGATTATCAGCATTGTAGATTTGGACTTGAGAGAAGTCTGCTTCCTCATTATCAGTAATTCCGGCGTTTGCTGGAATCAAATATAATTTGATACTTCCACCCGCGGTCATTGCTTTGGTGGCTCTAATATATCTATTTGTCTAAATTTTTCAAAATTTATTGAATTGAAATGTGAACAACCTTTTCATTGGTATACCTACATGTTATTACATAAAATTGCTGAATGTGTCATAGCCTTGCGATTAGAGGTTTTTGTTTTGGCTGTTGAATATAGAGCAGACAGGGTTCGCGTTCCACTTCAAGGCAGAATTTTTTTTTCGCCTATTTCTTTGCAATAAAAATACTATATATTTTTTTAATCAGGGTCTATATTAAGATCTCCAGAAAATGTACAATTACATAAAATTCATATTGAGTATTCATGTTTTATCAATATTTCTTATTTTTTCTTTATTAATTTTTATTTTCTTATCTGTGCATTTTATAGAGTTGCTTTGAACAAAAGTTGTAGGTACTGATTATATCTATAACCTAAAATTATTTTTGATGATATTTACAATACGGCTCTTTTTTGATAATTTTTTTAAATGTTTGAACGGTCGCCATTTTTTAACTACTTAGCCGATATTGCCCAATAACGAACTTGGCCGAGATATTCGAGAGATTCATTTATGTAGCAAATTTGAACTTGACACCTCCAAAACTGCGACCTCTATCGTGTTAACAAATTTCGTAATATCCCATATATATATATATATATATATATATATATATATATATATATATATGTGTGTGTGTGTGTGTGTATATATATATTTTATATCTTTTTATTTGAAATTTACTTTTTAAAAACAATTTTTAACTTATATATATTATTTATTTATATATATTATATCTCGAGCGCGAAAGTTGCTCGTACTTTATATTATAAAAAATGTAGAGTTTGCAATTTGTGTGGAGCTGTTGAAATGTCTTATTACAACCGTACGTGTCTGGAAAGACAGTATGCGTGGTTGCAACTTTGTTGTCGATGCTGTATCTTGCAGAGTTGAATATCAAGATTACCAAGTACCAGATGCATTGTCATCAAATTCCGTTTATACAATATATGAATTGCAGATAATAAGTCGTAGACAAAATTTCTGAAAAATACTTTATCTTAATCATTAAAACAGTGAAAGGAATAATTTACACATTTGAACATTACAGGAAGAAGTATACAATGAGATAATTGATGTTCTTGGTGATTCTAATAAACAACCGACATTCTCGGATCTTGGTGAATTGAAACTTATGGAGCGCTGTATCAAGGAGGTTCTTCGTTTGTATCCCAGTGCACCGTCGATCGCAAGAGTGGCTGGTGAAGACATTCGCACCACTGGGGGCTATACAATACCAAAAGGATCCGACATAGCAATATTTATCTATGATCTACATAGAAACCCCAAAGTGTGGGATAATCCGGAAAAGTTTGATCCTGATAGATTTTTGCCGGAGAATATTGCTAAGCGACATCCTTTTTCTTTCATTCCATTCAGTGCTGGATCCAGAAATTGCATAGGTAACAAATGGAGAATAATTCAAAGTTAAATTTTGTATAATACCTAATTGTATAAATTAACTAGCTAATGGAGACAAAGTACCTATTATTCATGATATTTAAAATGTGTTAAAGTATTCTGAAGTCAAACATATTAATATAATAGAATGATTACAGGTCAAAAATTTGCTATGTTGGAATTAAAAGTGGCTCTTTGCGGTATTCTGAGAAAATTCAAATTGGAACCAGTTGATAAGCCTGATGATATTCAATACAAAGTCGATTTGGTGCTAAGACCTTTGAGAGATGTAAGAGTTAAATTTGTACCAAGAACTGTCAACTAATTATTGAGTTTACTCCTCATTCCGTTATTCATTGTAAAATTATAAATAAATAAATTCGAGTGAACTCAGAAAAGTGTAAAAATATTTATTTTGTTCTTGTTTGAGTTCAAACTATCTTGTGTGAAGGTGTATTAATATTATAAATGCGAAACTATAACTGTTTTTTACGTTTTCACGTCTCAACCGCTGAACCATATTTGATGATTTTTGGTATAAAGATAGATTGTTTTTGTTTGTTTGTTTGCGCGATGTGGAGGAAATCCTTCTTATGGAGATCGATTCCCACTCGATAGTATGTGGCTCTCCAGTCCATAGCCTGGTATAGTCACTAAAACCTCCACCCCGTCTAGGTTTGTCTGAACACTACTGATCTCTAGCGACACTAGGCCAGTTGGCCCATTGTATCTAACCATCTTCTTCGCAGCGCAGATCCTGACTGAGCCCAGTGCCTCAGACTGCGACATTTAAAGTACCCAATCCAGATAAACTTTATCTTGTACAAGCCTGTACAAGTCCTTTGCTGGGTATGACCTTAAAGATTCTGGGTCTCCTTTTGATAACCCAAATATTTGTTGTCTTCTGCTGTCTAGGGACCTGCAATTGCACAGTATGTGAGAAACTGTTTCCAGTTCCTTACCGCATAGTCTGCATGTTAAGTTTCCGTTTTACAATGTCATTTTGTTGTGGTGCACCTTGACTGGTGCGTGACCACTCATAAGCCCCGTTACAATTAATTAATTAAGCTGGTTTCTCTTTGGCATCAGCATTTCCCTTGTTTTCTTTTCGCATGAGCTTGGAATGTATTATTTCCCGTGTCTGCCTGGTATGTTTCTCCAAAACCTATTGGTTGACTAATACTCGTACTGTGTGTTTAGGCACTTTAGTATCATTATTTGGTTTTGGTTGTTGTCTGCCCGTCTTCACGCAAATTCATCGGCTTTTTTGTTGCCAGCCATGCCCTGATGTCCTGGAGTCCAGATCCGGTTTTATGTGATTTCGATTAGCCAGAGTTTCCAGTTCCTCCTTGCAAGTCCATACCATCTGTGACATCACCTGACTTTTTAAGGCCTCAAGTGCCGCCTGACTTTCTGTTATAATACAGATTAGCTTGTTTACAGCGGCTCTACCAGCGTGAATGTTTGGTTTTTGAGTGCGATCTGCTTAGATTTTCTCGATTTGCAGAATAAACACTTATGAAAAGTATTTTTACAGTCTGTCTTCCTGGCGTATATCACTCCAAATCAATACCTTCTCTTCATGATGACGTTTCTCATGACAATTGCATTTCTGGGATCCAATATGACCGGTTTTCTCCTCCATGCAAAGAGCATGGCTGATTTGAGTTTGTCTTCTCAAAAGCGCGTCTTCATTAATGAAAGGTGAAAGATTGTATACTCTACTATTTTTATCAACGTGCCTTTATTCTTTCAATCATTTGATATCATTATCAAAGCTCTTCCATTGACACCTTTCAAGACATAATTTCTTTGCTCATCTACCGCATTCAGAGTTAATTCTCCAGTGGTAATTTCTTTTTCCTTGTGAATTCTTCCTTTACTCCGCACAAGTCTTCTCCATTTGGTAAAAGAAAGAAACAAACGAAATTCTCGAGTTTTTTTATTTTCATCAACCTGGAACATTGATACCTCGAGTTCGGGTGGTCATAGTTATTAGAATCTAAAAGATTCATTCTTGGATTGCACCGATTCTATGAGAAACAAATTATTCATAATTTGCGTCATCGTCTTTCAGAGAGATTCCTTTCAAAGTGGTACATAACAATCGTCTACCCATCATTGCAGCTTGTAACTCTAGCCTGGGAATTGAAATAGGTTTTAAATTACTCACTATCGCTTTGACTGTAATGTATGCTTCAAGTGGGCTATCACTGCGAAAGCTTCCTCACCCTCGTAACAGAATTCGTGAAAATCTCTTGCTTTAGCATCAGACAGACTGGATAAAAAACGGGTAATTCTTACAGATGGAATATCTTGTAACCATCTCCACCAATTTAGCCACTACCGATAAATAGTTCTTGGAATCGCATTGTCCCATCCAATGCTACTTCTCCATATTGTCTGTGAAATATTTTTTCTCCTGATGGAAAAACGTTAGAAAACCCAATGGATCAAACATTGATATAAGATATAATCAGTTGCAAATCTTGCCGTTTAGGAGTCTCTGAACCATTGACTATATTCTCAGAGACTTTATGGAAAACTAATTTGTATGTGAATGAGTCAGATTTAACATCCCACCATGATTCCGGAATTCGCTCCATTAAAGACTCATTGTAAGTATTTTTCAACGTGTTGATTTCCAATTTTTTTATGACCAAATGTGATTTTGATGACATATCGATAATATTAAAACCACCGTTCTTATGAAGTTCGATTATCCTCTCGATTTTAGAGAGTTCCTCGTTTTCTGTACCAAAGCAAACAATGTGGCACACACCTAATTCTAGAGTTTTGTTTAGATACTTCTGAACCATTTATTTTCATTATATATCCATTTCTCAAATAGTCTTCAAGTTTCTGACAATACTGATCAACTTATACTTCAACATTTTTCTTTCCATTCCTTCTGAAAGAGTTTGACTTTCCGGCAGTATTAAGTCGCCATTTTTCCAAATTGAGCCTGTTTCAAATCGTTTTTGATATTAAAGATATTTGTGTTTTTTTTTTTCTAAAATATCAGTAGCTCTATGGAGAGCGTTGATGATTTTTATCACTTACAATTACGCTGATCGATTCCGATGAGAAAGATTCTTTAACTAAACTATTCACTTCCCATACAACACAAGACGTTTCTGCAATATTTCTGCAATAAATCAAATGTTTCAGAATCTTACATTACATTTATAACATATCTGAAATATTGCAGCACATATAGATTTGAAATATATATAGGAGAATATATCTGAAATATTGCAGAATTATTCGGTATAAGTATATATCTAGAATCGTGCTAGGATTCAAAATATCATTTAAAAGCAGAGAATATATACCTACGAAGTGTAAGGGTATTATGATTCTGTCTTTCTTGTTATATACTCTGTGTCTCTTGTGCTTGTGAAGTATGTGGTTGGTGGCATCCACAGAAATGTTTATTATATTTCTGTATGTTTTTTATATTTCTGTGGTATCATCAGAGATAACCAGTGGTAGGTTATAAATTCTTGGGTAGGTTGGTTCTTGGCTCGGTCAAGTCACAGAAATCAGAGATTATGAAGGTTAGAGTGTTAGAGGTTAGGTTAGGTTGAATCAAGTGCGGATGCTACGCAAATTTAAGGCCCCGGCAAAAAGAAATATAATTATTATTATTACATCAAATTGATTTATTTAATTTGAGGCTGCGTCGTCTGGTGGAATCTGGAATGGTAGCGATGGCGATGGCAAACAAGGAAGGTCAGGTAAGTGAAATTATGGGTATATATACCTATATATTTATTTATCTATGTAGTAGAGTTAGTGTTATGTAAAACGATTCGCGCCAATTCCACATAGATTTGTTTACTGAGGTGCGTCCGTATTGATATTCAGTTGTGTGATCAAATTGGTTCAAAGTTGTAGCAATGAATGTACGTAAAACTGTCTACAGTAACCGACACAACCGTCGTTTAGTTCAAAGCCTAACAGAGGTGGAAATTGATATACTCGAACAAAGCACTAGCTCTGGAATTTGTAGGGCTTATCAGCGCCCTTTTAATTGTTTTAATCAGGAATTACCTAAGGAATTACAGGCACCATTGATCAATGCGGAAAAATCAAATTCACAAGAAGTATCGTTGGAGAATGAGCATTTTGATGAACAACATGACGCAAGCTTTGATAAAAACAAAGGCTTTGAAAATTTTGGTATGGGTTCTTCTCAACGCATTGATGATAAAATAAACGAACCATCATTTTCGGAAGATTTACAAGAATGGGCTGTGTATTTTCGAGTTCCACAGAATACTGTTTCGGCTCTTCTGTGCCTTTTAAGAAAACACTTTAATGTTAATCTTCCAAAAGATAGTCGAACCTTATTGAAAACGCCAAGAACTACAAAAGTTGCAGCTATAGCTGGAGGAAGTTATTGTCATTTCTCTGTGAAACGTGCTATAGATCATATTTGTAAAAAACGAGAAATTGAAGGCTTTGATATATCCACTATTGATTTATTAATAAATGTTGATGGGTTACCCTTATCGAGGTCATCTACAGCATCATTATGGCCAATACTGTGTTCCGACACACTAACACACAAAGTATTTATAATTGGCGCATATTTCGGACATGAAAAGCCAAAAGATGCTAATGAATATCTAAAACCATTTGTTGATGAACTGGCAGATATTATTCGCACAGGTTATATGTATAATAATAAATTGCGAGTAGTAGTGCAATTTTCGATGTTAATTTGTGATGCTCCGGCAAAAGCATTTGTTCTATCAGTAAAAGGCCACAGCGGATATAATAGTTGCACAAAGTGCACAACAGAAGGTGAATATATTGACAATTGTGTAAGTTTTCCTTTGACAAATAATTTTTCCCACACAAATTTGCGTAATGATGAAGCATTTTTTAATAATGAGTATGAAGATTACCAGTTGGGACAAACAATTTTGCGAAACATTCCAAACTTCGGTATGGTTTCCAACGTACCTTTGGATTACATGCACTTGATTTGTCTCGGTGTCGCAAGAAAATTATTGGTATTGTGGTTGAAAGGACCATTGTCTGTTAGAATAAGTGGGACTGATTCAAGGAAAATTTCTACTGTTTTGGAACGCTTAGGTGCAACACTTCCAAAGGAATTTGCAAGAAAACAGAGATCGTTGTCAGAAATTAGTAATTGGAAAGCCACAGAGTTTCGCACATTCTTGCTTTACACTGGCCCATTAGCTTTAAAGGAAGTATTAAAAGAAAATATATACGTCAATTTCATGACATTACATGTTGCAATAAGGATTCTTGCATGTGAGAAGTACGTAGAACAACCAAGATATGTAGATTATGCACAGGAATTGTTATTGCATTTTGTGAAGTCATTTCAACTTATTTACGGTGCAAGTAAAGTGTCTCACAACATACATAATCTTCTCCATATTTGTGATGATGTACGAAAATTTGGAAAACTGGATAATTTTAGCGCATTTCGATTTGAAAACTATATGTCTACGATAAAACGAGCCCTACGGAAAAATGAAACTCCACTGCAACAATTGAGTAACCGGTATGCAGAAATTGAGTCGTGTGCAAATAAATATTCCAAATGTGAAGATGTTTTACGCATGGAGCACAACGAAGGACCACTGGTATCTGCAAATAATTGTCATAAGTTCAAACAATATAAAGTATTTTCATGTGAAACAGTGTTTATCAAATGCAATGATTACAGAAATAATTGTGTTATTTTAAAAAATGGTGAGGTAATATCAATCGAAAATATTTTACAAGAAGATATGAGTGGCAGAATTTTGATTATTGGTAAAAAAATGACAATCTTGGATGACCTGTACAAAATTCCATGTAATTCATCTGAATTGCTCATTTTCGTTGTAAATGTAAATAATCATAAATTATACAGCTGGCCATTGTCTGAATTAAGCAGAAAAATGTGGAGAGCTTCTTATAATCATGATTATGTAGTATTTTCTCTTCTTCATTAGTATTAGTAATTTAGGCCCGTTTAGAGTGTTTTATGAAGATGTTGTGCTTGTTACTCAAAAATGTACTTTACCATACACATATATGCCAGTGGGCACTTACTCTTCTAATGAATAAATGATACATAGGTATTTCTTTTTTAGAAGCCATTCGTTATTTTAGAGTTTGAGGATGGGGTTAGTGTAGTACTGACCAAATGGATGTCACAAGGAAACACTATGTGCTTTTATCCTCCATATACGGATCAAATGAAAATCAATAAGGCAATTTTTTCTAAGCAAGATTCTACAGATTGTTGGCCCATGTATGAAATTAAAAGAATATTTGGATATGCAGGTAAAAATATTGACCTTCCAAAAATTCAACTTCTTATATTTCTCTTTATCATCCTGGCATCATTACCTAAGTGTTTTGTTTTCAGATACATACGAAAGAAGCCTCGAAAAGTTGCGGCTGGCAGAAGAGTTATCTGACGTAGATAGTGATGCTAACATGAGTAAAAAAAGACGAATCAAGAGAGCACGGATTATTGAGTCAGACGAGAGTAATGAAGATGTTGAGATGAGTAATATAACCCTTCCCCCTTTGCCTAAACTAGCACAACAGCCTTCGCAGTTCGCATTGAAACATTCTTCAATTCAAAGAAATATTACGTCGCTGCCAAAAAGACAAACTATTGTCTCCAAGAGTTTGAACACTCCTTCTTCATCAACACGCAGCTCGGTTGTGGAATCGGATTTAAATGATGATGGTAAAAATCGGATCATCTTCTATTAGGACATGATAATTAGCATATTCATGTTTTTTCTAGATTTAATATTAAACGACGATACTCTGACAGAGCAGCATCACACTACGTCGGACCGTTTCTCTTCCCATAGCGAAACTGGTCGTGATTCATCGCACCATAACGTAGATCTAGGTCAGCAAGTCTAAATACATATATAAAGTGATTGAAATGACAAAAGATAATCTATTTTCAGAATTTAAAAAACTGATCCTGAAAAAAATAAACTACATTTACCGAAAAGTGGATGATATTGACACAAAACTGACATTGGCAATGGAACGACAATCAGGAATGCCAGAGGGAGACCCTGAAGTTATTGAAGAGGTCCGCCATCTTTTGCCTTTGAAGACTGAAGAAGCTTTAGCTGCTATTGAAAATAGATTAAACGAAGACACAGGATTTTTAAAGACAGTAGTAAGATACCGTGTTATATAAAACATTCATTTTAATTGTGTTTCATTTTAGTTGAATTTTTTAAAAAGAAAAGGGGGGAAGGATATACATCAAATAACAACAAACACTATGAGAGCACTAATAAGTAATGCTTTGGGCCGTGGATACAGTGTCTGTGGCAAGAAGAAGAAGACAGTGTTTAAAGATTTGACTTTATGTAGGCTTGTCATCGATGTAGTAAGATCACAGAAATCTGAAGCTACTGAGTCAGAAATTCTGAAATTAATTGGAATATGGCTGAGCCAAAGTACACTTCGCTATAATAGAGAACAGTGAGTAATTAAAATATCTTTTTCTTTTCGCCATTATGTTATGAATTTTGTGAAATATGAGATTTGTTTCTATTTATCTATCTAAATTAAAAAAACTGTATTCTGAATGTGCATGGTAAATTTGTTCAACAATTAACCTAACGTATGTAATACAAATATATTTATTGTCTTGTATCATTGAAAAACTATATATTCATATCGAAAGCTGTTCACTATTCAATATTCTTTTGAAAACCATTTTTTACTTTTCTTCAACTAATTGTGCAAAAGTGTTTAACATATATTTTTGAAAAGAGAATTAGAAGCTATCATATGCTGCACTTTCACATAACCAGTTGAAGCTTGAAAATTGCTGAGATGTATTTCAATTAGTATGTGGTATCTAATTTCTTATTCGTTTTGCTTGCAGAATGAAGAATGCGTGATTTTGAAATTGTCACGTATACCTATATATGAGAATTTAAATATTTTATTTTCTAAAGATGTTACATTTTTGTTAAGTGCCTATATATTTTTTGTTTATTTCGTACAGAGTAAATTTTCTTTTTGAGAATATATTCTTTAATTTTAAATTTCAATTAAAATTGTTTCATTTATGTACTTATTATGCTACGGGTAGAAAGTAGTTATAAGAGAATTTAAATATCTTATTTTCTGTTGGTGTTATATTGTTTTTGTTGTGTAATTTATGCATATTTAATAAGGAGCAAATGTACCTACGTTTACTTTATCAGACTATATTTTATAATTTTAGTTTTTCAATAAAAATTGATTCATAAAGTGTACTTTTATTTATCATTGCTCCAAGGTATTATCACATTATGCGATATATCTGTCATAATGATATATAGATGAGCAACTGAAGCACTCAGTGCTTTAAGACACTTATCTCCCAAAGCAAATTTGTAGCCAAAATTTGTCTTAATTTACAGAAATTTTAAGGATACATGCAACAGAAACACAAAGTTTCTTTTATTTTGCTTTGGTGGATTCATGCCTTAAAGTATCATAGCAATATACAAGCAATATTACAGGATAATAATTCGTAAATATTACATTGAAATAATTCAGAAATGTTACAATGTAATATAACAAAAGCGGACATTTTCATGTATATAAATATATCTGAAACATTTTTGAAATGTTTGGCAATGCACAGAAACATTTCAAACGTTTCAGAATAATATATGTGAAATATTTCTGACAACAATGTGTGTTGTATGGGTTCTTCATCATAAGAAAGAACAAATATGAAAACTGAAAGTACTTATGTGAATTTTGATAAGTTCCTGAAGCATTCCCATGGTATGACCATTGTTACGATAGCTGGAATTCGTAATCCTCTCTGCAAAAGCAAAGGAGCGTGGGTCAACCATGGCTAGAGACTCAATCGCGAATTAATAAGAATATGTGTTATCGTGAGGAGTAACCGTACAAAATATTCTTATACTTAGCTTAAGTATTGTATTTAGCAGGTGATTAGGGTTGATCCTGGAGTAGATAGCCTATCTAGGATCCTCTAGTTTGGCTGTAGTCTTCCACTGCACCTGCCGGTGGTAACTCGAGTACTAACATGGCTGACTGGGAAGAAAACAGGTTTTTGCATACACGAAATAACTTTCTGTATTCGTATAACTGGATATATTACGCAGCAATGACCACAATCATACCTCAAACTGTCACTTTTATAAATTTTCTCACAACTCAATATATATTTTCCAAAATGGTGAGTGGCTGTCCTATATTAAGAATATCTTCAAGATACCAAGAACTATTTTCAGAATCTTGATACACTTTTCCTGTCACCGTTAAATATCCTGACCAATTAGAAGAGTTGGCTTTGCATCGATAATGTAATTATATCGATGATGGTGGTTTGCGACGGTAATGGCAAATCCCTTACTATTCGTAACTCATTCATTTTGTATTTTCTTGTCCCTTCATAAACACCCAACATTTCTATATCTAGACATCGAATCGTTATCATATTGTGATGTTCTTTGTTCTGTTGTGGATAGAAATTCACATACATACTAATTAATAAAGTCTATTTATTTAATATAACGAAAATTCGCAATTCACACATATGTACTAAAATTTATATACACCACTGTTCACTACTAACTAACTTGCCGCGCTCTCGTTGCCGTATTTAAATCTTTTGAATAAGACGGCGAGATGCTTCTCGAAAGCCACAATGAGCTAATAGCTAGTGTTCTCTGTTCCACAACAGTGGGTCAGAGAACGTCACATCGCGCAGTGTCATGGGTCTGGGTAACATTACTCTGATATTGCCCCCTCCTTAAGATCATTTCATCCTCGAAACGTTCTGTTCCGGACCATGTATGAAGCGGCAACGGATACCCTTCTTGCACTGGGAAGTGCGATCAAAAAACAGTCTACGGTCTTGAATTGCGTCGCACCCACAGGATTCCAGCAGCATACTAAAATGTCTATCCCTGTCAACCTGAATAGAACTTCCAGCATGTTCCTGATAATACTCTAGTCCAACTCGTCTACTCTACTGGCCAGCTTAGGAATGGTCAATTTCAAAATTTTGACAGCTAACAGTTTTTCCCAGAGATTCAGCAGCATTTTCCAGACAGCCCTATCGGATGGATTTTGGTACGACGACTCCTTGGATACCTTACCACGTAGAAGATTCACCCCTAGCCCTTTTTCAACTCTAATACTTGTCCGACCTGACCATTCTGCCTTTGAAGCTCTTCTACAAGACCGAACAAAGCCTTGAAAGCTTTGGCGATTCCTTGGGACATTTGCAGATCTCATACAACACAGTGTGCCAGCGAGTAGTCCTCTGACACCTTGAAGATGTTGCGATGCCACTCTTGAGTCACGCCAAACCTAGCTTTAGCCGTGTCAGAGTAGGCCGTTGTCCTAGTCTTTCGTATCCCTAGGGTATTGTAATAGGGCAGACTCAATATATCAATATCATAATCAATCAATCATTTCACCATTTTATATCTAAATAAGGTATAATATGTCCAATCCACACATAAAAGTGCATAAAATGAACAAACATTTTAAATTTTCAAACAAGATTATATAATATTTTTCGCTCCCAAATCCTTCTAAAATGTCTGTTTTCAGTATTTTATGACTAAATAAGGTATAATATGTCCAATCCACACATAAAAGTGCAGAAAATGAAAAAAGACTTTAAATTGGAAAATAAGATTATTTAATATTTTTTGCTCCTGAATCCTTCTAAAATGTCTGTTCATCACCATCAATATCACCATCATCATCATCATCACCATCCTCAATATCCTGGTTTGGCAATGCGTAATGCTTCTACCCACTTTCGGAAGTATTCCATTACCACCACGATATATTTGCTCCGAGCTTCACTCTCAGGAAAGGGTCCTGCTACATCTATCGCAGTTCTCTCTAATGAACTTCCAACATTGTAATGGCCTCGCCTAAATGAACTCCACTAGTCTCACCGTTAATCTCTTCCAAAATTTAAATAAATGGCTCATGTTGTAGGAGCCGAAAAATCCAATATTTCATCTCTCTCATCCGCTCTCCGGGACATTGCAGTAAAGTAATATCAACATTGAAATGTCCAGCAAAGACAACCCGACCACCATCCTAGTTCTCCGAAACAGCACCTAGTGCTGTGTCTCATCCACCGACAGGGATAACGGAAGTTTTCCACTTGATGGGCGATAAACAGCTATTACAACTAATTTTTGTTTGGATATTCTCACAGCCGCCATTTCCAGTTCCTTGAAATGAATTCCATTTTTAACTACTAAGGCGGCACCACCATGACGAGATGGTGTTCGGCAGTAAGTACTGGCTAAATATTGATTTTTTCAATGATTTGATAGCTAATGCTCTGTAATGCAACCCACGTCAGTTATCTGTCCTTTCAGAAAATCAGTGTATTCTTCAATTTTATTTCCTACATTCATATTCATTATGTTGAAGCATTCATGGTCTACATCGACTTTCTTATTGGGTAGAAATTCCATTCTTTCGAAAAAACATCATCACCATCCTCAATATCCAAACCTTGATCAAAGCATCAGCTACAGTTATGGCAACGCGTATGCTTCTACCCACTTGCGGAAGTAGTCCATTACCACCACGATATATTTGTTCCGGGCTTCACTCTCAGGAAAGGGTCCTGCTACATCTATCGCGATTCTCTCGAATGGACTTCCAACGTTTTCCTGGCCTCGCCTAAATGACTTCCACTGGTCCCACCGTGAATCTTCCAAAATTTAAATAAATGGCTCATGTTGTAGGAGCCGAAAAAAATCAATATTTCATCTTTGGGCCAATTTTCGCTTGTGTAGAGTTCTTCCAGGAGGTCAATGTCAGTACCAATTTTGAAAGACATGCTATTAGCTTCTTTTGTTGGTTTCAGGGCGTCGTTAATGATATGAAAGACCGGGAAATATATTCAATTATGTTTTCTATAGTCGTATTCAATTTAATTTCTCCAATATGTAACCCATATTTTCTGCTTTTTACTGGAAAAACTCTGGCAGTAACAATTTTTCTTTTGGCGTTTTTTCTATTATTCCTCATTGTTATTTTAGTTTCATTCAATTTTGGTTGGGCAGGTTCGTTCTTGTTTTGGAATAATTCAGTATTATCTATTTCTATCCTATCAATGTTACAAACGGGAATTTCTAATTTACTGGCTGGAAAAAAAATTGCTGACTGGCTACCTTTATCTGAAATACATGCACCAAAATACATATCTGAGTTCCCACTGAAACTAGCTAACTACTACCGGGGTAATAAACCAACCAACCCTTAAAATTAGGGTAGTTTGTTCTTATATGTTTTCACAATCTGTTAATGACGAGCCCTTTTCATTTAAATTAGAAGCTTCAAAATCCATAGCTGAGTACCCACTGAAACTAGCTAACTACTACCGGGCAATAAACTAACCAACCCTTAAAATTAGGGTAGCTTCTTCTTACATGTTTTCACAATTTGTTACTGACCGGCCATTTTCATTTAAATTAGAAGCTTCAAAATCCATATTTGAGTTCCCTGTGACACTAGCTAACTATTACCGGGGCAATAAACCGACCAAACCTTAAAATTACGGCAGTTCGTTCTTACATGCTTTCACAATTTGTTACTGATCGGCCATTTTCGTTTAAATTAGAAGCTTCAAAATCCATATCTGAGTTCCCACAGACACTAGCTATCTACTGCCGGGACAATAAAGTGACCAACCCTTAAAATTAGGGTAGTTTGCTCTTACATTTTTTCACAAATTGTTACTGACCGGCCATTTTAATCTAAGTTAGAAGCTTCAAAATCCATATCTGAGTTCCTACTGACACTAGCTAACTACTACTGGGGCAATAAACCAATCAACCCTTAAAATTAGGGTAGTTTGTACCTAATTTTTTTCACAATTTGTTACTGACCGGATATTTCCATTCAAGTTAAAAGCTTCAAAATCCAAATATGAGTTCCCACTGAAACTAGCTAACTACTACCGGGGTAATAAACCAACCAACCCTTAAAATTAGGGTAGTTTGTTCCTATATGTTTTCACAATTGGTTACTGACGAGTCATTTTCATTTAAATTAGAAGCTTCAAAGTCCATGGCTGAGTACCCACTGAAACTAGCTAACTACTACCGGGCAATAAACTGACCAACCCTTAAAATTAGGGTAGTTTCTTCTTACATGTTTTCACAATATGTTACTGACCGGCCATTTTCATTTAAATTAGAAGCTTCAAAATCCATATTTGAGTTCCCTCTGACACTAGCTAACTACTACAGGGGCAATAAACCGACCAACCCTTAAAATTAGGGCAGTTCGTTCTTGCATGTTTTCAAAGTTTGTTACTGACCGGCCATTTTCGTTTAAATTAGAAGCTTCAAAATCGATATCTGAGTTCCCACAGACACTAGCTAACTACTACCTGGCCCATCAACAGACCAACACTTAAAATTGTCCCGTTAGTAGCTAGCTAGTGTCAGTGGGAACTCAAATAAGGATTTTGAAGCTTGTAACTTAAATGAAAATGGTCAGTAACAATTTGTGAAAAAATGAATAAACTGCCCTAATTTTAAAGGTTGGCCATTTTTTTTGTCCCGGTAGTAGTTAACTAGTGGAAACTTAGATATGCATTTTGATGTTTCTAACTGCAATATTATATATAGTCGGAAACTTTTTTTCGGGTAGCGCCGTTACAAAGAGCTGATCGGTAATTCAATTCGTTTTTTGTATCAGCCGTAAACGGCAAAGTATAAAGGCATAATTCTTCATACTGTGATATGAGTTAGGAATGTGTTGTGTGGTGGATATTAATTTCTTCTTGGTTTCAGTGCTCTGGTCGATTTTTGACCTGGTACGAAAGTATTTTCTGAATATTTTTGTGATTTATTTATCGATGTTCTGTATATTGTGTTGCCTATGTGTGAATATTTTCCTTAGATTAGGATCATCCTTGATTATGATTTAATGTGGATTCAGGCAGCATCAAGTAAAAATTATCAAATAACAATTATCAATTAACCAGTATAATGTAGCTTTCATGCACTCAAATTAATAAGTAAAAAGTAAGCATGCGCACAAGACTGACATCCGTGGTATTCATTTTTCAAAATAACCTTTGTCCCGGGATAACTGAAAACAAGTGTTTAGAATTCAAAATTTTCAATAAAATGGAAGATGAAGATACCGAATAATTTTTCAAGGTACCCAAAGAAATACACATATATTACAAAAAGTGAGGTTATTAACATATGATTTACATCATCGGCCTGACCAATCCACGTTCACCTGCGCACTTTTATTGCGTACATGTACAAAATCTCGTTCAATTAAAGTAAGAAAGTAGTGTAGTTGGTCAACTTCTTATTCGTTAATTGATAATTTTTACTTGGCTGCATGAACGCTTTCATTGAAAAATAAGAAGTTCAACTTTAACTTGCTATTTGTTACTTGATACTCGTTAATTTGGGTTGTATAAATCCACAGTTATAATAAATTATACTCATTGATTTTATACAGCTCATATGTAGGTATAACCATAGAACACTACCTCCAATGTATAACCCTCTGCAGTAGCAGCATTACCGTTACCGCCAAAAGAAGAGAGAACTGGCAGATTAATTTCTTCTCAAAAGAATAGTATACTTCTTGAGTACCTCTATTTTATCTTATAATTCCCCAATAAGTCCCTTTTTTCTAGAGATAGTTCCGTTGTCCTCATTATAATATTAATACGTTGGTCCATTGAATTTTCGAAATGGGCACGGTTCCGATAACTGTGGCGCCAAGATTTAACGATGTTTTCTGTTAAAACATCCTAAAATAAGACGATAATCAAGAGTACCAATTTTGTCGTTTTCGTCTCCTTTTGGAGATTTTGACCCCTTTTTGTTCCAACAAGCTTGCGGGATTTTTGAGCAAAAGGGGTATTTGGTGGGAAAAAATACGCATGTAGAGGTATAAAAGAAGTCGCACTTACCAGAAATTACACTGTAGAAACCGTCACAACGAAATATTTTCTTGAAAAATTCACATTAATCACTATAAACACGTATATAGATTTCACCTTGCACTTCTTGACTCTTGTCTAGCCGCTATTATTGTCATATGTCATATTATTGTTGTTTTGAAATTTTTACAAATACTACACCGTTGTCTTTAAAATGTAGTTATTTAGCAAATATTAAGGAAACAAACCTGTCACCAAAACACAAACCTAGCCAACCACAAAATACTAAATCTGTATTTAATTATATTGTTTAGTTTCCTTGCTCGAATAAATTTCATTTGAATTATATTTCATATAAAGATACTTCTTTCTATTGTCTACAACGTATGCTACTATAGCAAGAATACTTAATGATAATTCTTCTTTTGAAATGAAGTAAATAGCAACAGTATATTTATAATCGTATGGAAACATGTTTCCATTAGATTATTTCAGTAATTACAATATGGCGGCTGACCATAAAGTGAAATGTGCTTACAGTGTAATCATGAAAGAAGATTCCTTCATGAGTGTAATATTCAATTTTATGAAGACATTGCCTCGTTGAGACTGTGTCTACAGTGATTTTACTGGTAAGCACGAATTTTTATTTACCTCTAAACGCGTTTTTTCCATATCCAACAACCCTTTTGCTCCAACATCTCGCAAGCTTCTTGGGAAAAGAAGGAACAAATATCTCCAAAAGGAGACGAAAACGAGAAAATTGGTATGCTTGATTTTCGTCTTATTTTAAAATCTTGGCGCCACAGTTATCGGAAAGTCCCCTAGAAATGCAACTCGCTGATATTCTATAAGTGCTTTCTCAATTTTTTCAATTCTCTTTCCTTCTCTTCTACTCACAAACACAATTTTTAGATTTCAAGCATTTCAAGGTTATATCCATAAAGTAATAATAAGATATCATTACAAACAAAAAATAACTTGTTGATGGAAGAATTTGAAAATATGACTTTCGTATAAATGTGGCAACATGGGTTCGTTTCGTGCTTTTTTGGAGTTTGGAGGCGGTGTTTGGAGGTATGGTCAGAGAACACTGTATGGTATTCTTGTTTCGTGAAGCTAGTAGAGCGCTGTACCATGCATGATATTAGAGAATTGATGTGCTCTAATGATATAAGGTCGACTTTTGAACTAAAAATATTGACCGAACCTAACCTAAATCTGGATATGGCATATACCATGAGATGATTATTAAAAATGCTATATATACAAAATAAACATTCAATCTATCTTGAACAGTATATAGAATAATATTTTGTTTCAGTTTTTACGATAATTACTATTCTTTGAAGTGATTTTTTAAAGAACCAGACTCCCTAAATCGCTATGAGTGGTAGAGAAATTTTGACTCTTCAGTTTGGACACTTCTCAAATTATGTAGGTACCCATTTGTGGAATATCCAAGAGCAAAGCTTTGATTACAGCTCCACAACTCCATCAGAAATTGACAATGATGTATTTTACCGTGAAGGCGTCAATGATCAGGTGAGTAAAACATTTTGTCTAGAGTTGTTTGTATGACTAAAGACTACTTTTTCTCTGGGTATGATCCATATTTCCTATGATTTTATCTAAAAATAATATAATTCAATTTATTTGAACTGTGAACGTTCTTTAGAGATAATTGTTACGATATTTTACTTAATCTCTTCTTGATGTCATGTTATAAATATGTTTTAGAGGCAGGTTACATTCACACCAAGGTTACTTCTAGTTGACTTACAAGGAAGCTTAAAAACATTATCAGAATGGGGTGATTTATATGATGCTCCCAGGAATCCCTCTGCCGTTGAGCCAGTCTGGGACACAAATTTATTAGAAGTGCAAAAATCAGAACCAGAAAAGAAAAATGAATTTCAGATTGACTTAGAAAACACTAAAGAGCCTGTAACGTCCAAATCCTATAACTTAGATAATGAGGTTCAAGTTTGGTCAGATTTCCTGTATTCAAGATTCCATCCTAGAACCGTGAATGTTGTCAAGCAATACCAACATAATAATGAAAATACTCCATTTGATTCATTTCCATTGGGAACTGCTTTATGGAAAACGCCTCAGTTTACTGACGATTTTAGCGATAAAATCAGAAGTTACATAGAAGAATGTGATAGTTTCCAAGTAAACCTGTAGATCTCGTGTACAGTAATTTCGTAATAACAATATTTTTTCAGGGATTTCATATACTCACAGATGGTAATACTGCATATTCAGGATTGACATCTTCCTGTTTGGAACATTTGAAAGACGAATATGATAGGAAACCGATACTAGTATGTCCACTTTTACCATCATACTTTCCAGATAATGATTTTAATAGTGATGCTGAGAAAGTACAATCAATAATAAATGATTCTGTTAGAGTATTAAATTTAGCCATAGGAATGAACACATTTTCAGAACATGCTTCTCTTGTTGTTCCTATGTCAACTTCCTGTTCAGGCTGGAGGCAACCAGGTCCAAAAATAGAATTTAATCATCTACAATACAACGTAATTTCAATTCAAATATTCACTGGCAAAAAAATATTCTCTTTATTTTTTAGCATAAGCTGCCATATCACAGTAGTGCTATCCTGGCTTCAGCTTTAGATAATTTTACACTCAAATATCGATTGAAAGGATCCAATTTCACATTGATGGATCTTGCTGCAGATTTAACATTGCATGGCAGAAAAGTGGTAGCTGCTAGTCTTTGTATGCCTTTTGGAATTAATGAGCATAACGATCTTCTTGATTGCTTAGACAAATGGGACGGACCTCTGACTAAAAGTATCACACCAAGATGCAAGATAGGTAAACCTATATTTCTGAAAATGTAATTAACTCGTAAATATCATAAGGAATATTTGATGTTCAAAGTTATATACCTAATTCTCATTTAATTTTAAGTAACAGTCCTTGTGGAAGAAGATATTTAAAAAACTGCTTATATACGATTCGTTGACAAATATGAATAATCAAAACAAAGACAAAATTAACCATAATAATACCAACACTTTATTTGTCAAACCCAACAATTGTTTCGTCAACAAAGTTGGCCTCTAGGGGTAAACCTGTAACTGACTTAAATCCTAACAGTCTTCACCTTATAATGGAATATATATATATATATATATATATATATATATATATATATATATATATATATATATATATATATATACGTATAAACGTGCATTAGGAAGCCCGAAATGATACATTTCACTGTTCATCCGACGCCCGGCCCGGTTTTACGAGGCCCAAATCGGGCTTCGTAAAAACTACGTGTATAATTTCACAGTTTTGACCTGTGGGTCCATCTAACGATTTTTTCAAAAAATGGTAGGGACTCATAAATCATGATTTTATCGCAATTTATACAGGCTTAGTACGTTGCCTTTCACTGCAGAGGGCGTAGCGCGCCATATGCATATACGCTATATATTTTGCTGTTACTAGGAGTCCCGCGTATGTTTCATTCAAGAAGTTATTCATTTCACTGTAGATACGAAGCCCTAGTATTGGCAACCATGTATTTCAATGTAAGAATTAATCCAATAGATTTTCCAGACCTTATGTATCAAATTTTAAGATAGAGAACTAGTTTAGAGTTTTATGGTGGACTGCAATTATAAAAATATAACGAACTCTTGGAGTTAGTTCTATCATAATCATAATTGAAACGGATTTTTACGAAATATAGGCTAGCTTTTGACGAATTATAATTTGAACAATGATAGGATTTGCTTATATTATCATTTTAAATAAATATGTTATGATATTCTCTACTACTACTACTCTTTAGATTTTTTGAATGGGTAGAAATTAAAGATGGAAGCTCTAATAAATAACTTGAAATACAAATATTTCGTGAGTGAATGAATCAAAACAAAATGGTACTATCAAAATTAAATTTAATCTATCTATGAAATAGGAAATTGTCTTGAGAATACTTTTCACTTTAATGTAGTTTCAAAATTGTATCTAAGCAGATGAACAGATTAGAGAATTGCAGGGATATGACATGCAGACGACGAACGGACAGGCCCGAACTAAATTTTGTCGGAACTCGGAAAATAATAAAAGATATTTTCTCTGTATAAAGATTAAGAAAACACGAAGTAGTTAGGTAAGTAAAATCAAATCAAAATATATATATCCTTTATTAAACAATAACATGCATAAAATTAAACATTTAGGTAATATATTAAAAAAAATACTTTATAATAAGAAAGACACACTAAAGTTCCAATTCTCTTAAAGAAAAAATAAATGTTCGGAAAGGTTAGACTTATAGGTACATATATAACGAAAACTTATCTAAGCCTGAAAGTATTATAAACCAAAGTTTTAACTTTGATCCAATCTTTATTTAACAATTGCTGACTGTAAGTATTCAGGAACAGATCGCATTCATATTTTTTTGGGGTTACCTTATTCTTAACGTGAGTTTGAAAATAATTTAATACAAGATTTTTTTCTTGAATACTCCAATGCACCCTATTTTGCTTCGATTTTTGTTAAATTCCTTTGGTCTGTGATATTTTATTTTCCTTATTAGATTCTGCTACATATTTCAGCAATCATTAGAACTACTTTCTTCGTCTGTATTTTTTTCAACACATGTTTTTGAGATTTTTTTTCCTGGATTTTTTTTCGACGATTTTTGTTTTCTTCGAAATTGCTTTATTCTTTTTTGACATTTTATCTCCAGTCTCAAAATTTCTCATTTTTATGGCATCTTCTATTCCAGCTGACCTGTTTTGTTCTTCAATTTCTATAGACTCAGTAGATACATGTTTTCTTTTTTGCTTCCTTAAAACTTTTTTTGTAAGCGGTTTGTTGGTATCGTCATCAATGTCTTCAATTTTAGATTCTTCACTGCTTTCAGAGTTGTAGTATATACTTTGTTCAAGTTCAATATCATTTAAATTTTTTCCCTTGAACTCCTTTCCTCTTCCCTTTTCCAATAAAAGCAGGACCTTAGCAACCTTAGTAGTTTAGTAGATATTTTGGGGCAACCTAAAACAAATGCTCATATATACAGAAAACAAAAAGATTTCTCAAAAATACTTTTATAGCTGCTATTTACGTTATAAGTAAAAGTAAAGTAAAAACGTTATTCGAATACCTACCTATAAAACTCAGCATGAGTTTTTTTTGGTGTGCCCCATAAATTTAGGGATTTGCTCCATTTCTCCTGGTTCCATATTCATTAACTGCAAAGTCGTTGCAATGTGCTTTCTAAATTTCATCGATGTCAATAAAGTTTTTTTAGCTCCACAATCTTTCGCCAATTGTCTTATGATATTTGTTCCTGCCATCCATCTATTCGTTAGCAAACAGATAAGGGTTGGTTGGATTTAGGCACTAAAGAAGAAGTTTCTCTGATTTTCAAGATAAAATCTATGTATCTTGTGTGTGTGTGTGCGTTTTGAAAATAGGATCGGAACTGGCTTAGAGCCTTTTCCACCAGTGACAACACGCTTAAACCGTTCAGATATTATTTTTTCAACTGAAGTTAATGATTCTGCGAAAGCATTCTGATTACTATTGGAGTTTTCTTTTTTATATGTTTTAATTTGCAAATACTGAACTTCGCCGACTCTTTTACGATTGAATATGACTGTGTGAGCTAGAACTTTATAGTTATGTGGAATTTCAGTGTCAGATTTTAGAAAGTTATATGCTTTTTCAGATTGTTCTTGAAGATATGTTTGCATTTTAAGTATATCTTCTGAGAGGGGTAACTCTGTGGGCTTCTCCCACTGCTTTTCTTTCAGGCTTTTCAATGCTATACTCGAAAGTTCGTTACACCAGTGTCCCTCTATAAGCTTTTTTAAATCTTTTATTTCTGATTTTCTTTCATCTCTGTTATCCCATGTCAACTTAGGAATATTTCTTTTTTCAACAACAAGTTTATATACTACATCACATATGGTTTTCAAACTTGTACCCATATGTAAAGCTAAGGAAGGTGCATTAAAATGTTTGTCCTCCTCGCTATACCCACTTATGATCTTAGCTGCCAATATTAATGATTTAAACATTTCTGGTTCAAGAACATCAAACATTCCACGAACGTCACTATTTATCGATTTTACTGCCAACAACATTCTCCATGGCAAATCTAGTTCTTCTTGTATTTTCGAACTTACTGAATCAAAAGAAGAATTATTTGCCGGAAAATGAATTATTTGTTCATTTTCCAGTGGCGAGGTTTTTATTTGATTCAAACTAATTTTAGAGTTAAATTATCTATGTCCAATTGATCTTTGATAAACTTTGTCAATAAAGTTGGATCCACTGGTTCGAGAGGAGTTAAATCACATGAAGATTGGTAAAATACTTCTTTTTGTGAATCATTAGACATAATAGACATGACACCTTTAGATGTTCCTGACGTAACTGGATCTTCATTCTCTTTATTTTCTGTTGGTCTTGTGTACTCCATTAATAAATTTGGATCTCCTGATCCACGACAAGTTATATTAATTATGTCCCAATGGTTTTCTTGAGGCTTATCAAATATAGACGTACAGTCTTCCGAACTTGAATCAGTAGTAGGTCAGTGAAGTTGGCGGTGCACTTTTCGAGGAGAATAAAACCAATAGTTGCTTAATTTGCCGTTAATTTGCCGTTAATTATCCGTTAAGTCAAATATTTTGCCGTTGCATTATTTTTTGAAAAAAAGAGGTGCACCGCCATCTTTGCGTGAAGTTAGCGGTGCACCCTTACAAAAATCAAAGAAGCGAATGAGGTTGACCAAAACTATTGACTGGGGAATTTGCCGTTAATTAGCCGTTAATTATCCGTTAAATCAGATACTTCGAATTTCTCAGTTTTTCCAAGAAAACATAGGTGTATCGCTAACTTCGCGTGAAGTTATCGGTGTACCCCTGTAAAAACGATGAAATAAAATGCCCAGAGAAAAATTAACAATCGGATAATTTGTCGTTAATTAGCCGCTAATTATCCGTTAAATCAGATACTTCGAATTTCTCATTTTTTCCAAGAAAACATAGGTGTATCGCTAACTTCGCGTGAAGTTAGCGGTGTACCCCTGTAAAAACGATGAAATAAAATGCCCAGAGAAAAATTAACAATTGGATAATTTGTCGTTAATTAGCCGCTAATTATCCGTTAAATCAGATACTTCGAATTTTTCATTTTTTCCAAGAAAACAGTGAGATATTTTGCTTCTCTATTTTTTATTTAAAAAATGAGGTGCACCGCTAAATTCACATGAAGATGGCGGTGCACCTCCTAAAAACAATCAAGCGAATGATGTGGACCAAAATTGATGATTAGGGAATTTGCCGTTAATATATCGCTAATTATCCGTTAAGACTGATACTTTACGAATTTCTCATTTTTCCAAAAAAACATAGGTGTACTTCGCGTGAAGTTAGCAGTGTGACCCTGTAAAAACCGAAGAATAAAAAAAACAATTATTATTATTATTATTATATTCATGTTTTCCTGCTTTCCAAATTACGGTTAGTATGAAATGATTTGCCATAGATTTGATAATTTTTTTTTCTTTATTATTTTGTATATTTATTCGTCATATAAAGTTTTGCATGTATAATCAAAATCAAAATTTCCAGCCCGTACAACGTATCGCGTCTTATCAAGAATACTTATGCAAGTTGGTTAGATTTTTAATATATATGTATACAATATAATATACATGAAAATTATCTTTTATTTGGGGTTACAGTAAAAATGGCAATTGCTAACTCTTTAGTTACGTCAAGCTTTCTATAATGCTTATTATCTGCCTCAGGACTTCAATTGATTTTTTCTATACATTGTAAAGTTTTCAGGTTTTCATTTATGACAAAATATAGGCAAAAGTAGAATGTGACTTTAAACATTTAACAGTAAAAACCTTTCAAGAGTTTGAAATCCATCTTGTAAAGTAGAAAAAAAACAACTTTTTACTACTAAAATTTTTGAAAAATATGTTTTTTCAATAAAAATTGGAGCAGCGGAATATCTCAACTCACGAATAATGAGCGACTAATTAAAGGCAAATTCCCCAATCATTAATTTTGGTCCACATCATTCGCTTCTTTGTTTTTTAGGAGGTGTGATGGCAGTACATCTATGTTTTTTTGGAAAAATGAGAAATTCGTAAAGTATCAGTCTTAATGGATAATTAGCGATATATTAACGGCAAATTCCCCAATCATCAATTTTGCTCCACATCATTCGCTTGATTGTTTTTAGGAGGTGCACCGCCATCTTCGTGTTAATTTAGCGGTGCACCTAATTTTTTCAATAAAAAATAGAGAAGCAAAATATCTCACTTGACGAATAATGAGCGGCTAATTAACTGCAAATTACACAATTGTTAATTTCTGCCTGGGCATTTTATTTCGTCGTTCTTACAGGGGTACACCGCTAACTTCACGCGAAGTTAGCGATACACCTATGTTTTCTTGGAAAAAATAAAAAATTCGAAGTATCTGACTTAACAGATAATTTACGGCTAATTAACGGCAAATTCCCCAATCATCAATTTTGGTCCACATCATTCGCTTGATTGTTTTTAGGAGGTGCACCGCCATCTTCGTGTGAATTTAGCGGTGCACCTCATTTTTTCAATAAAAAATAGAGAAGCAAAATATCTCACTTCACGAATAATGAGCGGCTAATTAACTGCAAATTACACAATTGTTAATTTCTCCCTGGGCATTTTATTTCGTCGTTTTTACAGGGGTACACCGCTAACTTCACCCGAAGTTAGCGATACACCTATGTTTTTTTGGAAAAAATGAAAAATTCGAAGTATCTGACTTAACAGATAATTTACGGATAATTAACGGCAAATTCTCCAATCATTATTTTTGGTGGACCTCACGTCAACTTCACGCGAAGTTGGCGGTGCACTTCTTTTTTTCAAAAAATAATGCAACGGCAAAATATTTGACTTTACGGATAACTAACGGTAAATTAACGGCAAATTGAGCAACTATTGGTTTCATTATCCACGAAAAGTGCACCGCCAACTTCACTGACCTATCAGTAGTGAAACTCATAGGAATATTTATCACCTCAACATTTTCCGAAACATAAGCGAATTTATTCTCTCTAGAAAATCTACACAGAAATTTGATTCGCTTCATTTTTTCTTTATAATCGCGTTTGTATAGACCAAAATTCAATTATAGTAGCGGCAACAACGCAAATATGCATGTGGGACTCGTAAGTACCTTAGGATTCAAACAGAATGAAAAAACTGAAATATAGACCAACTGCGACAAAAATATATGTACACCCTCCTCACTGCACTCTGTAGGGCTTCGATAGACCTGTAGTATGTACCGGGCTTCGTATGGGTAGGCGGGTACGTATATATATATATATTATATGTATACAAATTTGTTTGCCAAAAGGAACAAAGGATAATCTTGAATTAAATAATTCCACTTGCTGGGTGCTTATATCCACCCACTATACGTGTTCAATGCATCGCTCATATTGGTCTCCACCGTCAGCGCCACGCTGAAGATTGATAGTTATATGAGTTCAAAATAATGATTGATTATCACACACGGCTCGACGCTCTGCGGCAAACTGAAGATAGGCAACAACCTTGAAATCATGATATTTATCTGGGTGGCGGTGCTTTGTTTGGTAATCAATCTGATTGAACATTTATAGTGGTATTATGCAATATTGTGACAATGTGAAATTGTAGGTATTGCCCTAACAGCTGTTGACGTTATTCACAATGGTGGAAGGGGCGTGTGCCCTCGCAGTAGTTGTTGTCGGCACAGTTAGACGTCCTAGCGTAATCTAGTTATTTACCAGTAACGGTTTATGTTATATAGTCATCTTGATTATGAATCAATTGAATTCATATTCAGAAATATATATATATATATATATATATATATATATATATATATATATATATATATAAGGTGAACACAAGATTTTCCTTTGTCTTGCTAATTTCGATTTTATGAAAAAATAATCGTCATCACGAAGATTTTCAAACGTGTAGTGATTCAATGGAAAATGTTTTTAGATGTCTTTGAAAATATGTTTCTGTACCGATTTGATATCTATGATAATTTGTAGGCACTTCAAGGGTTATGCAACATATTACTATGAGAGGTTTAAAAGAAGATAGATTGAAAAAGCATCCTAGTAAGGCTGGCAAACAACGTGATCTGCCAGCATATCGATGTAATAATATAATGGAAATGTTGAATTTATATATGTCCTTCACAACTGACGCTACCGCTACAAACGTCACAGTCGTTCAGAAACCCCTAAATGTTGGAACACCCTTTCCAAGAATATTTGACAAGAAAATTGGAGCAACAGGAAATGTTTCCATCAAGACTAGGGATGATGCAATCAGTGAGTACCTATAATCTATAATCAAAATTATTTTATATGCTAAAATTAATGATTTATTTCTACAGATGTCGAACATATTCCACTCATAACAGGATTGCACAATGAATCCGAAATTGGCGAAATGCTGGAGTCGTTACATACAGAAGCAAGAAAAATCAAGATTGCCCGTTTTCATCAGTTTGTTGACAGTATAGATAAAGATGAATATGAAGAGTGCTTAGATAACTTATTCTCTCTAAGGGAAAACTATGAAGATAGTTATCTTTTATAAGTTCAAATACAGTTTCTTGATAATTATTTACAAAAAAATATTATTTACCTTAATCCCCACACAATTTTTTAATATATGTGACAGATAGTTTATAAATTTGAAAAGAAATCAGCCAATGAAAAGTTACAGAAAAGAATTACATCCAATAGATGACCCACAACTAGCGCGTCAGTCTGTAGCTGCCGATCTGATAACTATTTTGTTTTTTTTTCAATTTTTCTCAAAACTTAGAGGTTTTTTTCATTATGGTTTGCTATACATATAATGTCTACAATAATGAAATACGGAAATCACCAAATATATCATTTCTAGGCATTACTATAGACCAAAGACTTGACTGGAAAGCGTATGTGGAGAGACTGTCTGGTGAATTATCCAGACATTGTTAATGCGTTAAGAGTGATTGTGAATGAGATAGGGATGGAGGCAGCTCTGTTATATATCATGCTCATGTCCAGAATCAGATATGGTATTGTAACGTTTAACCCTGTGCTAAACGTTGTGGGGTGAGTTCACTTGCGTAGCACTCAAAATTCGCAGATTGCTTTCAATGATTTATTTTCAAACACACTGTACACGGCTTTCTGTTGTAGTACAACTGTCACTACTTGTCACTTTGATTATCGCGTTCCAACTACTTTCGAGTTATGTTTCCAATTGACTGATACCATAAACTGACTGTGTCCCGTGATCGTTACGGCTTTATATATCTGAATCATGATATGACATTCATCGAGAATGTTCTATGATTATCTAGACGAACATAACTAATGTTCTAGATCCTTGTCAAACTGACAATAGTATGACAAATTGTACCTCACATAAAGTTTCTGGAAGGATCGAGAATAAATCTACTATAATTCTAGAACTACATAATGAAATACACAAGCAACACTATTGTAAATAAGGTAGCAGAATGAATACAAAACTAAAAGAAATAATAACAGTAAGTACATGATAAAGTGAATGCAGAAAGGGTGCAGACTATGCAAAATAGATTTATTAGAATAATCTTTAAACTACGACCCCAGGATAGTTGTAAACCATTCTACAAAAACAATAAATTGCTTACCTTCACCAACCTGTATATTTTTGAATCTATGAAGTTCATATCTCAAAACATTCCTTTACTCGAGGGAAATTATAAAAAACACCCATAAGATACAAGAACAAAAAATGATCTTGTATCAGATAAAGCAAATTATACTTTTGTACAAAAGAATGTAAATTATAGAATGACAAAAATTTGGAACAAAATCCCAGACAATTTTAGAACACTACCACATAAAGTGATGTTAAAAAAGCTTAGGACATATCTAAGTGAAAATCCGTTTTATACTACGAGAAAATTCTTCAATGCTGATATAAAATTTTGATTGTTCTTTTTATTTATGTATTCAATTTCCTACTTCAAATTTATCTTTTATAAGCCCTATTTTATCCATAAGTTGTGTTGTCTATATTGTGACCTGGTGTATTTAAATTTCTTTTACATGTATATTATGTGACAAGTTCTACACCTCTACGAAAAGAACGTCTTCTATACATATTTTTATTATATTCAAGCTTCCGAAGCTATGGTAGCAAATTTATTTTAATATAGAATACGTTTCACTATATCTAAGAACCTCTATAAAGCAGAATTTTTTCTACGATATTCTACTTCCGCAAAACTTCAGATCTGAGATTAATAAAAATAATGTAGTTATATTATTTTATAGATAAAAGTGGAAAGTGAAACCAGATATGGGACTGGGTACCACGCTAATTTAAATTCAGAGAAGTTTCGATAGCCAGTTTCGCAGAGAAAAGTCTCTTGTTGTTTTTTATTCTGGCTTTCCTTTTGTTGGTGTTGTTGGCCTCAGATTATGCACAGAGTTCATTTTATATCCCCAGAAAAATAAATATAGGCATAGTCTCAGTCAACTCAACAGTATAGAAAATTTTATGCATAAAAAGTTGGATTTTGTCATTAAGTAACTTAAGCTCAATTAAACTATCCAGGTGTTAAGTTCGTCAGTGAGTCATCCCTCACTATGTATAAATTTAATGCCATGCAGTGTAAACAGTTAAAAAAATTAAACCTTTTCATAAGTATGATTATTCCAAGAGCGATAAACTTATAGACCATGGGTTTATTCAGCAACTGGAAAGATCTGTAGCTTATGCTCCTAGTTCCAATGAAGCTGTATTATGTTTTTATAAAAAAAATTATAAATGTTTAGACAAAAGAGAGGGGGTCAGGCACGGCTGGGTTAAGGTATCCTCATTGGTTTTCTTTGGATTTGGTCAGAAAAATAAGACAAAAAATAGAACAAAGTGTGGGGTGGATAGAACTTGTTGGACATTGAAATAAATTGAAGCCATCTCGAGAAAATGTCGAAATTAATGGAGCTGAAGGCCTCGCGCCTAATTGGAGGAGGCGAGGAGACTACTGGAAGGAAACATGACCTACAAGATCGATTTCGGAAAAGACTTGTTGAGGGAGGTAGAGACACAGAAACTGTCGGAATGGCACAGAAATTAGTGAATGTAAAACACGGGCATATGTAAATATGGAACAGAATATGAGGCAAGTGCAAGAGAATGTAAAACAAGTGCAAGTAAATATAGGACAGAAATTAGAGCAATAAGAAGTAAATTTGGCACAAAAATTAGAACAATAAGAAGTAAATTTGGCACAGAAACTAGAACAACAAGAAGAAGAAGTGAGTTTGAAGCAGAAACTAGAACAAGAAGTAAGCTCGCAGCAAGTACAAGTAAGCTTTGAGCAAAAATTGGAACAAGCAGAAAGCGTGAAGAAAGTACAAGTAAGCTTAGAGCAGAAACTTTAAGAACGATTATTAGAAGAAAAATTTAGAAGTTTGTATGGAAGGAGGCCCCTGAAACAAAATTTGTACAACGGGGGAAAATTACACTCAATTTGATGGCAAATTATCCTGGGCGAATTACCTTCTACAGTTCGAAGCAGGAGCCAAGGTAAATGGATGTTCGTCTAGTGAGAGAGCCACAGCATTGACGCTTCCTTTACGAAGAGAAGCGACGGACATCCTGCGAAGATTGTCACCGGTGGAACAAGGAAATTATCTTGTCGGACGTTTCAAAATGAGGTACGGCCTGGCTCACCTTGAACACGTCTTCTATTCTTAATTGAGGGGTCGCAGCCAGCTGTCGAACGAATCTTTACAAGAGTTCGAAGCAGATATAGCTCGTCTGGCATATCCAACGGTGCCAGAGAATGTCATAAAGAGATTGGTAGTCCAAGCATTCTTGGACGGGCTTCGTGGCGGTGAAACGAGACAGGCCTTAATACTTGCACGTCCGGAACGCACTGGCTCGTGCAATAGAATACGAGGTAGCGAAGAAGAGCTGCAAGATCCAAGCTCGCGTACGGAGGATAGAAGAAAGCCAATCTCAGGAGCCATTCGAAGAAACAATGAAAAGAGTAGTGAATGGATCTTTGGCAAAGAAGAAAGAGATTCTCTATTGGAATTACGGTCAGCCTGTTCGCTGTAAGGAAAAGAAGGACATGAAACCGCAATATATCTGAGGCAGAAAACTAAGTCGTATCGAAGAGAAAATGCGATCATCAACCCGTGTTCAGAATGCCTCAAAAAGATTCCTCGAGTAGCATCCATGAAGCACCAGGTAAATAGTTTGTGAATAGTTTCGTAAATGGTAAACAAAAGTTACTGCTTTTGGATACGGGAGCGACGAAAACCATTGTTAGACCTGATGCGGTAATAAAAAACAGTAATGTGGAACCATCTAGGTGGAGGCTGCATATTGCTAGGGGTGATTCTGTGACAATTCATGAGGAAGTTGAGATAAATATAAAGATTGACACGTACAGGGAAGCATTATGATGTTTGAACCACAGATGGATGACGAGCAATTCGGCCGTGGAATCGCGATCGGAAAATGCCTGGTTCGAACTGATGATGTAATTCCAGTAAGTTTGATGAACATTAATGGCTTTTCTGTACACCTCAAGAAAGGGACACAACTAGATTTCCTCAATAGTAAGAAGCTCGATTGTTATCGCCGAAAACCCGGCTCGCTTATCTGATAAGCTTTCAGAATTACTGTGGCTACATCATCAAAGGGATTGAAAAGCGAACAGTGAGCAAGATTTAGGATGCTTATAGCCAAATTCCAGGAAATCTTTGATATTAGTATTGATGGAAAAGGGAGAACAAATATCGTATGGCATAAAATTAACACAGGTGGAGAACGCCCTATTTGACAACCATTGGCTAAGAGAGAAGAAGCCAACAAAATTATGAAAGAAATGGAACGAGAAAAAGTGATCGAACCATCGATGAGTCCATGGTCATCACCAGTATGGTACTGGTTAAGAAGAAGGAAGGCTCGACACGATTCTGTGTGTATCATCGGCAACTCAACAACGTTACCAAAAAGGACAGTTAGCCATTGCCAAGGATTGACGACATATTAGATATACTACGTCAGTCAGGTCTCAAGATGAGTCCCAACAAATGCCAATTGTTCCAAAAAGAGGTTCGGCACTTAGGCCATGTGGTGTCCAAAGAAGGAATAGCAGTCGATCCCCAGAAGGTACAAGCAGTAAATTTATCTAGCACAGACGCATGCAACGTGAGGATCGGTTCTGTGTATTATCACAGATGTAGAATGGCCTGAAGATGGTTATCGGCTATTTTTGACCGACTTCAAAAAAAAGAGGAGGTATACAATTCGGGTTTAAGATTGCTTTTTTTATTTTTTTATGGCTGTTCGTGCGTTTTTCATAGTAAACTTACTCCGATTTAGACGATTTTTTGTTTCATTTGAAAGAGGAGAGTTGAGAAATGGTCCCATACTGAGAAAAATCAAATCCAAAATCTCTTTCCCGCCAAAAACCGCCCCAAAGGGGATGAAGGGGGCAATTTTTGTCAAAAATTGAAAATCCTAGACGACAGAATTAATGAAAATTCCATATCCGAAAATGTTTAAATTGAACATTTTTAAAAATAATCATACGTTTCCGCGCTACACTCTGAAATATGTGTTTCAGATATGTCGAAGGGGCAATTTTTTCCGAAAATCTAAAATTCGAGATTTGAAAATTAAAAAGGGGACCATATCCGGAAACGTTTAAATTGAACATTTTTTTAAAAAAGTTACGGTTTCCAAATAACCGTAATGTAATGGTAATGTAACCGAGCTATGGAGATGGACGCCGCTTATTCTAGGAGAACCACCGTTATATAGATGACCGCTGGCAAACGGATGAACTTCAACTATGGTTGAGAGAATGAATAGGACTGTAAACCGATATCTCTGCAATGTTGTCTCTGTACACCAAAGATACTGGGATAGCTGGCTTCATCTTAGCTATTCCTGTTTGCTTACCGCTCTGCCGTCCACGACACTACTAGACAGACTCGAGCATGTTGTCTTTGGGCGAGATTTGCGACTTCCCTGTGATCTCAAGTTCGGCTGTGAATCTGGGGATGATGTCGCAGGTGAAGATTATATTTCTAAGCTATGCAAGAAAATGGATGAAGCCCATGAGAAGGTCCGACACAACATCCAGACCGCGAGTGATTGCATGCAGACGACGTATGACGTCGAAACTTGTGATTCGAGATACAAACCTGGCAATCTTGTTTGACTATATAATCCTAATAAACGTCGAGGATTGTCACCGAAATAGCAGACTTCTGGGGGACCCTATGAAATAATGAAGAAGATCAAGACGTAGTATAGAGGATCAGGAAAGCTATCGGAGGTAAACCCAGACTTTTGCATTTTAACAGACTGGCCAATGCAAGACCGTAGACTGTTTTTTTATCGCACTTCCCAGTGCAAGAAGGGTATACGTTGCCGTTTTAGACATGTTCCGGAAAAGAAATAGTTTGAGGTGTTTTATTTCACTATTTTATTTTAAAAACTGTTTACATTGGTTGTGATTCACTTCGCTGTGATTATTTCCATGGACTTAGAAGTTGAAAGCTTCCCAAAAGACCTTTATTTTGTTCTATACCTTTGTGAGCTTGTGTGATATTTTATACGTTGTAATAAGGTGAGTTTTATACTAATAGATATTTTGGGCTTATAAACAATCGTTTTGGCTCGTCTTCTTAATATCCAGACATAATACAACTCATATCTCTGTCACTGTCTTCTTTAAAAGAAAGACAAGATAGAGATACGAGTTACTCCAAAAATTATGACTTTTAACGTTAGACGAGTGTGAACTATGATACTTTATAATGATAATTAGGTGAGGTTATAGGTGTTAAATATGCCAGGAGGAACTGTGTGCAGTATGGCTACCTGCAAAAGCAATTCTAAAAAAGCTAGAGAAAAAGGGGATGATCTTATGTTCCTTAGATTTCCAAATTACTCTACAATTTAAAAAGAATGGGTTTGAAAATGTGCAAGAAAGGATAAATGGAATCCGATTGAAAAAAGGCTTTGCCTGAATATTATGTGGATGAAATACAGGCTAGTTTGCTGAATTTGCAACCGAACAAGCTGTTAAAAGATGGTAAGTATACTAAAATCTCAATTACTATACTTGCATAAATATCGACTTCCTATCTCAAATTAGAAATTTCATATATCTGTGCATGTATTTATCTAAATACTTTGTAATTTTGAAGATTTTTACAAACTCTGTTCACTACTATTTAAACAAATTAAGATTTGCTGTTCTACCTAATGGCCTTGAAATATGTACGATCTGATGAATATACGTAAATTATTCAGGTAAAGTGAACTGAATTGTAATAAATAATTTCTTTTTCAGCAATCCCATCACTTTTTTGCCATCCTTTATTAAAAAGCCAATTGGTGACCGTAGTTAACGTATGCTTGAAAAGGAGAGCGAAGCAAATGTTGGAAAACTACTACAAGACAGCAACATAAGATCATCACCAAGATCATCATTGTTAATTAGTATCGCATCATTATAAGTGTATTTTTAACATTCTGTAAACCTTTATTAATAATAATTAAGTAGGTACTTGTAAGATTTCGAGGTTTTTAAAATGTTGTAAACTTTTTCTAAATGAATTATAAATTTTTGGAAATGGTGTATTCATTATCTTCTACGAAATACATATTTCTCCTTGTAATGCTCGAAAAACGATTTTTTTAAATATCCATAGAGGGTGTTTGAAATATGAGCAGTGTGTATCAACGTGAAGTTTAACTGCCATTTTGTATTGTATTGTACGAATAAGAAATTGAAAAATAAATTTCGAAATCCAAAATATTAGCTTCCTATTAGATAAAAACTCTGAAGCTGGTTGGTACTTAGAGATAGATTTAGATCACAAGTTTTTTTTTTATTTCAATAGATCTGGTATAACAAAATGAAATAAATGAATATATACTTTATGCTTTAAGGTGAGTTTATGTAGTAAATAAAATAAAATAAGAAACAAATTAAAATTGAAATAAGAATAACCTCAAAAAAGATTGGTTTATACAGATGACGAAAATAAAATAAGAAATAAGAATGAACCAATAAAATCCCAGCTTTTTTGACAAAAACTTTTGTGCTGTACGCAAGTTAAGTGTTCTCTGGTGGTTGATCATGTGCATTATCAGTTTTCAAACAAAATAAAATAAGAAATAAAGATGAAAAGTTGGCCATCTTTAGTTCTTATTTCTTAATTTAGCTCATTTCGTGTATAAACGCTGCCATGGAAATCAGCATGTTCAACTTTCTTATTTTATCTTAATTTGTTTCTTATTTAAATTTTATTTACTGTATAAACTCACCTTTAGTTTTTTAATCTAGGTATCACAAAGTCTAAAGGTGAGTTTATACAGTAAATAAAATAAAATAAGAAACAAATTAAAATTGAAATAAGAATAATCTCAAAAAAGATTGGTTTATACAGATGACGAAAATAAAATAAGAAATAAGAATGAACCAATCAAATCACAGCTTTTTTGACAAAAACTTTTGTGTTGTATGCAAGTTGAGTGTTCTCTGGTGGTTGATCATGCGCATTATCAGTTTCCAAACAAAATAAAATAAAATAAGAAATAAAGATGAAAGTTGGCCATCTTTAGTTCTTATTCTTATTTCTTAATTTAGCTTATTTCGTGTATAAACGCTCCCATGGAAATGAGCAGGTTCAACTTTATTATTTTATCTTAATTTGTTTCTTATTTTATTTTATTTACTGTATAAACTCACCTTAACTAACCTTTACTGTTACATGATATTTTAAATATAAATAAATTTATAAATATTTTTTCTTAAAGTAGGTATATACATATATAACAATTCAATCTATGTATTTTATTAAGGGGATAATTAAGGACAATTTGGGAAGATGTAGGCACGATATACTCATTTAAACTAATGGAAATACCGTCAAACCATACTGCTTCCTTTCAAGGGCTATTTATTCAATTAGGCCACGCCACTGCGTGATGTGACGTACTCTGACTCACTTTTGTCAGAGAACAGAGAGTCTCAGCGTATTATTCGATAGATTTAAATACAGCAGTTTTGAACGTGCCAACCAGTGAAATAAATATTGTGATAAAAATTATAAATAGTTAGTTAGTAGTTACTTGTGAACAATAGTGTATATAAATTGTAGTATGTGTGTGTAAATTGTGTATTTTCATTATATTAAAGAAATAGACTCTATTAATCAGTGTGTACGTGAGTTTCTATCCACATAAGAACAAAGACCATTACAAAAATAAAGTTACCTACAGCATTTTGAAATGAAAATGAAATGAATTGGAATTTCAAATTAGATTAAGAGTAATAACAGTTTTTCAAAGATATATTAAATACTCATCTTACAAGTGACCTTTAATTTTTGAGGTGAATTCAAATATGTACTGGGTGACCCATTAATAAAGGACGCGGCCATATCTCAGGATCCGTTAATCAGACGACCCTGAGAAAAAAAATTGTAGGGTTAAATCGGCCAAAAGAAAAAGCTGAAAAATATTTATAAGTTGCTAAGTCTACCACTAGAGGGCGTAACTCACACCGCGAAGTTAAAGTCCCTATATATGAAAGTCTGGACAGATACATTAACGGGTGTGTTTAAAAGAGAGAAGTCGCTGTCCTTTACATAATATTTAAATGGCGGCTGTCATAACTTACGACGTCTGAGGTCTCATGAAATGCAATATTTCAGAATCACAGATTATGAAGTTCAGGTTCATAGACAAATAAAGAGTATGGAGTCATGGAGGAATAGGTTAGGTATATATATACTCTATGATATAAACAAATGTTAAAGTAATTGTCGTGAAGTGAAATTAATAATATATTGTTAACCGAATTTATAATAGTAGGAAATAGCTTGTTATATTGACTTATTCTTTTAGGAAAATGCCAGTTTGTTGATTGCCATGTTGCAAAAATAATTCGAACAATGGTAATAAAACATACATGGCATACTTTCCTATGGATAAAGCTAGAATAAATATTTGGATACAAAAATTTGGAATAGAATCTACATCATCCAAGGGTTTAGTTTTATACGAGGTATTTATTGTGTTCTTCCGAATAATAACATTTTTTACACATGATAACAATGTAATGTTAGTTATTACTTAATTATATCTAAATTTCTTTACATCTGCTGTGACGTTTATACGTATTGAAATTTACAAAAATAATAATATTTAAATTCAAATTTATGTGAAAGAAGTTAGAAATTGGAATGTATTCAAAAATTAACCTTTGAATAAATTGTGGTTTCCCGCGCTTGTTTCATTGGTGCCGCCATTTAAATATTATTTGGCTGTAGACCAATCCCGCGAACGACCCGATCTGTCCAGACTTTCATATATAGGGACTTTACGCGAAGTAAAAAACACTGTTTTTTTTCAAAATTATCCCAAATTATCTTATATTGAAAATATTTTTTTGGATCTTACTGAAAATAAGACAACTTTTTTGTGTTAAAATTTTTTCTCTATCTTGTCAACGGGTGAGGGGTGGTTCAAATGTTGGTTTTGAAAAAACGGGATAACTTTTTTTTGGTACGACCTATTTTGAATAACTTTATTTCATTCTAATGCGGTTTCTTGGGCGCTTCTAGTGGTATAATAAGGTTTTGAGTTCAATTTCTCAAAAATTTCAAATGCAACGGTATTTTTTATTAGGAAGAAAGAGCGTGAAAAATTCCAGTTAGTAATGAAAACCGCCCCTGATATGATTATTCCTTATAGACTTATTCAAAAACATATTTAAACCATTTTGAAGTAACAAAATTAGAGAGCACTGAGTATCGGTCATTTTAATTGATGAAACCTGTATATAATCTACTTTAACAACAACAAAAATTTTATATTACCTATGTCGTTCTAGATGGGGTAATTTAAGATTAGTGTAATTAAATGAAAATTAAACACAAATAACTGTAATAACAACTTAATACTTTATCCAAGAAAATTATGATAAATAGGACTCTCGGTAGGCATTGACATGACAGAAATAAAACAAAGAAGCGGAAATAAAATATATCTTTCTTTACAATATCAAAACTTTGGCATATTATTTTCCTTAGTCAGTTATTTTACTATTAAGATAACCGAATTTACAAAAAAACTAGAAACCTAGAGCTAACTAAGTTTGCACCTAGAACTAAAATAAAAAAAATAATGATTCCCTAAGTGCTCTAAATGTCGTCCGTCCTGGACAATACAAAGCTGTAACCTGCTGTGGGTAAATAAAGCAGCAGTCTCTACTTCATCCATTGAAATATGGTTAATGGCGTTCCTTATTCTCTCTACCATATTAACTCTTGTTGTTGGTTTGCTCAAATAAACAATATCCTTCAATCTTCCCCACAAATAATAATGTAGACAAGTTAAGTCAGGTGACCTAGAGTAATTTAAAAAAAATAAATTTTTCGCTTTTTATAAGTTTCTAATTCCTAACCTGGCTGGCCATGGGAATAAACTTCCCCTCCCTATCCATCTATTAGGAAATGTTCTATTCAAAAATTGACCGACCATTGCTGAAAAATGAGCAGGACACCCGTCATGCTGAAAAAACATGTTTTGGCGTGTTTCCAGGGGCACATTTTTCCAACAGAATAGGCAAATAGTTCGTGAAAAAATTTAAATAAATTTCACCGGTAAGGGGTTGATTAAATATAAATGGACCTATGATCATGCTGATTTTGGACCACCTGCATCCAATGAGGATTGTTTAGAGACCAATAATGCATGTTGTGCAAGTTCACTTGTCCATCGCTTTTAAAGGTAGCCTCGTCTTTCCATAATATATATGATTTTATTGTAGGATTTTTTCGGATACCATGTTTAGTAACCAATGGCAATAATCAAGCCTCTTATCAAAATCTTGCACTGTTAAGGCCTGATGAAGTACTACGGATGAAGCCTAGAATCGAAATATATATTTTTATTACAAATTTTTAAGTTTGATTTGTCCAATCTATGGGCAGTCTTTAAACGCTTGACTTGGCTAGATGGGCATATTATTATATTAGGCATGTTATTAATATCTACTTACCAGTGATCTTTTATAATTCGTTGGATGGTATTGCGGGTGACGCCAAAGTCCTGCGAAAGGCCCCACGTGTTTGATGAGGATCATGTTCTATGTAAGGTAGAACGTTTATGACATTTGCTTCAGTTTGGGCTCTACCACGTCTAGGTAAAACAGGACGATGAACACTTCCGGAATTTCTCAAGCGTTGTGCCAATAGAAAAAAACTTTTTTGGTATAGCTGCGCCTGTCTGGATACCTTATAGCATATACTCTGGCAGCAATGGTTGCATTTTGCATGCATTCGAAATACATCGCGAGCATATCAAATGCTATTTCATTGGCTAACGGCATTTTGAAATTAATTTTTCAATAGTTAAATACGTTTTCAAACAATACTTTTTGACGTTAAGCATTGCTTATGTTTTATTTTCGCATCTTTTGTTTTGTTTCTTCATGTTGTTGTTAGGTATGGTTATTTGTGTTTAATTATTATTTAATCACACTAAACTTCAATTACCCCATCCAGAGCAACAAAGGTAATAACAAAAATGTTTTATTGTTAAAGTAGGTTATATAAAATATAGGTAATTTCAGTAATAATTATTGATACACAAAGTGTTCTCTAATTTTGTTAAGTGAAAATGAAGGTTTAAATATATTTTTAAATAAGTCTATAAAGAATGATCATATCGAGTTGCGGTTTTCACCAGTAACAGTAATTTTTCACGCTCTTTCTTCTTAATAGAAAATAACAATACCATTGCATTTGAGATTTTCGAGAAATTCATAAAAATCTGCAACTTTGTCGTAAAGCGCCATCTCCCGGCTCGGAAAATAATGAAACTAAAAATCTTATTATTTCAGCAGAAGCGCTTGAAAAAGCGCTTTAAAACGAAATATAGTTATTCAAAATGGTTCATACCAAAAAAAGTTATCTAGTTTTTTCAAACCAACATTTGTACCTCCCCCCACCTGTTATTTGACAAGATAGAGAAAAGACGTTAATACAAAAAAGTTGTCTTATTTTCAGTAAGTTAAAAAAAATATTCTGGATATAGGTTAACTTGGGATAATTTTGATTAAAATAGTGTTTTTTACTACGTGGTATGAGTTACGCCCTCTAGCGGTAGACCTAGCAACTCATAAATATTTTCCAGCTTTTTCTTTTGGCCGATATCCCTCTTTTTTTTTCTCAGGACCTTCCGATTAACGGATCCTGAGTTATGGCCGGCGTCCTTTATTAACGGGCCACCTAGTACAGTATTCGCCGATACAAAACTAACGAAACATATTGATTTATTGAATTTTGATAAAAATGTGTAATTGAATAGGAATTAAAATAAACAACATAGATAATTAATAATTAACAATCGAATCATACCACGCAATTACTTAAAAATAAATAGAGTTCAGAGCGAGGGTCGGATTCCCTGAAATATTGTAGAAGGCACTTGGCTGACGCCGCTCGCTTACATTTTTACCACGATGGCCTTTGATATTTATCGCCTGCGCCACGATCGATACCGAATCTTTTATTTTATTGCGTCATTCATGTGTCGTTTCAGCAAGTTCTTTAAACCATTGTCTATACCTCGTAATAATCAATTTAAAACTTATCTCAATAAATTACTTTCATTGATATTTTTTTTGTATTTTAAAATATTGGATATAATATTGGAACATATCAACTATATTTCCATACAAAAAAACCCTACATGACACTCCAAATTTACTGATTCCGCATAAGCGGTATAATGCCGGAACGTATACCCCATTAATAAAGAGCCTTAGCTGTATTCAATAAAAATAGAGTGTTCATTTAGAAAAAAAACTTTGATACCTAGCGATTTTTTGGGACACCCTGTATAAATCATTTTAAATTGTGGCCACGGCCACCATAGTTGTAACCCATCCTCCAAAGAAAAAGTATCAGGTCTGCAGCTACAGTCCGAGGCGTTATTCGTGAGACACACTGTATATGGCCGCTGGTTTGAGCACCTCGAATTAATTTATTACTGTTACGGTGTATCATTCGATTATTTTTCATTTGCTTGTTCTGTAAATAGTATAGATTATTATGTCTCTTTGCTCGCTTTGTTATCCTCCTCCATTTGGCCATGTCCTGTATATTACTTCTCCATTTTCATTGTGTCCTCGTTAACTTGATCTTCCCATCTTGTCTTCGGTCTTCCTTCCTCTGGTGTCCAGTTTGTTACTCGTCTAATAACTGTTATGTATTTTCTGAGTATAGAGCTTTTATGAACCTCATTATATTTTTCCAAGTTTTTTCTTGGTGAATTTCTTATAGAAATGTACCTATTGCGATCGTTCGCACTTTTGAATTGCGAAAATATATATATATATATATATATATATATATATATATATATATATATATATATATATATGTTATATTAGAAATATTCAGATAGTTGTTATATTACAAATATCCAGATATATCATATTTTAAATATTTAATATTTTCGATTTATCCGTCGCGACAGTTTGTCGCTGGTATTTTTATAAAAGTCACGTACAATTATTAAATTTCATCTTTCAAAGCCAACATATTGCCTTACAGTATGAAACCTCATATTTCAGCTTCCTGTCATAACAATCATATCATCTAACATAGGATTATTCATAGAAATTGTAACGGTGCAATCTAAATCGTTTATAACATTCTAGAAACTGCTTAGCTTGCACCTACAAAACTATTTAAGTAGACATCCAAGAGCGATCGTCGGATTAGTACGTAAAAAAATTAGTAGAGTACAACTCATTGCTGTAATTGTCTCATTTTTGGCCTGTTATTTCAAAATTAAGTCGACTAATAAATTTGTTAAAGTAAATAAAGTTTTTTTAAAAAAGTCTTCAAAGAAGAATCCAATATAAATTATATATATATATATATATATATATACATATATATATATATGTTGAAGGGCACCCTATGTGAGTCCATTTTATTATATTTAAAATTGGGAATGAAAAACCATATCTCACAAATCCTTTAATGGTGCTACCGGTTTCGAGATTTTATTTTACAATCTCATCATCAGGCACTAGGCTACAATTAATTGGAGAAAATAATTATACAAAGAATGTAGGTGTTATATTATACATGAATTAATGAAAAATTCCTCACATGCTTCACAAAATTGTTCCACATAAAAGTTATATAAAAAGGAGATAGAACATTTTTTTACTCACATTCTCAACACGTAGTTGTATAAACAAAAGACAAACAATTAAACACAGATGAATACATACAGTTGTAGAGATAAAATAATAACTTAATATAAATAAAATTGTTAAAATATAGATAAAATTTGTAATTTGTAGAAATAAAACTTAATACTAATAAAGGTTGTTCTAAAATGAAATGGAAATATTTATTTCAAATCTATATGGTATTTATTGTGTAGAATGCCATCTATGATATTTCATGTTTATATTGAGAATCATGGAGCAGATAAAGACACATGACAACTTGATACCTATTTAGGCTTCGGGCACAACTGAATAGATGTCACTAAATTTCTAAATTATGGTGTTTATTTTTATTCAAATATAATTAAATTAATACATAACCATTATTATGGAAGTTATCAAAATGGTAATCGTTATCAACTTCAATCATTCTCAAAGAAAAGTGTGTAAACTGGAGGATCATCAAAGGTAAGTTGATTGTTAATTAAATTATTAGCGCTATTGTTTTTATGTCGCATTATTTCTAGTTTTTCTAGATTATATAATATGGTTCCCTTGTTGGCAAAATGTAATGGTTGAAAACCTGTTTCATCATCATAGCTGTGTTTGGATACCATCAGATGTTCAGAAAATTTGGAGAAACCTGTACTGTTCTTATGTTTGAAATTAGTGTGCTCATACACTCTTTTCTTGAATGTTCTATAAGTTCTTCCTATGTATATTGCGGAGCATGAGTTACAGGTAAGTTTATAAACTCCTGTTTTATCAAGTAAGTCTATCTTGTCTTTGTTATTAAAGAATAACCTCTTTATAGAGTCAGAGCTTCGAAATGAAACATGAAAATGATTATTCAATACTTTCGCTATTTGATATGATACATTGCCAATGTATGTAATAGATACATATTTTTTGCTGATTTTATTGGGTGTTATAATTGAATTATCAATGTATATTCTATTTAGAGCAATTTTATTTTGTTGTTTAGTGAGAAGTTTGTCTATGAGTTGAGGATTGTATCCATTGGCTACAGCTAGCTGTTTTATGATATTGAGTTCTTTTTTGAAAGCAATTGTGCTCATGGGCAGTGATACTAATCTGTGGATGTAGGATTTGAAGGCGGCTGTTTTGTGACTAAATGGATGGTGAGATTCATTATGTATTAACGCATCTGCTTGTGATGGTTTCCTATACACCTCAAAGTGAAACTTATTTTCAATTATAGAGATTGTGAGGTCTAAAAAGTTTATACTTCTATTTTCTTTTTGTAACTCTAGAGTAAATTTTATGTTATTGTGTAAGTTGCTTACATGATTGACCTACATTCTTTGTATAATTATTTTCTCCAATTAATTGTAGCCTAGTGCCTGATGATGAGATTGTAAAATAAAATCTCGAAACCCGTAGCACCATTAAAGGATTTGTGAGATATGGTTTTTCATTCCCAATTTTAAATATAATATATATATATATATATATATATATATATATATATATATATATATATATATATATATATAAATGAAGATATCTATATTTCATAAATGAAAGAGTATAATATATATAATAATGATCCGCTTCTAGTGGTGGTTGTGTCCAACTAAATAAAAGCACAAAGGTGTAGAGCATCTATCATTATTATATATATTATACTCTTTCATTTATGAAATATAGATATCTTCATTTACACATATCCTTACGTTAAACGTAATTAGGCTCTCAATACCTAGGTGGCGCGAAGTGTGTCCCGCTGGTAGATCTGGTCTGGTAAATTCCGACTATCTTCCAGTTGCTTTTGTCTAGTTGGATACAGCTTCCACTCATGTGGCGCTGATGAAAGCTAACAAGCTTGAAATCACGTGATCCGCTTCTAGTGGTGGTTGTGTCCAACTAAATAAAAGCACAAAGGTGTAGAGCATCTATCATTATTATATTTATTATATATATAAATCTTCATCAGGGCAAAAATCAAAAAATTTTATTGAATATATGGCTGCATCCCCAAGAACATCTTTTTATTTATAAATATATAATTTTAAGAATTTTAATTGGAAATTACAGAGCGTAAGGTAAAATTATACTCTTCTAACTCAATCCAAGCTTTCGGAATTTATTGATTCCATCTTCAGGAATACTATAATCAATTGAAGGTATACATTGTTATCGTGTATATATATATACACATACATACATACATACATATTCACACATATACATATATATAATCTATATAAATAATATAATCACATCAAGTATATGTATATATATATATATATATATATATATGTATATATATATATATATGTGTGTGTAAGGGTCGTTTCGAGGACGTTTTGTGGAATCAAGTAGTGCCTTTGAGGACTTATGTTGCTTTTGAGGATGGTCCTCATAGCAATTATATATCCAGCGGTGCTTTTGGGGACTGTCCCCAAAGACAAATTCTGTTTTATATGTTTAATGGTTGATTTGAGGACCTTAAAATTTAAAACTTGTTCTTCCAGGCATAACTTTGGCGCAGTTTAGGTAGGTGAAGAAGAATGTGAAGAACTATTAAGGACATCTCTCGAAATTGTGTGTTTGAAGATATCTTCCTTTTTTGAGAAAGGAATCTAAGCTTTGAGGTTCATTATTCATTACATTGGTAATATAATATGATTATAACATATTGGGCGCGCCTGATCTCGAGGTCAATGACGCAAACTCGATTATATTAGTAACATTGGGTGATATCTGAAAAATTATTAAAGAAATTAATAAGAATAAAAAACATTTTTTCACTTACCAACTTACCATGTTTTTAAACGAATTAAAAAATATAAAACAACTTCTTCTAGCCGTATACAGATTCCTAGAACGACAATCGTGTAAACGTATATAAATCGCTTTCTTACTATGAGGAACACTTCATTTAAATAATCGAATTTACAATAGGTAATGTCTTTTTTCTTACGTTCTTACATACCTCACCCATTTGATAAAATAAATATTTCTTACAAAAACAGGAACTGAGTTTATTAGTTGTAAAATTTACAAAATAATTTTTATTCCATTGGTAATGGTAAGTAAATGAGCTGCACGGGTTCTGGCGCAAAATCGATCAATTTTACATGTAATTTCCCATAAGGAATTCTAAGGTCAAAAATAGCGAAATTGGCTCTATTTGACCTTGAACATTGGAAGACTACTTCCCTCGCTCTGGTCAGCCACGCCCCCTCGGCGGGAAATTTAAATTTGACAGCTGCGCAATCTGGCGGGGGAACAGGCAGCTGACGCCATCTTGGAAGCGGGGGAAATTGACAGCCGGCATGGGATGCAAAGAATTTGTCATCAGACATCCAAGGAGCATAGTCATCAAGAAGTCGCAGGTAGCGTCAACATCGCCGAGCAGTTGGATTGAGGATGACGTCATGCTGGCAGGAATAAAATGTTCTCACGAATCTCGCTGAATAATCAACAAACTAAATATTACAGCGACATGCTTCGGTGATATCAGTCAGCTGTTGTGAAAAGAGGTTGATAGACCGCATCCAGCGCGAATTGTTGTCGGAATATTACAACGACATGCTTCGGTGATAACAGTCAGCTGTTATGATAAGAGGTTGAATGAATGCTAGAATAATTATTACTACAAAATCAACATTATACTTTATTTATAAGGTACATAAGGGTCATATATTTCTTATCATTTGTTTATCACACATGTAATAATGAATTTTATAATATCAGTAAACAAGATGTGTCGGAATTGATTTAAATTAATATGCATATTTCTCATAACTGGGAAAAAGGTACAAATATCAAGAAAAATGAAGCAAGTATCTCAACAAATGAGTGAAAATGAGAGAAAATGGTACAAATATCAAGAAAAATGAGTCAAGTAACTACAAAATAGCTATGTGAGATGTGAAAAATGACAGAAAGAAATGCAATATATGCAATGATATGTCAGCAGGATTGGTAGAGTTAACATCAGTGCGCATGCGTGCACAATGCTATATAAAGGTTGGTATCACAAAACTTACTCATTCAGTCATCGACTTCCGTACGAGTAAGATGTGTCTCTTCAATAATTTAGTAAAACAAATTGCAGTCATATTAGGACTTTTATCATCTCAATATGATGATAATGTGGCTCGCAAAGGATTAAATGAGTGTGCTAAGACCCATCGAAGCCAAAAACATTTTTGATGTACTTTGACATAAACAACCAATATGGATATGGGGCAATGTCACAATATCTACCGTATGGAGTTTTTGAATGGGCTGATACTAACATTGATGTCGCATCAATACCTGATGATGCAGATGAAGGATATTTTTTGGAAGTAGACCTAGACTATCCTAAACATCTTCATGATAAACATAAAGACATACCCTTCTGCCCACAACATATTAATACTAGGACGCTGAAGCCTTCTAGGAATGTTAACGAGCCAACAAAATTAATGGCTACATTGTATGATAAACATAAGTATGTTATACATTATGTAGCACTCAAGCAGGCAATGGAACACGGGCTTGTGCTTAAAAAAATTCATCGAGCATTGAAATTCAAGCAGAGTCCTTGGCTTATAAGTTACATTGATCTCAACACCGAACTTAGGAAGAAGGCTAAAAATGAGTTTGAAAAAAATCTGTTTAAATTGATGAACAATGCTGTTTTTGGGAAGACGATGGAGAACGTTAGGAAGCGTGTGAACATCAAGCTTCTTACTGAGTGGACTGGAAGATATGGTGCTGAGTCATACATCTCTAAACCTGAGTTCAAGACTGCTACAGTTTTTAATGAGAACCTAGTTGCAGTGGAATTAAAGAAACTGCAGGTATGGTTAAATAAACCAATTTATGTTGGACAATCCATCCTTGATCTAGCTAAAACTGCCATCTACGATTTTTATTATGGTTACATGCGACAACGTTATGGTGATGAATGCTCTGTACTCTACACAGACACTGATTCCCTGATATATGAACTCCATCAGGATCCATATATATTAATGAGGGAAGATTGTCATAGATATTTTGATACTAGCGAATATCCTCAAGATAATCACTATGAAATACCTTTAGTAAATAAGAAGGTACTTGGAATGATGAAAGATGAGAATAATGGCGTTCCAATGATAGCTTATGTAGGGCTCAGATCCAAATTATATACTACAAAAGTGCATACGACTGATAATGATTTAGAAAAGATGATAAAACATCTGATGGAAAATGAGTATGAAGAGGATGAAATTGCTGAGAATATAAGAAATTTTGGAGTCACCAAAAAGGCCAAAGGGGTAAAATCTTCAATCGTCAAGACCGAGATAACTTTCGAAGACTATATTGAATGCTTAGAAGGGTTTCAAAAGAAGACGGTTACTCAAAACCTTATCAGATCTGACAAGCACGAGGTCCATTCAATAACACAAGAAAAAATAGCTCTCAGTCCTGATGATAATAAGCGTTTTCTTGTTTATGGAACAGATGACACACTTCCATGGGGACATTATCAAATATGTGAAGCTATGGATATAAACTAATTATGTTTTTATATCTTTTATATTTTTGACAATAAAAATAAAATAAAAATCTCGTTTCTTATTTCTTTAACTCTACCCTTCAAAATTCTCTATGTAAATCCTAAAAACGACAAATTCTCTTCATTCATAATCGAGACGTCTAATAGTAAACATGCCTATAAAGTGGGATTGCAGAAGAGACTGCAGTTCAGATTACACACCTGATCTCAAAGATAGATGTGAAATATGTGAGAAAGCTGCATTTACAGTAGTATTTAAATACAAACGCGATAGACACGGTATAGGCTACTATAGCTTCACATCCTACTGCTACGATTGCTATGAATTGCATTCTGGTATACAGGAAGCAGCAAGATTTAGGCATATGCAAAACCAGGCGTTAGGATTACCAGAAATTGATGAAACCGACACATTATCCGCTATATTAATGAAGCATTTTATACTAGAACTTCCAACTATCGAGGATTTTCGACAGATTACTACCAACGATTTGGTTGTAACATTACGAATGACGCTATACAGTAATAATATTAGGTATGGAACCAGTCTAACACCTGAAATATTAAGCAGCGATGTAGACCTTATAGATTGGTTTGAGTCCATTATACTCATGAGATGTATTGATGAGTTGCAGCGGTATAAAAATGCTATTTTATCATCATTATATATAGAATGTAATGTTTAAATACTTCAAATAAAAAATTATATTTATTCAACAATTGTTTTATTCAAATTGAAATTAGCTTGTTGTAGATAATTTAAGTTTAAGCAGAGGTGTTTTGTTAGTTCTTTGATGGCCATCAGGCAACAATTTCCTCAAATCAAAGGTACTATACGTACTCCAAGGGTGACAGCCCGTTTTGTAAGCGAGTCTAACAGACACCCTAAGTATTGAATACTTCTCCCACAGTGTGGTACCTGGCGTGCCTTTGTGCAGGAAAAAGTCGACAACCTCGGTAATTTAGTAATATTGTTGCATTAAGAAATGTTTTCGAATACCAGAAGATCAAGTTGACGGTCGAGCATGTGTGATTGCCAATCGAGAGATAAATATAAGATGATATGATGTCTAATGATTTTCATTTTATGTCTACGTAATTGAGAAGAAACACTACTGTGAAGATGGCTAAATTGAAGGCATCGGTTTTTATACAATATAATTGGAAACATGTATATGATATACCACCATACAAATATCAAGAAAAATGAAGCAAGTATCTCAACAAATGACTGGAAATGAGAGAAAAATGGTGCAAATATCCAGAAAACTGAGACAAGTAACTACAAAATAGCTATGTGAGATGTGAAAAATGACAGAAAGAAATGTAAAATACATGAAATGAGTGAGAAAAATGATACAAATGTCAAGAAAAATGATCCAAGTAACTACAAAATAGCTATGCGAGATGGGAAAAAATTTATACAGCACAATAATTATTTCTACAAAATCAAAATTATACTTTACTTATATGTTACATAAGGTTCATATATTTCTAATCATTTGTTAATCACACATGTGATAATGAATTAATTTTATATCAGTGTACAAGATGTGTCGGCATTGATTTAAATTAATATGTATATTTCTCATAACTGCGAAAAAGGTACAAATATCAAGAAAAAATGAAGCAAGTATCTCTACAAATGAGTGAAAATGAGAGAAAATGGTACAAATATCAAGAAAAATGAGCCATTATAGAAAACATGCCGAGGTTGCACATAAGAATCAACAATTGTGTGATGAAGATCAAGCCTTTTGAACCTTCCTTGTTAATATTGGTCCAATTGAAAAGTGTTAAAATTTATACATCACAATAATTATTTCTACAAAATCAACATTATACTTTATTTATATGGTACAAAATCTTCATATCAACATTCTAAATATTTCAAGACTCTTAAAGCCAAAGATAGCCGAAAATAGCTGAAGATAGACGAAAATAGCCGAAGATAGCTGAATATTTCTGGAGGTGGTTGAAGATTTCCGAAGGTAGCCTGAGATAACTGAAGATACAAAACGGATACAAAGCGGATACAAAAACGGATACTACTCAGTTCCACTTTACTCGCCCCAAGAAACAAGATGTATACTTGTCAAATCTGTAGAAAAAATTACACTCTGCCTAATAATTTGAGCAGACATCTAAATAAACATAAGAAAATTGGCTTCGCCAGTACTGAGTGTGGAAAGAAATTAACGCGAAGTGATACATTGAAAAACCACTTCTTCATGAGACATGTTGAAAAAGCTGATCACAATGCTTCGAATAATAGAAAGTGTAGGCTCAGATATAAAAGATTACAGGATACCGAAAGAGATGATGCTACAAAGCAGCTTGATGAAGATTGTGCTACACTTGATATTAATGGTGTAGTTGATGACCTGCGTCTATTATATAGAAAAAAAATTACTGAATATTCGTCAGAAAAATACAATATTTGGTGGATCATCTTCGTCGAGCTGGAGTTATTTATTAGAGAAAATATGATGAGAATATGGATTTTTCAAATACTATTTACTATTTTCTATCATCTCAAAGTTTTCGATCACCAAGGATATTATTACCGATTTGTATAAAAATATTAATAGGAACATCTATCTGATACTCTTTATGAGATAATTCATCAACAAAAAATTCTTTTAATATGACCCAGCCATTAATTTCTAAAAACGGGATTGAGTGAACTATATGAATTAATTCGAATAATATTAGGAGTATTACTCACCTGAGGGAAAAATTTACTATCACTCACTTATGTAAAGACAGTCACGACCATAATTGGAAAGCACAGACTGTTATTACCTTTTATACTGAAAAACAGTGGGAATGTAGTATCAAAACATGTAGATTTTGATCCTCTTCAAACTCATAAGAATCCAAAGTGTCTTAACTATATTTACATGTTTCCAGAATACCGAAGGAGAAATCTGGCAACTCAACTGATAAACCATGTGAAAAAGGAAAATGAATTTACAGCCTTCTGCTCTTCCTGATGATATAGCATTACCCCTTTTTCGAAGAAGAGTATTGATGAGTAGCGTAGACTAGCTAGTTTGAGGATGACGTCATGCTGGCAGGAATGAAAATGTTCGTCACACAATTGTTGATTCTTATATACAACCTCGACATTTTTTCTATAATAGCTCATTTTTCTTGATATTTGTACCTTTTTCAAAGTTATGAGAAATTTACATATTATGCCGACACATCTTGTATACTGATATAAAATTAATTCATTATTACATGTGATATGAACCTTATGTGCCTTATAAATTAAGTATAATGTTGATTTTGTAGAAATAATTATTGTGCTGTATAATTTTTCACATCTCACATAGCTATTTTGTAGTTACTTGGATCATTTTTCTTGATATTTGTGTCATTTTCTCTCATTTTCACTCATTGATACTTGCTTCATTTTCCTTAATATTTATACCTTTTTCATAGTTATGAGAAATATACATATTATGCCGACACATCTTGTATAGTGATATAAAATTAATTCATTATTACAAGTGTGATAAACAAATGATAAGAAATATATGAACCTTATGTACCATATAAATAAAGTATAATGTTGATTTTGTAGAAATAATTATTGTGATATATAAATTTTAACACTTTTCAATTGGACCAATATTAACAAGGAAGGTTCAAAAGGCTTGATCTTCATCACACAATTGTTGATTCTTATGTGCAACCTCGGCATGTTTTCTATAATGGCTCATTTTTCTTGATATTTGTACCATTTTCTCTCATTTTCACTCATTTGTAGAGATACTTGCTTCATTTTTTCTTGATATTTGTACCTTTTTCGCTGTTATGAGAAATATACATATTAATTTAAATCAATGCCGACACATCTTGTACACTGATATAAAATTAATGGATTATCACATGTGTGATTAACAAATGATTAGAAATATATGAACCTTATGTAACATATAAGTAAAGTATAATTTTGATTTTGTAGAAATAATTATTGTGCTGTATAAATTTTTTCCCATCTCGCATAGCTATTTTGTAGTTACTTGGATCATTTTTCTTGATATTTGTATCATTTTTCTCACTCATTTCATGTATTTTACATTTCTTTCTGTCATTTTTCACATCTCACATAGCTATTTTGTAGTTACTTGTCTCAGTTTTCTGGATATTTGCACCATTTTTCTCTCATTTCCAGTCATTTGTTGAGATACTTGCTTCATTTTTCTTGATATTAGTATGGTGGTATATCTACGTACAACATGTTTCCAATTATATTGTATAAAAACCGATGCCTTCAATTTAGCCATCTTCACAGTAGTGTTTCTTCTCAATTACGTAGACATAAAATGAAAGCCATTAGACATCATATCATCTTATATTTATCTCTCGATTGGCAATCACACATGCTCGACCGTCAACTTGATCTTCTGGTATTCGAAAACATTTCTTAATGCAACAATATTACTAAATTACCGAGGTTGTCGACTTTTTCCTGCACAAAGGCACGCCAGGTACCACACTGTGGGAGAAGTATTCAATACTTAGGGTGTCTGTTAGACTCGCTTACAAAACGGGCTGTCACCCTTGGAGTACGTATAGTACCTTTGATTTGAGGAAATTGTTGCCTGATGGCCATCAAAGAACTAACAAAACACCTCTGCTTAAACTTAAATTATCTACAACAAGCTAATTTCAATTTGAATAAAACAATTGTTGAATAAATATAATTTTTTATTTGAAGTATTTAAACATTACATTCTATATATAATGATGATAAAATAGCATTTTTATACCGCTGCAATTCATCAATACATCTCATGAGTATAATGGACTCAAACCAATCTATAAGGTCTACATCGCTGCTTAATATTTCAGGTGTTAGACTGGTTCCATACCTAATATTATTACTGTATAGCGTCATTCGTAATGTTACAACCAAATCGTTGGTAGTAATCTGTCGAAAATCTTCGATAGTTGGAAGTTCTAGTATAAAATGCTTCATTAATATAGCGGATAATGTGTCGGTTTCATCAATTTCTGGTAATCCTAACGCCTGGTTTTGCATATGCCTAAATCTTGCTGCTTCCTGTATACCAGAATGCAATTCATAGCAATCGTAGCAGTAGGATGTGAAGCTATAGTAGCCTATACCGTGTCTATCGCGTTTGTATTTAGATACTACTGTAAATGCAGCTTTCTCACATATTTCACATCTATCTTTGAGATCAGGTGTGTAATCTGAACTACAGTCTCTTCTGCAATCCCACTTTATAGGCATGTTTACTATTAGACGTCTCGATTATGAATGAAGAGAATTTGTCGTTTTTAGGATTTACATAGAGAATTTTGAAGGGTAGAGTTAAAGAAATAAGAAACGAGATTTTTATTTTATTTTTATTGTCAAAAATATAAAAGATATAAAAACATAATTAGTTTATATCCATAGCTTCACATATTTGATAATGTCCCCATGGAAGTGTGTCATCTGTTCCATAAACAAGAAAACACTTATTATCATCAGGACTGAGAGCTATTTTTTCTTGTGTTATTGAATGGACCTCGTGCTTGTCAGATCTGATAAGGTTTTGAGTAACCGTCTTCTTTTGAAACCCTTCTAAGCATTCAATATAGTCTTCGAAAGTTATCTCGGTCTTGACGATTGAAGATTTTACCCCTTTGGCCTTTTTGGTGACTCCAAAATTTCTTATATTCTCAGCAATTTCATCCTCTTCATACTCATTTTCCATCAGATGTTTTATCATCTTTTCTAAATCATTATCAGTCGTATGCACTTTTGTAGTATATAATTTGGATCTGAGCCCTACATAAGCTATCATTGGAACGCCATTATTCTCATCTTTCATCATTCCAAGTACCTTCTTATTTACTAAAGGTATTTCATAGTGATTATCTTGAGGATATTCGCTAGTATCAAAATATCTATGACAATCTTCCCTCATTAATATATATGGATCCTGATGGAGTTCATATATCAGGGAATCAGTGTCTGTGTAGAGTACAGAGCATTCATCACCATAACGTTGTCGCATGTAACCATAATGAAAATCGTAGATGGCAGTTTTAGCTAGATCAAGGATGGATTGTCCAACATAAATTGGTTTATTTAACCATACCTGCAGTTTCTTTAATTCCACTGCAACTAGGTTCTCATTAAAAACTGTAGCAGTCTTGAACTCAGGTTTAGAGATGTATGACTCAGCACCATATCTTCCAGTCCACTCAGTAAGAAGCTTGATGTTCACACGCTTCCTAACGTTCTCCATCGTCTTCCCAAAAACAGCATTGTTCATCAATTTAAACAGATTTTTTTCAAACTCATTTTTAGCCTTCTTCCTAAGTTCGGTATTGAGATCAATGTAACTTATAAGCCAAGGACTCTGCTTGAATTTCAATGCTCGATGAATTTTTTTAAGCACAAGCCCGTGTTCCAATGCCTGCTTGAGTGCTACATAATGTATAACATACTTATGTTTATCATACAATGTAGCCATTAATTTTGTTGGCTCGTTAACATTCCTAGAAGGCTTCAGCGTCCTAGTATTAATATGTTGTGGGCAGAAGGGTATGTTTTTATGTTTATCATGAAGGTGTTTAGGATAGTCTAGGTCTACTTCCAAAAAATATCCTTCATCTGCATCATCAGGTATTGATGCGACATCAATTTTAGTATCAGCCCATTCAAAAACTCCATACGGTAGATATTGTGACATTGCCCCATATCCATATTGGTTGTTTATGTCAAAGTACATCAAAAATGTTTTTGGCTTCGATGGGTCATAATTATTGATATACATGTTGTTAGCTTTAGCCTGTCTTTTACTACATACTTGGCTCAAACCTCCTCGAATGCCTAGTTCAATAAACATAAACATATCAGCATTGGTTAACAGCTCCAGCTCGATTCCTGTATGCTTCAGCATGGCATCCCAAGTGAAGCCTGGTAATGTAAAATAGTGAGCTGGATCTAAATTATACGTGTTCAGACAGCTTGTGCGGAACATCTCAAATACATCAGCCAAGAGTAGAATATCAGTCTTCATATATAAATCAACGTATTCTCCCAAATTTTCACATGAGAAGCTGCTCCAAACATCTTGGGCTCGTCGGTAGAGTCGGCGAGGACATTTTTTATTCTCTAATTTATTATAGAAAGCATCAATTGGTGGTAGATTCGTTTCAGAAAAACGGTCGAAGGAGTCGATGTAATCATATGGCATTACTCCTTTCTTCATTAAAAGTGAAAAGTGCATTTCATCTACTTCAGGAAATTGTGTCTTCAGATTTGGAAATTCCGGTAAATATGATGCCAACTTGTCCAAGGAGGATGCCATAAATCGGAAACTGTCTATGAAACGGAACTGAATAGGGTAATCATCTATATGTTTGGTAAATGAGATATACTTCTCCTTTGTTATGGGAAGTAGGTCAAGTTTTCCCCCAATCTTCGTAGCAATGTCTGTAACTATGAAATGAGCATCATAGCCTGATAGATTGTGGAAGACAACTGGAACCATATGGATGTCCTTGTAATTGATGTTGCATCCCTCGTGCGCTGCTCCTCTATAATTGTTTTCAGGTAACAAGTGGTTGTGATCTCGCACTTTCTTATCTTCAGGGCTAAATGATTTCACGCAGATGTGACAGTGAGTAGCTTTTTGATACTCTATTTCCTGTTCATATGTCATATGGATGTTATATGAGCACCAGAAGACTGTAGCCATATCTTCCGCTAAACTGCCCATCTCATTAGCAAACCACTGCATACAGTCCTGTCCGCGGTAAGATCGGAAAAAACTAAGGGAGTGGTCGTAGGAACACTTAACATAATAGCCAATCGCAGCTGGAACGTGACGTTGTGGTTTTTTTGGGTCATCAGTTTTTCCCAAGACACTCTCCAAATCAGCATATACAACAAAAGGAGCTTTTTCCTTATTTTTAAAATGTTTGAATTTAAGGATGTTCCTACCTGGCTCTACAATAATGGAGACAGCGTTCACAGAAGAACTTTTGACGCTTTTCTTTACTAAGTTGGTTGGATAGAAGCCGGGATAGATTTTTGATCCATACATAATGATATTTGACGGGGCTCTCAGTATCATCATATCTGTCCTGAATAAGTAGCAGATTCACATGTTTCTCACGCTTTTCTTTGGTGAGGTATGTTGGTAGTGTGGTAAATGTATTTTTTTCCTTTTGGAGAATGTAAACGTTGACGGATATGTTGCTCTGCTTCTCAAATAATGGAATCTGTTTCATTGTCATCAGAAACTGTATTCCTTTCAATTTTAGTACAGATGAGTAGTGGGGGTACTTTTCTATTCTCTGTGGATCTTTATATGCAGGATATAAGGCCGATGTAATAGCCCAGGCGAAACATGCATCATCAACGTTCTTAACGTTAATGCAGGATTTCTTCTTCTTAATCTGCTCAGGTAGCTCAATATATGATGAGCCCAGCTGAAGTGTAAATTTGTTAATGTTCACTCCTAAATTCATAACTCGCTTCAGTGCCCATCCACTATCTCTCTCTTGAAATTCTTCTAAGTCTTTGAGGAGGGGGGTGATGACCTTTGAGATGAACCACTTCTCGATATCTGTCTCACGATAGATGGGTGAATTGGAGGTAGTGAAATATTTATATTCTGTTAACACTCGATCACCTTTCACTATTTCAAACTCGCCTCCGAATACTACGTTGACCTTGATGACTTCATCTTTTCTCAGAGCATTGATTATACGAGGTCTAAAGAGTTTAAAACAGTCTTGAAGGAATGTGAGGGGGTCTTTATGTTGGAGGTTAGAGATGATTCCTGTGCGAATGCGTCCGTCAAATGCCGATTCACTTTCGTTCCAGCAAACTCGATCTCTTGCAGTATTTGGCCTAGAAATTAGCCCTGTTCCCATCTTTCCTTCAGCTTTAATCTGATTTCTCAAGGTTCGGATATTTCTTGAACATGCTCCTAGATGCTGTTTCTCACCCACACTCTTGGCATATCTCATAGCATTTTTAATGCGTTTTAGCGCCTTAGCACACTCATTTAATCCTTTGCGAGCCACATTATCATCATATTGAGATGATAAAAGTCCTAATATGACTGCAATTTGTTTTACTAAATTATTGAAGAGACACATCTTACTCGTACGGAAGTCGATGACTGAATGAGTAAGTTTTGTGATACCAACCTTTATATAGCATTGTGCACGCATGCGCACTGATGTTAACTCTACCAATCCTGCTGACATATCATTTTTCTTGATATTTGCGCCATTTTTCTCGCTCATTTCATGTATATTGCATTTATTTCTGTCATTTTTCACATCTCACATAGCTATTTTGTAGTTACTTGACTCATTTTTCTTGATATTTGTACCATTTTCTCTCATTTTCACTCATTTGTTGAGATACTTGCTTCATTTTTCTTGATATTTGTACCTTTTTCCCAGTTATGAGAAATATGCATATTAATTTAAATCAATTCCGACACATCTTGTTTACTGATATTATAAAATTCATTATTACATGTGTGATAAACAAATGATAAGAAATATATGACCCTTATGTACCTTATAAATAAAGTATAATGTTGATTTTGTAGTAATAATTATTCTAGCATTCATTCAACCTCTTATCATAACAGCTGACTGTTATCACCGAAGCATGTCGTTGTAATATTCCGACAACAATTCGCGCTGGATGCGGTCTATCAACCTCTTTTCACAACAGCTGACTGATATCACCGAAGCATGTCGCTGTAATATTTGGTTTGTTGATTATTCAGCGAGATTCGTGAGAACATTTTATTCCTGCCAGCATGACGTCATCCTCAATCCAACTGCTCGGCGATGTTGACGCTACCTGCGACTTCTTGATGAATGCTCCTTGGATGTCTGATGACAAATTCTTTGCATCCCATGCCGGCTGTCAATTTCCCCCGCTTCCAAGATGGCGTCAGCTGCCTGTTCCCCCGCCAGATTGCGCAGCTGTCAAATTTAAATTTCCCGCCGAGGGGGCGTGGCTGACCAGAGCGAGGGAAGTAGTCTTCCAATGTTCAAGGTCAAATAGAGCCAATTTCGCTATTTTTGACCTTAGAATTCCTTATGGGAAATTACATGTAAAATTGATCGATTTTGCGCCAGAACCCGTGCAGCTCATTTACTATGGTAATTTAGAATTTGTACAAGAGATACGTAGATAGAAAACTCTTGACTCCTCTACGGGCTACATATGCTAGGTAGGTAGGTCCCGTGATCGTCACGGCTTTATATATCTGAATCATGATATGACATTCATCGAGAATATTCTGTGATTATCTAGACGAACATAATTAATGTTCTAGATCCTTGTCAAACTGACAATAGTATGACAAATTGTACCTCACATATAGTTTCTGGAGGGATCGAGAATAAATCTACTATAATTCTAGAACTACATAATGAAATAAACAAGCAACACTATTGAAAATAAGGTAGCAGAATGAATACAAACTAAAAGAAATAATAACAGTAAGTACATGATAAACTACCCACGTAACACTGCCCCCTTCTTAGCTTTGATCGTCCCGATCAAATGTCACCTCAGTCCCTTTGTACAGTGAAAGTCTGTCGATATGAACCACTTTCATTTTACTGCGTGGGGATTTCTGAATTCTATATACCACATCGTTTATCCTCTTGATAACGATATATGGTCCCTCCCATTGTTTGTCAAACTTTGGAGAACGACCTTTTCGTCTTTGTGGATTGTACAACTTTATCACCAATTTTAAATTGTCCGGTTTCTGCACGAATATCATATCGGGCCTTCATTCGATCACTAGAAATCTTCAACTGTTTTCTAACCAGATTGTGTATTTCCTCGAGTCTTCGCGTCAAACTCTGAATGTAGGCATCTACAGATGTGGGAGGTTCGCTTAGTGAACCAAAAAAGATGTCAGACGGAAGTTTCAGATTTCTACCAAGCACAATGCCAGCTGGGGATTCTTTGGTCGATTCATGAGTGGAAGATCTATAGGCCAGTAGGAAGAGCGGTATACACTTATCCCAGTTTGTTTGGTGTTCATTGATTGCTGACCTCAAATAATTTTTTAGTGTTCTGTTAAATCTCTCTACCATACACACACTCTGAAAGATTTCCGACTCAAAATTTCGACCTTGGTCCGAGTGAATCTCTAACGGCACACCAAACCGACTTATCCAATGTTTAATTAGGGCATCGGCCACTGTTTTTGCCTCCTGATTTGGAATTGCGACTACCTCTGGCCATTTACTGAAATAATCCATGATGACCAAGAGATATTTATTTCCACAGCTGCTTATTGGAAATGGCCCCGTAATATCGATGGCTATTCGCTCAAATGGGGCACCCACATTGTACTGCTGCATCCTATGGCGGGTTCTGGTATTTGGGCCTTTACTGGTAAAGCAGGTATCGCATCGCCGACACCAGTCCTCTACCTCAGCACGGCTTCCTAACCAGTAGTTCTACTCTCTCTCTAATCTTCGATAAAGTTTTATTGATACCTAAATGGCCACCACTTGCTCCACAATAAATCTTTTGCAGTACTTGTGCAATTCTTTTCCGTGGAAGAATTATTTGCAAATGAACAGTCTTACCATCATTACTTTCCCATTTTCTTTTTAAAACGTTATCATCAATTACTAAAGATTCCCAAAGTGACCAATATCCTTTTATGACAGGAGACAAATCTGATATTTCCTGCCAAGTAGGTCTTGCTCCATCCATTTTCCACCTCATCACTGGTCCAATATCATTATCATCCAGTTGGTCTTGCTTGAGTACTTCCGAACTTCAGTTTGGGTCGCCATTTATCAAAGTTCGTTTGACTTTAAGAATTTCTGGCACATTATTTTCAAGTCTTGAACAGTTTTTACAGTCCTCTGCACAAGGCCGTCTTGACAATGCATCAGCGTTTCTGTGGTTAATACCAGGACGATGTTCAATTTTAAAGTCATATTCTTGAAGTTGTTGGAGCCAGCGCGCTATCTGACCTTCTGGGCTCTTGAACTGAAACAGCCATTTAAGTGATGCCTGATCGGTCCGTAGAACAAATGTCTGACCGTATAAATATTTGTGGAAATGTCTTATTGCCTTGACTACAGCTAGTAACTCCTTCCGCGTCACGCAGTAATTTTGTTCAACCTTTGATAAACTCTTACTGTAATATGCTAGTACATACTCCACTCCTTCTATTCTTTGGGACAAAATTGCCCCAATTCCTGTTTTACTGGCATCAGTATCTAGGATAAATTCTCCTTCTCTCTGGGGATAAGCCAGAACAATAGAAGAGCACAAAGCACCTTTCAGATATTCGAAAGCATTCTGACATTCTGGAGTCCAATTGTAAGGTCTTTCCGTCTCAGTTAGTCGATGCAATGGACGTGCAATACTAGCAAAATTCTTTACGAACCGTCTGTAATATGAACACAGGCCTAAGAAACTTCGCAGTTCTGTTTTGTTCCTTGGTACAGGCCAATTATGAACCACTTCTGTCTTTTCCGGATCTGTTCTTACACCATTCGCGGATATTATGTCTCCTAAATACTTCACCTCAGTTCTTAGGAAAGCACATTTCTCGGGATTAAGTTTAAGATTTGCTTGTGAGAATCGTTGAAATACCTCTTCTAGATTTTTCAAGCGTTCCTCAAATGTTTCCATCAATCTCTCAAAAGTTGCTGGAGCGTTGCACAATCCGAATGGCATTACAGTGAATTGCCATAGACCAGTATTGGCTGAAAATGCTGTCTTTTCTTTATCCTCAGGATGCATTTTGACTTGCTAATATCCACTTTTCAAGTCCAATGTAAAAAACCATTTCGCTCCTGACAACCAATCCAGTATATCGTCTATTCTAGGAAGAGGATAACTGTCTTTTTTTGTGATTTCATTTTCTATAATCAACACAAAACCTAGTCGAGCCATCTTTCTTTGTGACTAAGACAACCGGTGACAACCAAGGACTGTTCGAAGGTTCAATTACCTTTTGTTTCCTCATGTTATCTATAAGTATTGTCATTTTATTTTGTTTTGCTAATGGTACCCTTCTAGGAATTTGTTTTATTGGTTTTTGGTTGCCTGTGTTAATGCGATGTTGTACCATATTAGTTCGTCCTAGATCTGTTTCCGAAAAAGAAAATAGTTCTTTGTATTTCTCCCATAAATCACCAAATTTCGCCTTCTGTTGGTTAGGAAGTTGAGAAATGATTCTCTCTTTCAGCTCTCTTCCTTTCTGGCACATGGTTTTCCCTTGACTGCTTGAGATTTTGACAGATACTATAGGTTCCGCACAGGCAATTATTTCATTTTTCATTAAAACTCTAGGTCCTTCGGACATATTTAAAACTTTCACCTTAATTGGATGCTCACTTGATGGATTTATTAATGCGTTTTCTATAATCATTTCCTTTGGTAGACATTCTGGATTACTTTCCAGTACCAGTGCCTCCGTGCACTTAGAACCTTCTATTTTAACATGGATGAGATTGTCAGACCATCCAGGTATCGTAATGGTCCTGTTTACCTTAATTTTTCTTATTCTAGATTCAGATGTTGACATAAACAACTCTTCTTCATTAACTTTGAGTATTCGGTCTTGGAGGTTCAGATTGAAGCCAAATTTATTCATGATGTCTAGCCCAAATAAAACCTCGTCCAAAATCTCGGCAACAAATACTTTATGTCTGAATTTTGATTTTCCCAGCTGAATATCTGCCTCGTGAGTACCAATGACGGGTATTGTCACTCCATTTGCAGTTTCAATTATATAACTTCTATTGGGATGGTCAATTTTGCAAGCAGGAATAACATCAGCTCGCACAATGGTAGAACATGAACCAGTATCAATAACAGTATTACAATCCCGACCGCATATTCTTCCTTTCACAACCAAGCTGGATCCTTCATGACTCAGTCGGGAAATTTTCATTTTTAATGATGTTGGGGCTTGGTTGGAGTAAGCCAGTCTTCGCCCCGCAAAACTGGCTAACTGGAGTTTTCCTGCACATTGCTATTTTGAGTCTGTGGACAATTCTTCTTTATATTTCCTTCTTGTCCACAATTCCAACACAAAGTCTTAGTTCTTTGTTCATTTGTTTGCCCATCCAATTTTTGTAACATTTTAATAATGTGCTTTATGGAGTTACCATTGTCATACGACTTCTCTTGGGTTGAATTGACCCATCGTGTCTGTCGCAGTCGGAGATGACTTCTGGACGCCTGATTAGCAGCTTCGTATTCAAGTGCACGTGCAAGAGCATCTTCAATTCTTGTAGGACTACTTAACCGAAGGGCTTGTTGCATTTCAATGTCTCTTATACCATCAATGAATGTTTGTACCGTTACCTATCAAGGAAAGTCTTTTGGTTCTCTAGGATATGCCAGTCGAACGAGCCGGGCAACATCAATTTCATATTGTTGTAGTGTTTCTCCAGACCGTTGCTGCTTATTCTGTAACTGTGCTTGATAAACTTTTTGTAGATGTTGGTCACCGTAACGCATTTCAAGTTGATCCACTAAAATCTCATACGAAGGTTCGCCGCCAGTTAAGGTATTAAGATTTCCAAGGCATCACCACGGAGAGCCAAGATCAATGCGGTGGCCTTCTCTTCATTTGACCAACCACTAGCCAAAGCAGCAGCATCAAATTACTTTTTATATGTAGACCAAGACTGTTTACCATCGAATTTTGGGGCTTCAATTTTTACTGGATTAACTACACTGTTGTGACACAGTTTTTATTCAGTTTATTATTAATTCAAAATTGTAGAAATCACCCTGTGACAGTTAGTTTTTATTCAACATAATTTATTATCGTAAAAATCACCGTGTAAATATTAAAAATAAATGTCGTTCTGTATCCAGCTGACATGAAGTGAAAATCGCGTAACAACCAAAAAGGGTAACTTTGATAAATAAATTTCCACCAATAGCTAAGCAGATCAGTAGTATAAAAGGCGTGCTGCTTCGCATTAAAATTCAGTCAGTTTCTTCGACTCATTCCGAAAACATCCCATGTCAGCTTCTGCAGGTTTTCCATATATACCGAGAGTTTTATTTCACTACTAGTCTTGCTATCTTGTCTAAATTCCCTCACGCTAATTTTAACTCTCAGGGCTTACTTGGGCTTGTTCCCCAAGTAGTCGATTCTAGTAGGAGAGACTTCTCACTCTTCTACACTCTCACTTCCTTCTGGGCTTACTTGGGCTTGTTCCCCAAGTAGTCGACTCTAATATTTCAGGGCTTACTTGGGCTGGTTCCCCAAGTAGTTGACTCTAGTGAGAAAGGCTTGTCGCCTCTCTTACACTCCTACTTCCTTCAGGGCTTACTTGGGCTTATTCCCCAAGTAGTCGACTCTAATATTTCAGGGCTTACTTGGGCTGGTTCCCCAAGTAGTTGACTCTAGTAAGAAAGGCTTGTCGCCTCTCTTACACTCCTACTTCCTTCAGGGCTTACTTGGGCTTGTTCCCCAAGTAGTCGACACTAGTGAATAAGGCTTGTTCCCTTACTCACGAACATCTTTTACCTAACTAGCTTTTAACCTCTGTACCTGGAGGACTTCTTCTTAGTGAATACGCGAAATTATTGTCGAGACCTTCTGTGTAGGACTGATACTCCATTACTTGAGTATATTTAACTATTATTTGACAGTTGATATCCCACCACTCGACATATACCATTTTGAATTTCATTGGAAGATCTTCTCAGAGGCACTTCAGGTTTCGTTTTCAACATCTTTTCTTCTATTAAGTGAAATTTTTGATCAATACTTTCTCGAACTTTTTCTAATTTCTGTTCAACTTCTTCTTGAACTTTCTATAATTTCTGGTCAACTTCCTGTTTATCTTCTTGTCGCACTCTTGCTTGTTCTTCTAAGATTTGTCTTATTCTTGTTTCTTGTTCTTCTTTTTCCTGCTTTCTAATTCTTTGTTGTTCTTCTTTATCTTGTTGCCTAATTCTTTCTTGTTCTTCCTTATCTTGTTGCCTAATTCTTTCTTGTTCTTGTCTACTTCTTTCTTGATTTTCTAGAATTCGACTTATTTTTGTGTCTAATTCTTTCTTGTTCTTGTCTACTTCTTTCTTGATTTTCTAGAATTTGATTCATTTTTGTTTGGTCTTCCTGTCTAATTCTTTCTCGTTCTTCTTTTTCTTTCTGTCTAATTCTTTCTTGTTCTTCTTTATATTGTTGCCTACTTCTTTCTTGATTTTCTAGCATTTGTGTTATTTTTGCTTCTTGTTCTTGTCTACTTCTTTCTTGATTTTCTAGGAACTTCATTATTTCTGCAAAATTTGCCATTTCGTCGTAATCTTTCGATCTGGTATTCACCATATATTCTCAGCAAAATGCGAAGATCCCTTTTTCTGACTCCAATTGTAACGTTTAACCCTGTGCTAAACGTTGTGGGGTGAGTTCACTTTCGTAATACTCAAAATTCGCAGATTGCTTCCAATGATTTATTTTCAAACAGATTGTACACGGCTTTCTGTTGTAGTACAACTGTCACTATTTGTCACTTTGACTATCGCGTTCCAACTACTTTCGAGTTATGTCTCCAATTGACATACAATAAACTGACTCTGTCCCGTGATCGTCACGGCTTTATATATCTGAATCATGATATGACATTCATCGAGAATGTTCTATGATTATCTAGAAGAACATAATTAATGTTCTAGATCCTTGTCAAACTGACAATAGTATGACAAATTGTACCTCACATATAGTTTCTGGAAGGATCGAGAATAAATCTACTATAATTCTAGAACTGCATAATGAAATACACAAGCAACACTATTGAAAATAAGGTATATATATATATATATATATATATATATATATATATATATATATATATATATATATATATATATATATATATATATATATATATATATATATATATATGTCCCACGGTCATGGCCTATTAGAAATTTCTGGAGAATGACAAAAGCTATCGATATGAAAATTTTATGGCTTCTATTATACATTTCAAACTATCTTTGGAAAATATTTTCATAAAAGAATCACTTCCGGTTTTGCCGGAAGTAATAACAACTTTGTTATTTCAAATAGGATACCTCATATTTTGATACATTTTTGAATTCTACACAAAATTTTGAGTAAAATGGATATACCTTTCCCTATACTTAAAGTTAATAGTTTTAGAGTTATTTAATTTTATTCGTTAAAAATCGACAAATACGAGTTGATCGAAAATATATCATAACTTTTTTGTTATTTGCTTGATAAACATGGAGTTTGAATTTTTGGAGTCTCTGCACATTATTTTAAAGATTTCATTATGATTTTTCTTAATTTCCTGAGAAATTATTAGAGAAAAAACGATGTAAAGATGACTTAATTTCTAACGTTAATAACTTTCTTATTTCAAATAGAACACCCTGTATTTTGTTGCACTAGCATATTCAAAATTAAAATACCTTTCTATTGATGTAACTACTTCCATATATAAAGCTGATAGATTAAAAGTTATTGAACAATTTCCGATTTTTCAAAAATTATTTTGTATTACCTTAACTTTGGAACGCATCAAAACGGTAACCATAGCTACCACTTATTTATATTATTGTCAAAGTGCAAAATTAGAAATTGTCTCATTCATAGTTTTTTTATTGAAATTAATCACAATCATGAATCAAGAATACACAAATGCCGATCTGCTCAACCTTTTTGAAATTTATGGAGAGTGCAATAGGATTGTCACGAGAACATGCAGGACGTTTAACGCCCGAAATCCGAATTTGCCTCCGATGACTGCAAGGAAATTTTGCCGGATTCAAGATAATTTTGTTCAATATGGCCAATAAAATGCTCCATAAAATCGTATTCTTCCGATTTCCGCTGATGAAGCAACACAAATTACCGTATTGGCTTACTTTTACGGAAACACTCAAGCGTTGATTCGAAGCACTGAACACGCCTTACGTGTTGCAAGATCGTCAATTCAAAGAATTTTAAAACAGCACAACATGCATGACTTTAAGTTCACACAAGTTCAACATCTACACCCCCAAGATGGTCCTAGAAGAGTCGAATTTTGCGAAATGTTTCTTCTCAAAAACCGAAGACGAAAACTATGAAAAACATAAATTGGACAGATGAAGCCAAATTTTCGCGAGAAGGAATCTTTAATTCAAAAAGTAATCATTTCTGGGCAGACGCAAACCCACATTTGACAAAAGAACAAAAGTTTCAAGTTAAATTCAGTTTCAACGTTTTTGCTCTTATAAAAGCCAACGCACTTAAAGTTTTATATTTACGAAGAAGTGCTGGACAGCGATAAATATCTTGAAATATTGCGCAACATCGTTACAGACTTTGTAGATGACTTGCCAATTAACGAAGCCATAAGCTGCTGGTATCAGCTTGACGGAGCACCAGCTCATTGCAGCCATGAAGTTACCGAAGAACTTTATGAAATGTTTGAGGACAGGTGGCTTCGGCGCTTGGGTCCCTGGAATTGGGCACCAAGGTCACCAGATCTAACGCCCCTAGATTTTTACTTGTGGGGGGTCATAAAAGAAAAAGTTTATAATAACCGTCCTCCAGTGCAATCGACAGAAGACCTGAGAAATCGGGTACAAAATGTTTTTGCAGATCTAGACCCTGCAGAAATAATAAATGCAACATCTAGTGTGGAATCAAGACTTATTGCATGTTCAGAAGTAAATGGGGGGCACTTTGAACACTTGTAAATTTACATTTAAAGTATTGTTATGTTTTTTTTGAATAGGTTATTGATTAATATTTTTTGTGTAGATTATTAAATTTGTTATTGTTTTAGTATTCTTTCGTTTTTTAATACATACTGTAGCATGCCAAAGTTAAGATAATTAAAATAATTTTTGAAAAAATCTGAAATTGTTCGATAACTTTTAAGATATCAGATTTAATTGCATTGCTTCATCAGCGGAAATCGGAAGAATACGATTTTATGGAGCATTTTATTGGCCATATTGAACAAAATTATCTTGAATCCGGCAAAATTTCCTTGCAGTCATCGGCGACAAATTCGGATTTCGGGCGTTAAACGTCCTGCATGTTCTCGTGACAATCCTATTGCACTCTCCATAAATTGCAAAAAGGTTGAGCAGATCGGCATTTGTGTATTCTTGATTCATGATTGTGATTAATTTCAACTACAAACTACAAACTATGAATGAGACCATTTCTAATCTTACACTTTGACACTGATATAAATAAGTGGTAACTATGGTTACCGTTTTGATGCGTTCCAAAGTTAAGGTAATACAAAATAATTGTCGAAAAATCGGAAATTGTTCAATAACTTTTAATCTATCAGCTTTAGATATGGAAGTGGTTACATCAATAGAAAGGTATTTTAATTTTGAATATGCTAGTGCAACAAAATACAGGGTGTTCTATTTGAAATAAGAAAGTTATTAACGTTAGAATTTAAGTCTCATCGATTTTTCTCTAATAATTTCTCAGGAAATTAAGAAAAACCATAATGAAATCTTTAAAACAATGTGCAGAGATTCCAAATATTCAAACTCCATGTTTATCAAGCAAATAACAAAAAAGTTATGATATATTTTCGATCAACTCGCATTTGTCGATTTTTAACGAATAAAATTAAATAACTCTAAAACTATTAACTTTAAGTATAGGGAAAGCTATATCCATTTTACTCAAAATTTTGTGTAGAATTCAAAAATGTATCAAAATATGAGGTATCCTATTTGAAATAAAAAAGTTGTTATTACTTCCGGCAAAACCGGAAGTGATTTTTTTATGAAAATATTTTCCAAAGATAGTTTAAAATGTCTAATAGAAGCCATAAAATTTTCAGATCGATAGCTTTTGTCATTCTCCAGAAATTTCTAATAGGCCATGACCGTGAGACACCCTGTATAGTAAGGATATTTCGAATGCGAAATTGGGGTTCTAACTTTAGACCGTTCTGTCTACAGAACGGTCTTTCTGTAGGATAGAAAATTATGGCAGTAATAGTTTTTAGGTATAAAATAGTTCAAAAATCATCCTGATGCACCAGTTTTTCTATATAACTCTATCAGAATTATTTTGTTTTCCGTTCTTATGAACCCGCTATCAAGAAATGCTACATATTGGTTTTAATGTTCAATCTCAATAATTGCAAATTGAATGTACGGATCAAAAGAATTGAAAATGTACAATTTCTCTTCGATTACCATCTTGAGGTATGGCTAATATCAAATAGTCGACATATTTTTTAATGGACATTGGTTAAAAATAGAGTACCTACTGATATAAATAACTATATCTAACAAAATTCAAAACATAATTCGCTAATATTGGCGATATTTTCGCTCCCATAGGCGTACCCAGAATTTGTTTGTGAAATCTAGCATTGAAAGAAAAGTACGTACTATCAAATAATAGGGATATAATTTTGTTAAAGGTATATTTGTCTTTGATGCAGTTAGCACTCATTGATTGCCATTCACTTTCAATTGCTGATAAACATGTTTATTGTCGAACTGTCCTCAAAAAAACTCGAGACGAGAGTCGTATATTATCATTGTCTATGGGATTTATATCGCTCATCATGTTCAACGAGGAACGGGGGTCATCGACTATTATGTTGAGTTTTACCACAGGCCAGGGAGCATACAAAACTCAACATCGTTTCTATAGAAATTTTTCTTTCATCACAACAAACTGGACTCCATCTTCAAATTTCACCAAGATAAATTTTTACAAAAACAAGGACCGTTTTTATACGTTGAGGCTCTAAAATATACAAAATAACATTAATTCTATTGGTACTGGTAATTTTGAAGTTGTGCAAGAGATATATGCATATCAGTTGCAGGTAGATACTCTTGGCAGCAACTTCTAAAGTACCTGTACCAATAGAATAAATATTATTTTGTATTTTTTAATGTCTCCTCTGAAAGTCAGTCCTTGTTTTTTGTAAAAAACTATTTATTTCACATTTTTGAGTGTCAACAGAATGATACCACATATTTTTCGATAACTACACCGTACTAAAGTCTATAACTCGGAAACCTTTGAAGTCTTTGGAAACATTCCAGATAAAAGGTTTCCGAATTAAGTTTCTTCAATTTGGTTATCTTAGATTTCTGATTTTCTAAAAAATTACCCCTTACCCATATTTGGAGGGGATTTTTGGGGGGAAATACATACTGGATTCAAAATTTTTTTAGAACTAATTTTCGATTAGATTCATTCGAATAAAAGTAGAATCATCAAAATCGGAGTAAGTTTAATATGCCAAACGCGCAAACATGCATACATAAGATAATACAAACATAAAATTGAATTGTATACCTCCTCGTTTTTCAAAGTCTGTCAAAAACATTTTGCACCTCCTGAACCTATGGCACGCCGTTTAGCTATTAAATTACATAATACAGATTAATAATCAAAATTGTCAAAAAAGAAAACTATTCACAAAGAAATTCATTGCCACAGAAATATATACTATATGGCACGGGTAATTGCAGTTGTAAATAAATGATTTGTTTTGCATGTAATAAAATTCAAATTCAGAAAAATATTTTTATAATTTCAAATCATTTCAATCGTCAAATATTTTGAATTTCTGTTGCTTTCCATTCCGTTTCATTGATATTATGGTAAAAAATACTCGAAAATTGAACATATTGTAACGTTTAACCCTGTGCTAAACGTTGTGGGGTGAGTTCACTTGCGTAATACTCAAAATTCGCAGATTGCTTCCAATGATTTATTTAGAACACACTGTACACGGCTTTCTATTTTAGTACAACTGTCACTATTTGTCACTTTGACTATCGCGTTCCAACTAGTTTCGACTTATGTCTCCAATTGACTTCATAAGACTGACTGACTCATGATCGTCACGGCTTTATATATCTGAATCATGATATGACATTCATCGAAAATGTTCTATGATTATCTAGACGAACATAATTAATGTTCTAGATCCTTGTCAAGGTGACAATAGCACGACAAATTGTACCTCACATACAGTTTCTGGAAGGATCGAGAACAAATCTACTACAATTCCAGAACTACATAATGAAATACACATGCAATAACTACTGTAAGCAATATAGTAGCATAAATAACTAATAAACGAATATCAACCGTAAGTACATGAATACCTATCCACGTTACACTATATAGGTACCTTATTTGTATTTTTATTTCCAAATTTTTATTTTTGAATCAAAATTATCTGCATAGTTTTGATCCTAGAATTTTTATTCTTATATTAGACTAATATAGGTATATTAGAGTTATGTAGGTACATAAATATGAAATTTGAATCGTCATGTTTTATTCTTTATTATTGAAAACTAGCAAACGCCCGCGACTTCACCTGCGGAAGCCCCTACAATGGACTTCAAAATAAACAATATTTTCGTAATTCGAGTCCCCTTATTTTCAGAAAATCAAGAAATATGTGTTTGCTTATTTATTTTTAGAAGTACTCCTACGAAGTATGTATATGTATATTAGAAAAAATCTTACATATACCGTACATACGTACACACAAAAACGCACACACGAACATTTTCCTACAAATCATTTTATATTACTCTTGGTATCTTGAAACGTGGAGATTGTTCAAATTTATAATTTCAGAAAATCGACTCCAATACAATACCTTCCGACTGGAAAGTAAAAAATATTCTTAGATTTTTTAAATATCTTGAATTTGAAAGTAATTCTAGTGAGCATTGTAAAATTGTAAGAAAAACTGCACGGATTAATAAATAACTGTCGAGTAGTATTGAAATAGAAAGCATGAATATTTGGTTGAACATTTTTTGAGATATGTGATACTTGATACTTATTTAATTTATTTTGTAATGGGTGCGTAGTAATTCTGGCTTCAGTTTTTTATGATCCCTGGCCTTTGGCAAAACGCAATATAGAGGTCGATGACCCGCGAATTTACATGAGGGGTGATTATGTGAATCCCATCGACAATGATATTATTCACTTTTTTACCAAAGATTAGGTGTATTTAATATTTACTTTTACCTTGTATGTACCCAACACCAAACTGACTGACTTCTATTATCTTTGCTAACACTTAACACATAAATCATGGGACCAGAAACTTTAACGACTCTGAAGCGGGACTTTGTGTCATAAAGTATTCTATTAATTGACAAGATTCAATGGTAATGTTAATAGAATCTTGCCGATTAATAGAATACTATATGACATAGAGTCCCGCTTCTGGTCCCTCGCTATTCTTTATAGTTATTTGTTAGTATTCCACTAATATGTATTTGGTATATTTTTTACTAAATGCCTCACACAGAAACAGAATGGGATCCGTTTTTCTGGGGAAGTACCTACATGTGATATATCTATAAATTGTATATATACAGGGTTGGGCAAATGTTTGGAATGTTGATTTCTAGCTAAATTGTAAGTTATAATAAAAAGTATCCCAATAAAAGTTGGGTAAAATTTTCCGTTCTATCATATATAAATATTTTTTTACAAAAAATTGGACCGGCATTATTAATTGGTGCACTGAAAAGTATAAAATAATATTAATTCTATTGGTGCTGTTACTTTTGAAGTTGTGCAGTTGCAGATAGATTGATAACTTTTGGCACGCACCAACTTCACAAGTACCAGCACCAATAGAATTAATATTATTTAATTTAATTTAATTTAATTTAATTTAATTATTAATATCGTTTTGTAAAAAATATTTATTTCACACTTTTGAGTGTAAAATTAGTCACGAAAATCGTTGAAAGTTCACTAATAGCAATGTACTTATCCTATTACCCACGTATATTCTTTGCTTGTAGTTGTTTTTATTGAGATCTCAAAGCATCGCTGCGGAAATACGTTACCATTTTAACACCGATTTAACTCGAAAACTATAACTCTAAGGAAAAAATGTTCATTATAAATGTTGCTACAAATATTTATGTCTTTCATGTAGTATCGAAAGATTTTCAATTTTCGAAAGAAATCGCCCTCTCTACATAGCAAACATGAGAAACTAACATGCCTCTATCTCAAAAACCGTAATTCTCAGATTTTCGATTTTCGACCAAATTCGCCACCTCCACCCCCTTCGGGGGCGGTTTTCGAAGAGAAGGAGATTTCGGATCGGCGTTTTTGTGAACATGGGACCATTTGTCAATCCTCCTCTTTCAAATGAATCAAAAATCATCAAAATCGCACTTCGTTTACTATATAAAACGCGCGGTCAAACAAAAAAAAAGCAGCCAGTCGAATTGTATACCTCCTCCGTTCGGGGTTCGTCGGTCAAAAATGAAATGATGCTGCTTATCGACAGACAATTATAACAATAATTTAAGCTCTGTTAAAGAAATAACCATGGCAACAAAAAATATCGATTGTTTTTAGATAAAGATGCAGTCATCATTTTAATTAATAATATAAAAACTACAAATCACATATTTACCACACCCTTTGGAAAATTGATAAATTAAAGGTAGTGGCTTTAGATGACGAAGATTTTTGTGATCACGGTTCGATTCTATTCCTATTCACAGAACAAATAAGTAATTTTCTGATTCCTGGAAGCTAATTCAAAATGTCGATTTAGGAAACAGTTGCTTTACTCATCTTTGGGATGATAAGTAGACTGCAGAGACGATTCGTTTACCGTGCTCTGTAAATTTATTTAAAAATTATAATAAACTTCCATAAATATCATACTCAGTCTTGGCAAAACAATAATGAGTAAGTCGATTTGTCAGAACCTGAACTTAATTTCAAGATAAAATTAGCAATAACTATGCATTGACATTGACTGATATTGAGAAAATGAATCCGGTTCAACGATATACATATGTATTTTGTGATCTTTTGTTAGATTATTTATGCAAAAGACTCTATAAAACAGTATAATATCTAATTAATAATCGATAACCAAGTGATAAGGACAGAGATTTTAATAATAATAATTAGTGAAGAAATATAAATAATTAAACATTTATAATACATTCTCAAAATGACAACCATTTCTTTCCAAACATCTAAGAATACGTTTCTCCACCAATAAAATAGCTTTTCATATTTCACGTGCATCTATCTCATCAATGCATTTAATTACGCCTTGACGCAGTTCATCTTTACTTTGTACTAGTGTTGAATACACTTCTTTCTTCAAATGTTTGCGTTTCAGATAAATTATTTTAAGGAATACCTCAAATAATGTTTGTTAAATAATAATTGTGTTATATCATCATAGTAACCAGCAAATACCTACTATAAAAATGCTAGAAATAATTCACCTTAATAGATAGTTGCTTATATTTTGAAAACCTGACTATTTAGGTATAGGAACATGATATATCATTTCAAAGGAATTTTAATTCTCTTTCTGAAGAAATAATAAAATATAGGGTGCTGCATTTGAAAAAACGCGTTTTTGGGTCTTTATAGATCTGATAGAGAGATTAAGAATTTTGAGCGACCCTGTATAACATAAAAAGAAAATCTTCAATAATAACTACGAAAAAAGTCTTTCTAACGCTATTACTGGAATTTCATCGTTTCAGAATAATAAAATTCTGAGTAATGGGCTATTGGTTGGGGCTCAGTTTTGAACAAAGCAAAAGAAAATTAATTAATTCACTGGAAACTGTTAAATATAGGTATGGGTATCTTGTGACCGGAAGGCGATAGAGAATCTAATAAATTTATAATACAAGACTGAAAATGTTATCAGTCGATAGATTTCTAGATATAATCTACATAATACAATTTTCAGAACGATCCTACGAATAGTTTTCTTTAAACGTCTTAGGTACCAACGATCGTGAATCACCCTGTATATATATATATATATATATATATATATATATATATATATATATATATATATATATATATATATGTCGAAATCGAATATAACGACAGATCGGTTATAACAACCGAATGGCAAGGTCCCGGTCGAATTCCTATAGAAGCTAATAAGTAAACATACCGCCTATAACAACATCGGATATAGCAAGATAAAACGACGAAACTTTATCGATATTCATCGGCAATAACGACCAACCGTTTACTTGTAATTCGAACAATTTTCAAACTTACAGTATTGGTTGCTGCGAACATGACTGGAGCGTGTAAAAAGCTTTTATTTATAGGAAAAGCTAAAAAACAATCGTAAGACCAAGAGCAGTTTCAAGCTACAAAAATATGCGAGTCTCTTAATGCTATAACAGTCTTAGAAAAAATTGTTGCCTTTAATGAACAATTTAATACTGATGATAACTTGATGACAATGAAAAGTAAAAGGCAAAACATATTTGGCACCCAGCTTAAAAAACAGACTAAAATGACCGAATGGTTAGAAAACTAAATGTAGTCTAGAACCTGGACTATAGACCCTTTTTTCATAAAAAAACTTTTTTCTTTTTTCGACATTTTATTTGAAAACAGGTTCATGTGCATAACCTAATAAACTATACCCATACTACATACATATATGGTTTAATATTTGATAAAATAGATTTTTGTTGGGGATGCAGTCATTTAATAAATAAAATTCTTTGGATTATGCCAAGCGTTTATTCTCTTCATCAGGGCAAACTAAAAATCGTTACAAATTTTCTTAACCACATAATAAATCATTAATTAACTTACATTCGTGAATTTAGATAAAATTAACCACAAACAGGAAAGATTTCATAGCCATCAATATCTAGAGTCGTAGTGTCTAGATTCAAGTTTTCTTAGAAAAGATCTTATAGGAGTTATCTTTGTGTTTGTAGCTCTTTTTTAACAAGTCACACATTAAACTTGAAAATATTGAGGCAGATATAAGTTTAGTAAAAAGAAAAAGTTATTATTCAATAAATAAAAAAAATTATAACAGACTTAGAAACATATAATATAAATAAATATATGCCCGTACACATACTAGACTATCTGAATTCGTAGGTATTGCAGTATAAATTGAAGTTTATTATGTCAATAATATTATTTACTATTTTGTTAGGCATTCAGATTATTTGTTAATTATATATAATCATATTCTATCACAATACGACATACAAAAAAAACAAGTCAATTTCTCTCAAAAATTAACCTGAGAAATTTATTAAAATAGCAGATGTATCTAATAGAGAAATATTAACACATATAATCTTCATCGTATTCTCTCATAATATGAAATATCCTGAAATGCATCAATTCATTCAAATGAAGCTAATAATAATAATAAAATATGATAAGCTGATTTCTCTCACAAATCAACATAAGAATATTGTAAACATTGTCCAAGTTATTTAATATATTATAAATAGTGATATGAAAATAGCAAATGGCGAAACACAAGGAAGGAAAAAAATTCATCTTATTATATCTCACTATAGGTTGAACATGAAATGAAAATCCTTTTGAATCAACTAAATTTCTCTCATCAATCAGTTGATCTAGAGATCTCAAAACCCATAATATTAGTTGTTATAATTTTTTTTTATTATTATCTAATATAATCTGTATATACGCACATATACCCATCTATTATAATATACTAAAACAGAAACCAATGGACTAATATAACTAAATGATATGAGAAGATAATAGCCTATACCTACATATAAAGCTAGGTACATATTATATATATTTTGAGAAAAATTATTAAATTTATTATTATAGAGATTTAATATATAAGAATAAATAGAACTAAGTCCATTAATATCTGTACGTTTATTCATAGTATATTATTATGTTTTTTAATATTTATCATTTCTAAGAAACCACGTTCAAAATAATTTTTCTCAGAACATAGAGCAATAGTATTATCAAAATCAATCCTACTTATGTTTTTTATTGATGGCATGTTCAGCCAAGGCACAAGATTTCTTATTACATCTTATATCACTTTTATGGGATGTTATTCTTCCTAAGATACTTCTAGAAGTTTTACCAATATATGATAATTCAAAATCAAGGCAATTTATTTTATATACTACCCCAGACATTTCTGTCATTTCTAAAGGTGTCTTTATTTCGGAAAATAAATTAGATACAGTTTTACTATTTTTTCTTGCAATAATAACATTATACCCTCTAAAAACATTAACTTATTAGTGAGCTCATCTATATTATAGGGTAAAGATCTATAAATAGGGAGGATATTTGTAGTAGAGGCATTATTGTTATTATCATTTAAAGAGTTCTCATGATCTATTTCAACCCCTCCTCTTTCAATCCATTTTCTTGGCAACCTGCGGTTTGAATATTCTTTCACGCCACTGTGAAAATGTATTGGACAGCCATCCTGCCAAAGCCACATGCCCTTTCTCGTCTGGAGGTCTACATTTTCCAGTAAAATAGAGATCATTTCTGAGGAAATATAAGTAGATTACCCCAGTGAGTGTTTCATTGAAAAAGAAGGAGCCAATAACGTGACCATCAATTATCCCTCCCCAAACATTTAGAGATTACTGAGTTTGATAATCAATCAAACGCATCCAGTGCTGATTCTCAGTTGCATAATAATTCGTGTTATACCTGTTAACAGATCCTTTACTTTTAAAGGTAGCTTCGTCAGAGAATAGACTCCTGCTCATTAATGAAGGATCGTCCGCCATCATATTATGCATAATATTGCAAAATCCTACTCTTTTCTGGAAGTCATTGGCGTGATCCAAGTGATAGGGGTGAAAACGATGCTTCAGCAATACACTATTTACACTAGACTTGGATGTATCAAGTTCTGAAGCTATTTCCTTGGCACTGATTTGAGGGTTTTCTTTAACTTTTAACAATATCTTCAGTTCAAAATTTTCACAGAGCCGTTGACCAAGTAGCTGCTTCTTTGAATAGGATACACTTCCAGAATTTTCCAAACCGCTCCAACACTTTTTGCATTGTCTCTCGTCTCGGTTGTCTTGCATTTGGATATCGTGCCTTATAGATTCTTGTAGCTAAAAGACGATTCCGCTCAGTTTCACCTAAGATGAAGATCATGTTAATCATTTCTTCATTGGAAAAAATTATTATGTTATTATAAGCAGAGATCTTTGTCTCTGTTATAAGTAAGTATTGACAAGACCAACTAAATAAATAAATGAGAGGTTTCCATGGCAACAATGGAAATCCAACAATAAATAAGGTGACTTAATAATTTGTGAAGTTTTTATCTAATAACTTCGTAGTCATTGACTTTTCCTTTTACATGTGGCAAATTTTCGGAAAGCTTAATCATTTTTGCATTCAATGATGTATTTATATACAGGGCGTTCCATTTGAAAAAAAATAGTTATTTATGATTTCGCAACCTCAATCACCCTGCATATTTGCTTAATCCTCTCGACACTTTCATTCAATATTATTAAACTACAAGACATAGAAAAAATTCTTGTGATAAATTTCTTCAATATCTTACACACTAGGAGTAGATTTTGCTTTCAAAATTAGTAGGTATTATTGCCACTTGCCAACAAATTTATAGCATGATAAGCACTTGTTCTTGTTCTACCAGTGGCGTTCGTGAGGCCATTTTAGTTATTTTAAATAATAAAAAAATGTACGCCAATGGTTTATCGCAATTTTGCTAATAAATTTAGATATATTGATCTATTCTAAACAAAAATGGTCTCTTAAGTATTTTCGCTAAAACGAACTGTTATCGGGAAAAAATATACCTAAGATATGAGCTGCACATGCAATCAAAAATTTTTCTTCTTTCGAAAATGGTTCGTTTTATCGAAAAGACTTAAGAGATCATTCTTGTTTAGAATTGATCAATATATCTAAATTTATTAACAAAATTGCGATAAACTGCGTACATTTTTTATTATTTAAAATAATTAAAACGGTCTCACGAACGCCACTGGTAAAACAAAAACACGTGTGTATTATGCTATAAATTTGTTTTCAAGTGGTAATAATACCTACTAAGTTTGAAAGCAAAATCTAGAAGAGTTTTTTTAAAACACGCCGTATCTCCAAAACGAAGCGTTTTTAGAAAAACGTTTATATGAACTTTATGAATTATTTTTATCTGCTGAATACGCTGTTAAAGTTTCTCCATTATTATTCGGATCACCCTGTATATATATGTGAAATATTAAGACGATAGAGGTCGCATTTTTGAAGATATTTAATTCAAATTTTCTACAAAAATCGAATGTATAAATATCTCGGTCGAGTTCGTTATTGGCTATGATCGAACAAATAGTTTCAAAATGGCGACAGGTCAAACTTAAAAAAAATCGCAAAAAATAACCATTGACTAGATGTATTCGAAAATCTTTTTAAACTATAGATATATTATGTACCTACAACTTTTATTTGAAGTATTTTCTCCTAAAATTGATAGATAAAAAAATATGAAATCAGTAATTATTGTATATTTCCTAGGGTTGGTAATTTAGACCTTGGTTTTGAAATTTTTTTTAAAAAAAAGAATATTTATAAGAAACTAGCTGTCCCAGCAGCCGTCGTCCTTCCCGGAAAAGCTTCAAGCGATATGCCGACATCAGCGCCACCTACCGGTTTCAATTGTGTTTTTAAATTATCCAGGGATCCATTGGAATATACATAGAAAATTCCATACCAATCGGTCCAGCCGTTTCACGTACCGACAAAGGCGCCATCTGTCAGGTCCATTTGTGAATCTAAACCATTCTCGAGTCCCCTCGAATACACATAAAAATGTTCATCCCAATCGGTCCAGCCGTTTAGGAGGTGTTTAGTAACATACATACATACACACGCACAGAAGATTTATATATATATAAAGATAAAAAAGAAAAATACAAAAAAATATTCAGCCTCGCGGATTCGAACCTCGCTCCCGCGCGAATCTCCTAGCTTCCCAAGCCGATGAGCCATCCTGACATCAAATCTAATTATCTTCAAACTAAATTGAACATACCTAGTGTTAAATATCTATTTGTTAAAGAAAGCGATAGTTTACTCCAGATTCATAGATAAACAAACGATATAAAATAATTTATGACAAATTTACCTTTCCGCTGGCTACAGGCCAGGATTTTTTGTTATCCTTAAGGTTTCTTCATTTCTACTTGTCAAGACATACATTAGTCTCTGCTGCAAAAATCGTAGTTAAATGTCAGAAAAAAAACACTAAAAGTAGGTACTAGAACTAACTAATTTAGCATCGCAGTTCCAGTTCATTCAGATTTGCTTTGCTTATCTTTTATTTGTCTTCTTAATCTTATATTACGATAAGCAATCGCAGTTGTATAATTATATCACAGTAAAAATCGCACAATGGCATGTTAATGCTGTAAATTAACAAGTTTATTATTGTCGGATAAAAAAATTGATGAGTGGCATTTTTGCTCAAAACAATGGTCTGATGTCGAGCCCAAAAAACGTCACAACAATCACCAACCAATTGGGCTCATCATCTGGGTACATAACCAGAGCCAGGAGGTACTCATGGGCAAGTTACAGGACTCAAACTCCGGAACAACAATCTGTTAATGCAGCCAATCGTGAACTGAGAACTCAGAGGCGATCCGTTTGGGCTTTGGTAAGTCAATGTACGAACTGTAAAAATTATACCTACATAAATATACAGAATAATCATTTCAGTATAGCCCAATCTTCGATCTGTAACTCGTAGGCAGAGAACAGTAGGTGCTTACTTTTTACAGAAAGTTATCGAAATATTAACATGATAAGGGAATTTTTTGATACCCATTTTCAGAATAATGCGGTCACATAGACAATAGGCATGAGATTTGGCAGGAATAGGAGTGTACTAAGCTAAAATTAATTAATATGTGTTAGAACTGCATTAAATCAAATAATGTAAATTTACATTGAACAGTCGTTTATATATTATGCATATCATATATAATACTCATAGACATCTGAACACCTAGACCACGCATAGCCTCTTTTAGAGCGATCCAACATCTCAAGACCATTATTCTTCTGGTACATAATGGTTCGTGTCCGCCCGATACGACTAACATATTTGCCAAACTTCTTATTTTTCATGGCAACTTCTGATTTATAAAATAATAATCAAATACACTCAGACGTAATTAAAAGGTGGTCGTTGTTATAGTTACAATTAATTATTCAGACACACCTGCAGATTAAATTATGTACCAAATTTATATTTTACAACACGAAATAATTATTTTTCATATGTGAAATAAGAGGATCATGAATCGATATCGATCGACTGAGTTAAGTGCGGCAACACAGGAATATATAATTTAGGCGTCCGTATGAATTCGTCGACTTTCGTCGCTAGTCGGAATATTGTCCATTCATAATTTGAGTGCTGCTACTACGTTTTACACATTTATACGCTTCTACACAGGTAAACTGTTGCCAAAATTTCCTATAGGAAAATTTTGTCTCTCTCTTACACATGGAAAATACCAAAACAATTCTCTAACAATAACAGATCGTCTTTAGATACATGTTATGAATGAAATGCTTGGTCTAGGTGTTCAGATGTCTATGGTAATACTCCTATATGGCCAGCGTCTCATCTAATAGGTATTTAGGTATATATTCTCTGCATCTAATTCACAAGTGGAAAGTGATGCCATTAAAGAGAGATAGAAATGGTTTGCTTGCTCCTAATGCGCGTGCGCGACCCCTGTTTTATATTTGATTTATGCATATACAAACAAGTGTTGGCAAACCACATAACACCTACAGGTGTTATGTGTTGCAAACTATCACTATTTATGTATAAATGATAGCAAGATACGAGATGCGTGAGAGGATGAGCAGAAACAACTGTGCGAAGGAGAAACGATTGTCTGTACCGTATTAAAAGCTTCAAGACCTCTCTCTTCACTGGCCATATAGGAGTATTATATATATGATGCATATAGTATCATCGCGGTAACGTACTTGTCTCAAACTTTAAAATCCGCGATGGTATATGTCTATCTTTTAAGATTGACTTGGATTGACTCACAATTTGGAGGTAGTCTTCTATTAATTCTATGACAATTGGTCTATCGCTGCTATCGCTCTCAATAACCATTTAGTGCTAACCTTGTGAAGCAGGAGCGGCCCCCGTATCATGTAAAATTTAGCAACTAGTTGCAATCGCATTATTGTCTCAGTGTTGCCAAAGTCTATTAGATATTAGATTTAAAAGAGAAAATAGCAATTTCATTGAGAATATGATTTAAAGTAATTTATTATTCAAAAATACATGCAACCAACCTCTTGTTACTTTTCACTCGAGTATCAGTTTAGAGTTTAGGCTCAAGACTAACAGAGCGACAACACTGTACCAAATTGACGTTTGACAGCAACGATTGTACGATCGTCGCGGTCGCGTTCATCGCGTTGCAGCTGCTGTTGCTAATTAGACGATAACCCCGCAAGTCGCAAGAATAACATCAGAGAACACTACCTGCCTCCAATATAACATCAGATAACATATAGCAAATAAAAATATGGTGGTGTCCACAGCAGAGTCTGATTACCAATCGATTAGGAATCAGAAATCAAAGATTAGTATCTTGTGGACTCATTAGAAAGATTAAAACGATTGATACTTTATTGTCTGTAGAATATATGTATAAAGAAAAATATGATTTAATGCAAGATGCAATAGACGTCCATAATAGAATTGCTGTAGGTAGTTTTTCTTGTTTATTTGAAATTTCAGATATGTAAATATAACTTATATCTGCTGCTGTTGGTACATAGATAATGGGGGAAACTATATTCGCTACGACATCTCCCAGCTTAGACCTAAAATAAATTATCCATAATATGAAAGATATTTCCAAACTATCAAAGTTGTAAATGAAAATTTAGAATGACAGTTATAGCAAAATTAAAAATTTTGGTAAGCAGATATTTCACAAGAAACAAAGAGCATCTCTCAAAAAAGTATTATTTATATAAGTACGTAATTCTGAATCTCAGGTTCAAACGGCATGCTACGTTTTGAGCTCAATTTGGTAAAGTTCGCGCATTTTTAACCACTGACGACACGACTGCGTGGACAAGAGAAGGTTGTACATGTTCGAGTGGTGCTCGTGTATTCGGGCTTCTTCGGATCTGTCAGACTGCCTTAGATTTGGCTTAAATTACTACTATATTCAATGGTCGTGACGTCAGTGGAAAAAAGTGGGAGGAGCTAGATGCTCGGAGATGCGCCTTGTCATACCATTGTTTATATATCATGAGCTGTCACATTAATGACATCAACTTTTTGATTACTGTACTGATTACTAAGCGATGGTAATCAGACACTGCTGTGGACACGATCAGTATCTTGTGGACACGACCCATATTATATTATTATATTTCTGCACAGACATATATTGTATGTCTGTGTATTTCTGACACGACCTTGTATCGTGGAAATGACTGATTACTGATGCATCGCTTGGAGGTAGTGTTCGCCAGGGCCTGCGCACTCTATTCCGTAAAAGCTTCCAACATTTTGAGCGCCACCCCATCGGCCTGGAAGCCAACTAAAATCATTTTAAGTCATCATAAATTACCCAGATGGCTCCCCTGTTTGTTGATAGATTTTAATTATCAATTTTACCTTGAATGTGTTCGCTTGAGGTTTAAAATTTTAAATTGTGTCCTTATTATTATTATATATTTATATATATATATATATAATTTTATAAATAAGTATTGCTTGAGTACTTACAACATCATGCCTGCCCTACGATGCTGTGTTTATGGTTGTTATGAAAGATCTTTTTCTAAACATCGCTTCCCAAATCCTTCCAAGCAAGATGATGATTCACTTTTAAAAAAGTGGATTATTTTATGTGGAAACAGAAGGTTGAAGGAGGAAATGGCACCTGATAAAATTTACAGTAATTGTAGAGTTTGCGCTGCACATTTTAAGCCTGAAGACTTTGGCCCCAATAATGTGCTTAAAAAAGGAGTCTGTCCATCAGTTAACTTGCCAGGTAACTTAACATTTATATCTATTTTTTATCATGTTTGAATTATAATGTGCATGTTATTACTCATTTTCTTCTCTAAGGTGTGTAATTTTTCCTCTCATTAAAAGTTTATTAATTTGACGAGCCGGTGATTGATATTACTGAAGCATATTAAATAGAATAGTAATGTAATTTGATGAAATTAAGATGCTCAACGACCTGCTCATCTGTGATTTATTATCTATTATTCTTTATCTTTGAAAGGGAATTTGAAAATGTTTCATAATATTATCTCTATCAATACTTTTATTGACAAGTTTTCTTTCCTGAACTGCCCTTTTTTCCTGTCATTAATTGTATTTGTTCTTTAGAACCCTTAGAGCCAGTCGACGATATTCTGGATCATCTTATAACTTACACAGAATCTCCTACTAGGGGCTCTTGCTCATTGAAAATAGAAGAGTCCTTAAACACTGATGACTTAAAGTCAACATCACAAGGAGAGTGTCATCTTAGTTCTCTAGCCGGGCCAGAATTATCTTCCGTTACCTTTCATAACTCTGATGATGATAAGTTATCACCACCTAGTACACCTAAAAGTAGAAGTAAGTCTATTTTTTATCACTTTTGCGTATTTGAATTATTATGAATATTTAATCTACTATTTTAGAACGATCTGACTTACTTGCTGAGGTAAATGTCACGAGCATCAAAGAACTCACGCCAAAAGCCAAACGTCTCTATCGTATGGCTATTGACTTCAAAAAAAGAGCAGCCCTATTGACTAGAAGTCGACTCTCATTAAAGAAAAGATTGGATTATGCTTCGAAATTCACAAAAACCGAATTATTTGAGAAATGTGTATCCACTATGGATCGCATACGACAACGGTTTTTCCAAAGTCAAATTTGTAATTCCCATAAAAAACCTAAAGGAAGAAGATATACTCTGGAAGATAAAGTACTTGCATTAGCTTTATATAAGCAGAGTGCTAGCGGATATAGATTTTTGTCAAAATTATTTGCGTTGCCCTCACGGAAGACTGTTATGAAACTACTGAACCGAATTCCAATTCGTCCTGGAATTCACAACGAGGTTCTAGAAGTTCTAAAGGCAGAAGCAAAGAATTTCAAGAATCCTCTAGATAAGTATTGTATCTTAATGTTCGACGAAATAAGCATCCAACCCAGCTTGCAACCTAATTGGCACGAAGGAAATGTTGTTGGTTTTGAAAACTTAGGATCAAAACAATCCGCGCAAATAGCGAATCATGCTCAGGTAAGGGGGTAGTGAGGTCAATGGAAATAATTTATTTTAACTATTTCATAAGAATAATTTTTAATGTTATGTTGTTTTTATTTGTTTTCAGGTATTTATGCTGCGAGGGATTCATCGCAAATGGAAGCAACCCATTTATTATAATTTAGTTAATGGTGGTACAAAAAAGTATGATATAATGAATATCATAAAATGCATAGTTAGAAAATGCCGCGATATTGGCTTGCATGTGGTGGCCACTGTTTGCGACCAAGGGTCTAACAATCAAGCAGCGATTAATAAGCTTGTGGATGATACCAAAGCAAAATATCTTCGACAAGGGCATGATTTTGTTGACTATTACTTTGAAATAGATGACTTGAAAGTAATCCCATTATTTGATGTTCCTCACATTTTCAAGTGCCTTCGAAATAATCTAATAAATTATAACTTATGTTATAAAGAAGAGGGCTCTAATAAAACTGCAAAATGGGAGCATATTTTCAAGGCCTACCAGCTAGATCCTTTCTTAGGCAGTCTAAGATTGATGCCCAAGATTACAGATTCACATGTGAACCCAGAAAAGATACATAAAATGAAGGTCGCCAAATGTACGCAGGTGTTCAGCCATTCGGTTGCTTCTGCAATTAACGTATTTGCATTTTCAGGTACTTACTTTAAGATATTGAACTAATTATTAGTTTTTTAAAATTGTCATTTATTCTTATTATATTTTCTCTCATTCTAGGAACAACTGTGTGCATAGAGGATGAAATAATAAAATTAGACAAGTCGGCTGCGGATACTGCTATTTTGTTGGACTTTCTGGATAAACTTTTTGATAGCCTTAATGGAAACTCCTTCAATACTGTTCCAGGAAAGAATCTACGAATAGCCGTTACGAGAAATTCACCTCATTTGACATTCTGGGATGAGGCACTTAAGAAACTGGATACGGTTTATTTTCAAAGAGTTAATAAAGATGGAAAAGTTGAAAAAGTGTTACCACCTTCACTAAAAAATTTGAAACAAACAATAAAAAATTTTAAAGAATTATGGAGAGTCCTGCAAGGTTTAAATTTTGAATATATGATGCCGCGGACGTTCAATCAGGATCCTCTGGAAAATTTCTTTGGGCAAATAAGGCAAAGAGGACAAAGAAATACAAATCCAACAGCAATGGACTTTGGAAATTATTATAAGAGTTTAATTGTAAGGCAGCTGACCTCATCCCAATCTGTTGGAGCCAACTGTGAGGATGATAATTCAGAAGTTTTTCTAAGCCTCCAGAGACTTGTAGCACAGGTTTGTCTTTTTATAGTTATACAAACATAAGAAATCACATAAATCACCGTATTCAGACAGTACTTCTATAGTATGAAACTTTTATTTGTATTTTACTATTTTAACTGCTTACACCTATAATAAATTCTCATTTTAAATATTTTGAACTTTTTAACAGGGGCTACCAGAATGTGAGAATGACACGACTTCAGAAGGCTTCTGTACTGTTCCGGAAGATGTGCCTTCATCCTTGCAGAACATTGAAATCCAGGCACTGCGATATGTCTCGGGATACCTTATAAAAAAAGTGGGAAACGTGCCTTGCTCTTGCAAAGATCTTCTTGTGAAGAAGGCATGTCAAGGTAGTGAACCCACTGAGATGTTCACATTTGCCAAGCAATATAATAAGAAAAACCTGTCCCTGAATTATGTTACAGCGTCATTCTTGGAGAAAATGAAAAAAGCGGGAAGTATAATTAGATATATATTTAATCGTGATTTATATAAAATGAATTTAGTGGCATTTACTTTTGAAACATTAATAGAGAGAATACAATTAACTGCATGTCAGCATAATAATATTTTACAAAAATCTATTTTCAATTATTTGATCAAAGTCCAAATATTTAATTACACAAAACAAATTAATCGAGTTATAAGAGGTTTAGATGTCAGACCAATTCCTAATAATGCTCCAATAATTTTTCAAAGTGCTAAGAAAATTAGAAACATTTCTAGGCTGAGGATCCACAGAAATTGATGTTTGATAGAGAATTTGAATTTATTTATTAAGCTTGCCTTCTTTGTTTTATGTCCTTCGGTCCTCCAGAATAAATAATAATTGTATAAATTATCAGATTTTCCGTATAATAAAACTAGGAACATTTTGTTAGGTTCTTTTTTGAGTGGATCTTATAAATATGCACGTTTGGTAATGCCACGGTTCAATTTAATTAATATATGAATATTACATCATTATATCTTTTTCAGCAATAATTTATATTTTTCCTAATTAAGGACCTACTTGTTTTTGTTCGTTCTTATTTCTGGCTCTATTCATATTTCATCGAGACATTTTTATATGTTCTTTTTATCGTGGAATAGGCCTATTTGGGGATACCACGTAATAAAAAAAACGCACCTTTGTTACCCGACCTCATGGGTGGTGTGGAACAGGGTAAGACTTAATTTGTTTATATCTTGTTTGTTATGTCCAAATGATGGTATTTCAATACATTTTTTAATTAATATTTTTGTTTCTTTTTGAACTTTTTAAACCAAAACTTCTACCCAAGACATGATTCTCATAAAAATGTACTTGAAGTTCATATTTATTTTTTAATCTGGATTTGTATTGTGTATCAATATTGTAGCAATTATTTTTTTTTTATATATAAATTCAGTAACCTTGTCTCCTTTTGGTGTTTATTAATATCTAAATATATTATAAAATGCTTATCAAAGCGATTTAAGATCTTGTACTTAGTGATTATTAGTGCTTAACCCAATTGTTAACCTGTGATAAATAGTAAAAATATCCTGTATGTGACACTTGAAATGTATACAAAATTTTATTTCATTTTATATAGAATTAGCTATTACTGCTTTTATAGTATTTTAACTTATTTTAGACGTTTTCCTATGCAATTTTACATAATATACATGTATAGTGGTTTGTAGACTTTTATTCAATAAAATTATTTAAAAAATAGAATTTCTTTTTTTTTTCATCTATAGATGAATATGAAATCTAAATTCAAAAATCCCTCCATTTAGATGGCCAAAATACAGGAATCTATGAATTATTTTTCCATCTTGTTACATAGTAGGCTTCCACGATAAGAGATGGCGCGCAAAATGCTGACAGCCACTTTATATTAGAGTTTCCATTCTATCCCGTGTATATATTTTATCTATGGTAGTCTGTGGGCAGCGGCTAATGAAATCATACAGTAGATAGGTTAGGTTAAATGAAATAATCGGCAGATCGTCTTGGATACAAGTTGATACAAGACAAAACCACAGCCTATTGTTAGGTAAGCTGTGTGGCTGTGACACAACTTTGGATACCTGCTCAATTGTCATGTCAATGGGATAAAAATAATCCCAGACAAAATGTTCAATTTAAAAGTTTCCGGATATTGTCTCATTTTTAATACTTTCCGATTTTCGTGAAAAATTGTCCCCTTCGGTTCGGGAGCGGTTTTCGGAGAAAAGGGGATTTCGGATTTGAATTTTTCTAGATAGGTATGGGACCATTTCTAAATTCTCCTCTTTCAAATAAATCAAAAATTATCAAAATCTGATTACGTTAACGTGCGCACAAACCAAAAAAAAAGCATACAATCGTTTTATATACATCCTCCCTTTGGGAAGTCGGTCAAAAATTAAGCATGTCCAGACAACGTGGGAGTTCTGCCTTGTTTGATAGTCTAGTTAAATTGCTGATGGATTTTACCTTTTACTCCTGATAGGTCGATACCTTCCGTGGAGATGCAGAAGCTGAGGAAGTCTTATTTTTATATTTATCTCTTTCAATTAATGAATTATTATAGATCTCTTTATACAGGGTTTCCAATTAGTGCGATATCGGACGATATCTTGTTTCAGGGTGATGCCAGAAAAAAAATGTAAGATGCAAAGTTGTCTTCTGTTTCGAAGTGCCAAAAAATATTTTCGTATATACAGGGTACTCCATAAGTGCGATACCAGACAATTTTTTTATATTTTAAATAGAACATCCTACATTTTATTCAGTTTTTGGATTAACCCAATGTTTCTACACACTTTTTAACAAGCATTACCTAGGTATACCAAAATTCAACGGTTTTTGAGATATTTGTCATTTTTTCAAAATATTATTGCTCTTTTCAGATATTATTGAAATGAGCCATAATTTTTTTTTTAATCGTACACACCAAATCTTTGGCAGTTTATTACTATATAGTCACCCTTACTTTACTCCCCTATGAAAATCTGATTAGATTCTACAGGGTGTTCTCAATACTATACAAAATGTGAGCAATTTAAAACTAAATCTTCTTTTTTTTGTAAATGGAATGCCCCAATTTTCTTTACCTAAGTTATAGCCTAAGACTTAGGTTTTTTTTGATTTTTCCCAAATTTCTCCTTAAAACTCCACAACACATTAATTCCGAGAAATTTTGTTGTATGTGTATCGTGGAATTGCCTTAAATTAGTATATATCACAGACTACCAACAGACCCGCAAGACAACGTTAAAATGTTATCTCACTATATATCTCTCTCTTTTTTGTCTCTGTCTTTTTGGATGAGCATTGGCAGATGGCGCTAAAGTCGTGAAAATTTGAAATTTTAAAAATCCCCGCGAAAATTGAAAGGTTCCCACCAAAATTTAAATTTCCCGCGGAATTTTTGAGACCCTTTTGAAATGGCAATGTAACTCTCAGCTTTATATTTATCTAGAGATATTTGTATAATTTATTGTATACAAATAACAATCTCAGATAAATATGAAGGCCAAAAAAAACATTTACCATTGCAAAACAGCCAAATATTTTTAGACAAAATAATAAAAAAACAACATCATTAAATACTTTTATTAAAACATTTCATCAAGCCATAAAATAAATATCTACAGTAATTAACATATACATTACATATAAGCTATGCACTGAAGGTACTCTCAAATAAAATGGATGTCAATACTGCATTAACTGCTTATCACTCAAGAATGGCATATGGAATAATTTTTTGGGGGAATTCATCACATGTAAGTCGTATATTAGGTATTCAAAAAAAGTATCTGAGAAATGTAGTCGGAATGGGATCCAGAGTAAGTTGTAAAGATATTTTTTATTCAAAGAGGTATTCTAACATTAATTAGTCTGTACATTTTAGAAGCTGTCATGTTTGTAAAAAGAAACCCAGAACTTTTTGAAGAGCATATAATAAGTCATAACTATGCCACAAGAAATAAACATGATCTACGTGTAGACAACACAAAATACAGTTATGTTCAGAAAAATGTGAATTTTTCAATCATAAAAATATGGAATAAAAATCCCATAGCATTAAGGAACCTAGACGACAAACAGATAAAACAAAAATTTAAAACAATACTTATCTCTAAAGCCTTCTATAGCCTCAAAGAATTTTTCAATGAACATATACCCAACAATTGAACTATCTCATCAATATGTCAGTAATAAATTCTATACAAGTTATTATTTAGTCACTTCATTTATCTTTAGGATTCTAGTTTGTGTTATGAAATAATGTATATGTATTCATTTATTCAATTTTATACCAAATTATATGTATCCAAGTGTTAGTGTTGAGAATGTAATATGTATGAAAATATTTGTTTTGACATGTTCTACAACCCTTTATGTGGATTTTATGGGACCAATAAATTCTATCTATCTATCTATAGCTACCTTATGTTACTTGTGCATAAGTTTTTTTAATTTCCTTTGTTTTGCCTCCTTTTTTAAATCCCTGCATAATCTGTTGCAAAACCATGGGAGTCCTGTAACACAAACTAAATAAATAAATTATTTAAAAATTGAACTTAAAAGCTACCTATTCGACAAACTCCTCTTAGAATGCAGGCTTTAACATACAAATAATGGTCAGGGCACTCACAGAGAAATACAAAATTAATAGTGTCATCCAGACACTTCTCAACAAGACTGGAAAGCCCTTTCTCATGCCTGCTTTTTTTTAATTGGATTTCAATTGACGTAATGCAGGAACCCACTGCAATTACAAGGTTTTCTGAGGGATAAAACAATTTCTTGATATTATCTGAAAATTCCTTGGCTGCAATAAATTGGTTGAATGGCTCCAGCTCATCAGAGGTTAAAATTTTCTGGCATAAAGGGCATGAGAACGTTTTAAATAGCCTTTTTACTATGTACCCTGCAACATAGGCTACTGACAGACTCTCAGGGGATCCAGAGGCCACCATTCTTTGGATATCCACAGCTATAGCCTGTGGGCTGTTTGTTGGACTACTTTCTACTGTGGATGTACTACTGGCTGCAGGTGTAATGGTTGTTGCAGGTGTAGTTGAGCTTCCAGATTCCAGGAAGGATCGAAGGTTGCTTAATATAAGTAGTTCATCCTCTTCACAATTGGCTTGTCTTAAACCTTGATTTGTTAACCCGTTAACAACCTGGGTTTTAAACGAACCGATAAATTGAGATGCTGTCGGGTTTTCATTGCAGCCACAACCGGAACGTATTCCTCCAAAAAGGTTCTCTAGGGCATCTTGGTTTAAGTATCTGGGTCGAAATGATTCTATACCCATAGATTCAAGTCTTTCTGTGATGTCGATAAAGGCCTGAAAACAATACATTATCAAAATTTATAGGGTAATTTACAAAAATACCTTAAAGTACATATTAAATTGCTATCAACATTGTCAACAAATAAAATAAAACAGTATTTCTTATTACTTTGGATGAAAGCTTGCAGTAACAAAAAAAAACAAATTGTTTAATTTTTTGCTATAGCAATAATTTTGTAGAAGTTTTTGGGTTTCCATGTAAAATTAATTATATAATTAAATTGTAAAACTACAAAGGCTGAAGGACCTCAGTCGCTGATCCTTTGATTGTTATATATTTTGATAATCAATTATAATATATCTATTATTAGTATTATAAGTAATAGGTAAAGACCTACTTGTAGGGTAAATAGCCATCCTTTTTGTGATGGAGGTTTCCAAAAATTGGGAGTTGTAGCATCCCCGGGGTTTCTAAGAAAACGAATCTTTTCAATTATTCCCATTGATTGCCTCCAAAATTCTTTATGGCCAGAATTAATGTTTACAGCACACTTTTGGGGCTTGCCGTCAGGTGCTTTTGAGGATGTGGCATTGAGACTATCAAAAATTGCATCCATATCACTCACAAACTTTGCAGTCGCCAATGATCTTGGTGGTAAAGTGCCTAAAATTTAAATTTTGGTTAACAATTATCTGTGTATAAATATTATATTTACCATTTGATACACCATTGTATAGACAGATTCCCACTGAACGACTTAGCGTTTGAGCTGCCACTTTGACCTTCATGGCATTTTGCCGAAGAGGTGCCAGATAAAAATCTTTGATCTTATACAGGCTTCTAAATATAAGTGGTGAGTTCTTATCCTGTTCATAAACTTGAACAATATCTGACCACCTTGCCTGTAGATTAGAGACTTCTGTAGAGGGCAGTATTTCGGAGGCAGGGATTTGGATATTATATTTTCTAAAGAGATTTCGGCTACACTTTAGTAAATGAGGAACATCAAAAATTGTATGGATTTTTTTGCCTTCAAAGTTAAAGGATGGATCAGACTGGGTTGAGCCCATATCTTTTACGGTTTTTACATTTGCAGTGCCCATATCACAAATTGTAGCCACAACAGGAACTCCATTTGAAAATAACGCTGATAGAACTTGTTTTAATATACACTGCAGCCTGCTAGAACCAACTCCACCATGACTAAAAAAAAGGCAATAGGTTGTTTCCAGGGCCTTACTATACCCTGAACCATAAACACTAGGGCATAGTTGGCAAGCCTATCGGATCTTTCATTGCCAAAATCCTCCAGTCCCTCCAGACAGTCTATATGAGAGTTGTACTGTAAATGCTCCCTTATTGCCATTTCATCAAAGGCAAGTGTACAGACACGCTCATTTTCAGGGATTTTTTTTAAACATTCGCCCAAATGTTTAAATATATGTTCATTTATTCCCACATTGAATGGTATATTTTGAAGCAGAGTAGTTAAAGTCCGTATTGATGGAAGGGCCAACAATTTCCTCAAAAAGGCGTAGCATCTAGGACCGCGCTTATAAATCGCTAATGCAGTCACTTTATCATCAAGTGTCCACCTCCTGCCATAAGGTGAGCGCTTACTACATCTGATTTGCGAAATCATAAAGTTAGCAGTGGAGTGAGACATACCTAAAATCAATGGTTGATAATATACTATATAAATTAAATACATGTAAGTTACCTTTAAAGACTTTATTGTACTGGGGTAATGTTTTCAGGTCTTCTAGCTCTTTGATTTGCTTGGCTCTTGTTTTACAGGCCTTTTTCAATTTTCGGATATACCCTTCTTTACGTCTAACTATGGACACCAATGCTTTTTCTCTTGGCGATGTATTAGCCGAGCACAATCCCTGGATATCTTTAAATAAAGATCTTCGTGTACTCCTAACAGAAAGTGCTGCACTACTGAGCGGGTTAGTGGGTGCAATTACTCTTCTAGGCGTCACACAAGGTTCAACTTGTAGATTTTCTTGCTGCTCGTACAAGTTTTTGCCCTAAAATAATTAAATATATTTTTTACTAGATGTTACTCGCGGGCGCATTTCCTAACTAACTAACCTAACTTAACACTTTAAAACTTACCGGAACTATATTAACTACAATATCAGAGATATCAATCGATACAGATCCACTACATCCTGGTTCCTCATCCAGAGGCACTGAACTAATCAAATCTATAGTATTCTAAAAAAAAATCTTCTTACATATCTATATTAAATTAAATGAATAAATGGGTTGGACTTACTGAAACTATGTTAATATCAATTTCGGAATCATTATCCGATAACGCGATGGACCCAGTATCACTACATCCTGGCTTCTCATTCGCAGGTGTAAATTTAACGAAGTCAACAGTAGGCTGAAAAATAATAATTTTGAGTACCTTTATTTAAACCAAACAATTATTCGGTTGGACTATGCATTGAGTCAATTACTTATTAGTTATATTATAAAAAGGTTACAATAAATTAATATTTATACATAAGAGACAAATGAAAAATTCAAAAACTAATTCTTAAGCTTTCAAGAGAAAACAAGACAAAATTTCAAACATTGATTTAAACTTTGGAACTGTTTTTTATAAACAATAATCATTCCACAGAAAAGCCTTGACTCGTAGGTCTTGATCTTATTGTTGAGAATTGTGTTATTGAATATAAATACTGGTAATTTTTCACTTCGTGATTAGGAAGGAAGTTTTGTTACTTTTACAACAAAGTTATCGGTGTATATATTCTCATTATAATAAATCCTGAATACTAACTTCAATGTGAAATGGAAGTGGCAAAGCATTCCTCTTCAGAGTCTTACGGTTCGAACAGGGTATAAATGATTCACTTGAGAAATGATTCTCACAAATTCTGTGACTTCCAGACATACTGCCTCGATACGATATCCCCACGCATTCCTGCCACATACGACATCTGAAGCAAAAGGAATAAAGTATTACTCAACAGAAAAATTGTTACGGTTTGTCTACAAAAATGTTGAAATCAAGTTTTTATTTGGATATATTTGTTAAAACAAAAGTGAAAAACAAATTTTGTAAAATGATTTTCAGAAATTCCGTAGATCTACAAAAATATCATACCTTTCACGATTTCTAGGAAAACAAAATAGTTTTGTATTATCATCAGACAATCCACAAATTAAACACTTCATTTTGCTGCACCCAGAGATAAACTAAAACAAAATAGTATTAATTTGATACCACAATATAAATCCTAAATTTGTATCAACTAATTACATGCTAATGAAAGAAAACAATATTAATTAGTATTAGATTTTTTCTAATACAAAATAATAATGACTTACCAGTAGATTAAAGCCATCGTCGGTATGTCTTCATTAGCTATAGTGTTGTGAAAATAGGCCATATAGATATGGGGTGATTTACATGATGAATTTCGATTTTTCTTTCAATGGGGCTAACTCCCAACATTCATCTTTCAAATGAAAAAAGAATCATGAAAATCAGAGCACGTTTAGTAATTAAAAGGCGGGACCATCGAAAAAAAACAGCATACAGAAAAACAGTTGAATTGTATTGTTTGGGTCGCAGATCTAAAAAGATATGAAAGGAAAAAGAAACCAAAAAATTGGGAATTGAAAAAAGAAAAAAACTTTCCCCCAAACTTATATTTTATGTATAGGCCTAAGAAAAATATGAAAATGTAAAACATGTAAAGAACAGTTCACATTCACAACGGAAAGAAAATCAATATACAAGCAGAGATGCTGGCTGGATGGTCTGAACCAGGGCCATTTATTGTACGGCCATTAAGAGAATGTATCCTCAAAGAATGTAGGGGAGTAGGTACGGTGTTGTCATATCTATTACCAATCTTCAAACACATATTTATCAATGGCGTATGTGTTCATATATGGAACGTGACGATATTTTTGTACCACATTTTATAGCAAACTTCCCCCCTTTCGTCTCAAGCAATCTTCCACTAGTCGTACTTTACCTACATTGTTCAAAATTCAGATAGAAACACAATTTCATGGTTTTTTTCCAAAATCTAAAACGATGGAGTCAGATTTATATATTTTCTATTTTAACACCTAACATACATATTTTACGAATTCACTTAATACATTGTGAAGGCAACAATGCTTGTAGAAACTGTTGCTTTTGTTTCTAAATTTCATCCTGTAATTTTTTATTGTTCATACCAATGTGTTTTCTTAATCTAATACAAAATGCTTAAGAGCCTGCTTTTAATTATATATAACTTTTGGCCTAAATTGAAATATAACTGTTTTTGAGATTGAAAATTGATTTCCTTACAATTTACCTTGTTATACATCTCGGAAATAACTTTTTAGGCAGTATTTACACGAAAATCTACCTTGGCGGCCATAAGAAATAACAAATTTGTATGGGTGTAGGCTAAAAAAAAAGACAAAGATGATTTCCAAATGCATTATTGAAATTTAAAAAAAAATAAAGAATGTATTATTTTCATAGCGTATCTGTGGCTCAAATATCTGCAAATATAATTCTCCTCTGATTTAGAAAACACTAAAAATATTTGATAATATTTTAAATCAGAAAGCATATTTAAAAAAATAGAGTTTGGGTTTGAAAATGAAAACTTTGATATCGTATCTGTTTTTCGGATCATCCTATATAATATTTACAAAAAAATACAGCTCGAGAAATAAAAATCAACGGGTCCAACCGGTTTTCTGGAAAATTATTACTTATTTTTTACTGAATTTGTTCCATACATATGTCCCTCACTATATAATATATAATATTTTTTAAACATTTCAGACATTCATTGGTGAGAGCCACTACCATTGAGAAGGAAAAGTTGAAATAATGCAATGATCGGTGTATAAACTTTTCTATTCAATAAATATCTTTATATAATATTCACATTCTAAATTCTGTATACATAGTAGAGAACTTAGCTCAATATAATATTCAACAAGACATTTCCATCGAAATTACCAGCTTGAAGAATATAAAAATTACATAATAAATTTCAAATTATAAAATAGAGAAATAACTGACATAAACTTAATACAATTTAAATACAAAAGACAATCAAATTTGAAGGCATAAAATTATCACAAATATAAAACATTTAATCTCTCATAGTAAATTCTCTGACTAATAAAAATATGTAACTGTCACAGAAAACAAATTAAATCTCAAAAGGGAATCTACACTAAAAATTTGGTGTCAAAAACTTCGTTGATCTAACATATTGATCTTCTAATTATTATTAATAATACTCCAAAGCTACCACAACATTATAGTCTACAGTAAAGAGTTTAAAACATGTATATATTTATTTACAAAGTATACAGAATAATATAACAACTTACACACAATAGTAAAATATATATATGTATATATGATTGAATAGACTTTTTTAAAGAAGCTTCCTCTTAACGGGTAATGGACAGATTAATTTAAGCAGAGAATAAGGATTGTGGTGTATACTAATCGACGCCAGCAAAACCTTGAGAACCTTCGATTGCTTTTATTAGCTTGTCTTTCAAATGCTTGTAGCTCTCGTATGGAGGTAGATCTAGTCGGTTGAAACTAAAAATAAAAAATAAAAGAGGTTAGGTATATTAATGTCGTTCTCTTGGTCGTGTCCACAGCGGTGATGCTGATTACCAATCGCTTACTAATCAGTAATCAAAAAGTTGACGTCTTTAATATGACAGCTATCAGTAAACAATTATAACATAACCCATCTTTTTGTATCTATTATTTGGCGCCTTTGCTATCTTTGCCATTTGAACCTGAGATTCAGAATTACGTACTTATATACTTTTTGAGAGCTGCTCTCTATTTGTTGTGAAATATCTGGAAAATTTTGAAATTTTCTGTCATTCTAAATTTTCATTTATAACTTTGATAGTTTGGAAATATCTTTCATATTTTGGATTATTTATCTAGAATTTTAGGTGCTGGATTCACGAAGATGAAATACAAACGCTGGGAGATTTCGTAGCAAATATACCTTCCCCCATGAACAATGTACCAACAGAAGCACCAATAATTGCAGGTATCAGTTATGTTTAAATATCTGAAATTTCAAATAAACAAGAAAAACTACCTATAGCAATTCTATCATGGACATCTATTGTATCTTGCACTAAATAATTTTTTTCTTTATTGTAACGTGGACAGTTTGTCACGTACTTACGGTTAATATTCGTTTTAGCATGTATTTGTTCTATTTCCTTATTTGCTATGGTTGTATCATGTATATGTCATTGATTCGTTCTAGAGTTGGTAGATTTATTCTCGAATCTTCCAGAAATTATATGTGAGGTACACTTTGTCATAGTATTGTCAGTTTGACTAGCCTCTAGAACATTATTATGTGCGTCTAGATAATCATAGAACATTCTCGATGAATGTCATGTCAAAATTCAGATATATAAAGCCTTGACGATTACAGGTCACAGTCAGTTTATGACAATCAGTTTATAGACTCGATGAAAGTCAGTCTATGAAATTATGGTAATTTCGAGATACAAAACGCAACTAGCGTGTTAGACCAAACGAAACCTGCCTAACTTTTGTAGCCGCAAGCGATATGAGCTGCAGCACAATCCAGCGCTCAGCCACTGCCAGAGGCTCGGTCAAACACGTCCCGAGAAAAAGCCGTTAGCCGCCATTGAACAGATTGGGCGGTGAGGTCAGAGAGAGCGGCCATTACTGAAGTGGAGAGAAGAGACGCGTGTTAGAGAGACAATTTTGGAGAGTTAAATTTGGTGTAGTTCTGTTGTTACGTAATAAACTTCTTATAGAGAATTACTGGCTATTTTCATTAGCGCATAATTAATTAATAGGATACGCCTATAGCAAAATCAATCAGCTAAAAATCCTATAGTGGTGACTTCCCGACGTGATCAGTGAGTTAATAGTTGAATTCGCGAAGAAGTATTTTTACTCGGTGTTAGTTAACAGTGTAGTGCAATTATGGATGAGCTGAAGGCACAAATTGCAGCAATGCAACAACAGCTTGCACAACAACAGGCACAGTTTCAGCTGCAGATTCAACAACAGCAGCAGGTACAACAGCAACTGCAGGAACAACTACAAACAACACAGATCCAGCTCACCGAGGCACGGCAACAACAACAAGCTCCACCAGATAACAACAATCCCCCGGCTCAGTTAACCCCACCTGATATGGCTGTTGGTACACATGAAATATCCACTGAACAGGTGAACAGAATTGGTTTTAGGGCACCACCGCTCTGGCCCGACAACCCGTCACTCTGGTTCTCCCATATTGAAGGCCAGTTTGCCTTGTCAGGCATAACACAAGACGCTACAAAATACTACCATGTTGTGTCTCTCCTAGACAGCCGCCAGACAGCCGAGGTAAGTGACATAATCGGTAATCCACCCGCCCAAGACAAATACGTGCGACTGAAAAATGAATTAATTCGCCGTATGTCCGCGTCACAAGAGCAACGGGTAAGACAATTACTAGTGCGCGAAGAACTGGGAGATCGGAAACCTTCACAGTTCCTGAGACATTTACGTTCTCTAGCAGGTCCGGAAGTTCCATCCGAGTTTCTACGATCAATTTGGTCATCTCGCCTTCCTGCCAATTATCAGGCTATCATTGCTGCATCTACCGAACGGGACTTGGATAGATTAGCCGAATTAGCAGACAAAATTAATGATGTCGCCCCTCCCCAGCAACACGTTGCGAGCATTGCGCCTCTCGAAACGGCATATGTTACTAACCTCACCTCAAGACTTGATGAACTTTCTCGCCAAGTCGCTGCTCTAACTACCGAGCACCGTCGTTCACGATCTTCTACGCCAGGAGCCAGGTCATCTCTGCGACGTTTTGAATCTCGTTCTCGTAGGGACGTGAATGACGACGACCGCGATGGTAACCGATCTACGTTTTGTTGGTATCACCGTCGGTTTCGCGAAAAGGCTACCAAGTGCACCCGCCCCTGTAGTTGGTCTCAGGAAAACGACTCCGGCAGCATCTAGTGGCGACAAGTGACTGCCTACCGTCCTCCCGCCGTCTCCTAGTAACTGATGCTCAGACAAAAATAGCCTTTTTGGTGGACACCGGTTCGGACGTGTGTGTGTACCCTCGTACTCGGCTCCGTGGATCAAGACCTCGAACTGATTATGAACTTTACGCAGCTAATGGCACAGTGATTCCTACTTTCGGCTGGATCACTTTGTCTATCGACTTTGGACTTCGGCGTGACTTTACCTGGAAGTTTGTAGTAGCCGACGTGTCAAAACCTATAATTGGTGTCGATTTCTTATCGCACTTTTATCTTCTGGTTGACCCTCGGTACCAGCGCCTCGTCGACGGCGTTACCGGCCTCACCTCCTCTGGTCAACGCATCCCCGACCATCTCGTTCACATACAGTCCGTTCGCGCTGTTTTTGGAAAATCCCGCTATCACAAGCTACTCGGTGAGTTCCCCTCTATTACCAGTCCCGCTGGTTCACCTCGCCCGCCCGTACAGCATAATACTGTACACTACATAAAGACCACGCCTGGCCCCCCAGTGTTTTGCAGACCGCGCCGCCTCGCCCCCGACCGCCTAGCAATCGCTCAACGAGAGTTTGAAGATATGCTGCGTTCCGGTATAACCCGCCGCTCCGACAGTCCGTGGGCCTCTGCCTTGCACCTGGTTCCAAAGAAAGGTGAAGGGTGGCGTCCATGCGGAGACTATAGAGCCTTAAACGCGCGAACTATACCCGACAAGTATCCAGTTCGACACATAGCTGATTTTACAAGCCAGCTCGCAGGATGCACCGTGTTTACTAAGTTGGATTTGACTAAGGCATACCACTTGATACCCATCCATCCTGATGACATTGCGAAAACAGCCATAGTGACGCCGTTTGGATCTTATGAGTTCCCGTGCATGTCTTTCGGACTCCGAAATGCCGCTCAAACGTTCCAACGTTTTATGGACGAAGTGCTTCGCGGATTGACATTTTGTTTCGCATATATCGACGATGTTCTTGTTGCCTCGCGAGACAAAGATGAACATGAACAACATCTACGAACAGTGTTCGAAAGGTTCGCAGAACATGGATTAGTGTTAAACGTTTCAAAGTGTGTTTTCGGCGTGGAAGAACTGACTTTTCTTGGTTTCACCGTCTCTGCGAATGGCATACGTCCTCCTAACGACCGCGTCGCTGCTATACAATCTTTTCCCAAGCCAACCACTATGCGCCAGTTGCGTCAATTTTTAGGTTTGATCAACTTCTACCGTCGTTTTCTACCAAACGCCGCTGAAGATCAGGCACCGCTTCATGCCCTCCTTGCTGGTCCTAAGACCCCTGGCAGCCGTCCCATTCCTTGGACTCCAGACCTTGATGCCGTTTTCACACGCTGCAAGGACAGACTTTCCCGTGCTACGCTACTGGTTCATCCCGATCCTACAGCAGCTCTAGCCGTAGTTACCGACGCCTCCAGTGTTGCAATCGGAGCAGTTCTTCAGCAGCTCGTTAATGACGATTGGCAGCCGCTTGCGTTCTACTCCAAGTCACTATCCGACTCCCAGAAACAATGGAGCCCTTATGATCGCGAGCTACACGCCGTATACAGTGCAGTGAAACATTTTCGGTACATGTTAGAAGGCCGGCATTTCACAATTTACAGTGATCATAAACCTCTGGCTTATGCCTTTCGACAAAGAACTAGTGATTGTTCCCCAAGACAGTTCCGGTATTTAGATTTTATCGGACAATTTACTACAGACATTCAGCATATCGCAGGTAAAAGCAACGTCGTAGCGGATGCGTTATCTCGTGTCGAAGCAGTTAGCAAACCAGTAGACCACGATGTCCTCGCGCGCGCTCAGACTACTGACGACGAGTTGAGAGATATCATTAGTTCGCCCGACACAACATCTCTGCAGCTACAGCACATACCGATTCCGGGAACCGAGATATCCCTCTACTGTGACGTGTCAACACAGCGAGCTCGTCCTTTTGTCACCAAGTCCTTGCGCAAAAGTGTGTTCGACTCTCTACACAAGCTTAGCCACCCTGGCGCCCGCGCAACCGCACGCCTAGTTTCCAATCGCTTTGTATGGCCTGGAGTGCAGAAAGATTGTCGAGCCTGGACACGGACCTGTTTGCAGTGTCAACGCGCTAAGATCGTCCGACATGTCCATTCTCCTGCAGGATCCTTCCCAACCCCGTCTCAGCGATTTCGGCACGTACACCTCGATATAATTGGACCGATGCCACCAGCTTCAAACTATCGGTACTGCCTCACCGCAGTCGATCGTTTTACTCGTTGGCCTGAAGCATGGCCAATGACTTGCATCACCGCCGACGCAACAGCAGACACCTTCATCGCTGGTTGGATATCCAGGTTTGGATGTCCTGAGCTGATCACTACTGACCAAGGTAGACAATTCGAGAGCCATTTGTTCCAAGCGTTAGGCAAACGTGCTGGATTCCATCGCTCTCGCACAACCGCATACCACCCAGCCTGTAATGGACTCGTGGAACGGATGCATCGTCAGTTAAAAGCCGCCATAACTTGCCACCCTGACGATAACTGGTTAACATCCCTACCCCTTGTGCTTCTGGGAATGCGTGCAGCATTCAAAGAGGATATTCGCACCACCGCAGCTGAGTTAGTATATGGAGAACCGCTACGTCTACCTGGAGAGTTTTTGCACCACACAGATCGTCATGCTACAGATCTGGATACCACCAACTTAGCCACTCAACTAAGCAGTGCCATGGCAAAGCTCCGACCTGTTCCCACTGCACATCACTCTCGCCCTGGAGGTTTTGTTTTCAAGGACTTGAGCACTTGTACTCACGCTTTTCTTCGAGATGACACTGTACGTCCATCACTTACACCACCTTATACCGGCCCATTTCCTATAACGAAGCGTGATGATAAGACTTTCACCCTACTCATACGTGGTTCTGAAGTCCGCGTCACAGTTGACCGTCTGAAGCCAGCCTACATCGTGGCAGATGACATGGCCACTGTATCGCAGCCTACTCACCCTTCTCCCACGAACACTGCTAGACCTCTTCAGCTGAGAGGCGACTCAGCCGACACCGCTCAAACACCACCAGTCCGTCCGTCTGTTGTGACTCGTGCTGGCCGCCGTGTCCGCTTCACCGATTTCTACAGACCTTAATTCAACATATATTTTTTTCTCTAATAGATTGACTTCCAGTCCCAAGTGGAGGGCGCCTGTAGCCGCAAGCGATATGAGCTGCAGCACAATCCAGCGCTCAGCCACTGCCAGAGGCTCGGTCAAACACGTCCCGAGAAAAAGCCGTTAGCCGCCATTGAACAGATTGGGCGGTGAGGTCAGAGAGAGCGGCCATTACTGAAGTGGAGAGAAGAGACGCGTGTTAGAGAGACAATTTTGGAGAGTTAAATTTGGTGTAGTTCTGTTGTTACGTAATAAACTTCTTATAGAGAATTACTGGCTATTTTCATTAGCGCATAATTAATTAATAGGATACGCCTATAGCAAAATCAATCAGCTAAAAATCCTATACTTTCAAACGCACCAATCAGGTATCAGAGCTTTGATACTCGGTCATCAAAACGAGACTTATGTTTCCACCTCGAGATCAACATTAGTTCAGACGGTGAAGCAAAAATATATAAAGGGAGGATGGACTAACTCTGTATCCTGTTCCATAAGCAGCAGTGGCTGAAACAACGGGGTGTTGCGCAGAATTTCACTGAGTGTCTATCGTTGTATATAAGCTTCCTCCGCCAATACTACATAAGGATGCGCTGCGCGATTTTGCGCAACGCCCTGAAATGACATATGATAATCCTGTTTTTTGTGCCACTTCCACTACTCGTGTTTGTCGTCCTCCCTTTATTTCTTCAAGCGGTGATGTCTGTGGCAGTTAAAATTGTCAAAGTGACAAGTAGTGACAATAATTGTACTACGATGGAAGGTGGTGTACAAGTGTTGAAAAAAAACGTTTTTGGGAAGCAATCTGCGAACTTTTGAGTATTACGCAAGTGAACTCGACCCACAAAGTTTACCACAGGGTTAAACGTTGCATTATGTATTCTACAGACAATAAAGTATCTCCTACCATTTTCAATCGTTTTAATCTTTCTAATAAATAAAATTTGCAAATTTGAAATATGTTTCTATTCATTTGGCAGTCAATATGACAGATGTCAGTTTGACAAATGAACTAAGCGATGCATTAGTAATCAGCCGTGTCCACAAGATACTGATTTTTGATTTCTGATTACTAATCGATTGGTAATCAGGCACCGCTGTGGACACAACCATTAATTAAACAAAAAACAAAAGCCCATCTGAAAAATAAAATAGGTGTTCTATTAAATTAAATTCTACTTTTTGATATTTATTAGACATACTCATATATAATTTTTGCAATGTTTTTTCTATCGTTTTTATATTCTCTTTTTATTTCATATTTGTTAATCCATAATGTTATCTTTGAAATAATCTAAATCGAAAATAACTCCACTTAAAAACTACTTGACATTTTTTAAAACATCAACAATTTTAGATAACCATTTGATAACTATCATTGGAGAATATTTTTAGATGGGTTTTAAACTTTTTTTGTATTTTTTAAAATATTGTCAAACTCAAATATAAACCATAAAATAATGTCAAACTCACCACGTGTGAGCTCTGGGATAATTATCAGGTGTACCCCACTTCTCAATTGTAAATAACTGGGGACCATTACTTCCATACAACTCTTTGAAACCATTCATCGGCACTCTCGATGTACCAGTGACAAATTGCAATAATCTGGCTCGCATTTCATTGCTGAATGATAGAACCACCTGAGAGAGAAATAAGGCAAAAATTCAAATTCCACTTTGTATATTCAACACATATTATAATATATAATAATAGAAAGTTGCAATCACAGCAACTTCGTATCTTTATATTTCAACAGTACTGTCAAAACTTTTGATACGTTTTATTTTTCAAAATAGCACGATTTTTTGAAATTTATCGAGAGGTTCAGGCGAGAAAAAAAATATGGAGGAAAAACAGAGTTGTTGTATGTTACTCAAGTAGATGACATGGAAAAAATCCATATCGAAACTGAATTCAAGCGATAACTGCCTTCATTTCAGTTACATATTAAATAAGTTATGAGGAGACTTACCCTCCAGAACCACTGTATCACAATATGATTAGAATGATAATCTCCTTTATATAGTGTATTTTGTTTCCAATCTTTCACATCAATATGTTGAATGCCACACATCAAAAGCTCCAGCTCGTGCTCATCGAATATTTTCACAACGTTCAATGGTATTAAGTCACTGAAACCATCCAAGAAAGCGTTCATTTGCTCTTGCACTCGTCCAACAAACCTCCATTGTATTATACATCTAAAAAAAATATGATGTAGCCATTCCTTTGAAGGTTTTGGTTGAGTATGAAAAACTTTACTTTATATATTCATCCTTATTCGATTTATCCAGTGGTATGTCAGCTCCACCTTCAATCAATTCGTGAGCGGATGTATGTCCAAAAGATTCTTCATCAACTGAAAATGTCAAACCTAGATCGGAGGGATCGTTTTCTTTTATCCATAATAGAGATTTGTAATATTCTGAATCAACTGATTCCATATCCTTCAAATCTATAGGTTTGGACAACATCATTTTATAAAATGGTCTGATGAAAAAGGCTGAAAAATGGAAAATGTAGATATTTTGTGAGTAAAAGAAATTAAAATGATTTTTTCTTTACCGTCCAATAGTTTTCCATGGTATACAGCCATACCAGCTACACGGCCAATAAACTTAAAATAGCTGAGATGTTCTTCGTTACAAACACCGGAAAAGGGATTTATCTGAAGGGTATAGTTGTCCCTACAAATCAATAAAGAAGAAATAAAAGTTAATTGAAAATTATCAAAAACAGTGTGTCCAAAATAAGGCCCTCGAAGAAGTTAATAGATGCAGAATCAGTTAAATCGACAAAAAGTTGAGTTGAATATTTGTTACTGTTTTGTGTTTTTTGAGTAGGTACTGTTTTTAATTAACATTTGGTATTAGTACCTAAACATATTTTTTTTCTCATGATCGATCCTAAAAGTACTTTATTGGAATTGTTTTTTAATGAATAAGTTAGCTTCCCAAATATTCCTAATTACTGTGTTCCACGTAGATAATATTATCAAAGAACATCCCACATTCAACTTATACGAACAGCCAAACTGTCTAAATGTTGGGCAATTTATTGACACTTACATGGCTGAGTACTCAAATAGACCATAATAGGGATTGAACATTTCTTTGGAAAGCAAGTAGAACCATTCTCTAGCCAGTCCTCCATAATCTAAGCCAACTTCACCTTCAAATTCAATCCATAATTTTGTTTTCAACAATTCTATTCTTGGTACAGTTGTTATCACTCGGTAGGAATCTTCGAGAATACTTCGCCGTCTTACTTTGATCTCAAATTTATTTGGAACGTTAGTCTGTAATGCCAAACATATTATAATCTTATCAATGTGTGATACTGTTAAATTAGCTTCTTAAGAACAAAAAAGAGAAATCATAGTATTCAAACAAATTAAATCTGATGCATTCATTTAATTCCATTTTCATTCAGATTTCTTACCGGTTTCTTCAACTGAGTCTTCATATATTCATACTTTTGTTTGTAATCTCTAGAATAAGGTATTGCAGGTCCCGCAATTTGTGGATTGGAAAGTCGAGGGTCTTCCCATTGTGTTGTTCTTGTATCTGTCAAGTGAATGGGAGTATTATTCACATATATGATTTACAAAATACAGTCTTGAACCAGATTCTTATTGAATTGAGATTGATATACTAATCCCTACAAACGAACTCACTGTGATCAATAAAGAATATCCTCCCATCCGTATGAACTCTCTCCTCCCAACCTTCAGGCAATGGACCGAGATCATCTTCGGGTCTTTTGCCGGCCAACTGATCTGCTCCACCGCCCTGTATTCCCTGCCCACCCGGCATAGGGCTAGCACGACCTGTTCGCGGATCCACCCATGAGGTGGTGCGCTCATTGTGATCAATGAAAAAGAGACGACCATTTGGTGCACGTTGCACACTCCAGCCGGAAGGTAGACCTTCGGCCAAATTCTCCAATGATTGCGGTGAGGAAGCTGCTGCTGCAGCGACAGGAGCTGAAGCATTCGATTCCCGCCGAGAAGATGTGGTTGATGAGGGTGTGTGATCAGTTTGGTCGTCGCTCTGTAAGAGAATGCAAAACGGAAAAGAGAATAAAAACAAAACAATCAAAGAACCATTTGAACAAATGAAACATAATAACCCAGGCAGTAGAAGTTTCTTTCTGGAAAAAATAGAGGAGATGAATATTGTACACTTGAAGATGCCCGTGACGTCGCCAATCTGTCAATCTACTCGCTATTATTTTTCGATATCATCCACCTGAAGTTTGAGCTTAATTGACAATCTATGGTGTGAACCCATACTTAACTGGGCCCTATTCTTTGTCAGCTTCCGGGTTAATTTTTCAAATTTGGCTCCAGTATAATTCTATCAATTTTATTTTGATTTTAATGTAGAATGTTTTATAATTTCCGGGGTACTTTTTAAGAAAACAAAAATGTTTGAATTTGATCTTTCAAGTTTTCCCCACCTGACATCAATAATACTTTTGTGATACCACCTCCAGTTAAGGAGATACCTTATAAAAATGTTGAAAATAAGACTATTATTATTTTTCAAAAAACAACAATAAAACGAAAAAATATTAATCAAACAATAAGAAATTGAATTCCAACTTTAATTAGTAACCTAAACATTAGACGACATTTAACTAATTAATTGAATAAATTGGAACACAAATGAAAATTCAATTTGAACTATAAAAATATAATCAATTTTAAATATAGTCGCCCTCCACTTAACTAATCTGTCCTATGTTACTCGGATCCTGAAAAAAATAACGTCATAAAGACAGCCGTATTTTTAAAAACGATAGGACATCCGTGTTTGATGAATAAGAGAGAGACAAACAGTTTTTTCAATTATGTCACTGTCATCTTGAATTAATTTCATATATATTTTGACAGATCTGTCAGTAAATTGTTAAAAATATGTTTGTTGCCAATCTGTCATTAGGTGCTTGTCAGTTTGAAGTTATCTTTAAACTACTTTTAGGTTACGTTACAGAAAATCAGATGTTCCCAATGCGCCATACTGGTTATTACATTACATAATTGTTTGGAAACTCTGATGCTTGTGATTTGATTCGGAAATTATCAACCGCCTCGTTAAGTGGAAGGCGACTATAAATGAAATTTTGTTAGTTCAAATCCAGATGCTGACGTAGGCGATACTAGAAATATAATAATTTGCAGTAAACCTATAAATAAAGAGTTGAAATCCGAAATTTTTATATTGTCAGTGATTGTTTGCGCGAAGTATGTTTGAACGGAGAATCAAAGTGAAAGATTCAATCGTCTTGCTGATATTTGACAGAGTCATGATACAACTAATAATATCTAGCCTATGTGCCTAAATTTCCAGTACTGGATTATCAGTTTGTTGTCAAACGCTAACAGCTGTTTGTATTTTTTAAATTAATCAATATCATGTGACGATTATGGACAACATTTTATAAATAGCGTTAGTATATCAACAGGTACCTTATAAGCAAAATTCATTTCTCCTGCATTTTTCCAGGTAACTCCATTTCTACCGCCTTGCAGTCTGGACTATAATAAATATAGTGGCTAATCTTTTTATGTAATTCACACGGAACAAAGCTAAGACAACAGGACTTCACAGTGCATAACCGAAATTCAAAGCAATTAGAAATACACAAACACACAGACGAATTCCCTTGCGAAATGGACACAAGCTCCTTAAAAGCCTACGAACCTCGATTGGATATGAGGTAGTGTTATTTTCACTACCAGTTCTACCATTTGCCAGTTGATAACGAGGTACATCAATGGAGCTACGTCGACTACTACCATTGCTCTCTTCTGAACCTTGATAATCCGTATCAGATACTTCTGATAATATGCTGGATCTGTTAGTTTGGGGACTAGGTGCCTCTTCTATGTGAATTTCTGGCACTGCGGTAAGCTCACTGCTGTTTGTACCATTCTCCTGATCAGAGGCATGCAAAATGTAACAAACGTGCAATTTTCAACTAGGATCACGAAATGTCACTATTTACATTAAGATGATGATGAAAAGATGAATGAGAAGAGTCCAAATAGACTAGGGTAGTACTGACGATATTGCAAGAGTCAATCGCCTGTCAAATGTATTCGTATGTTCTTTGATTTACGCAGTATACTGATTAGGCAAAGTTGCGATGTAGTGAGAGGAGAGATGAGAGAGATGTATGTTGGTTTATTATGCAAATTCTTACATGTTATTGAAAGAATACTCGTATGTATTTGAGTATGTCGAAACCATATTATTGGAAAAATAAGTTATTGACTCAAAAAAAGATAAGAAAAGAGAGCAACATACAAATATGGCTTTTTTAGAATGGAATTCAAAATATGTAATGGTATTTTAGTTTCATTCTTAACTTCAAATATCAATATTTAACTCTAACCTATAGCTCTTCAAAGATTTAATTATACCCATTATAATATCAAATCTAATAATGAACCAAGATTCATTAAATTCTGAACGGTAATTCTAAAACCGACAGTACCACATCATAAAGACCATTATACTTAAAATCTAGAAAATCTCATTCTGTTAATTTATTAACCTTGAGGCTCTGGAAATAGAGTTGACATTTGAAAGATGAGCAGAAACAAACCAAAAATTATGTAACAATGAATAGTCATCCAATACACAATTAGATTGTTAAGCATAAAGCACAAGATAAACAAGGCTTTATCTTAAAATTTAAACAATCATGATGCATTTCATTATAATTATATTAACTAAAATATAAATCGACTGGACTCACCTGACTTACATTATTAGAGTTGTCACCAGTACCATTCGTATCTTCATCAGCACTAATGTGAAATCTTCTTTCAAACACTTCTCGTTGCTCTTCTCTTTCCACAGCTCTTGTTTCAGAGGTGCTGTTACTGAAATGCGGATATAATTTAGTATAATAGGAAAACAATTATGCATAATTACTAGAGAAAGCTCGCTACTTCGTCAGTGAAAATACTCTATAGACATCCCGTGTATATTTAAGGAAAATCAAAAATTATGGTACATGCGTTTTGCTGAGAAATTTGGCAAAGGACACTGATGACGACGTCGACTTGGTTGGCATATTTCAAATGAAAAAGTAGCCTATATTTTCTCAGAAGTACCTTTCACATGTTAATGAAACTCCCGTCAAAATAGGTTCAGTGGATTCGAATATTGGCCCGGACAAACAGTCACAAATTTTAAAAATGGTTGTTTCGGTTTTGTTGACGTGTAAATAACCTTACGAACTGAAAAAAATTCTAAAGGTCCGTATAAGATGGAAATTACCCATCGTTGACGTTAAATAATCATCGACGTTGCTAAGAAATAAGGTTCTTGTTTTTTCATGGTAGATCAATAATATTGAATATCTGAGAGGAGTTTTCAATTAGTACCAACATTTCGGATAAAAATTGTCGATATTCTGCAAAATAAAGGAACTTTATCCTTGAAAATTTACATTTTTCGACAAACCTCGTAGTTGAATACAAAAAATGATATACGATTATTTCATTTTATGTTTTAGGCTATGCAGAATTTTTATCAAGAATAACCATTTTCATAAAACGAATATTAAAAAAGGTTTCCACATAGTGTCGACTTAATTGGATATATTGTATATTGAGGGTATCAGTATAAAAAATATCCTATCTCTCAAGCTGGACCAAGCAATACACAATCACAAAATTTATTTAAAGTCGATGGAGCGGTTTCGAAGATTAGCGAGAACGAACATCGTGATACGGAATTTTTATATATAAAGACTGGAGCACTGGAGACCCGCGCCGGCTTCGCACATAGCACTAAAATAGTTAATGTGAGTCAACTTTAAAAGATATGCATATGCAAGGACTTTGAGATTAGCTCGAACGGAGACAAACTTAGCGCGGCGGGGGACTGCTAAAATTTCCCAGATTTTTTCTTTCATAAGGCCCTTCCTTTCAGAATCATTCGTGTTTTCAAGTAAACCCTAAATAATATTTTTCTTGATAGTTCTGAAATTGTAAAATCAATTTTAATGAAATGCACTAATGCACTATACCCAGTACTGGACAATATGAAATTATAGCAATATTTCGAAATTATCAAGAAAAATCCTTGTCCAGGGTAACATGAAAGCAGGAAGGAAAGGAAGGAATCTACAAAAAAATTATGGAAAATTATGTTTCATTTTTTTTTTTAAATAAATCGCCATTTAAATATCTCCCAATACTTCTAGGGCATTCTGTATATTGTGTACCTTAAAGTTGGTCTCTCCCATTGTGTTGTCCTGGCAATATGATTCACATAATATGTCCTTCCATTAGCATCTTGCCTTTCTTCCCATCCTTGTGGTAATGGTGGTAGAGATTCTGACGATTGTCCAACGAACACAGGCTAATAAGGTAAAGAATATAAATATTAGATTACAACAAATTACACTGTGTCCCCTTCTGATCCGAATACATGGTACGTCCGTTATAAGTAGAGATAGCACTTTTAGATTCTGACGAACATGTGCTAGTTATTACGTCAACCTTTGTAGACCATTTGTTGATGAGTTCTAACCACTTCAGAAAGTTACACTATCAATCACAAATCTAAAAATTGACAATATAGGAATACTTCATGTTACGGTACTAAGTACTAGTCTCTCTTTTCTTCTCATAATCTATATAATACATTAGTGAATAACTCTAAATATATTCCATATGCAGAGAAGAAAGTGATATTTCAAAGAAACACATGGGGGTCAATCAATCTAGAGCATGGTCGTAATCTATTCTATACTGCTCAGCGTGGTTTGGCTGAAGTGAAAAAATAGTTGAACTCACTACTTAACCTATAAGTGGATAAAACTCACCAACAACGGACCAACTTAAAGCCGCAACTGAAAGGGGAAACAATGCAGACTTTTAATTCATGCGAAGACATAATATGTAAATGATTCATTTCCACGAATCAATAAACATAATCGCAAAAAACAGATTGTTCAAATTTGTATCTTACTTGAGCGGCATCTTCTTCTCTAGCTTCACTTATTATCTCCCATTCTCTGTCATTAATTGGTGTATCTTCTGGGGTGACTATAGGTGGTAAGTTGGTATCATGAAGAAATGCATGATAAAGTTCCAAATGACCACGAACTCTCGAACGCGCACTAAAATCGCTGAGTTGAGTAAGTCGGGTTCAGGCATGCAACAATGGATAAAATAGAAAGAAAAAAATGAATAACATCAAAGGCTTTATAAATCCAAAGAATGGCATGGCATTTACTTACTTATTGAAACAAAAGTATTAGTAAAATAACAAAAACTCATTCAAGAATATTTTCATAAGTTGTTGAGTTTTTTTAAATCATAATAATAATGAAAATTGTAATATAACAATAACAAGCTCACCTTCTTGGGAGAAGTAAATATTTAACGGTTGGTATAGTTCTGCCTTCTTGTTCTTTGGGTAGATTTACTAGTGAGAGCTCAACCATACCCAGAAAGTCATCCCTCGTCAATCTATTTTCGTCAAATACCTGAAGTACCAATTTATGTTCAGCAGGGTTAACCTGTAATATATTTATATTTTCAAAATACTCTCACATAAATTGCTTATCATACCCTAAATATGAATTCTTCATTCCATTCAGGATTCAGTGTCTGCAATTATAAGAATTTGTTAATGATAGAATGTTTTAAGCCAGCAATTACAAACCCGTTTTTTTGTTTTTGTTAAGACTGAATCTATAGTTTCGTCTCCATTAGTGGTATTTAAATCTATTCTTACATAAGGATCACTGCAAAAGTCATTATATTATAATTGAAACTTGGTTCCAAATCGCATTTAGATTTAGAAATTTACCTTGCACCAAAAATATCTTTTTTCATAAGGTTCTTCCCACGTATAATTTTGAGTCTAATTTTGGTTGTGGGTTCCTCCGTCTGTAAATACAAAATTACATTATGAATTTGTGGAATCTTGGTGACTACGTAAAATATTGATAAAGATAAAAAAATGTTTTCACATATACTCAAGGTTTGTCATCAATATATTTGTAGATAACAATTAATTTAACGGTGAATGACAGCAAAAAATACAGCGACAACCTTGTAATTTGGATATGATTCAAAACTTACATATCCATCTAATCCAACGTGGGGAACATATCCAAAAATACTATCAGATGCCATTAAAAAATAAAACTTATGTACTAGAGTCACATTAAATGTAGGAAATTTCGATCACAGCCACGAAAACAACTTGCAACTTGACACAAATAAGGAAATTACATACATACAAAAACAAACGTCAAAACTTGAGTGTGATTATTGATGTTTATTATACATAAACCGAAATTGGAAATATTTTAGTTTTGGTATATTTGAACTACTTTATATCACAGACCGTTATGATCCACACAAACTCACACAACGATTGGAAGATATTGGTTATCTCTGAAGATATACATATTTTGTGGTCTGCGTAATCTGACCTAGCATCGGAAAAATCCACTGAACTAGACCTATATGGAATAAGCACTGTCATACCAAACCTGATTGCCTGATGCGGAACTCTGTGTCATACAGTATTCTATTAATCGACAAGATTTTATACTACTGGCTCTTTGGGCTCTGCTCTGTGTTTAATGTTAACCGATAAAATGTTATAAATTTTGTCGCTTCCTCTCGACACCCTGAGACCTGTACAATTCTATAGGTATAGAATCTTGTCGATTAATAGAATACCACATGCCTACATGTCACAGGGTCCCGCACCTGTGCAAAAAGATCCGTGTCCAAAGCAGACGCCTGTTAGCTAGCGCATTTATATTTGGCAAGCACCAGAGGCCAGCGCTAGCTATCCCATCAGCAGAAATATTTGTCGGATTAAATAGCAACTAGCGCAAACGAAATTTTAATATAACTTACCTTTAGCAGATATTCAGAAATCTGTTTGCTTTTTGCTTCGCAATATTTAATAAATACTTACTTGAACTTTGATAATTTATTTATATACAATTAATATATTTTCGGTTTGCGGCTAACCAATGTTATGTGCAAGACGATCATTTAATTCACTTAATTAGCCACTAACTGGAAAAAATACTTAAAAAGATCACCATCAGAAATATCAGAAAATTTCAATGGTCGCGTTCATCAGAACGTAGCGCTCTTAGAGCGATCAACAATTTTCTGCTGAACGTCATGTTTTGTCCACTGATCGGATAGAGCGCTGGATGAGCGGTCGCCATTTTTTCGAGCAGAATTAAATCCCGCTACGCTACGATCAATCGCTGCATCATTTGTCATTTCTGTCAAAATTCAAATAGTTATGTTCTATTCTGTTATTATACAGGTTTGCTTCATAAAGTAATAATAGATAGTTAGGATACAATGGAATAGTTTCAAAAAACTTTTAATTTCTATTGCGCGGCAACCGTTCCCGTCCTTGCCAGACCTCATGAGGTTCTATGGGCTGTAAGAGTTCCACAGCTCTATTCATTAATCCACCGATATCTAAACCGTCGTCTTCCGCAATTGCCAATGCAGCTGGGATAAGATCCATCTCGATAACAGATGGAAATGGCAGAACGGCTTTCACGTTTCAGTATCCTTTATTTGGGTTTATTTAGAGCCTAGGTTCTCACCAGAAAGCTCAAACTCTCAAACTTGACATAATTGTGGCACCTAACCTCCTTCATCTGTGATTTTCGCATGCGCAAGAAATAATCGCATTTGAATGTCAAAACGTACGTTCAGCAGAATAATTATCTGATGGAGCGCTTTTAAAAATCGCTAATTCATCAAATTGTTCTGATGAACGCGACGAATATTGATTTATCATAGAACACAAATTTAATTGGAATATTTTTTTTTGCCAAAAAATGGTCGTGTTCACAGCAGTGTATGATTACCAAACGCTTAGTTATGGAAGGTCCATACGCTTAGTAAAGAAGACTGGAAAGAGGAGATTAAACTCGCCCTAAAAATCGTGTAAAATTTCATACGCATATCTTTTGTAAATGCGTTTTTGCACACCATGCCGTGCGCAGCAAGCGGCTCTCGTTTAAAAAAGACAGCAGATCATGATCACGAAGGTTAATAAAGAAAACAAATATTTAAGGCAATTGTCAAGATGTTCGTCGTACACGAAGCCACGCTATGATATGCAACTTCTGTAACCTCATGTGGCTACGTCGAGAAGCATAGGAAGTTTACTCTCCTTGTTTCCAGTCTTCTTGCGCTTAGTAATCAGTAATCAAAAAGTTGACGTCTTTAATACGATGGCTATCAGTCAACAATAGTGTAACATAACCTATTTTCTTTTTCTGCTATTTCCCCATTCTATTATGGAAAATGGACATCTATGGTTCCGTTTACCACATAATCTCTTTCATTATTCATTATAAATATATTGAACATAATGTTTCTTCTTGCATTTTCAATTCCTCTAATATAATGTGTAATTGTCGAGTTAAATTATTTCAAATCTTTTGACAAACGTTAGTTTGACTAATGAGTAAAGCCCACTGCAGACGGAGTATGTTTTGCTGCATGATTGCTTGCTTGTTTTGCTGCACGGTCCGATAAATGCTGCCGCGCATGGTGTGCTGATGGCTCCCTTGCTTGTGTTGGCTTCACACGATGCAGGCCATCATGCATGTAAAATGACAGTACAGAGAAATATGACTGTGACAAATGATACAAAATATTGATCATTCTAATCAAGCTCTATTTTTAATCATTGTTACAACAGAGAAAAGGTCCCAACAATTAAAATAACATGTTATTTTGTGCAAAATAACTTTTGAGTTCGACTCGACTAGTTCCGAGTGCTCCGACAAGGCACGATGCATGAAAACAATCACCAAAAATAGCACCGGTTCTATCATCAAATCATGCACGATTTCAAGCAACCAACCGTGCACGCGATGTCATTTTCTTACACGGAAGCATGTACAGCACCAAGCCTAGCTCCCATCAAGGAAACATGCAGCAAAACATACTCCGTCTGCAGCGGGCTTAAATGAGCTTAGCGATGCTCAGCGAACACCATAGATAAAATATAGATTTGAAGGATATGGAATCAGTTGATTCAGAATATTACAAATCTCTATTATGGATAAAAGAAAACGATCCCTCCGATCTAGGTTTGACATTTTCAGTTGATGAAGAATCTTTTGGACATACATCCGCTCACGAATTGATTGAAGGTGGAGCTGACATACCACTGGATAAATCGAATAAGGATGAATATATAAAGTAAAGTTTTTCATACTCAACCAAAACCTTCAAAGGAATGGCTACATCATATTTTTTTTAGATGTATAATACAATGGAGGTTTGTTGGACGAGTGCAAGAGCAAATGAACGCTTTCTTGGATGGTTTCAGTGACTTAATACCATTGAACGTTGTGAAAATATTCGATGAGCACGAGCTGGAGCTTTTGATGTGTGGCATTCAACATATTGATGTGAAAGATTGGAAACAAAATACACTATATAAAGGAGATTATCATTCTAATCATATTGTGATACAGTGGTTCTGGAGGGTAAGTCTCCTCATAACTTATTTAATATGTAACTGAAATGAAGGCAGTTATCGCTTGAATTCAGTTTCGATATGGATTTTTTCCATGTCATCTACTTGAGTAACATACAACAACTCTGTTTTTCCTCCATATTTTTTTTCTCGCCTGAACCTCTCGATAAATTTCAAAAAATCGTGCTATTTTGAAAAATAAAACGTATCAAAAGTTTTGACAGTACTGTTGAAATATAAAGATACGAAGTTGCTGTGATTGCAACTTTCTATTATTATATATTATAATATGTGTTGAATATACAAAGTGGAATTTGAATTTTTGCCTTATTTCTCTCTCAGGTGGTTCTATCATTCAGCAATGAAATGCGAGCCAGATTATTGCAATTTGTCACTGGTACATCGAGAGTGCCGATGAATGGTTTCAAAGAGTTGTATGGAAGTAATGGTCCCCAGTTATTTACAATTGAGAAGTGGGGTACACCTGATAATTATCCCAGAGCTCACACGTGGTGAGTTTGACATTATTTTATGGTTTATATTTGAGTTTGACAATATTTTAAAAAATACAAAAAAAGTTTAAAACCCATCTAAAAATATTCTCCAATGATAGTTATCAAATGGTTATCTAAAATTGTTGATGTTTTAAAAAATGTCAAGTAGTTTTTAAGTGGAGTTATTTTCGATTTAGATTATTTCAAAGATAACATTATGGATTAACAAATATGAAATAAAAAGAGAATATAAAAACGATAGAAAAAACATTGCAAAAATTATATATGAGTATGTCTAATAAATATCAAAAAGTAGAATTTAATTTAATAGAACACCTATTTTATTTTTCAGATGGGCTTTTGTTTTTTGTTTAATTAATGGTTGTGTCCACAGCGGTGCCTGATTACCAATCGATTAGTAATCAGAAATCAAAAATCAGTATCTTGTGGACACGGCTGATTACTAATGCATCGCTTAGTTCATTTGTCAAACTGACATCTGTCATATTGACTGCCAAATGAATAGAAACATATTTCAAATTTGCAAATTTTATTTATTAGAAAGATTAAAACGATTGAAAATGGTAGGAGATACTTTATTGTCTGTAGAATACATAATGCAACGTTTAACCCTGTGGTAAACTTTTTGGGTCGAGTTCACTTGCGTAATACTCAAAAGTTCGCAGATTGCTTCCCAAAAACGTTTTTTTTCAACACTTGTACACCACCTTCCATCGTAGTACAATTATTGTCACTACTTGTCACTTTGACAATTTTAACTGCCACAGACATCACCGCTTGAAGAAATAAAGGGAGGACGACAAACACGAGTAGTGGAAGTGGCACAAAAAACAGGATTATCATATGTCATTTCAGGGCGTTGCGCAAAATCGCGCAGCGCATCCTTATGTAGTATTGGCGGAGGAAGCTTATATACAACGATAGACACTCAGTGAAATTCTGCGCAACACCCCGTTGTTTCAGCCACTGCTGCTTATGGAACAGGATACAGAGTTAGTCCATCCTCCCTTTATATATTTTTGCTTCACCGTCTGAACTAATGTTGATCTCGAGGTGGAAACATAAGTCTCGTTTTGATGACCGAGTATCAAAGCTCTGATACCTGATTGGTGCGTTTGAAAGTATAGGATTTTTAGCTGATTGATTTTGCTATAGGCGTATCCTATTAATTAATTATGCGCTAATGAAAATAGCCAGTAATTCTCTATAAGAAGTTTATTACGTAACAACAGAACTACACCAAATTTAACTCTCCAAAAATGTCTCTCTAACACGCGTCTCTTCTCTCCACTTCAGTAATGGCCGCTCTCTCTGACCTCACCGCCCAATCTGTTCAATGGCGGCTAACGGCTTTTTCTCGGGACGTGTTTGACCGAGCCTCTGGCAGTGGCTGAGCGCTGGATTGTGCTGCAGCTCATATCGCTTGCGGCTACAGGCGCCCTCCACTTGGGACTGGAAGTCAATCTATTAGAGAAAAAAATATATGTTGAATTAAGGTCTGTAGAAATCGGTGAAGCGGACACGGCGGCCAGCACGAGTCACAACAGACGGACGGACTGGTGGTGTTTGAGCGGTGTCGGCTGAGTCGCCTCTCAGCTGAAGAGGTCTAGCAGTGTTCGTGGGAGAAGGGTGAGTAGGCTGCGATACAGTGGCCATGTCATCTGCCACGATGTAGGCTGGCTTCAGACGGTCAACTGTGACGCGGACTTCAGAACCACGTATGAGTAGGGTGAAAGTCTTATCATCACGCTTCGTTATAGGAAATGGGCCGGTATAAGGTGGTGTAAGTGATGGACGTACAGTGTCATCTCGAAGAAAAGCGTGAGTACAAGTGCTCAAGTCCTTGAAAACAAAACCTCCAGGGCGAGAGTGATGTGCAGTGGGAACAGGTCGGAGCTTTGCCATGGCACTGCTTAGTTGAGTGGCTAAGTTGGTGGTATCCAGATCTGTAGCATGACGATCTGTGTGGTGCAAAAACTCTCCAGGTAGACGTAGCGGTTCTCCATATACTAACTCAGCTGCGGTGGTGCGAATATCCTCTTTGAATGCTGCACGCATTCCCAGAAGCACAAGGGGTAGGGATGTTAACCAGTTATCGTCAGGGTGGCAAGTTATGGCGGCTTTTAACTGACGATGCATCCGTTCCACGAGTCCATTACAGGCTGGGTGGTATGCGGTTGTGCGAGAGCGATGGAATCCAGCACGTTTGCCTAACGCTTGGAACAAATGGCTCTCGAATTGTCTACCTTGGTCAGTAGTGATCAGCTCAGGACATCCAAACCTGGATATCCAACCAGCGATGAAGGTGTCTGCTGTTGCGTCGGCGGTGATGCAAGTCATTGGCCATGCTTCAGGCCAACGAGTAAAACGATCGACTGCGGTGAGGCAGTACCGATAGTTTGAAGCTGGTGGCATCGGTCCAATTATATCGAGGTGTACGTGCCGAAATCGCTGAGACGGGGTTGGGAAGGATCCTGCAGGAGAATGGACATGTCGGACGATCTTAGCGCGTTGACACTGCAAACAGGTCCGTGTCCAGGCTCGACAATCTTTCTGCACTCCAGGCCATACAAAGCGATTGGAAACTAGGCGTGCGGTTGCGCGGGCGCCAGGGTGGCTAAGCTTGTGTAGAGAGTCGAACACACTTTTGCGCAAGGACTTGGTGACAAAAGGACGAGCTCGCTGTGTTGACACGTCACAGTAGAGGGATATCTCGGTTCCCGGAATCGGTATGTGCTGTAGCTGCAGAGATGTTGTGTCGGGCGAACTAATGATATCTCTCAACTCGTCGTCAGTAGTCTGAGCGCGCGCGAGGACATCGTGGTCTACTGGTTTGCTAACTGCTTCGACACGAGATAACGCATCCGCTACGACGTTGCTTTTACCTGCGATATGCTGAATGTCTGTAGTAAATTGTCCGATAAAATCTAAATACCGGAACTGTCTTGGGGAACAATCACTAGTTCTTTGTCGAAAGGCATAAGCCAGAGGTTTATGATCACTGTAAATTGTGAAATGCCGGCCTTCTAACATGTACCGAAAATGTTTCACTGCACTGTATACGGCGTGTAGCTCGCGATCATAAGGGCTCCATTGTTTCTGGGAGTCGGATAGTGACTTGGAGTAGAACGCAAGCGGCTGCCAATCGTCATTAACGAGCTGCTGAAGAACTGCTCCGATTGCAACACTGGAGGCGTCGGTAACTACGGCTAGAGCTGCTGTAGGATCGGGATGAACCAGTAGCGTAGCACGGGAAAGTCTGTCCTTGCAGCGTGTGAAAACGGCATCAAGGTCTGGAGTCCAAGGAATGGGACGGCTGCCAGGGGTCTTAGGACCAGCAAGGAGGGCATGAAGCGGTGCCTGATCTTCAGCGGCGTTTGGTAGAAAACGACGGTAGAAGTTGATCAAACCTAAAAATTGACGCAACTGGCGCATAGTGGTTGGCTTGGGAAAAGATTGTATAGCAGCGACGCGGTCGTTAGGAGGACGTATGCCATTCGCAGAGACGGTGAAACCAAGAAAAGTCAGTTCTTCCACGCCGAAAACACACTTTGAAACGTTTAACACTAATCCATGTTCTGCGAACCTTTCGAACACTGTTCGTAGATGTTGTTCATGTTCATCTTTGTCTCGCGAGGCAACAAGAACATCGTCGATATATGCGAAACAAAATGTCAATCCGCGAAGCACTTCGTCCATAAAACGTTGGAACGTTTGAGCGGCATTTCGGAGTCCGAAAGACATGCACGGGAACTCATAAGATCCAAACGGCGTCACTATGGCTGTTTTCGCAATGTCATCAGGATGGATGGGTATCAAGTGGTATGCCTTAGTCAAATCCAACTTAGTAAACACGGTGCATCCTGCGAGCTGGCTTGTAAAATCAGCTATGTGTCGAACTGGATACTTGTCGGGTATAGTTCGCGCGTTTAAGGCTCTATAGTCTCCGCATGGACGCCACCCTTCACCTTTCTTTGGAACCAGGTGCAAGGCAGAGGCCCACGGACTGTCGGAGCGGCGGGTTATACCGGAACGCAGCATATCTTCAAACTCTCGTTGAGCGATTGCTAGGCGGTCGGGGGCGAGGCGGCGCGGTCTGCAAAACACTGGGGGGCCAGGCGTGGTCTTTATGTAGTGTACAGTATTATGCTGTACGGGCGGGCGAGGTGAACCAGCGGGACTGGTAATAGAGGGGAACTCACCGAGTAGCTTGTGATAGCGGGATTTTCCAAAAACAGCGCGAACGGACTGTATGTGAACGAGATGGTCGGGGATGCGTTGACCAGAGGAGGTGAGGCCGGTAACGCCGTCGACGAGGCGCTGGTACCGAGGGTCAACCAGAAGATAAAAGTGCGATAAGAAATCGACACCAATTATAGGTTTTGACACGTCGGCTACTACAAACTTCCAGGTAAAGTCACGCCGAAGTCCAAAGTCGATAGACAAAGTGATCCAGCCGAAAGTAGGAATCACTGTGCCATTAGCTGCGTAAAGTTCATAATCAGTTCGAGGTCTTGATCCACGGAGCCGAGTACGAGGGTACACACACACGTCCGAACCGGTGTCCACCAAAAAGGCTATTTTTGTCTGAGCATCAGTTACTAGGAGACGGCGGGAGGACGGTAGGCAGTCACTTGTCGCCACTAGATGCTGCCGGAGTCGTTTTCCTGAGACCAACTACAGGGGCGGGTGCACTTGGTAGCCTTTTCGCGAAACCGACGGTGATACCAACAAAACGTAGATCGGTTACCATCGCGGTCGTCGTCATTCACGTCCCTACGAGAACGAGATTCAAAACGTCGCAGAGATGACCTGGCTCCTGGCGTAGAAGATCGTGAACGACGGTGCTCGGTAGTTAGAGCAGCGACTTGGCGAGAAAGTTCATCAAGTCTTGAGGTGAGGTTAGTAACATATGCCGTTTCGAGAGGCGCAATGCTCGCAACGTGTTGCTGGGGAGGGGCGACATCATTAATTTTGTCTGCTAATTCGGCTAATCTATCCAAGTCCCGTTCGGTAGATGCAGCAATGATAGCCTGATAATTGGCAGGAAGGCGAGATGACCAAATTGATCGTAGAAACTCGGATGGAACTTCCGGACCTGCTAGAGAACGTAAATGTCTCAGGAACTGTGAAGGTTTCCGATCTCCCAGTTCTTCGCGCACTAGTAATTGTCTTACCCGTTGCTCTTGTGACGCGGACATACGGCGAATTAATTCATTTTTCAGTCGCACGTATTTGTCTTGGGCGGGTGGATTACCGATTATGTCACTTACCTCGGCTGTCTGGCGGCTGTCTAGGAGAGACACAACATGGTAGTATTTTGTAGCGTCTTGTGTTATGCCTGACAAGGCAAACTGGCCTTCAATATGGGAGAACCAGAGTGACGGGTTGTCGGGCCAGAGCGGTGGTGCCCTAAAACCAATTCTGTTCACCTGTTCAGTGGATATTTCATGTGTACCAACAGCCATATCAGGTGGGGTTAACTGAGCCGGGGGATTGTTGTTATCTGGTGGAGCTTGTTGTTGTTGCCGTGCCTCGGTGAGCTGGATCTGTGTTGTTTGTAGTTGTTCCTGCAGTTGCTGTTGTACCTGCTGCTGTTGTTGAATCTGCAGCTGAAACTGTGCCTGTTGTTGTGCAAGCTGTTGTTGCATTGCTGCAATTTGTGCCTTCAGCTCATCCATAATTGCACTACACTGTTAACTAACACCGAGTAAAAATACTTCTTCGCGAATTCAACTATTAACTCACTGATCACGTCGGGAAGTCACCACTATAGGATTTTTAGCTGATTGATTTTGCTATAGGCGTATCCTATTAATTAATTATGCGCTAATGAAAATAGCCAGTAATTCTCTATAAGAAGTTTATTACGTAACAACAGAACTACACCAAATTTAACTCTCCAAAATTGTCTCTCTAACACGCGTCTCTTCTCTCCACTTCAGTAATGGCCGCTCTCTCTGACCTCACCGCCCAATCTGTTCAATGGCGGCTAACGGCTTTTTCTCGGGACGTGTTTGACCGAGCCTCTGGCAGTGGCTGAGCGCTGGATTGTGCTGCAGCTCATATCGCTTGCGGCTACAAAAGTTAGGCAGGTTTCGTTTGGTCTAACACGCTAGTTGCGTTTTGTATCTCGAAATTACCATAATTTCATAGACTGACTTTCATCGAGTCTATAAACTGATTGTCATAAACTGACTGTGACCTGTAATCGTCAAGGCTTTATATATCTGAATTTTGACATGACATTCATCGAGAATGTTCTATGATTATCTAGACGCACATAATAATGTTCTAGAGGCTAGTCAAACTGACAATACTATGACAAAGTGTACCTCACATATAATTTCTGGAAGATTCGAGAATAAATCTACCAACTCTAGAACGAATCAATGACATATACATGATACAACCATAGCAAATAAGGAAATAGAACAAATACATGCTAAAACGAATATTAACCGTAAGTACGTGACAAACTGTCCACGTTACAATAAAGAAAAAAATTATTTAGTGCAAGATACAATAGATGTCCATGATAGAATTGCTATAGGTAGTTTTTCTTGTTTATTTGAAATTTCAGATATTTAAACATAACTGATACCTGCAATTATTGGTGCTTCTGTTGGTACATTGTTCATGGGGGAAGGTATATTTGCTACGAAATCTCCCAGCGTTTGTATTTCATCTTCGTGAATCCAGCACCTAAAATTCTAGATAAATAATCCAAAATATGAAAGATATTTCCAAACTATCAAAGTTATAAATGAAAATTTAGAATGACAGAAAATTTCAAAATTTTCCAGATATTTCACAACAAATAGAGAGCAGCTCTCAAAAAGTATATAAGTACGTAATTCTGAATCTCAGGTTCAAATGGCAAAGATAGCAAAGGCGCCAAATAATAGATACAAAAAGATGGGTTATGTTATAATTGTTTACTGATAGCTGTCATATTAAAGACGTCAACTTTTTGATTACTGATTAGTAAGCGATTGGTAATCAGCATCACCGCTGTGGACACGACCAAGAGAACGACATTAATATACCTAACCTCTTTTATTTTTTATTTTTAGTTTCAACCGACTAGATCTACCTCCATACGAGAGCTACAAGCATTTGAAAGACAAGCTAATAAAAGCAATCGAAGGTTCTCAAGGTTTTGCTGGCGTCGATTAGTATACACCACAATCCTTATTCTCTGCTTAAATTAATCTGTCCATTACCCGTTAAGAGGAAGCTTCTTTAAAAAAGTCTATTCAATCATATATACATATATATATTTTACTATTGTGTGTAAGTTGTTATATTATTCTGTATACTTTGTAAATAAATATATACATGTTTTAAACTCTTTACTGTAGACTATAATGTTGTGGTAGCTTTGGAGTATTATTAATAATAATTAGAAGATCAATATGTTAGATCAACGAAGTTTTTGACACCAAATTTTTAGTGTAGATTCCCTTTTGAGATTTAATTTGTTTTCTGTGACAGTTACATATTTTTATTAGTCAGAGAATTTACTATGAGAGATTAAATGTTTTATATTTGTGATAATTTTATGCCTTCAAATTTGATTGTCTTTTGTATTTAAATTGTATTAAGTTTATGTCAGTTATTTCTCTATTTTATAATTTGAAATTTATTATGTAATTTTTATATTCTTCAAGCTGGTAATTTCGATGGAAATGTCTTGTTGAATATTATATTGAGCTAAGTTCTCTACTATGTATACAGAATTTAGAATGTGAATATTATATAAAGATATTTATTGAATAGAAAAGTTTATACACCGATCATTGCATTATTTCAACTTTTCCTTCTCAATGGTAGTGGCTCTCACCAATGAATGTCTGAAATGTTTAAAAAATATTATATATTATATAGTGAGGGACATATGTATGGAACAAATTCAGTAAAAAATAAGTAATAATTTTCCAGAAAACCGGTTGGACCCGTTGATTTTTATTTCTCGAGCCGTATTTTTTCATTTTCAAACCCAAACTCTATTTTTTTAAATATGCTTTCTGATTTAAAATATTATCAAATATTTTTAGTGTTTTCTAAATCAGAGGAGAATTATATTTGCAGATATTTGAGCCACAGATACGCTATGAAAATAATACATTCTTTATTTTTTTTTAAATTTCAATAATGCATTTGGAAATCATCTTTGTCTTTTTTTTTAGCCTACACCCATACAAATTTGTTATTTCTTATGGCCGCCAAGGTAGATTTTCGTGTAAATACTGCCTAAAAAGTTATTTCCGAGATGTATAACAAGGTAAATTGTAAGGAAATCAATTTTCAATCTCAAAAACAGTTATATTTCAATTTAGGCCAAAAGTTATATATAATTAAAAGCAGGCTCTTAAGCATTTTGTATTAGATTAAGAAAACACATTGGTATGAACAATAAAAAATTACAGGATGAAATTTAGAAACAAAAGCAACAGTTTCTACAAGCATTGTTGCCTTCACAATGTATTAAGTGAATTCGTAAAATATGTATGTTAGGTGTTAAAATAGAAAATATATAAATCTGACTCCATCGTTTTAGATTTTGGAAAAAAACCATGAAATTGTGTTTCTATCTGAATTTTGAACAATGTAGGTAAAGTACGACTAGTGGAAGATTGCTTGAGACGAAAGGGGGGAAGTTTGCTATAAAATGTGGTACAAAAATATCGTCACGTTCCATATATGAACACATACGCCATTGATAAATATGTGTTTGAAGATTGGTAATAGATATGACAACACCGTACCTACTCCCCTACATTCTTTGAGGATACATTCTCTTAATGGCCGTACAATAAATGGCCCTGGTTCAGACCATCCAGCCAGCATCTCTGCTTGTATATTGATTTTCTTTCCGTTGTGAATGTGAACTGTTCTTTACATGTTTTACATTTTCATATTTTTCTTAGGCCTATACATAAAATATAAGTTTGGGGGAAAGTTTTTTTCTTTTTTCAATTCCCAATTTTTTGGTTTCTTTTTCCTTTCATATCTTTTTAGATCTGCGACCCAAACAATACAATTCAACTGTTTTTCTGTATGCTGTTTTTTTTCGATGGTCCCGCCTTTTAATTACTAAACGTGCTCTGATTTTCATGATTCTTTTTTCATTTGAAAGATGAATGTTGGGAGTTAGCCCCATTGAAAGAAAAATCGAAATTCATCATGTAAATCACCCCATATCTATATGGCCTATTTTCACAACACTATAGCTAATGAAGACATACCGACGATGGCTTTAATAATGCCATTCGGCAGAGAACAGTACCTCCAACTGCCTCGAACCATTCGGATTCTTCGAATTCCTCAGAATAAAATTTAATCTTCGTAACACGGCACAAACCTTCCGAAGATCCACGGATCACCTATTCCGAGATCAAAGATGTATTTGTATTCGTCTACTAAGATGACACTGAATGTTTATAGTATATATTGTAACGTGCAAGGGGAACAGCCGCCGGTATTGGCTACAAAGTGGCGGCATTCTTTTGACGAAAGCGCGAGATCTATGCTGTGGTTGGAAATATCGAAAGCGGAGTTGACAAAGAGAGCGACGGCAGCATGTCGGCATCGATTCCTAAAATGCCGACAAAGGAATTTTGAGAAACGTCCGGTGGCGGCTTTCGAATCAAAGACCAGAAGCCGCTCGAATGATCTGGAGCCTTTGTCGGATATATATACGGGAGAATTGTCGGCATGAGGGAAAGAATGTAAAAGACAGTATGAATAATAGAATAGTTCGAGTAAGTTAGTGAGGATATAGTAAAGTTAAGTTGTAATTTATATTATTTCGAGTGTAAATAAAGTTAATTTAATAACTCTAAATTAGTCTCACTTATCTGCGAACCCACATACGCAACAATATATATATATATATATATATATATATATATATATATATATATATATATATATATATATATATATATATATATGTATATATATATATATGTATATATATATATATGTATATACAGGGTGTCCAATTACATATTGCGCTATCGGATAATATCGCGTTTCAGGGTGATGCCAGAAAAAAAATGTAAGATGCAAAATTGTTTTATGTTTCGAAGTGCATAGCCTAAAAATATTTTCGTATATACAGGGTACTTCATACGGGCGATACCAGACAATTTTTTTTATTTTAAATGGAACATCCCACATTTTATTCACTTTTTGGATTAACCCAATGTTTCCACACACTTTTTATCAAGCATTACCTATACCAAAATTCAAAGATTTTTGAGATATTTGACATTTTTTCAAAATATTGCTCTTTGCAGGTACTTTTGAAATCATTCATAATTTATTTATTTCAAATCGTACATACCAAATCTTTGCCAGATTGTTAGTACATAGTCTCCCTTACTTGACTCCCCTATAAAAATCTGATTAGATTCTACAGGGTGTTCTCAATACTATATAAAATGTGAACAATTTGAAACAGCTAAATCTTCTTTTTTTTAAACGGAATTCCCCAACTTTCTTTACGTAAGTTGTAGCCTAAGACTTAGGCTTTCTTTTTATAAAGCATGTCCTATACCTATCTGTAATAATTGCCGAGTTTTTTGATTTTTCCCAAATTTCTCTTTTAAACTCCACAACACTTACATTTAATTCCGATAAATTTTGCTCGGTTGGCCATGGATATAATAAGTGAACTGAAATCAACGGACTTTGACACTTTTTTAATAAAATATGATAAATAAAATACAAATTTTATTAAACAAGCGACAACTAAAATTCAAAAAAATAATACCTAACCAATAAAAATTCTATGTATAATAAATGGATCTAATAATACTAAACACAATGTTCGATGTGTCCACCCTGGTGTTCTTCACACAAACGAATTCTTCTAGCACAAGTAGTGCTTACTCTCTCTAGCATCTCCCTGCTATTTACTCTTATAAAATGGGGAGGCGCTCCATATAGTTGTAGCCTCATTTGCCTTAAAACTCCAAGTGGTAAATGGTCGACATCATCCTCCAATTCATATTGAAAAAATGTAAAAAGTTCTCTCCATGCGAACACCTCAACTACTTATCTGAGCTAATGGACTCGAGACATCTGAATTGTATGCAAATGAGATTTACATGAGCGTCATTCGGGTTAGCAGTTAGTACTGATTCAATAATTTTAAATTTTATTTGATATTGAATTTGAACAATTTAATAGTAAATATTATTTTATTTGATTTTGATAATTATATATGATAATTAGTTAGGTATGTATAATATAAATATATACCTCATTATGAATTGTATGCAAATGAGATTTACATGAGCGTCATTCGGGTTAGCAGTTAGTACTGATTCAATAATTTTAAATTTTATTTGATATTGAATTTGAACAATTTAATATTAAATATTATTTTATTTGATTTTGATAATTATATATGATAATTAGTTAGGCATGTATAATATAAATATATACCTAATTTCTATTCCAGAACAAAGTAATTTGAACGATAATCTTATTCCTGTAACAAACCAACATTTTAAATAGCATTCGGAATCTCCTTAATGAAACGATTAAACATACATCATTATGAGGATTTAACTAATCTTAAATACATTTGGTGGGTGTGGGATTGGAATAAAACAAAACTATGAAATAGAAAATTTTATTATAACAGATCTTGACAATATGTAGTAAGTAAGTAAGTATAATTGTAAATTTATTAAAATAGATATTTTCCTATATTTTCTAGGAGTAACTCTGAAAATTGTATTATTATTTTTTCCAGAGAAAATATATTCATAATCTAATATACAGCAAAATGGACACTGCAGACACGATGATTGTTGTAGGCTTTAGATGTATCAAAGTTAGGATGTAACAAATCTTGGTATCCGGAAGCCTTAAGCCATTCTCGATATCTGAATGGTAATCTTCTATTACTAATGTTTTTTATATTATAGTTTTAGATAATACTGAGTGAGCAATAATTGAAAAAATCAACACGATGGTTTTTCAAATATTTAATGCTCGAATTATCTCAGTATCACTGGAAAATTAGGATTATTTAAAAATTCTTACCTGATTTCATCCTTAGGATCTCGAAAAGCACTCACTCACTACAGTTTTTGTAAATACAATATGCCCCTCTCTTATTCTAATTTTCTTCATTTTCCATATTTCTTAGACACAAGGAATAAAATAAAATAATTGAATCTCTCGCTGCGAAATGCATCCAATCAATGATACAAATAGAGTAAAATCAAGGATTATATAGTATTTAATCGTTGCTAATGACACCCTTGGAAGAAATGATGTTCCGACGCCATTGAAATCGCCTACCTGACTCTTTAAATTGGTGAGCTGGTGAGCAAATTTTATCTCTCTCACATTTTATCTGCCTTGTCTGACTATCCTATCTTGGTGTATTTAATCTTTGACAATGGTATGAACCAAGATCATCATGATACATGTACCTATAATGATCTTGGATATGAACATGGAACAGGCGCATCCACGAGCATCTAGCGCCTCCCACTTCTTAACCACTGACGTCACGATCATTAAATATAGTAACCTCTGATAGTATAATATATACCACAGACTACCAACCAGACCCGCAAGTGAATAGGGATTTTTGTCGCACTTCTAAAATAATTTGCATCTCTTTTTAGCTTACAGTAAAATTTGTATAGGGCCTTTTCACTCATGCATGAACGTTTTCATTTGTAGGAGCGCTGCGGTCGTATTATCTAAAATTCTTGTTATATACTCTATGCAGAGAATATAGACGTATATATTCTCTGCTCTATGTCTAAAATAATTTTCTGCTACAATAATTTTGTAGTTCGTACTACTTTCGGTAGGTGGAAATTGTGTTATACGAAGTATTTGTGTGTTCTCATTTTCCATTTTGATTTTGATTATTTTGTTTCTACTGGTAAGTCATTATTATTTTGTATTAGAAAAAATCTAATACTAATTAATATTGTTTTCTTTCATTAGCATGTAATTAGTTGATACAAATTTAGGATTTATATTGTGGTATCAAATTAATACTATTTTGTTTTAGTTTATCTCTGGGTGCAGCAAAATGAAGTGTTTAATTTGTGGATTGTCTGATGATAATACAAAACTATTTTGTTTTCCTAGAAATCGTGAAAGGTATGATATTTTTGTAGATCTACGGAATTTCTGAAAATCATTTTACAAAATTTGTTTTTCACTTTTGTTTTAACAAATATATCCAAATAAAAACTTGATTTCAACATTTTTGTAGACAAACCGTAACAATTTTTCTGTTGAGTAATACTTTATTCCTTTTGCTTCAGATGTCGTATGTGGCAGGAATGCGTGGGGATATCGTATCGAGGCAGTATGTCTGGAAGTCACAGAATTTGTGAGAATCATTTCTCAAGTGAATCATTTATACCCTGTTCGAACCGTAAGACTCTGAAGAGGAATGCTTTGCCACTTCCATTTCACATTGAAGTTAGTATTCAGGATTTATTATAATGAGAATATATACACCGATAACTTTGTTGTAAAAGTAACAAAACTTCCTTCCTAATCACGAAGTGAAAAATTACCAGTATTTATATTCAATAACACAATTCTCAACAATAAGATCAAGACCTACGAGTCAAGGCTTTTCTGTGGAATGATTATTGTTTATAAAAAACAGTTCCAAAGTTTAAATCAATGTTTGAAATTTTGTCTTGTTTTCTCTTGAAAGCTTAAGAATTAGTTTTTGAATTTTTCATTTGTCTCTTATGTATAAATATTAATTTATTGTAACCTTTTTATAATATAACTAATAAGTAATTGACTCAATGCATAGTCCAACCGAATAATTGTTTGGTTTAAATAAAGGTACTCAAAATTATTATTTTTCAGCCTACTGTTGACTTCGTTAAATTTACACCTGCGAATGAGAAGCCAGGATGTAGTGATACTGGGTCCATCGCGTTATCGGATAATGATTCCGAAATTGATATTAACATAGTTTCAGTAAGTCCAACCCATTTATTCATTTAATTTAATATAGATATGTAAGAAGATTTTTTTTTAGAATACTATAGATTTGATTAGTTCAGTGCCTCTGGATGAGGAACCAGGATGTAGTGGATCTGTATCGATTGATATCTCTGATATTGTAGTTAATATAGTTCCGGTAAGTTTTAAAGTGTTAAGTTAGGTTAGTTAGTTAGGAAATGCGCCCGCGAGTAACATCTAGTAAAAAATATATTTAATTATTTTAGGGCAAAAACTTGTACGAGCAGCAAGAAAATCTACAAGTTGAACCTTGTGTGACGCCTAGAAGAGTAATTGCACCCACTAACCCGCTCAGTAGTGCAGCACTTTCTGTTAGGAGTACACGAAGATCTTTATTTAAAGATATCCAGGGATTGTGCTCGGCTAATACATCGCCAAGAGAAAAAGCATTGGTGTCCATAGTTAGACGTAAAGAAGGGTATATCCGAAAATTGAAAAAGGCCTGTAAAACAAGAGCCAAGCAAATCAAAGAGCTAGAAGACCTGAAAACATTACCCCAGTACAATAAAGTCTTTAAAGGTAACTTACATGTATTTAATTTATATAGTATATTATCAACCATTGATTTTAGGTATGTCTCACTCCACTGCTAACTTTATGATTTCGCAAATCAGATGTAGTAAGCGCTCACCTTATGGCAGGAGGTGGACACTTGATGATAAAGTGACTGCATTAGCGATTTATAAGCGCGGTCCTAGATGCTACGCCTTTTTGAGGAAATTGTTGGCCCTTCCATCAATACGGACTTTAACTACTCTGCTTCAAAATATACCATTCAATGTGGGAATAAATGAACATATATTTAAACATTTGGGCGAATGTTTAAAAAAAATCCCTGAAAATGAGCGTGTCTGTACACTTGCCTTTGATGAAATGGCAATAAGGGAGCATTTACAGTACAACTCTCATATAGACTGTCTGGAGGGACTGGAGGATTTTGGCAATGAAAGATCCGATAGGCTTGCCAACTATGCCCTAGTGTTTATGGTTCAGGGTATAGTAAGGCCCTGGAAACAACCTATTGCCTTTTTTTTAGTCATGGTGGAGTTGGTTCTAGCAGGCTGCAGTGTATATTAAAACAAGTTCTATCAGCGTTATTTTCAAATGGAGTTCCTGTTGTGGCTACAATTTGTGATATGGGCACTGCAAATGTAAAAACCGTAAAAGATATGGGCTCAACCCAGTCTGATCCATCCTTTAACTTTGAAGGCAAAAAAATCCATACAATTTTTGATGTTCCTCATTTACTAAAGTGTAGCCGAAATCTCTTTAGAAAATATAATATCCAAATCCCTGCCTCCGAAATACTGCCCTCTACAGAAGTCTCTAATCTACAGGCAAGGTGGTCAGATATTGTTCAAGTTTATGAACAGGATAAGAACTCACCACTTATATTTAGAAGCCTGTATAAGATCAAAGATTTTTATCTGGCACCTCTTCGGCAAAATGCCATGAAGGTCAAAGTGGCAGCTCAAACGCTAAGTCGTTCAGTGGGAATCTGTCTATACAATGGTGTATCAAATGGTAAATATAATATTTATACACAGATAATTGTTAACCAAAATTTAAATTTTAGGCACTTTACCACCAAGATCATTGGCGACTGCAAAGTTTGTGAGTGATATGGATGCAATTTTTGATAGTCTCAATGCCACATCCTCAAAAGCACCTGACGGCAAGCCCCAAAAGTGTGCTGTAAACATTAATTCTGGCCATAAAGAATTTTGGAGGCAATCAATGGGAATAATTGAAAAGATTCGTTTTCTTAGAAACCCCGGGGATGCTACAACTCCCAATTTTTGGAAACCTCCATCACAAAAAGGATGGCTATTTACCCTACAAGTAGGTCTTTACCTATTACTTATAATACTAATAATAGATATATTATAATTGATTATCAAAATATATAACAATCAAAGGATCAGCGACTGAGGTCCTTCAGCCTTTGTAGTTTTACAATTTAATTATATAATTAATTTTACATGGAAACCCAAAAACTTCTACAAAATTATTGCTATAGCAAAAAATTAAACAATTTGTTTTTTTTTGTTACTGCAAGCTTTCATCCAAAGTAATAAGAAATACTGTTTTATTTTATTTGTTGACAATGTTGATAGCAATTTAATATGTACTTTAAGGTATTTTTGTAAATTACCCTATAAATTTTGATAATGTATTGTTTTCAGGCCTTTATCGACATCACAGAAAGACTTGAATCTATGGGTATAGAATCATTTCGACCCAGATACTTAAACCAAGATGCCCTAGAGAACCTTTTTGGAGGAATACGTTCCGGTTGTGGCTGCAATGAAAACCCGACAGCATCTCAATTTATCGGTTCGTTTAAAACCCAGGTTGTTAACGGGTTAACAAATCAAGGTTTAAGACAAGCCAATTGTGAAGAGGATGAACTACTTATATTAAGCAACCTTCGATCCTTCCTGGAATCTGGAAGCTCAACTACACCTGCAACAACCATTACACCTGCAGCCAGTAGTACATCCACAGTAGAAAGTAGTCCAACAAACAGCCCACAGGCTATAGCTGTGGATATCCAAAGAATGGTGGCCTCTGGATCCCCTGAGAGTCTGTCAGTAGCCTATGTTGCAGGGTACATAGTAAAAAGGCTATTTAAAACGTTCTCATGCCCTTTATGCCAGAAAATTTTAACCTCTGATGAGCTGGAGCCATTCAACCAATTTATTGCAGCCAAGGAATTTTCAGATAATATCAAGAAATTGTTTTATCCCTCAGAAAACCTTGTAATTGCAGTGGGTTCCTGCATTACGTCAATTGAAATCCAATTAAAAAAAAGCAGGCATGAGAAAGGGCTTTCCAGTCTTGTTGAGAAGTGTCTGGATGACACTATTAATTTTGTATTTCTCTGTGAGTGCCCTGACCATTATTTGTATGTTAAAGCCTGCATTCTAAGAGGAGTTTGTCGAATAGGTAGCTTTTAAGTTCAATTTTTAAATAATTTATTTATTTAGTTTGTGTTACAGGACTCCCATGGTTTTGCAACAGATTATGCAGGGATTTAAAAAAGGAGGCAAAACAAAGGAAATTAAAAAAACTTATGCACAAGTAACATAAGGTAGCTATAGATAGATAGATAGAATTTATTGGTCCCATAAAATCCACATAAAGGGTTGTAGAACATGTCAAAACAAATATTTTCATACATATTACATTCTCAACACTAACACTTGGATACATATAATTTGGTATAAAATTGAATAAATGAATACATATACATTATTTCATAACACAAACTAGAATCCTAAAGATAAATGAAGTGACTAAATAATAACTTGTATAGAATTTATTACTGACATATTGATGAGATAGTTCAATTGTTGGGTATATGTTCATTGAAAAATTCTTTGAGGCTATAGAAGGCTTTAGAGATAAGTATTGTTTTAAATTTTTGTTTTATCTGTTTGTCGTCTAGGTTCCTTAATGCTATGGGATTTTTATTCCATATTTTTATGATTGAAAAATTCACATTTTTCTGAACATAACTGTATTTTGTGTTGTCTACACGTAGATCATGTTTATTTCTTGTGGCATAGTTATGACTTATTATATGCTCTTCAAAAAGTTCTGGGTTTCTTTTTACAAACATGACAGCTTCTAAAATGTACAGACTAATTAATGTTAGAATACCTCTTTGAATAAAAAATATCTTTACAACTTACTCTGGATCCCATTCCGACTACATTTCTCAGATACTTTTTTTGAATACCTAATATACGACTTACATGTGATGAATTCCCCCAAAAAATTATTCCATATGCCATTCTTGAGTGAACGAATGAGTGATAAGCAGTTAATGCAGTATTGACATCCATTTTATTTGAGAGTACCTTCAGTGCATAGCTTATATGTAATGTATATGTTAATTACTGTAGATATTTATTTTATGGCTTGATGAAATGTTTTAATAAAAGTATTTAATGATGTTGTTTTTTTATTATTTTGTCTAAAAATATTTGGCTGTTTTGCAATGGTAAATGTTTTTTTTGGCCTTCATATTTATCTGAGATTGTTATTTGTATACAATAAATTATACAAATATCTCTAGATAAATATAAAGCTGAGAGTTACATTGCCATTTCAAAAGGGTCTCAAAAATTCCGCGGGAAATTTAAATTTTGGTGGGAACCTTTCAATTTTCGCGGGGATTTTTAAAATTTCAAATTTTCACGACTTTAGCGCCATCTGCCAATGCTCATCCAAAAAGACAGAGACAAAAAAGAGAGAGATATATAGTGAGATAACATTTTAACGTTGTCTTGCGGGTCTGTTGGTAGTCTGTGATATATACTAATTTAAGGCAATTCCACGATACACATACAACAAAATTTCTCGGAATTAATGTGTTGTGGAGTTTTAAGGAGAAATTTGGGAAAAATCAAAAAAAACCTAAGTCTTAGGCTATAACTTAGGTAAAGAAAATTGGGGCATTCCATTTACAAAAAAAAGAAGATTTAGTTTTAAATTGCTCACATTTTGTATAGTATTGAGAACACCCTGTAGAATCTAATCAGATTTTCATAGGGGAGTAAAGTAAGGGTGACTATATAGTAATAAACTGCCAAAGATTTGGTGTGTACGATTAAAAAAAAATTATGGCTCATTTCAATAATATCTGAAAAGAGCAATAATATTTTGAAAAAATGACAAATATCTCAAAAACCGTTGAATTTTGGTATACCTAGGTAATGCTTGTTAAAAAGTGTGTAGAAACATTGGGTTAATCCAAAAACTGAATAAAATGTAGGATGTTCTATTTAAAATATAAAAAAATTGTCTGGTATCGCACTTATGGAGTACCCTGTATATACGAAAATATTTTTTGGCACTTCGAAACAGAAGACAACTTTGCATCTTACATTTTTTTTCTGGCATCACCCTGAAACAAGATATCGTCCGATATCGCACTAATTGGAAACCCTGTATAAAGAGATCTATAATAATTCATTAATTGAAAGAGATAAATATAAAAATAAGACTTCCTCAGCTTCTGCATCTCCACGGAAGGTATCGACCTATCAGGAGTAAAAGGTAAAATCCATCAGCAATTTAACTAGACTATCAAACAAGGCAGAACTCCCACGTTGTCTGGACATGCTTAATTTTTGACCGACTTCCCAAAGGGAGGATGTATATAAAACGATTGTATGCTTTTTTTTTGGTTTGTGCGCACGTTAACGTAATCAGATTTTGATAATTTTTGATTTATTTGAAAGAGGAGAATTTAGAAATGGTCCCATACCTATCTAGAAAAATTCAAATCCGAAATCCCCTTTTCTCCGAAAACCGCTCCCGAACCGAAGGGGACAATTTTTCACGAAAATCGGAAAGTATTAAAAATGAGACAATATCCGGAAACTTTTAAATTGAACATTTTGTCTGGGATTATTTTTATCCCATTGACATGACAATTGAGCAGGTATCCAAAGTTGTGTCACAGCCACACAGCTTACCTAACAATAGGCTGTGGTTTTGTCTTGTATCAACTTGTATCCAAGACGATCTGCCGATTATTTCATTTAACCTAACCTATCTACTGTATGATTTCATTAGCCGCTGCCCACAGACTACCAACCGCTGCCGCTAACTCGTCAGCGCTAGCTAGCATGCGTGTGCTGTGGAAACGAAACGGCCATTGTTTATTTTTATTTATTGTTAAGCAGAGACAAACATGGTTGTCTGAGTGAGTTGATGTTGATGACCGAAAAAAAGGGGTCTAGAAAATGTGAAACTGCATTATTTCGTGATAGTGAGCATAGTGATAGTGAGGGTTACCATCTATTCTGTGGCTGTTTGGCTAATTGAGGTCAAGAAGATGAAATTAATAATCATCTGAAATTTATTTTCAAATTAATTCATCAAGTGTCACTGCTACCACCTACCTACCACTGTACTGTTGTAGTATAATTGCATATTGCATTAGAGTTTCAATGTTGTGATTGTGATGGTTCTTCAATTCAAATAATAACGGTAGATGTTTATGTCAAATCGATTATCAATAGATGTTGACGTTGATATATTTATGTTTACAAAAAAACTATAAACTAACCAAACATTTCATACGAGAATAATACCTAAACCAGACTTAGCATGATCATTCAGTTTTTGTCAAATGCGTGGTGGTTTTATACATTTGCTGGAACATTAGCATTAGACATTTTCAAATTATGAGAAGGAGATATGAGCCTGCTCCAAATATGGATAATCAGTTAGATTATGATGTAAATTTCGATAGAAAGCTAAATAGAAATAGTGCGCACAGTTTTCCTTATTATGCTGGATTAATAGTTGCTGTTTATTTGTTGGTATTATACAGCTCAGTATATTTTATTGATATTGCTTTACCTAAACCCCTGAGGATAATTGACGAGGTAAGCTCATCATTTTATTGTACTAATTACATATTTCAGCAAAGTTGCAGTTTAGTCCGCCAAAATATTACCCATGCTCTAAATTGATAATTCTTATGAAAATAAAAGTTGAATTTGTCTATCTGAGGGCAAGGTAATGTTTGGAGACACACTCAAATATATTTCCCTTGCCTTCAGATAGGTAAATCTACTTTTATTTTCATAAGAAGGGTCAATTTATAGTATAGTCCACCTAAATATTACCCATGCTATAAATTGACCCTTCTTATGAAAATAAAAGTTGAATTTGTCTATCTGAGGGCAAGGTAATGTTTGGGGACACATTCAAATATATTTCCCTTGCCCTCAGATAGACAAATTCAACTTTTATTTTCTTTTGACCTTTCGATGCTCGTAACAATAATACAAATATAATTCCACTTTATTTCTCTTTCAGGAAGCTAATCCTGATGCCTTTATCGCTGAAAGGGCGATAAACGATTTGAAGCAACTAACAGATATAGGTCCACGCGTTGTTGGTAGCTATGAAAATGAAGTAGCTGCTGTGTCTTTCCTTAAGCAACAGATTGAAGAAATAATTAAGAACGCACATCCGAATCAAACCATAGAATTAGATGTTCAAGTCGTAAGCGGTGCATATAATTTAGACTTGTTAAAAATTGGTCAAATCAATGTTTATGCGAACGTTCAAAATATCGTGGTTAAAGTACACGGAACTGAGGGTCTGAATAGCGTCCTAATCAATTCACATTTTGACTCTGTTCCGACAAGTCCAGGTATGATCTCTTTATAAAGTAGATTATTAGATAACATCATTTATTGCTTGTTTTAGGTGGAAGTGATGATGGCATCAATGTTGTTGCAATGCTTGAAATACTCAGAAAAATTTCCAAATCTCCTCAAAGACATGTGCATAATATTGTATTTTTATTTAACGGAGCTGAAGAATCTCCGTTACAAGCGTCTCATGGTTTTATCTCACAGCACAAATGGGCTAAGCAGTGTAAAGTTGTTATTAATTTGGAAGCCTGTGGTGCAGGCGGTAAGTCTATCTCTGCTGTCTAAATTTATCAAGATTTCATCATTTAATTCATTAATTCAATTATTGCATCAATGTTTGGTAGGCAAGATAATTCTTTTCCAAACTGGCCCTGAAGCGCCATGGTTGATGAATTATTACGCAAAAGTCCCCCATCCTTATGGTCAAGCAGCTGGTGAAGAGATTTTCCAAACTGGATTGATACCATCCGACACAGATTTTCGTGTATTCAGGGATTTCGGATCCTTAGTTGGTGAGACGACATTTTTTTAAGAAAATAAATGCATTGCTGCTAATATGAACTCTCTTAATTTCTAGGGATGGATATGGCATTCTTCAAAAACGGTTATCGTTATCATACCAAATACGACAACTACTCCAATATTCCACCAGGCTCATACCAACATGTTGGCGACAATACTCTTGCTCTGGTCGTTAATCTGGCAAATGCTCCAGAAATTTCACATGATCTTCCTAAATCTACTAATGTGGTCTATTTCGATTTCCTTGGGTGGTTTATAGTATCATATACGCTGACTATTGGAAATGTTCTTAATTTATTAACAGTTGCTTTGTCTTTTTACCTTTTCGTGTGCAGTTTGGTAGATAGCAAAGTCGGTAAGATTTTATGAGGCATTTTTTTAGTTATTATCTAGAAACCTTACGCTTACTAATAGGTCACTCAACAAATCTAAATAATGTTATTGATTTATAATTGGTAAAAATACAAACAGCGTCATTTAGAGTGTCAGTTTTTTTCGTCAAAGAACTTAAAAAGTTATAGCACCACCATTTAAAAGGCTGTAAAAAACAAAAATCAACTTCAAACTGCTGCTCTAAACTTCTTCTAGGGTCTTTCGAAATTAAAATAGAACCTACATCGATCTCTAGAAAGAATGTAGGTTTTGTTATCTAAAAGTCAAATAGCAAAATTGGATGCATGATTTGTGTGCAATCGACATTTAAAGAATCAGAATCCGACATGTATCTCCCCGATATCCCAAAAGTCCCCTGCAATGGCAGAAGTTGAATACTTCTTGAAAACATGAATGATTTCTGAGTTTAGAGCCCTCGAATGCTAACTTAATCGGAAATTTGTAAACGGTTGATATAAATAAATATTGAAAGTTTTATAATTTTGAAATTTATTCACTCATAATTTTTTAATTCAATTTAATTTATTTACCAGTAAAGTTGTTACAATAAATATTTTTTACAAAAAAATGGACCGACTTTATTAGTTGGTGCACTGAAAAATACAAAATAATATTAATTCTATTGGTGCTGGTACTTTTGAAGTTGTGCAGTTCACACCTTCACAAGTACCAGCACCAATAGAATTAATATTATTTTGTATTTTTCAGAGCACCAACTAATAAAGTCGGTCCAATTTTTTGTAAAAAATATTTATTTCACAATTTTGAGTGTAACATTAGTCATGAAAATTGTTTAACGTTCACTAATACTAAAGAAGATAGTACCTATAGTATTACCATGTATAAGGCCTACTTGTTACTTGTCATTATACAGAGATCTCAAAACATTCGTAGATAAACGTATTTCCGAATTTACTGCTGTAACTCTAAAACCGTAACTCCTTTGAAAAAATGTTCATTTTAAATTTTGATAACTACATATAATCTCTTCTTTAATTTGGCCGTCTCATATTTTCAATTTTTGAAAAAAATTGCCCCTTTCACATATCGGAAATACACCTATCACATATTTCAGACTTTACCATTGCTGTAACTCAAAAACCGTAACTTTTTTCAAAAAATGTTCAATTTAAAAATTTCGGGATATGGTTCTGTCTCTTAAGTTTCAAATCTCGAATTTTTGATTCTCGGAAATATTTGCCCCTTCCATATAGGTGAAACACATATTTCAGACTGTAACGCGGTAACCTGTGATTATTTTAAAAAATGTCGAATTTAAACGTCTCCGGATATGGAATTTCCTTTAATTCTGCCGTATTGGATTTTCAATTTTCTGAAAAAAAATGCCCCCACCACCCCATTTGGGGGTTTTTTTTTGAGGGGAAGGCATCTCTAATATTGATTTTTTAAAATGGGACCGATTCTCAATGCTCCTCTCTCAAATGAAAAAAAAAACAATAAAATCTGAGCATGTTTACTATGCTAAAGTCGCGAACAAAGATTAAAAAAACATGCAGACATACAGTTGAATTGTATACCTCCCCGGTTTGGTTCGTCGGTCAAAAATAACCTGTAACTGTCAGAGGCAAACGATGTTGCCTGTGCGAAGGAAACTGGTTTAGCTTACACAATATGTTTCCAAAAACGTAAAGAGAAGAAAAAACTTAAATACTAACTTACAATGTAAAAGATAATTCTTGTATTTGCTTAGTTCTTAGGTTTATAGTTTTGCGTATATTTGGTAGCAGGAGAATTTTGCTTCTGGTTACGCTTTTTTAGATGAGGAATTTGTTTTTAAATTCATCATAATACATATATAAGAGATTCAAGTGCGAATAAGTGTGATTTGAGACGGTACGCTATCTGAATAAATTCCAAAGCAGATGTATACAGTTTTGTCTAGATTTAGAGAGAGTTTGTGTAGTGCTAGTTCAGTGTGCATTTTTTGAGATGATCATTTATATTTGATAGCGCTGTTTCCCATGTTTTATCTGTCGAAATTATAGCTGTATCGTCAGCATCAGATTCAACTGAGTATTAAGGTATGCACAGTATTTTTACATAAAGGATGATATTAATGGCCCTAATATGGTTCCTTGTGGAACACTTATTCTTATGTTCATAAACAAAAAAATATTTGATATGTTGTTACTGTAACTATAACTGATATTCTATCTCGATTAAAGATCTGCAAAATTGACAGTTTTTATGTCTATTACGCAAATGAGTTACGCATCCGACAAAATTCAGAGACCGATAACTGATTGATTGTTTATTTTTTAATTACCTTCTGCGATCTCCCGTAGCAGTGTGAAATCGTGTAAAACTTAAAAAAAACATATTTTCAGCCATTGGTCTGTCTGTAGATCCGTCTGTCTGTTCTAAGATTGGAATGAATCTTGTTGATTTTGTTTTGTTTTTTTTTTTAACGGTACCAATGCTGCTCGCCTAAGGTTCAGCATGAGCATCCAAGTTGCTGCATAAAATCTGAAAAACTTTTTTTCTGAAAACTAGTGCAAAACCGCTCTAAGGATTTTGTTGAAACATATAAATATTATGGAAGCCCTCCACCATTCTCTCAAGGCGCATCTCTGAGGAAAAGCAGGAGAAAATGACATTTCATATTTTCTACTTGTTTATCTATATGCTGACTACACGGTTCGTTCTATGTCAAAATTTAATATGACCATTATAGTTTGTCTTGGCCTGATTTGATTGGGTGATTTTTATATTCGGTGAATTTCTCATTAGAGTGGTAGGAAAGTTTGATGTGTGGATATATATTTTTTAGTGGCTTTACCGATGCTTCTAAATGGAGAATGATCCTAGAAAGACTGTTATTGCATCGTTTTGAACGGTTTTTAATTTTCTAAACCTTATCTCAGTTTTTTACATTAAAACATACTTATTAACTTTTAAATTTTTTAAAAATATTTAACGTTTCCGAAGTAAGATCGATATTCTACTTCTCAAAATCTCTTTAGCCTATAATCTTGTTCTTATTATTTACAGAGAATTTAAATTGAGATTTAGTGCGACTATAATAGTTCATGCAATCTTAAGTCAGTTAGCTTTATTTACACTACTTGCAAAGTTTACTTTAGTGCGGAGACTACTTGAAGGTACTAAAGATTGCTCGGGCCATAACATTTCTTATTTTCTAAAATGACCCCTCACTCAGAATATTAACCTGAACTTGTGCAAACACTTCTATTTATATACTGATTTGGCTAGTGCTTCCCAGTGGGTAGCTGTTTACACTTGCAAATTACAGTGTCAGCAAGTTCTCTCTTCTTGCTAAAGTTCGTATTTACAGGTATCCTAAAAATAAACTTTTCTAGGTTTTTCACGATTTACCATAAAGTACCTGCTATTGACTTTGGCCGGTCTGATCGGGGGATGGATATTAGCCTTTGGATCAGTACTTGCAATTGGTTTCATTTTGGATTACACCAACAGAAGTATGAGTTGGTATGCTAATCCACCATTTTTGGTTGGGCTATATGCTGCCCCAACTGTGATTTTTACCAGTTTCTTATTATTGCTTACAAATCACGAGGTAAGAGATACATTATATGTTGTTTGTTTTTTCATTAAATCAACCGTACTTACTGATCAAGTTTGTATGTAATTTTTTTAGAGCCTATCAGTGAATATAAGATGCCAAATTCAAGCACACTTGTTACGCCAAATATGGACAGGATTTTTATTGGCTGGAACTATTCTGAATATTCGATCATCGTATGCATTAATGGTTCCTGTTTTATTCAATTCTTTGGGCTTTCTTATTATCTATGTTTTGCAATGGACACATACTAGTGAGTATCTCCTTTTTTCTTTCAAATATTGGTAAAAAATGTAGGGAACTACAGCTTGGAATAAATAAAGTTTGGATATTGATCAAATCGCTAATCGATTATATGAACCAAATATTTATATTAATTCACTACCATACTTAATTATCACTGTTTCGTATTCCCATATGATATAATTTATATCAATTTTTGTTTATTATTACTTTTTTCTAGTTCACGCAACGTTATTGTTATTTGATTATAATATGTATTTTAGGGAGGATATGGTTGTTTATTTATCTGTTAAGTTTGGTAGTTCCAACTCTAAATTTGATGTACCAAACCATTATTACTTTGGCAATGTTTATTCCTCTTACTGGTCGAATTGGTTCCGATAAAAATCCTGAGTTTATTATTGGAGTAATGACTGCTTTCTTTACTATTTTAATTACATCGCCCTATGTAAGTTTCCAAAAGTATTGGATGAATAATTATTAAACATCAAATAATTCTTATGTTGTAGGTGATTTTAGTGAATTTGCTCAAAAAAACGAAGTACTTTTTCATTGGGTTATTTTTGGTATTTTTAACATTCTTTGGTGTAACCTTCACATCATTGGGATTTCCATATAAAGGTGACATCGGATCACCAGCACCTGAACGCTTTTGGATGTGGGTAAGTTAATTTTGGTCTCAGTATCAATAACTGAATGGTTTCGATTTTTTTATCATACTTAATTTTATGGTAAATTCATAGCATACATCGAGGAATATTTATAATGCATCCTGGCACCTAGAGAAAAGTGATGCGGGTTATTTCTTTTTGAACATGGACAGAAATTCACCAAAGAAAGTGGAATCGTATGTACGTGAAATACGAAGAGCGGTGCCAATGGAAAATTATTGCAACAGCCTGATTCTATGTGGTCTGCCCCTTTCTAATGCAAAAATGACAGCTATAATGTAAGTCAATTTCACTGTTTCTTTAACACGGCGTGTTTTAAGCGTATAGATAACACAATAGGACAAAAATGCCATTTTAAAAACATTTGCCTATTTAATAAGAAATTGTCTTTATTATTGTCTGGGTAAGCGATAAGTGATGAGTTTTTACAACGGTCTGGTCTTTTCCGAGGTCTTTTCTTTAGAAAACGTTGGGTTTTCATGTTATGGAATTGAAATCGTCAGTAGGGTAAATTTTATAGAAATTTAATCAGAAATATATTTTTTTGCTGTTAAATATTATTTGATGATTGAATTGTTCCTGTTTTTGTGGAAATTATAATAAATTACTAATACTCAGAGAGTTCTCTAATTCTGTTAAGTAAAATTGAAGTTTTAAAATGAAAAATAAAAATACAATTGCATTTGAAATTTTCGACAAATTCATAAAAATCTGCGACTTTGTCATAAAGTGTCATCTACCGACTTGGAAAATAATCAAACTCGAAATGCTATTACTGCAGTAGAAGCGCCCAAAAAATCGCTGTGAAAAGAAACAAAGTTATTCAAAATAGGTCATACCAAAAAAAAAGTTATACAGTTTTTTTCAAACCAACATTTGCCTCTCCCCCACCCGTTATTAGACAAGAGAGAGAAAAAACTTTAATACAAAAAAGATGTCTTATTTTCAGTATAAAAAAAATATTTTCAATATAAGTTAATAGGATAATTTTGTATAAAACTGTGTTTTTTAATTCGCGGTGTGAGTTACGCCTTTAGCGGTAGACTTAGCAACTTATAAATATTTTCCAATTTTTTCTTTTGGGCGATTTACCTCTAAAAATTTTTTTTTCTGTGTCATTCGATTCACGAATCCTGAGATATAGCTGGCGTCCTTTAGTAATGGGTCACCTTGTACTATGCAGGTCTCTCACAATATTATCCACTCCCCTCATGTACTTTATTCATAGAATATTCACACCCGGCCTCGGAGTATTACAGTTATGGCTGCTTTATTGTATTATCTCTATTATTTTCTTGAATCATAGATGCTGTAGTTATTTCTAAAGATGTAAAATATCTAAACCTTTGGTTTCTAGGGAGCACAGTACATGGATTCCCGCAAATCAACCAATTATTCCCAAGCCATTGAAATTTACGCTCAATTCCAAGGAAAAGCTCAATCCTTCACTCATTAGATACAGTGTGACTGCTTCTGGTATGATATATACTTGTTATACAAAACTAAAACATTATAACATAAGTTTGGAACAATCTCTCTATTTGATATTATTACTATTAGATACCGGTGACTGGTTAGCAATTAGCAATCGATCACTTTACGTATTACGTACTTTTTGCGACTAGCAAATCAGTTACTGTCGCATTGTGGTCCTATTGCCATTGCAATCAGGTTGTTGATATTCACGTCAGCCCTACCCTTTCGTATATTTAGATCGTTTCAGACTGTTGTTGCACGGTGTGTTATATTTGTATCTACCATTTTATATTATTTTCAACTATTTGTTCTTTCAGGTCCTGATAGAATTGGTATATACTTAGTGCCAAATAAAGGAATGGATTTGAAAAGCTTGAGCCTGGTAGATTATTTCAAAGGCTATACATACAAAGATCGAAAGCTTTATTTTATTCACTTCGTATCTGCCAAGGAGCCGATAGCTGATTTGACTTTCACATTCGATATAGAGGTGCCCTTGGATTATAATGATGCTACAACTGAAGTAGTTGTTACAGCTGAATATGTCCATAGTAAAGGTTATGTCAAGACTCCATATTATTCTAAATTGATAGAAAGTTTTCCCAAGTGGGCGGATGTCACAGCTGGCCTGGGAGTGTATTCTTCATACATCCTGTAAATACTTTCGATAATATTACATAAAACTATATTTCACAATAATTCTTGATCTTCTTTGCCTTGAATAAAATATTAGAATATTACTCAATAACCAAAGATTGTTTATTTTTCTCAATGGAGTATTTGGTTTTTATTAGCTGTAAGTTCAAAATTTTATAATATTACAAATATGTAACTAGCCATTCATGTTTATTACTGTTATAGCTCATATTTTCGAATGTTTTTTATTTCAAATCAATCTACTAAAAACAGATTTATGATTAACGTTAATAAATAAAGACATTTATGTGACGAATGTGTTTAATTTATAAGATAAGCTCAATCTAGTACCAAATTCATTCTTGTTTATTGGGTGAGCGTTATTATATTTACGTAGTCCTCTTATGGGTTAGTATACATACAAGGTGAGGCATCGATTCCAAAAATAATACGTACCAAAGTTATAATTTTCAAATGGAACACCATATATATTTTTATTTTATCTGATTGTAGAGCCCAAATGAACTTCAATATTCCCTATACCTATCTTTTACCGTTCTCGAAATATTTGAAGATTTGTTGAATTGTATAGTATCATCAAAGATAATGGAAGTCAATTATCTTTGGTATGATGCAAAGTTTTATAATCAACTCATCAATTCATTTTGAACTTCAATTCTTTACAGGGAAGAAGGTTGGAAAAATACCCTAAATCATATTTCAGTGTCAAGAATTGTACAAGATGTTGAAAAAGTTCAAAAATTTCGATTTAAAATGTGCTCTAGGATCGAAAAAATATATAGTGTGTTCCATTTGAAAAAATTGTAACTTTGATATGTATCTTTTTTGGGAACCCCCATAGACATCTGACGTCTATGGGAAACCATATTTTTTGTACGATCAGGACTGTTTTTGTTTGTTGATATTTATTTCTGTGACAGTAAGCTGCATAAGGGACTGGCTGCTAGATCAAACTCGTGTTTAAGTTATTTATTTACCGTACAGAGGAGAGAGTGAATTTAAACCTTCGCAGTTGTGAGAAACAAGTATTTGTTCGAAGTTATTTGCCCCAAATAAGATTGATTTATACGAACTTACAGAAATATCGATCGTAAAAAAGTTATATTAGCATCACGAACTGTATAAATGATTTTTGAGACTTGAGAACTTGCGCATCGCTTAGTTGGAAAACTAGTTACAATTTTTAATGGGAGCAGTCGTAGTATTTTCGTACAGAACAAAAGATCAATAATTTATTGAACAATAAATACTAGATACTTATTAGTTACTGTGACTTTATTTGAATGACTATGACTAATCATATTAGTACCAATCCATTTGCCAATTATTTAATAGATACAAATTGCATATAATATAAATATCAAATAAACCAAAAAAGAAATTCTGTCAATTGCCACTCCAAAAATTATCCACATTTTTTGCTGATCTCGCTGAACTGTAGATGTCCATTGCTTGATAGTCTATAAAAGAAACATTTATTTTAAAATATTTATATAAGATATTGCACTGAAATGACATTACCTCACTTTCAACTACATACAACATTCGCTTCACTAATTTCGTGCCTAAGACTTTGCGTATTATATGTGGTAATGGCTGCATTTTTGTATTTCTAGATATATTTATAACAACTATGGAAATAACTGTTGCTAAAAGTTCTCCGAAAAGACTATAACTGTATAGCTGAACTGTAAGTAATGAAATTGTATTTGTTAGACATAGATATCAGGCGTGTATTCCTAAATTCGAAGTATAGTGTCATGTATTATATTCTAATCATATATAAAAAATATAAAAGATCAAAGGATAGGAAAAATTGAAAATATTATTTTGGTGGTCTCCTCTGTAAATTAAAGCTTAATATCTATTAGTAAAATTAAAGGAATACGGCATTGGCAATAGGAGGCATTTTTTCTGCGAGTTTACCAGGATCTCAGTATAGATATACTGTGACCAGGATATAAAAGGGAAAATGAGAGAAACTATTTTCATTTTAATTTGTTCATTTAGTTTTGATCGAAATAAGTCAAATAAATGTGAGGAAAAATTATAAGTTATTGAAAAAGTGTTTTAATTGATTCTTTTTTAATCAGAACTGTATAGTGTATTATTACGTAAAAATAATTAAAAATCACTAAAGAAATAATATGACACAAAAAAAGAGAAAAATTTGGCCATCATCTTTATCGAATCGGAATTTTGTGAAAAATAATTTTTACAAAAAATTGGACCGACGTTATTAGTTGGTGCAATGAAAAATATAAAATAATATTAATTCTTTTGGTGCTGTTACTTTTGAAGTTGTGCAGTTGCAGTTAGATTGATAACTTTTGGCACCAACGAACCCCGAACGGAGGAGGTTTACAATTCGACTGACTCTGCTTTTTTTGGTTCGTACGCGCGTTTTATATAATAATCGTACTCTGATTTTGAATATTTTTGATTCATGTGAAAGTGGAGGCTTGAGAAATGGTCCCATATTCAGAATAACGCAAATCCGAAGTCTCATTCTCTCCGAAAACCGAAATTTTCTCGAAGATCAAAAACCTGAGATGGTATCTATAATTAAAAATATGACAATATCCGGAAACGTTTAAATTGAACACTCAAAAGAGTTATAGTTTTCGAGTTAGAGGCATGTTAAATTCTCAAATATGTGTATTTTTGCTATGTGGAGAGGGCGATTTCTTTCGAAAATTGAAGATCTGTGGGTACTACATGAAAGACCTAATTATTTGTAGCAACATTTATAATGAACATTTTATTCCTTAGAGTTCCGGTTTTCGAGTTACAGCGGAGGTAAAATCTAAATCTAAAATACGTATGCGTATTTCCGCAGCGATGTTTTGAGATCTTAATAATAACAACCAAAAGCAAAGCATATACGTGGATAATAGAGTAAGTACTATCTTCATTGGCATTAGTGAACGTTCAACGATTTTCGTGACTAATGTTATACTGAAAAGTGTGACATTATTATTTTTTTGGACTGACGTTATTAGTTGATGCGGTGAGAAATACAAAATAATATTAATTCTATTGGTGTTGGTACTTGTGAAGTCGGTGCCAAAAGTTATTAATCTAACTGCAACTGCACATATTTATTATTTAAAAGGCTTCATTTTTATTTTTTCACTGTTGTAATCTGGATGGCCAAAAAATAAACTTTTGTGTTTCAAATTTTATTTGCAATTTTATTAAAGTTTTACTTTTTATTCTTAGACGGGTAGATGGGTTTATGACATCGTTAAGTATTAGTAAAAATATGAAAAATTCTCTAGGGGTGGGGGGCGGCACATTAGGTCTTTGCACAAGGGCGGCCTACACCCTAGGATCGGCCCTGCAACTCGGCTAAAACATGTGGCTTTTCTGGTTATACCGGAAGATGCCAACTTTCTTATTTCGAATTGAACGCCCTATATATTATTACATTTTTAGAATTTTCGATCAAACAGTTCATGTATAATGTTCTATACAGAATTTACAGCTGTATATTAACTTACTTTCTAACCGAATATACAGCTGTAGGTTACATTCTGATACTTATTATCTGATAATTTTACATCTTTATATTTTTATATTTCTGTTTTATATTATATAAATTTATTTAATTTTAATTTAATTTTTAGTTTTGACATTGTTTTGTTTTTGTATTGTTTGATTTTGATACTTTTATTTTGCTTTGTCTACAAAATTTATATTTTTTCGACAATAAAGCATTTCCTCTCTCTCTATACCCAAGTCCAACTGACATATGCCAAATTTTGTATAAAAAATTGCGTTTGCAGACCAATAAGTATATACACTGTGGGCAAAATTAAGTTGGAACACATTTTAACCTATTACATTTTTGTTTTCAAGCCGATTGCAATAAAATTTGGACACAGTACGAATTCGTCAATTTCTTGAACGGCTACTGTTATTTTGTATACCTAAGGATAATACTAAGGGGCCAGCTCTAGGCCTTAATTTATATTGCCGTGTTATCTTTGTCGTTGCTATAATAAGCGGCTGTGATTAGTAAACAATGAATCTTTGTGAAATAAGTTTATTTTTATTAATAAATAATCTTTACTGTAAATAATAAATGTTTGAAAATCTTTTACTTTTTATTATATATATATTCATAATTATCATAATACTGACATAATGACGCCCTGCAGTTGACATTGCGTTATGTAGCCTTCTAACAAAAATGAAAAAAAGATAATTTCTAATGTCGTTTGTATTATTTTATTCTTATTTGGTGTGTCGATGTTTAATGGTCAGATTGAGCTCAAAACATTTTTACTAATCACAGCCGCTTATTATTGCAACGACAAAAATAGATTAGATAGAATAAATTAAACCCAAGATCCGGCCCTGTAGTGTCATTCTTTTATACGAAATAACAGCAGCCGTTCAAGAATTGACGAATTCGTACTGTCCAAATTTAATCGTCCCGGTATGATATTTATTAAAAATTTGCAAATAACAAGTACAATATTTACATTTTTGTGACGCTTGTTTGACTTTTTTGACACTTTTGATTATTTACTAATGTAGTCATGGGCCGTTTCTAACATAAACATAAAATTTATAAACTTTCTTATAAAAAATTATCCTTATTTTTAATGTGTTATATGATCAAATTATAAAATAGGGGAAAAAATCCTTTGACGATTTTTTAAATTTAATTTTTATTCATCTTTTTTTGATCACTCTTTATAGGTGGGTACTAATAATTATCAAATAATAATATCATTAAAGTCAATCCTTTTCTACAAGCAAAAAGGCCCAAATTAAATAATTAGAGTAATTGATCACATAGAATTTGAAATATGTAAGTTAAAAACGGCTGGACAGGGTTCACGGTGAGTGGCATATTATTAAAAGTATTGAGAAGACTATTCATAATTTCGTGTTATATGAGAAATTTGCAGAAATTTTATTGTGAATAGTCTGCCATTAGAACGGGATCCAAAATAAGAACGTTTGATGAGTTGTGTAAGAATTGGCACTACCTACTGAAAAGAAACATTGAATCATTATTTTATGCTCTTAAGCATGGACGTGAAATCCCAATTCAGTCTCATATAATAAGATCATAAATAAAAATATTCTGGCATATTTGAAAGCTTATTCGCAAACCTTAATCTGTAGCACATTTAACAACATAATTTTAATAATTCATTAGCTGAAAACATTTTGAAAGCCTGAAATTTAAAATTTATATTCACTGCACCGCATGATCTACATCCTGAAGATATTTTATGTAACACATTTTTTAATAGTTCTGGAATAGTTAAATATGAGTGTTAAATTGTATCAGAGTAAAATAAAAATATTGACACTTTACTTACCTACATAAATTGAATTTGAATACTCCATTTGAAATGTAACAAAATTATTGTATTCTTATTTCACACTATTAATAATGAAATTTGCGTCAATTTTTCACAATTTCTCATATAACTCAAAAACTTTGCTATTTAGGTTCGTCTGGAGAATGCTAATATGGAGCCATAGAGTAAAAAAAAACTGAATGCGATATCAACATAAAATACATTATGTTCCTTTTGGAAAAAATAGTTTTTTATTTTGTTTACTCTAGTATGGTTCAAGTTTCAAACACCTTGAGACTTATACTTTCTTGAAAACTCATCATCTGCAATCCATTACAGTGAAATAAATTTATTTTATAAGATATGCCCCATTTCGCCAATTTTTATTAGAATCAAAATACCTCACTAAGTATAGATTTTTGAAATAGGGATGTCCTATAAAATTTGCCATGGAAAATATATTATTCCTTTTGAAATAAGAAACCTTGTATCTACTTCCGGTATAACCGGAAGTGACTATGGGTCGCCATTATTACAGTTAGTATAGAGCCTTCCCATAAAGCCCCTACAACAATATAAGTAGTTCTCTTCGATATTTCTAATAAGCCATTCTTCGTGAATAATCCTATATAACATAGAAATGTTTTTAGAATCTAAAAACGAAGAATCTAAAAATATAACAATTCTATTATGTGCCATTTGAAATAACAAATTTGGTATAACCAAAAGTGCCACATTCTTGAAAATATTTTGTGCACTGGTTTGAATTTAGGAACATGCCATATTTTCAGAGCATCTGTGAAGATTTGTAAATGAACTTTATAAATTGATTGCTATGATTAAACATACTGAGATATGGTACTTTTGTTGAATGATTTGGAGCGAAATGAGCCAATATTAACAACATCACCGTTGTCAGTATCATCTGAAAGCAGCATAGTGATATTTTCATGCTACCCATTGGATCAACCCAAAATGTCATCAATATCGAAGCAGCTAGAACTGAATAAAATTTGTTATATTTCGTCTATGTCCAATAAGAATATTGTCAATCAAATTTACCTATAAATGGTGTGAAGAATATCTTGTTGTAGATTTCAGAGTTTCTCTTTAAAGTCAGGTTAATTTGAAATATGGCTGGTTCGTATGTTTCATTTGTTGGTGTTGGAACTGAATAAATGTCCACCGTGGGTATGGACCATTCGGATGACTCGAAATAAATCTGTTAAAAATATATTTAATTGCTTATATATTTGATCTAGATATATTTTGTAACGGGCATATAAAAATAATTAGGTATTATTTATCTTCAAGTTTATTTATTTACACACTAAAATATCACCGATTATTTATATACACTATACCGTATTTAGATCGAGCATTATTTATTTATCTTTTTGGTGCCCCCCTACTAGGGACCCACCGAACTGCCGGACTGCACCGTACTCCGGTTTCCACCGTACTGCCTGTCTCGACGGACTGCACCGCACTACCCGTCTCCCCCGTATTCACCGTCACCTTGGCATGTATCGGTGACAAATTACAGTATGCCTTACAATCATACAACCCGGCCTCACCACCTCGTTAAGATGTTAAGATGAATGGTGTCGACACTTCATCCCAAATACGTTACATTGCCCTTCCTTAATTCTGATCGTCCCAATCTGAAACATCCCCGACTACCTGGTCCAATAACAACAGCTGCATATCGTCGCTCAACAGCACCGCCTTGACATTGACGGGCAGTCGCTGGTTTACTCCAAGTTCAACGGCACCTTCCTGTTGAACTCCACCACCAGGCTCCAGTGACTGTCCAACATACTCTCTAATTCCAGAATGAGCCACTGTAAATTCGAAGCACTGTAATTTTCATGGCCAAGCCGTCATAACCACTAGCAAGTTCAGATCGAAGCCGATCTATTCATACAGCCTTTTCAATTCGTTGAAGCATGTATTGTCACACCATGTTCTCGAATGTTCACCTGTAATAGCGGATATCACCGACAGAGTTGGCTGATTTTTACCATGGAATATTCATGTTGCCATATACTGCGAGTTGATGCCCACAGCTACGACGGTTTCGTTCTCCATGCCTGAATTCTCACCACATCAGCTTATATACTGTCTGTATCTTCGAATCACAGTATCCATTGCCCATCCATACTGTGGGCATCTTCACGTTGTGAACATCTCAGAGCGATTTTTCGGTTGCACCCACAGGAATCTTCTCACCAAGTCTAGCAAGCTACCATGCCATCCGGCCATGTAGCACAACTTCCAGGAACACCAAGAAAGTTGCCATGTCACCCGGCAATGCAGCCCGACACAATTCCTCGTGTAATCTGCAGTCAAACAGTTCAGTCCGATAGTCATTCGTCACTATCACCTTTATAACCCATTTAATACACCATTTCAACCCCACACCGAACACCAGTCTAACGGGCATATAAAATGACGGAATTATTTATCTCCCAGTTTATTTATTTACACATTAAAATATCACAGATTATTTATTAAGGTACACTATTTATGTATGATACACCACACTATCGACTACTATGTACAATTTATATTCGTTATTTTCACTATTTACAGCCGTATTTGGATTGAGCATTATTTATTTATGTTGTTGGTGGCTCCCTACTAGGGACCCTTCGAACTGCCGGAGAGCACCGAACTCCGGTCTCCACTGTACTGACGGTTTCGATGGACTGCACCATGCTGCCGGCCTCCACCTTACTCTGGTCTCCACCGTACCGCCAGTCTTCAGAACACTACCATCATTTATATGACATATTTGGAATCAAAACGATAGCAAAACAACAACAAAAAGTCCATGTGAATATGAGCGCTGCAAGTTTTAACAATTGCTTAAAGTTGCAACAGATGAAAAATGACTAAAAAGTGTGGAACTTTAAGCAATGTTATTCTCATTCCTTCTTGGTTGGTAGTTCCTTTATTGCTTTTTTGATTCCGAAAATGTCTTATAAAATCGTCACCATATATATTATTTCTCAAAGGTGTTTTATGTCGGTACGCCTTATCTCCCTTTTTTTGTTTGTAACAACATATTTAATTATATCATTAATACAAAATTATTTTGAAGCTTATGTTTCCCGCTTATGACGAAAAATAATAAAAATGTAACAAATGTAAACCCTTTTGTGGCAACTTAAAACATGTAAATATCGTCATCTATTGAAAATCTTTCGAACTGCAATGCATGTGAGGAACCTTATAATACGTAGAACTCCCAAATGAGGCCTAAATCAATGGCCGATAATGGACATAACACCATATTCTTTTTTCGACAGCGATTCTTCTATCCAAGAGCATCGCATCTCACTATTGTGTTAAGATAGAAAAATCGGCGTTTTCATTAAAAAATAGCACAAAAAATTGAAATCAAAATAAGCTGTAAACACCAAGGTGAGAACGAAACTAATGGCAGCCAATGAAAAATTGGCTTCAATTTCGTTTCACGGCGGCTATACAGAGCAGCTTCTCCTGTCGTAAGACTTTTCCATACTCTAAAGTATTGTTTGATTTCAAAAATGACGATTTTCCTTTTATGACAGTAATTCCCAGAGTTTAGCTACCGAAAAACGAATTAGTCTAATTTTTTATCAAAACGATTTCTTCTACAATTATGTTGAATTTGCTGTTTTAGAAAACCCTTGTACATCCGGTCCTATCTAAAAATATTTGACTAAACTTACATCTTGCAATTTGCAGGGTCGTTCAATGGTTTGTAGTAGCAGCGGAACATGTGAGAACGATGTTTATGTTACGGATAAAGTAAGATTAAAGGTTATACTTAGGTTTATCCGGGTAAACTACGCAATACCTAGGAAACTTGGCTGACGTCCAAAATATAACTGAAATTGGATATGTTTCTCGCTTTACCCGTGTAAACCTTGTTTCACCCATTTTCACTTGAAGTTGGGTGTAAGAAAAACAACAATGCATTTAGCTTTACAGTTGCAACGTTTATACGGCTTACACTTCCAGATCTATCTATCTATCTCACTACACACAGAAAATTGATCCTGAAAAACATTTCCTCGATAGTTCCTGGCTTAGTAGCTAGTTTATAAAAATCTTCGTCGGTTCTGTCGATAACTGTCATGAGGTTTCTAAAATCGACCCTCCCTCGATCAAAGTCTGGAACTTTCACTCTGGCCATGGTACAATTATCGTACCATGACTCTGACTATATTTCCAACGGAACATGGAGGGAATTTTGAATCAGATAAGGTTTTCATCTTCTTTGCTTGATTTTCAAAATTTCTTTCTGCGTTTAATCTGTTTTTTTGGCACAAGCAAAGTTCACACCTCATACTGGCTGTTGCAGGGTTCTGATTTTCTAAAATTTCTATATTATTAGCGTTTTCTCTATGATTAATGTCCATATTTTCTTCTCTATTGCCACCTTTAGTAATATCTTCGTGTAGGTTGTTACTTTCAGTAGTATCTTCTTGCGGGTTATTTATTTCTGGGTCACTATCCAGAGGTTGGTCTTGTTCTTGTTGCGGCTCACAATTCCGACGACTCTCTCAAACTTTTCTTAGGTTCGTGGATTTTCAATAGATTATTTTGGAAAAGCTGATCTTAGGCCCATTTAAATATCATGCCCAAACATGGCGACATAAGTTTAATTCCATAATAGTATGCCTTGTTTTTCATTATACATATTGTAACGGGGATTTATATAAAAACTGGGTTCGATTTATTTTCACCTATTTATTTACACCAATAACTACACGACTATATACACATTTATATTCACACACATATTTCTCCGACTATATACGACTTTCTACTGTCTATGATCTATGACCGACTGTAATCTATGACTAACTGTGTCATGTCATTGCCATCGTCTTTTATATCTAACCTAAAAAGCTCTAGATGATTCCAGTGTTGTTTTTGTTGTTTCTGGAGGTTATTTCTCAGTATATGGCTTGGAGAGTAGACCAGGACCATTCTCGTTGCCTCCGATGTCTCCCGTGTTTTCTGGGATGTGCATTGTGTGTGTAGTTCATTATTCGGGTAAGTCTTCACGTTACACTGTCCCCTCCTTAGCATCTGATCGTCCCGATCAGAATCATCCTTGGTAGTACCTGGCTGGATTTCCGTTCCGTGGCGGAATCTGCACTTGGTACCTGCCAGGCATACACCCTTGTTGAAGAAGTGACAGTCTATCGTCTTTCCCGAGTACACTCCTTTTGGATTGAAGCAACACACGGTAATTTGCACACCAGCGTCCTGGAAGATGTATTCGATCATGCTCCTTACAATCTTCCAATCTAACCCGTCCAACCCGCAGCCCATTTTCGGAAGACCCAACTTCTTGATGTCATAATTCCTGACTTCATTCCTTAGGCTCTTCAGTGCATGCCAGATTTCCTTTTTGGTTTTTCTTCTAGACATCTTCTTCGTAACCAAATAGCCAGAGGTTCCGATTACCATTTGCTAGTCGCAGAACTTTTCCTACTCTTGGTCGTTGGGCTGACAATTCATCCAGTCTTCCAAACTTCCTTTTAAACACCAGAGCAATTTCTCGGCCCATACGTAGATCTTCCGCTACACAATGGGCAATAGAAACGTCGGCTGGTAGTTTGAACCTCAACTATCACACCGAGTCTAACCTTCTTCCGATCCGCGTAGTTGGACATGAAGCCGTTGAAACTGACATTTCGCTCCTCAACGTTATTTTCTTGAAGAGCCACTCGTGCTTTCTCCTGGTTGTTCGATCCAGCCTATGGTGCGTCCCCAGATGTGACCCAGATATCTTACTTCACGTCGGAACACATAACATTTCTTAGGACTCACCTTCAGATTGGCCTCAGGTAATCGTTGGAAAACTTCTCTTACATTCTTTGAGTGTTCCTCAAATGATTTTCCTACCACGATTACGTCATCCAAATACACTAGGCAGGTTTACCATGTCAGTCCTCTCAAAACTGCTTCCATGAGCCTCTCAAATGTAGCGGGAGTATTGCATAGTCCAAACGGCATCACAGTGAATTGCCAGAGCCCTGATCCTATCGAGAAAGCAGTCTTTTCTCGATCTGCGGGATCCATTCCAACTTGCCAGTATCCACTTTTCAGATCTTATGTAGAAAACCATCGTGACCCAGAGAATATTTAGGGTGTCATCTATTCTGGGTAACGGATAACTATCCTTCTTAGTGACTGAATTCAGAAGTCGGTAATCTACACAGAATCTTGTAGAACCATCCTTTTTCTTCACAAGCACTACTGGCGAAGTCCATGGACTATTTGATGGCCCAATGACTCCTTGTTTGCTAATTTCTTGAATCATTTTCTCGGCTTCGTACCTTTTGGCCAATGGAAGTCTTCTGGGCTGCTGTCTTATTGGCTGAGCATTCCCCGTGTTTATCGTGTGAGTCACTATACTTGTTTTACCTTTGTATTCTTCCATCGCAAATACATCCTGGAATTCTACAAGCATATCTCTCACTTTTCGTAATTGTTTCTCGTCTAAGTCCTGGACAGTCTTGATGACCACATCAACCAGCTCTTTCGAATATCCGGTCCTGGATGGTTTACTAGTTCTTACAGAGCATATCGCTGATACAGGAACACTATTTCCAACCATACTTCCCTTGCTCAACTTGATGGGACTCTGCTTTAAATTCATTTCTCTGACAGGAACGACATCTCCTACTCGAACAAGAGCTTTAGCTGTCAAAAATTCCTTATTATTCATTTCATCTTCGTTATCCTCGTGAAAGGGCAGTTCTTCATTGTCGACCTTCAAGACACCATTTTTGACATCCAACACAACCCCAAGCTTCTTCAAAAGGTCCATTCCCAAAATAAACTGATCAGATATGTCAGCGATCAAAACTCTGTGCTTGATGGTGATCTTGCCAATGCTGATGGTCATGCTCGCTTCACCATGTGTTCTTATTGTCTCTTCAGTCGCTGTTCTGAGTTGGACCTTTGTTGGTAATATCCGGGAATGATCTGTGATGAGCTCTGGTCTGGCTATTGTTCTTGTTGCTCCGGTGTCTATTAGGAGTGTTGTGTCTTCTCCATTGATTTGACCATCGATGTATAAACTCAAGGCTCCGCCAGAAGATGACACATTGGCCGTAATTACTGGGACACTATTTCTGCAGGTCGACGATAAAACGCTGTCTTAAACGCGCAAGTCTACTCTCTTCGGTTACCATTTTTGAAATGACTGCACGTGGTGAAAGACGACGCAATGATTATTCCTACACCCAACATTACCCGAACAAAACCGGATAGAACGCGGTTTATCTGGGTAAAGCCCGAAATAGGTATAATGTTGGTTATATTTCGTACTTTACCCATGTTCCTTGAGTATTTCGGAGTTTACCCGGGTAAACCCAATTTTAACAGTTAAAGGGTTAGCACACTTCCCTATCACGAATACGTCACAGCACACTGGAACTTTGACGAACTTTACCAGATATCTAGTGACAACATGTCAGCCTAAGCCATCCAAAAAATAATTATGTAGTTGCTACATAAAGAAAATTATTAGTGAAATTTTAATTTGATCAAATATTAATTCTTCCACTAAAATATAGCTTTAAATCGTATGAAACCTACATAACATTTAGATCTTGGATTTTTTTTTCGAAGACCGCTATTTCTATACAACCAAGTCAAGCATACTAATTTACTACGAATCAACTAAGTAATATTAAATTTTGATAATAGTAGAGGCAAACAGGTGTTTCTAATCTTTGGTAGAGGGATGCCATTAAAATTATTAAAATCATATTTGCTAAGTCTAAGTCTAAATTCAAATAAATCTTCTATGAGGCTCATATATAGTGGAGTACCTCAAGGCTCTGTACTTGGGCCTCTTCTCTTTATCATACATAGGTATAAGAGACTTATATCATAACCTTATTCCTAATTGGCTGATGACACATCCCTTATTATTAGCAATAATGACATATTTTCTTTGCGAGCATCTTTAGCCCAGCTTGAAGATTACGCTGTTAACTGGTTCTCGAACAACCTGCTAAAACTTAATTTAGAAAGAATTCTGTTTTCAAGTAAGTCTATAAACCTACTAGGATTAAAACTTAACTGGACTCCACGCATAATTTCTTTAAGAAACTAGCCTCAAGTATCTTTGTAATTCGCCAACTTAAAAATAATTTGAATTCGAAAACGCTTCTGATTGTATACTCATTGTTTCATTCCAATATCCAAATATTTAAAATACAAAAGAAAGTAGTTTGAATTCTCGCTAATGCTGCATATTTGAATTATCGCTAATGCTGCATATTCAGAGCATTGTAAGCTTCTGTTTAAAATACTGGGTATTATGCCTCTTCCAACACTTTTTATATATCATCAACTTCTCGAAATTCATAAACGAAAAAACACTTTTGACCGAAATGGATCGTCACATGATTATAACACCAGAAAATACAATAATACAATAAAATAAAAACTCGTTACAGTTACTGCTTCATAATTCATTACCAGTGGATCTTCAGAATTTCGAAGTAATACAATTTAAGGCTAGAATAAAGTCATTCTTGCTCAAGCACTGCTTTTACTCTTCGGGGAAATACCTGCACAAAATTACCATGGCTGATAACATTCCTTTATGTATTTTTTTCATTGTCTTTTTTTTAATATTACTTTTAATGATTTTTTTACAGTCTAGTTTTAATTGATAGCATTGTGATGATTATGTTTGTTCATATTTGTCTAAGTTGTGCGTTCCTATTGACGTACTACAATTATGTATGTATCTACAAAAAAGTAGTGAATACAAGTATCTATATATCTAAAAAATGATGAATAGTCCTACCAGAGTGCTCTCGTTTCTTCTGAATGTCATACGAATGTGTTCAAAGTCCCTGAAACAGCCCAACATCAAGCCACATTTATGTGTGTCTGATGGCCATGTTCCCATAGTATCCGCATCGCACCACGCTTTCATATGCATGGGAGGATTCCATTCCACCAAACCATTGCTGTGAGCGATCATCATACTCTCGCCCAAAATGTCCTTACCGTCACCTACGGCACTGAATAATTCAGATAATCAAAATAACAATAATAATAAGCTAAACATAATTTAAATTAGTTTTATTTATATGAAATAAATTAAAATTACTTCTGAGCCGAATAGCGCCACAGCTACACCCATTTGAACTAAGGTAAATTAGCTTTAAATCAATTTATTTTGCATTAGAGGGTTGCGAGATGGATTGTACTTTTATACATGGCTTGGAAGTTTTATGGTAAAACTATTAATTTATTAATTTCAGATATTGTGTATGAATGTTTAATGTTGTTTCCAACAACCGTTTATCTAGTAATAAATTCAGATGATTGAAAATTGACGGACATTTTAATAAACAAGTTAATTTTGTCCATACAATTACATGAATATCTCGATTTCTTAACAATGAAACTACAGTGGTGAGGAATCAAATTGCTTCTACTCAATACATTTTCTCAAGTTTTTGATAAATAAAAGGCATAGAGGCCATAACTTTATATCACAAATGACAACTTGATGATTTTCTGAGCTCAAAAACGCCATATATGTACATGTGGAATAGATATAAAGATATATAAAACGACTGTGAGGCTCACAAGCCATCATAGCACTGGTGCAAGAACCATGGCTGTTCAAGAATCAAATAAGTGGATTGACCGCAGGGTTGCACTGACTAGGGACAAAGAGCTTGTATCCTAGTTATTGGGTTAGATGCAACACAGTGTTACAAAGGTACTCAACCTGAGACCTACCCGTGATAAAGATAAGAGGAACCGGCGAGAACAAGTTATATGGGAGTGGAGGATTTTAGATTCATCTGCTTAACCTCGTTTCAGCTTGCAGTGGGTGGTGGATGGGTATCTAACAACACGTCATCTGACGTTGATACCTCGTAGTACCGCAATATGCCTCCTAGATGGACAGGTTAGTCGTCTGCTCAGGAAATTGCTCTTCTATCGGAGTGACTTCGTTGAAGATCAGATTGAGCGAAAGACCCCTTCCCAGACATTGAAGGAGCGTTTAACTCCACTCAGGATTCAGGAGTATATCATCGACTGGATCATGAGCACTCTGGGAATCTAAGTCATGCATGGTGGAATCCATCGTAAGAGGGCTGATCACAAAGAGGGGTACTTTCTACTCTCTTGTGGAGCTTAGTAATCGACAAATTGCTGAAAGTGCTCAACAAAGCGAGGACAAGGCAGTTGAATACGCGTATATAGCTATCCTGGCTAGATGACCCTTTGAAGAAATCCTACGTTACCTTCTGGACGTTGCCCTATGAATCTGTGAACTAGGATACCAGGATATTATACTGCCAGAAATGGTTGCCTTCGAAATATGTGCAAAGGGGATCAAGAACATTCGCAAGAAAGGTAAGACCATGTGGATCTTCTCGGACAGTCAGACCGTCTTTCGGGCGTAAGGGAAACTTAAAACAAACTTTAAACTCGCTTCACAAATAGAAGACGGGGGATACAACAACCTCAATCTAATCTGGATACCAGGTCACACTGGATAGAAAGTGAACCAAAGAGCGGATACACTGGTCGAACTAGGGAGTCTACTCCAATGCCCTTTTTATAGACCAGTGAGAATACCCTTTCAAAGAGCAAAATAGAATCATATTTTCGATTAGGATTACTGCAGACTGGTAAGGAAGTGAGGGATGCAGAAATACGAAAGCTTTGTGGGGAACACCAGAGCAGAGTGGAGTAAAAAGTGCAAGGGAAGTCAAAAAGCAGAGCATGCTATGATAATGCAAAGCAGTAGAGATATCATGGTAAATAAACTCTGAGGCCCTTAATAGTCTAGGTGGTCACAGTATACTGATCCTAGCCTGGATCCTGGAGCACTAGGAAAATGATGGGAATAAAAAGGATGACCAACTAGCCAAGCAGGGAGCAGACCATTTTCATATATATACATTTTTTTGGAGAAGCTGATTTTTTGTACTTTATGTCTTAGAATAATATTATTTTAGTTTTTAAATTTTTTATACAATTTATTGAGGCGGGGTCGAAACGTTTTGTTCTGTAAACATTCTGACATGAAATAAATGTGCGTTTATTTCAATCTTTCCAATCACTGAAAGAGCCCTAAACCCAAGATATTGAAGATATATATATATATATATATATATATATATATATATATTTTATAAGCCCCCTTTTTGACATTTAGGAAGATGTTTATTTTCCTTACTTATCTAGTACCAAGTAGGGCTGCCAAATTTCTCTTCCATATATATGAAGTACTTCCAAATCTCCATAGTCAGCCGGATTCCATCGCAACTTTTCATCGTGCCAAGCCTTAAAGAAACAGAATTAGTATTATTCAGAACTATTACTAGTTACAAGAACTGACCATTTTTGTTTCTCCCAGTACCTCCACCATTGCTGCATGCTCATTCTGGTATAGAAAATATGTACTCTTAGGTATAATGTTTTACATTAGTAAATTAAACAAAAAATAAATTTCTTACCAAGTTTACGTAGGAAATTTTTAGGGCTATGTTCAATACAGTAATCGTTGAGATATTTTTGACAGGTCTTACATAGGGATCATAGTGGTACAAAAGATCTCTTCTGAGTTTCTCTGTATGTGTGAAATTTTTCTGCAAGCTCTAAAAATAGATAATTTCACCCAATTTTATAATTATATACAGTGCTAGTGATGATAATCGCATTTGAAGGTTGGAAATAAACGGATATAAAATTCTCAACGAAACAGATGTAATATTTCATATATAATGTTACAGGGCCACTGCGAGTAAAACCGTTCAAAAGATACAAGCAGGGAAGATAATTTTGACTAGCAGCCTATAATCTAAAACTTTTTCTGAAACAATCTTTGTCAAACTCCAAATCCTTTTTGTATGTATGAAATAAAAATGGTTCTTTTTATATCTTAATAACTTACCTTTGTCTGATTTTTTCTTTCACAATCAAAATACCATTTTGCTTCCACGCCTGACCACGTACTGAAACTTATAACTTTTATTGGCAGTAGATCTGGATCTATCCATGATAAAAAAGCTAGCTCTTCACCTTCTTTTCCAACATCGATGTTTCCCTCTTTAGAAAGGTTGTAATGGTAGAAATAAATTATTATTGATAAATGTATTATTCTGAAAAGCAGAGCAGTTTTAGATTCTTGTTTTTTTTTTGTTTTATCTCCTTCTGACGTTTGCAGAAGAGCTAGCAACTGAAAGTAACGAAATAAAAGCGCTCTTTTAATTGGGGATTTCAATGGGACATGTCTATTTATTGCCCAAATTACAGTTTTCAACGTTAATGAGAAACAATTGCTTATCGACATTTTGTGTGTATTTGGTTGTCAAGGTGTGGAAATTGAAATGCAGCAATTTTTGGCTACATATTCCTAATATACTTATGTGTTTTTGAAAATGCTAAAAAAATGTTTTTGTTATCAAAATACGATATTCTGTATACAGATTGTGCATATTACGTTAGATTTTTATTTCGTAATGTCCTTCAAGGTATTTTAAGAACATTCTTTGAATAGAACATTTTCAAGTGTCATTTTGATAATTAGAATTTTGTATATATATACCTACTAAGATCGAAATAATTTGTTGTTTATGCTGAACTTTCTTAACTATATTTATAACTTTGAAGGACTATTCTGCCTCACTTTGGAACGTTTTGAATAATCGCGGTCATAAATATGTTCTTGGTTATGATGCTAATAAATTTCAAACAAAAATAATAGAAAACTGTATCTAATTTGAAGGAAACAACAAAATTATACAAACCCTGTATAATTTTCAGTTAATTCATTCAGTTAGATTCAACGCTGGTCACATCTTTTGAAAGTAATTGTGAGTGATAGATACTTGCCTTTTGATATATGTAGCCAGAAAGAATTTGGGTCTAGAGCTGATAAAAGTCCACTGATCCTTACTGATGCCTAGTTTCCGACAAATAAAAAGTTAGGTCATATCATCAGTGAATTATAACTTGGTATGATATGGGTGTTCGGGGAGTGTTCGGAAATTTGTCTACTTAAATCAAAAATAAATTTTAACCTACCTAATATTGTTTACACTTACATGAGCATTTTCGACATATAAATACATTATAAATATTTATTATTTTATTTTTACAGTTGATATCATACGATGGAAATAGGTAGTATGATGATATCATACACTCTTGGTTGGCTAACAATACTGAAAATTGATATGACTTAGTATTTTTATACAGTGAGTTATTTTCATTTTTACAACTGGAAGGTGAATCTAAATTTTCACGAAAACTTAAAAAAACTTCCAGAACTAATCATATTAGGTACCTATATATTCCCTATAGGTAGGTAAATAAAATGATCAGTTATGGAATTAATGGTGATCCAAATGAAAAAATACACCATAGGATATGCGGATGATAAAGTCATACTGTTGACAGGGAAGCTCATTGGAGTGCTATGCGAACTGATGCAAAGGGCACTAATCCTAGAAAAGTGGTGCAGGGCAAGGTCTCTTTCTGTGAATCCCCACAAAGTAGAGGCTATGCTCTTTACCAGAAAATGAAAGGTGGGCGACATAAAAATGCCTACACTAAATGAAATCCAGCTCAAGCTATCCAATGAGGTGAAATACCTAGGGGTGACCTGACCAGGGGAAAACATCTGGACAGTAAGCTGGACAAAGCCACTGCAGCTCTATGCTAATGTCGAAGAGTTGTAGGTAAAAGCTGGGGCCTATCGCCAAAGGTCACCCTATGGTTGTACACAGCAGTGATAAGGCCCATGATATGCTACGGTTCAATAGTTTGGTGGCGACGCAAAACTGAGAAGGACAGACTTGCGAGACTACAGAGATCTGTTTGCATCGCAGTCACTGGTGTCATGAGGATAACACCATGCGCTGCACTAGAGGCGTTGTTGTGCTTGCCACCCCTAGATCTACATCTGGAGAGGGCAGCACTACTGACCGCCCTTCGTTTGAAAGATGGTGGAACATTAAGGGTGCACAAGAGTGCGAAGAGTCAGCCATCTTGGAGGAGGGCCTCGCCAGAATACCACTCCTCGAGGCCAGCTCAGACCGCATTGCACCCCTATTCAGCATTCAGCAAATTCAAATACCACGTTTTTTTGGAAGAAACAGACCCACGCACTGTGCCGACAATAGACGTATACAATGATGGGTCTAAAAAGAAGAACAATACAGACATAGGCATCTTCAGCCAAGACCTGCAACTGTCTGTACAACAACCACTCGGGAAGTATGCCACCGTATTACAAACGGAAGTAATAGCACTAGCTCGAGGGGCTAATGAGCTCCGCATGAGCAAGGTGCGAGGACGAGTAATAAGCTTCTTCACAGACAGTAAATACGCCTTAAAAGCGCTTGAAAAGGGCAGGTACGACGCGAGAACCACGCTGAACTGCCACCGCGAACTGTCGGAACTAGCGAATGAAAATGTGGTGGAATTAGCGTGGGTGCCAGCACACGATGGGAATGAGGGTAATGACAAGGCGAATAAGCTGGCGGGTGCTGCCTCGTCGGGAACAATGTATGGGCCCGAACCGGCAGTACCCATCACACCGCACATCATGGCTAACCTCATTAAAGAGGACACACACCTCAGACACTAACATAGGTGGAACTCAATTCTGGGCTGACGACAGAGCAAGAACTTCATCACGGAGCCATGCCCGAAACGGGCCGAAGACTGCCTAGCTTTGCCCCGGGCCAAACTACGCTCACTTGTAAGCATCTGGACCGGGCATGCTACGCTAAGAAAACACCTACATACAATGGGTGTCTCGACGACCCGACATTTCGGGCATGCATGGAGGAGGAAGAAACAGTGGAGCATCTCTTCACAGAATGCCCTGCTCTATCCGACGTTCGTAAGGCCATGAGTAATACAAACAAAATGCGTTCCAGTATACAGGATAAATATCTTCTTTAGTTTTATTTTCTATGATGACCTCAGTATTTTTACTTCCGAGATTGAGATCTCTGTTGTTCTGACATACGAGAAAAATTTTGACTAGAAGCAGTTTCACATTTTAAAATGAATTCATACTATACAGGGTGTTTTATAAGGCCACAGCATCGATTATTAGGAAATACCTACTATCTACCATTCAATAAACTAAACAGAGAATGCAAAATACCCACATGTCTATTAATTATTTTTTGGAAAGCTACAATAGTTTTTATCTCATATTCTCTCTTTGTGACTCGGCACAATGAAATAACTGAAACCAAAGAGATTTTTACATATGTTTTATTCGGGGACATTCCAAATATGCTGGTTTGAATCCATGCAGATTTAACTGTTATTCGATAGAAAATCCGTTTGTAATATAATAATTTCATACAATACCATTCTAAACATTTGAAGAACATCTAGTTTGAGAAGAATTTGCTTTTACGTACGGATTAGTTTGTCTGGTATAATTGTGAAATTTCTGTCGATTGAAACAACCATTTTTATATCTAGGATGTTCCTGATATCAAATAAATTCCTCTTTGATCCAAATCCAAGGGAGGATATGAGAAAAAAAGGTTTGATTTCAAGAACATATTAATAAGCACCAGGTATTCTCATTGATAATTTGAATTCTCTATTTAGTTTATTTCTGATTGTCTGACATTATTAGGTATGTTACAACTCTAAAATGGTAGGTATTCTCGACTGTCAACAAGACTTGTCAAGAGACAGATTTTTCAAATTCAATATACAACGGTTATGGCGTCTCAGTATAGGTGCGACACTCCCTTATATCTATGATGGCGTCGACAAAAAGTGCACCAACAAGTGCACCTGAGATGTAAAAACTATGACTGTATTTCTCATCCTGGATGTACCTATAAAAAGTTGGAAAATATCCTATTCATCGATGAGGCTGTGATGTAAATAAGGCAGACAACAGAGTGAACGACAAGGATGATCAAGAAAATGAATCTTTTCCAAGTGCGAATTACCTGACAGACGTTACCAGTAAGTTGGAAATGTCTTATCTAGAGGAACTGTTTAAGTAGAAGGATATGTACCTACATTGATTCCCTTGAGAACATAATCAACATCCTCAAGGAACACCTTGCCCTCTTCAACATAATAAACAAACTAATACCGGAGACATCTCTAAGACATTATCAAACAGTATAACAAACCCATCGGCGATATCTGTAAATTGTGTAAATCTAAGTTGCTCCCAAAAATCTAATAGGTATCACAAATAAAAATAACCAGACATATCTTCGAGGAGTCTCTAAACTATTTGGAGGTACTCCAATTTAACCGCAAAAATGGAGATAACTTATCGAAATCTAAAATTGCCTATTCCATTTCTTTAAGAAAAGTTCAAATAGGTGGCGCTCAATTTGAAATGAAAATAGATTGGAGACCAAATAAAACATCAAGACATGAACAACAGGAAGATGTTGAGATTGCATTGGATTCTGCTACAAGAAACGAAAGTGAAAAGTGCTCTAGCACAAATATTCAAGATGATAATTTCACCACCGGTCAATATAATAAATATTTTTTACAAAAAATTGGACCGACTTTATTAGTTGGTGCACTGAAAAGTATAAAATAATATTAATTCTATTGGTGCTGTTACTTTTGAAGTTGTGCAGTTGCAGGTAGATTGGTAACTTTTGGCACCAACTTCACAAGTACCAGCCCCAATAGAATTAATATTATTTTATACTTTTCAGTGCACCAACTAATAAAGTCGGTCCAATTTTTTGTAAAAAATATTTATTTCACACTTTTGAGTGTAACATTAGTCACGAAAATCGTTGAACGTTCACTAATACCAATGAAGATAGTACTTATTCTATTACCCACGTATATTCCTTGCTTGTAGTTGTTATTATTGAGATCTCAGAACATCGCTGCGGAAATACGCTTGAATATTTTAGTTCTTACCATTTTAACACCGATTTTACTCGAAAACCGTAACTCTAAGGGAAAAATGTTCAGTATAAATGTTGCTACAAATAATTATGTCTTTCATGTACTGCAAACAGATTTTCAATTTTCGATAGAAATCGCCCTCTCCACATAGCGAAAATAGGTATATTTGAGAATTTAAAATGTCTCTTTGTCGAAAACCGTTACTCTTTTGAAAAAATGTTCCATTTAAACGTTTCCGGATATTGTCCTATCTGTAATTATATCAACGCAGATTTTCAATTTTCGACAAAATTTGCCCCCTCCACCCCCTTCGGGGGCGGTTTTCGGAGAGAACGAGATGTCGGATTCCCGTTTTTATGAATATGGGACCACTTCTCAAGCCTCCTCTTTCAAATGAATCAAAAATCATCAAAATCGGAGTACGTTTACTATATGAAAGGCGCGCAAAAAAAAAAGCACACAGTCGAATTGTATACCTCCTCCTTTTGGGAAGTCGGTCAAAAAAGAACAAATAGATGCATTATCACATCTAAGGGTATAACAAAACCTGACGTACTCTTTAGAAGACATTTATCTGATAGAGGATTCGCTAAATTAAGAAATTACTTAATGAAAGCAAACTGGCAATCATTTTATTTACGAATCTTTGAATAATGTCAATGATGATGATGTTAGCTACCTGGCTCGTTGACACATACAGAACTTTGGTAAAGGAATGCTTTCCTCTAAAGGAGTGTCATGTAAATATAGCACCGGTAATTGGTTCACTAAAAAGCTGGTCAACATACGAAATACAGGTAGATACTGCCATCTGTCAAAATAATAGCTAAAAATACAAATGACCCAGAAAACTGGTTAATATTTGGGAATTTGAAAGCCCATTATAGAAATTCAATCACTACCACAAAAAAGTTTTATACGATAATTTTCTTTCTAACACTCCAAACTTATCTAAAGATAGCTGGCATATTATTAATTATGAGTTAAGTAGAAACCCAAAAAAAAATTATATAACATATTTCAGCCCTGAAGAATTCCAAATTTTTTTTGAAACAATTGCTGATGCAATTATAAAAAGATAGATACCAAAGAGTCGTCTTACAACATCAGACCTGATCAAAAAACTCCTATCAACTATAAATAAATTAAAGAGATCTAGCTCAGAAGATGATTTTGAAATAAATGCTTTACTCATTTTAAAGAAACATCCGATATCCTCATCTAGCCTTTAGTTACTCTTATAAATAAATGTTTTTTGTGATGACATTTTCCCAGAACTATTCAAACTTTCCAGAGCTTTACCACTTTTCAAGAAAGACAATAACAAGAATTTGAACTACCGTTCAATTTTGATAGTAGATATTTTTTCCAAAAATATAGAAATATTACAGAAAGATAGAATAACACACTGTTTAGAATCGAATAACTTTTTATCTAATAATTAATTTGGATTTCGACAAAACAAATCAACCATAAGAGCATTACTTAGAATCATCGTTGAGAGCCTGGAAAATATACACCATTCCATTTTTTTTATGTGTGATCTGTCCAAGGCTTTCGATTGTGTCTCGCATGATCTTCTTTTTTTAGAAATTAACACATTGCAGGATCAGGGGATTACCTCTAAGTTTACTCACATCATACCTAACCCACTGTCAACAAATGGTAAAAATAAATTCCTCAACATACGAGCTCAAAACCAGTACATAGTGTACCTCAGGGCTCTGTTCTGGGCTCTATCATTTATATAAATGATATTTGTCAGCAAACATCATACAACATGGCTACGATACTCTCTGTAGACGATACTTCGTTCTTAAATACTTTATCTGATTTCCTCAATCTGTCAGATATATCGAAAAACACACTTGATAGTGCTGGTTTACTGCTAATTCTTTGCAACTCAATGCTGATAAAACCCAACATCTGATCATCTGAAGCCATAACCAATACACTTGAGGAGCACACTGCAAACTTCTTCAGTACAATGCTGGTACAATGATACCGAAAATCTTAATCGCAGGCTCTCCAGAATAATATTTCTCATAAGAAGATTGCAATGTTTTCTAGTTTTTCTAGTAAGTAATGCATAAAAAAATTCGAATCAAAAAAAGGGCTATTCGACTTCTAGCCGGTGTAGGCTTCAGAGAACAATGTCGTCAACTATTCATGAAAATGAGAATAATGCCTCTGCCAGGCATATATTTTATGTGAAATACACTCTAATATACGAAATCATAGCTTGACCTCAGATATCAATAAATACCAGATAAGATCGGCTGACCAAGTAGATGAACTCTTTTTGAGATTGACTGATTCAAAATTGAAATCAATCAATTTGAAACTTCATAATATGTTGGATTCCGATTTGTGCTCTATGAATGTCAGAAATTTCAATTAACATATAAAAAAAAATTTCTTGAATAAGTGGTTAAAACTTATTTGTTCTAAATGTCTTGTTGTTAATTATATACCATAAATTTTTATGTCATACTATTTTTAATTTTACTGTTGAACACATGTATATATAAATGAAGTTTTACATATTGTTTTCCATAAATAATATCTTCTTATTTTGACATGCTGTAAACTATTCTGTGAAATAGCCAAATAAAGTCTATTTTATTCTATTCAACTGACTATCCCGTGACAATTTTAGATGCCAATATGGCGGTGAATGCTACTATAGCTTTAGATTTGGTATGCAATCTGTGGTTTTATTTACAGACTACTTTATTTTACATATGAGTGTGTTTAAAGCTGTCATTTGAGACAGAGCAGACGTACTCTAACAGACAAAAATGTCGTTTATATTATTGATATTTTTTTTTAAATTGGACCGACTTCATTAATTGTTGCACTGAAAAATACAAAATAATATTAATTCTATTGGTGCTGGTAATACGCCACAACTTCAAAATTACGAGCACCAATAGAATTCATATTATTTTGTATTTTTCAGTGCAACAACTAATAAAGTCGGTCCAATTTTTGTAAAACAAATCACTTTTTTGTGTATAACATTAGTCATGAAAATTGTTGAACAATCACTATACCAAAGAAGACAGTACTTATCCTATTACCCATTTATAAACTTAGCTTGTACTTACTTGATATTTATTATTCAGAGATCTCAATACATCGCGGCGCAGATATACATATTTCAGACTTAACTGCTGTAACTCGAAAATCGTAACTCTTTTGAAAAAATGTTCAATTTAAATGTTGCTAAATATAATTCTATTCTATTCTTTAATTTGGCCGTCTCATATTTTCAATTTTCGAAAAAAATGCCCTTCCACATTCCACAAAGCGGAAATACGCATATTACATATTTCAGACTTTACCATTGCTCAAATTTGAAAACCGTAACTTCCTCAATTGTTGATTTTTTATAATACAGGGTGAATATTTTGTTGAGATAATCTTATAAATGTTACCATATCTAGAAAAGTTACCTAGTATGACTCTGGAATAGAGAAAATGAGCGCAAATGACTTAAGATAATATACCTATAGGCTATTCCATTTTAAAAAATATAACTTTGATATGCTGAGACCTTATAAGAGACCTGTCTGTATTTTCTTAATCAATCAAAACTCCGGAGTATCACCGGAGTCATTGCCAAAGACTGTACCTTAACTTCGGACTTGCGTTTGCGGCGAATATCACAAAAAGAATTGCCTCCTGCACCAATTACCACTTCGTAGACGGGTTCATCATTTGTTACATCTTCGGATTGTGCCAATAGGATGTGGGCGTCGCTGGGTGCCATTACGGCAAAGTGAAAATCCAACAGGAGAGTATCATCCTGATTGGGAGCCTTGCCGATTTCATAGAAATCCTTGTAAATACTGCCTGATCGGGAATAGTGTACTTTACACTTGCTCAAATCTGTTAATTTCGAATAAGAGAGAAATTTATAATAGTGCCACCGTATAATAACACAAGATATTTATATTTCTATTAAAATATCTTACCTGTTATGTTGGTATCGTAGAAATGAGCATCCACAATTGCAACAAATATACACAGAATTATTCCGGCATACATGTCGAATAGATTCTTGTAGAATCAGAACTAAAATTAATTTCATTTGTTTCTGAATGATATCAGTCAATTTCCGCTTGTCTCTTGCTTATCGTTGGAATGCAATATGCAGCTTTGATGATAATTATTATTTTATTTTTTAGTTATGTTGTTCAACAAATATTCTTTAACTGCTGTATTTTCACTGTGAATTTTTGCCGATTTTTGAAGACATTTTGCTCTGGTACTCGTATATTTTCAAAATCCGATAAAACTCAAGATAACTAGAGAGTCCAAGTCACAATAAAATCGGGGAATCATTTAACTATTTCTGAACTGATTGATTTCATAAAATACAGATAATTGTTTGTTTCGTGGTAAATCATTGGTTTTTATCTTGCAAACTTTACGTTATTGAAAGCTTTGTTATGAACAACACTCTTATATTTCATGTCAGGCTTAAGCCTTAAAATGCTGATCTTGTTGGTGGAACAATTATTGTCGCGTGAGAAAAAATTAAAATGTTGCTGGACTTGGTAATTTTTGTCAGTCGTAATTAAATATTTGTCTTAAAATTAGATTTCAGTTCAATGATTATCATATTCCGCATGCACAAGTCGCTAGGAAAAGTTTCATATTTAATTTTTGTCTCCAGTTTACAAAATTCGTCATAGTGAACACATAATTTTTCTAGTTTAAGGGTATTTTATATACCGACCAGCACTTAGATTCCACAAACAGCAAAAAACAGGTCAACTGTAGTAGAATTCTGGATTAAGTTTATAAAAAGTATCATTTTATCTGATTAATGCTGTTTCCTTATGTTTTCTATACTTAAAGTACATTCGTTTTATATCGGGGTGACCAATATGCCGATCTATCCGCTGTATTTTAGTCCTAAAACTTTGGGATAATACAATTTCTTTTGTGAAAAGTGCCAAGGAAAATCTCTGGAAATCCGTTTTGAGTGGTTTACTCCTAAAGAGGGTTAACTTTTTTCTTAAAATGTTCCGTATGATAGGAGATAATAATATAATAAAAACTAATATATTAAAAACTAGAATAAGGCTTAAATTCTGAATAAATTTTGGTTAAAATATATATAATATTGTAACGTGAAGACTTACCCGAATAATAAACTACACACACAATGCACATTCCGGAAAACACGGCAGACATCAGAGGCAACGAGAATTTTCGTGACATTTTGTTAGATTTAAGTTTAAGTTTAAGACTCTTTTGTTCGTTTTTGTGTTGGTGTAAAGACTTTTTGTTCGATTTTGTGTTAGTGTGAAGACTCGTTAGTTCGTTTTCGTGTGAAGACTTTTCGTTCGTTTTTGTGTGAATGTGAAAACTTTTTCTCGTTTTCGTGTGTGAAGAATTTTGTTCGTTTTTGTGTTGAAGACTTGGAAAACTGTATTGACTAATTGACTTTGTTAATAAAGACAATTCAAAATGAAATTAGTGCAGCTAACAGTGAAACAACTCTAAGAACAATTGGTGGAACGGGATTATGATGATTCCGGTAATAAAGCGACCCTCCAAAAACGGTTAAGGGACACTGTGATCGAAAATGGAGACGATCCTGATATGTTCGAGTTCCACTCTCCGGAAGAGCTGTTACTGGAAAAAAATTCTAGAAATAATAATTAAAAATTCGAGGAAGTAACCAGGACATTTGGGGTGAAATTCGATGAAAACTCGAAAAATTTTGAAGAAGTTTCTAGAACTCTTCAAGATGAAATAAAATATGTTTCCAGAAAAAGCGATGCGAGGTTTGAAGAAATTTGAAGAACAGTTGACGGAAGCTTTGTCACCGCAGAAAAGAACATGGAGCTACTGCAACAAAAAATCAAGACACTGGAAATGGCAGTTAAGAATGGTAACTGCAGTGGGAGCCAGACACTCAAAAGCGAAGACGACTTAGCCGCAGGTAGTATGAGGGTTAAGCTGCCAAACTTTGATGGAAATTACTCCTGGTCAACCTATCGAAAACAATTTGAAGCTGTGGCAATGGCTAACCAGTGGACCGAAGAGCAGAAAGCTGTTTCCTTAACTGCTGCTTTACGAGGTGATGCAGCAGACATCCTAAGGTCTATTCCAGCTGGCCAAGCAAACTACCATGTCTTGCTTTCTAAATTGGAGAATCGGTATAGAGACAGTCATCTTCAGCAAGTATACAAAGCACAATTACGATCTCGGGTGCAACATGTAAGTGAGAGTCTGCAAGAATTTGTGGAGGAAGTAGCTCGTATTGAGCGACTAGCATATCCTACAGATGCCGATAGCTTCCTTGAAATTGCGGTGCAAACATTTGTAAATGGATTAAGAGCTGCAGAAGGCGTTGAAGCTAGCCAGACCAAAATTGCTAGAACAAGCACTAGCTATTGCTTTGGAGAATGAAGCCGCTTGCCAAACTTCTCGAGGGCGCAGTGTAAAAGCAATCGAAGAAGAAGACCAAAGCAATAGAGAGTCCCTGTTAGACATGATAAGGAAACTAGTGAAGGGAGCGCAGTCAAAGAAAAGAGAGCCAAGGTGTTGGAACCGTGGTGAGCTAGGACACGTACGCCGCAGTTGTAAGAAGAAGACGGCACAGTCGGAAAAACTGGAATGTGTCAAGATGGAAGACAAGATTTGCCCTATACGACAAACAACCGTAGAGAATGAGGAGTGGCAGCCCGAACAAATGAAACTAGCCCAAGAGAATGGCCCATGTTTGAGAGTGGTCTTGGAGTGGATGCGCCGTGAGGAGAGGCCGTCTTAGCAGGGTATAAGCTTACGAAGCCCTGAAGTGAAAGCATATTGGAGCCAATGGTACTCTTTTGTGTTAAGAAATGATCTGCTGTATAGAACCATTGAGTCTGAAGATGGCTCTGAATCCAGATTACAACTAGTTGTGTCAAGAAGCAAAGTGCCGGAGGTACTACGTCAGCTACATGATGGAGCCTCGGGTGGGCATTTTGGAATCACCAAGAGTCTGCAGAAGGTTCGGGAGCGATTCTATTGGGTGAATTGCAAAGAAGACGTGAGACAGTGGTGCCGTAAGTGTGAAGTGTGTGCAGCCAGCAATGGACCACTTGGCAGAAAGCGGGCACCTATGAGGCAGTATAATGTTGGTAGTCCCATGGAGCGAGTTGCTGTGGATATTGCGGGGCCATTGCCTGAAACGGACAATGGGAACAAGTATATCCTAGTAGCCATGGATTATTTCACAAAGTGGACAGAGGCGTACGCAATCCCTAACCAAGAAGCATCGACCTTCGCCGAGGTGTTGGTGAAAGAATTATTTTCACGTTTTGGTGTTCCTCTTGAAATCCATTCGGACCAAGGAAGAAACTTCGATTCAGCCCTGTTCCAAGATGTGTGCAGACAAATAGGTGTGAACAAGACCAGAACGACCCCTTTGCATCCTCAATCGGACGGAATGGTAGAGAGGATAAACCGAACCATGGGCAAGCATCTTTCTAAGGTTGTTTCACAACATCAGCGAGATTGGGACCAGTACATCCATTTGTTCCTGATGGCCTATCGGGCGGCTGTGAATGAAACAACTGATCAGACTCCTGCTAGTTTAATGTTGGGGCGTGAGTTACGACTACCCTGTGACCTGGAATTTGGCCGTAGACCTACGGTGGACAGTGTCGCAGGAGAAGGATATGTCGACCAATTGAGAGCCAGATTGGATAAAGTCCATGAGTTAGCCAGACAGAAGATCCAGCTTGCCAGTGATCGAATGAAGCACTATTACAATATTCAATCAGCTGATGGAGTCTTCAACGTTGGGGACTATGATTGGCTGTATAATCCCCAACGACGTCGAGGTCTTTGTCCCAAACTCCAAAGGCAATGGGAAGGTCCATATGAAATTATGAAGAGAATAAATGACATCATCTATCATATCCGAAAGTTACCAAGGGGAAAACCTAGAGTGGTGCACATAAACCGACTCGCACCATACGCTGGATCGAACAACCAGGAGGAAGCACGAGTGGCTCTTCAAGAAAAGAACGTTGAGGAGCGAACTGTCAGTTTCAACGACTTCATGTTCAACTACGCGGATCGGAAGAAGGTCAGACTCGGTGTGATAGTTGAGGTTCAACAAGACCTTTTCAAACTACCAGCCGACGTTTCTATTGCCCATTGTGTAGCGGAGAATCTACGTATGGGCCGAGGAATTGCTCTGGTGTTTAAAACGAAGTTTGGAAGACCAAGAGTAGGAAAAGTTCTGCGACTAGCAGATGGTAATCGGAACCTCTTCTATTTGGTTACGAAGAAGATGTCTAGAGGAAAACCCACTTACAAGGATCTCTGGCATGCACCGAAGAGTCTGAGGAATAAAGTCAGGAATTATGACATCAAGAAGTTGGGTCTTCCGAAAATAGGCTGCGGGTTGGACGGGCTAAATTGGAAGATTGTAAGGAGCATGATTGAATACATCTTCCAGGACGCTGGTGTGCAAATTACCGTGTGTTGCTTCAATCCAAAAGGAGTGTACTCGGGAAAGACGATAGACTGTTACTTCTTCAACAAGGGTGTTTGCCTGGCAGGAACCAAGTGCAGATTCCGCCATGGAACGGAAATCCAGCAAGGTACTACCAAGGATGAGTCTGATCGGGACGACCAGATGCTTAGGAGGGGGCAGTGTAACGTGAGGACTTACCCGAATAATAAACTACACACACGGGAGACATCAGAGGCAACGAGAATAAGTCCTGGTCTATTCTCGAAGCCATATATTGAGAAATAACCTCCAGAAACAACGAAAACAACACTGGAACTATCTAGAGCTTTTTAGGTTAGATGTATAAGGTTGATGGCAATGACCAGTTAGTTAGTGATAGACAGCCAGTCATAGATCACAATCGGATATAGCTCAAAGATCAGACAGTAAGAAGTGTATAGTACGAGAAATAAGTGTGAATATAAATGTGATTATAATTATTGGTATAAATAAATAAGTGAAAGTAAATCGAACCCAGTTTTAATATAAATTCCCGTTACAATATATTTTTCTACTATAATTGAACATAATTTTTAACAGATTTCAAAAAAGGAGGAGGTATACAATTCAGTTGACCTACTTTATAAGTTGGTGCACTGAAAAATACAAAATAATCGTAGATAGAATCGCCTTATTGATCCACCTAGTATATTCAATATAGAAGAAATATTGCTCAAAAGTACCGTAGGTGTTTGGGAAGATTAATTAGTGGTACTGCGACTTTTTAAAATTCTCATAATTATTATAATAGCTAGTATCGAAATAAAATATCAACTGAAATATTTGAACCAACAAATACAATAAATATGAAAGGAGTTTCATCATAATCAACTGGTTGATTCCATTTTTTTAATTAAAATAAGATAAGATACATTTTATTGGTGCTCATTAACCATACAATGTTTTAACACAAGTTAGAATACATCAAACATCGACATAAAATATTCATTAATATAAACTAGAAGGAAAAAGAAGGAGAAGAATTAAATTAAAAATGCAAACACTAATTTATCAATTAAATAATAGTAGACAAATCATCTTTAAAAAAGTCTTCGTTGTTGTAGTAGCAACGTGATATTAGAAGCAATTTTATTTTCTTACAAAAACATTTATAATTTAAAATTTTGACTGATAAAGGTAACACATTAAAAAATCTTTGTACCTAGAAATGAAGAGGAGTTCATGGACTTACTTAATCTCACGTAACTAGGAAAGAATGAAGGTCACTGTGAGTCTTATAATCAGTCAAATGTGCTTTTACATAAAGAAGGGAATTGTAAATAAATAATCTAGGTAAAGATAGGATAGCGAAGTTTTGAAAGGATTATCTGCAATCATCTCGAAAGCCTAAACCAGCCATTACACGGATGGCTTTCCGTTGCAATTTGAAAATGTGATGGCGTATAGAAGAGTGCCCCCACAGTAAGATGCCATATGATAATTTAGACTGGAATAATGCAAAATAGGCAGAACGTAACGTTTCGATGGAAACTTGATTAAGTAAGGAGCGCAATAAAAATTTAGTTTTGGAGAGATTAAAGACTTCAGCATGTACATCCCACAACAAAGCTCTGTCAAAATGTATCCCTAAAAATTTTATGTTTGATGAATAATTTAGATGTACTTGTTTTTTTAGAGTAAACTCTACGTTCTCAGTTTTTGCAACGTTTAGTGAGAGTTTATTAGAGTAGAACCAGCATTGGACTTTTGATTGAGCTTCATTGGATAGCCGATATAGATCGGTAATATTGGTGTGGTAAGTAAGATGCATTGTGTCATCGGCCTATAAGATGCTCTTACAAGGGATGTTTGCACTAAAATTATTGAAATAAATTAAAAATAAGAGAGGCCCGAGAACTGATCCCTGAGGCACGCCGCACTTTACCGGAAGGCATGTGGAAGAGGAATTGTTGAAATAGACGAATTGCTTCCTATCTGACAAGAAGAACTTGATTAGATTACAGCTGCTTCGATGAACTTCATATTTATTAATCTTATGGATGAGAATGTCATGTGAAACACAATCATAAGCCTTAGTTAAATCAACAAACGTTGCCGTACAAATTGTTTTGTTTTCAAGATAGTCTGTGATAAAATACCCTAGAGTTACAAGCGCATTCATTGTAGAAAGACCTCTGCTAAAGCCAAATTGACTTTCCGAAAATAAATTATTGTGATCAAAAAATTATGGAATTATTTTACCCTTTTTTAGACAATCAGGAAACTTAGAAGTTTTTTTTAGAATCTCTAATAAATGCCTCCGATACCCGATAAAATTGAAATGAGTCACTGGAAGCAACATTAACGTTTTTTAAAAGGAAGAAGAATCAATTTATCTGCGTTGAAAATTTCACTAGTAAATGAACAGTTTTTCAAGTTTCCATTGGAACTATATTTACCACGTACATTATTCACAACTTGCCACATTGACTTGTTACTAGCCGTAATAACACATTTTTCGTTATAAAATCTTCTTGCAGATATTAAATTTTGACGGTATATGTGACGATATTCATTTCTCACTTTTCTAGAAGCATACGTGCGAGATAACTTAAAAATATCATTCAACATATTCAATGTTGAGCGCATATTCCTGAGATTAGTATCAATCCAATAAATTGAATTTCTAGAGTTAGCAGTAGCTTTATATTTTTTTTGGGAAAAGCAAGGTCAATATTGGATGTTAAAACTTTTACAAAATAAGAAAATTTATTGTTAATATCAAGTTCATTGTTACATATAAAATCCCACTTCACAAGAGACAAGTTTGTATAAAATATTATTTTTCCAGTGGGCGTGAAAGGTCTGTGAATCTTGTAAATAACAGGCGGGGTATCGAAACAAAGACTTAGTTTTAAATTCAGTGCACAATGGTCGGATAAAGCAGGGTCAATAATATTGAAATTGAGGAAAGATTCATTAACATTCGTGAAAGATTGTCAATACAGTTTAAGGCTCTTGTAGGGCAAGTTGTTAAATAACGTAAGCCAAAACTAAGAAACAAATCACAAGTTTCCAGTTTATACAAATTATTTACACTATTGAAGATGATGTTTAAGTCACCACCAACAATAACGTTCTTAATATGGGCAGAAATATTTGACAAAACGTAAGCCATGAGATCCAGAAAATGTTGAAAATCCCCTGTAGGTGGTCGATATATGGATAAAATTATCAAATCTATATCCTTCACATGAATACCAGAGATTTCAAGGTCGCTGTATGACAAATTCGAAACTGGAAGTTCACAGACATTGTGATCGCCACTACCATAACACCAAATCGCGCTGCCACCATATCCATTGTCATTAGGTACATAGATCGAACCATAGATAAACTATTTATATACTGAGGATGGAACGGAACTATTTTTGTAAATTCAAGTTCAACTGATCCTAGCCAATGTTCGGTGAGACACAAGAATGAAATGTTTTCTTCACACAGGAAGGCTTCCAAATCACAAACTTTCGAGCGTAGAGATTGAATGTTGTAAAATAATATGTTCACAATTTTTGAAGAATTTTTTTGATGAGTGATATTTATTTGCTGGAATCGGTTTTACGTGGTTACTAGCTTGGACTTTTTTACGAAAATTAATAACTGGTCAGCCAATAGATGATGATTGATATGGGGCCATGAACACTAGGTAGATAAGACTTTAGTGTCCACGTATGAGGCACATGTTAATAATTAATGAAGGTTAATATAACCGTATTATTTGTGGGTTAAATTGAGTGGAGTCCTAGAAGGGTATTTGTCTATGGTCCTAAGGGCGGATTTCATAATCAAATATAATCTCCTATTAATTTTAATTCTACATTAAAAAATTCATAAGTTTTTTGACTGAACATATGATTCAAAGTGACTTTAAAGAACGAGAGATAAGGTGACTCACGTTATAAAAGTGATTAAAAAATGCACAATTTTTATTCCGTCATCAAGGTATGAGTTACACAAATTGAAGAATTACCCAATCTCCCGTTAGGAATTCATTATGAAATCGGCTCTGAATATGTTAAAACAGTGAACTATCAGCTATCCTACCCCTTCGACCAACGCAGGTAATGAACTCTGTATTCTTTTTTTACAATATTTCTTGATGGAGGAATACAGGCAAAAGCGGATAAACTGGAGCCGAGCTATAGCTATTTTCGCATAGAGTGCGGTAGTATATCTGGCCCTAAGATATATGCATGAAGTATGGAGTGTATTATACAGTGAGATATTATAGAAAGTTTTCCACCGTATATGATTTAACCGACTTTATTAAAATGAGGTGGTATATAAAAATTCAACTTTAACTTGGTATTATTTGTTATTGCAAAAATGTAGGTAAATTATAATACCTACCTATGTTGATGGTCCCTCAAATTTCTTTTTCGAGTAAATTTGATTGAGATGATTCTTTTCTTAGGAATTATAATTTTATTAAATGCAATTATATGGACTTTACAATTAACATAGTTTCAGATTTTTTTTAATTAGGTACTTTACTTTCCTACCGGAAGCTTCGCTATGAAAGGAATGTAGGTATTGTAATGGGGTCAATAGTTTACATTCCAGTTTATATCAACAATAATTAGTTTTTATTAAGGGACATATTTTCATACGTAACAATATCATATATTTTTATAACCCAGCGGTATAGCGATTGGTCTGCCTAAACAAAATTTACAGAATACTTGTAGGTAAAGTTTGGTCTAACTAAAGCAAAGTTTTCGGTAACCGTTACATCTCTTACCCCTTGACTCACGCTGCCTTTTGAATTTGATGAAAAATATATTAAAGAAGAACTTACTACGTGCTGGAGGTCTAAAATAAGAACGCTCCAGGGACGGCAATAATAATAATAAAATGGAATATCTGGAGAAAATCTGGAAAAACAATTTTAGCCAAAAATAAAATAAAATTACATTTGTTAAACTTTTGTGCTGTTTGGTTGTTTTCCCCCAAAAACATTTCCCAAAGGGGGTGGAGGGGATAATTTTCTTAAAAAATACGAGACGACAAAATTAATTAAGATACCATATCCGGCAACGTTTAAATTAGACATTCTTTAAAAAAAATCATAGGTTAGGACCGCTATGTGGAGGGAGCAATTTTTTTTTCAAAATCTAAAATACAAGTCGGCTAAATTTAAGAACAGATTATATATGTTACAACATTCAAATTGAACATTTAAAAAAATACCTATCATGTATTTCAGCCGCGATGTTTTGAAATCTCTGCTTAAGTAGGTACTTATAAGAAAGAAGACTATCTTCTTTGATATAGGTGAACAATTTTTGATAATAATACACTCAAAAGTGTGAAATATTTTTTTGATAAAACCGACTTTATTTAGTTGGTTCACTGAAAAATACAATTATTTCTATTGGTGTTGGTACTTTTGAAGTTGGTGCTAAAAGTCTTCTCTCTACTTATAAATATAAATATATGTATCGTTCTTCAATATCCTAAAACTAATGGCTTAGAAGAGGATGGAAAATATACGAAAATTATGTCTGAAACTACCGAACGTAAAATTTAAAACAACGGGATATAGGCCTTCACTCAGAATTTACAGGAAAACCTATACGAAAATCACAAGTACGGAATACTGTCCAAGCGAGCCCAACTCATGCTTGACAATTTTTTTATATCTTTTCGTACACTTGTGCAAGTTAATGTTCAGCGATTTTGATGACAAATGAAATATTTTTACTTACATAAGCTAGGACCAACTTAAATATAGGTGCACAGAAAATCAAAATAGTTAAAGGTTAAAGGTGCTAAAACTCTTCTATCTGCCCATATTTGCAAAATTTAAAAATTACCAGTTGATTTGTTATTATTTTATATTTTTCTAACCTAGTAGAGCCTAGTTTCTGTAAAAAAAATAGTTTCAGCAATCCTAGAAAGCCTACGCGCTGGACCTATTCCAATGTATTTTTTTTAATTCCTGTTGAAATTGTTCTTTTTGACCGACGAGAATTAGAGATATAATTCGATTGTTTGCTTTTTATTTTCTTTTTTAAGAAAAAGTGATGGGAGATGGTCCCATATTGAACTTTTCAAAATCTAACGTGGGAGGCATATTTTCACGAGTTTTATCTGGCAGACTTAAAGGAAGATAATTAATTTCAAAAATTTTCAAATAGACTATAGAACACAAGGAAACTAGAAGATTATTAACTAGATATTTTGAAATCAATCGGTATTAGTAAACGCTTAAAGACAATGTTCCTCTCAAAGATGTGAAATATCTTTTTAGGAGCAACTTAATGCTGCTACTTTTGAACAACTTCAAAATTAATAGTATCTTCCAAAAGACTGAATATTACTTTTATATTTTCATTATAAAATGTGATAGGTACATCTGCTATATTTTCCTTGGTACCTAATTGATCAAATTATACAGGTTTATTCTTTGGGCTGAAAAGTTAGATAGTTTGCATAAGAGAGAACGTAAAGATGAGCAATATCTCCACAATGTGATTTTGTAGATTTACTTTTACTTTAAATTCCCTTTATGCATGATATGAGCAAATCACAAATCCGTATCTAAGGCTATGGTACGTTGAAATGACAATGCAGTCACACACATACAACGACACTTCCAGCAACACATTTTCCCAAACAGAAAACACATTTAACTTTTCACGTCATTACCTTTCTATGCCTTGAAAAATGTGTACGAATGTGCTCTGAAAATATCATTAAACTTTTATGTCGAAGTTGGGATGCGGAAATATTTCATAGATATATGTTTCTCACTTTCCCCCTTTTGCCTTTAAGGTACATTTGTATTGTATAGAAAATATTTTTTCCACGTGAGTGCCTGTATTTGTTTCAAGAACCAACAAAATATTATCTCAAGCACATTCTGTAATATTCTTTATCGTATTAGTGACACTATCACCGAGTAACAGGAACATAGGTATATTTAAATATTCGATATGCATCTACAAATTTAAATTAAGCAATAAATGACTCTCAGGTAATATGTCCATGTGAAAAATAAAGAGCGTTTGGCATTAATTGTCAAGGAGAACTAAAAGACAGTTCTGGCGCTGATTGCATCATAAGCAGGTTCAGAAACACAACACAAAGGCCCTACTAAAATTGTTCCGTTATTATCGCAACAATGTGTAAGTCGTCGTCGTCAGCCTCTTTTTGTGTCTACTCCTGAACACGCAGTATTGCAACAGATAAGGAAGCCTACAGCTTAAAATGGAATCACCTATATGTCTCTAAGAGACCAGGTCAGAGGGTTTTTGAGGCGTACCTTGCCACGCTGCCTCAATGCGGGTTGTTAAGAGGCAAGTGATATCGACCGCTAGTTTTCTCCATTTCTATCTAAGTATTTCGATCATTCTACCCTCGGATCTTTTTTGGAAATTTTCATGTACGGAAAAAGTCTTTGACCTATTTGTTCTCGAACCTACGACATCTCCGTTAGAAGTCCATTGCCTTACCAACTAGATCACCGTGTAAGACCACGCAGTAATGTGGAAATTAACGTTATTAAAGCAAGTGTCTTGGGAAGACTTAACCGCTGTTTCATTTATATGATAACGATACCTATAGCAACCCAGCGGGACTGAACGTCTTCACGTACTCTCCGAAGCACGAACGTGTATAAAAACAAACATATATACCAACATCAATGGTTCTGGCGGTATTTGAACCCACAGCCTCGATTTGCTCAGAAGAAACTCACAGGGAAAATATGTCGGCATCCACTAAAGATTTTGATGGCTTTCCTTGAAAGCCTCTTGAGGCTTCGATCCCTTTGGCTAGAAACAAAGGAACTAATAAGAACCACCATCAATGAAATGCCGATAACGCGCCCCATAGGAAAACGTCAGCACTGGATGTCAGATGGAACACTAACTTAAGATCGTTACCGAGAGACGCCAACTTAGAAGCAGTGCTATAGATTCCTTAGAAAAAGAACAAAAATACACACAACTCAGCAAACAAATCCAGAGGCTATGTAGAAGGGACAAAAACATATACCTTCAAGAAATCTTCAACACAACGCAACAACAGGCCGAACGCAACAACATTAGGAGCCTTTTCCAATTAATAAGACAAATAAACCATCAGTTCTTCCCAAAGATATGGACCATAAGGATGACATCATCATCACCGATGTAGATAAAATTCTGGAAACGTGGAGAGAATACTGCTACTGTTTCACGACGGGAGTCCCCAGGTCAGCACACTCCAAAGCATATTACAAGAGAAACCATCCATTCTAAAAGAGGAAATAGACAGCAATAAAAAGGTTAAAACCAAACAAATCACCAGGATATGACTGAATCACGGCAGAAGCTATAGAAGCTATGGGAGAAGAGGGGGTAGCAATATTTCACAACCTATGCCAAAAAATTTGGCACACGAAAATATGGGTTACCTCAATATTTATGCCGCTGCACAAAAAAATACTAAAATCCTTATGTGATAACTACCGCCTCATATCCTGGATCTCTCACTCCAATAAGGTACTCCTTTCTATATTAAACGAAAGACTAAGGACATACCTGGACTGTCAAATTCCACCAGAGCAGGCAGGCTTCTTTCGAGTTCGGGGGACAAGAGAGCAAATGCTCAATCTTCGGCAAATTATTGAGAAATGTCGAGAATTCGGCAGACCGCTCTACTTATGCTTTGTTGACTATCGCAAGGCCTTTGATAGCATTAAGTGGAATAAGTTGTGGATGGTACTGAGAGAGATGGGCGTACCTGAGCACCTATCAATTCTGATTCATAATCTCTATGTACACAGCAGAGTTCGAATCGACAACCAACTATCCAACCCATCTAGAATACAAAAAGGAACCCGCCAAGGCTGTTCTATCACCCATTCTATTCAACACCTATGGAAAATACATCATGAGTTTGGTGACAAATGAATGGGAAGGAGGAATCGCGATCGGAGGAGTAAAGATCTCTAACCTACGCTATGCCGATGATACCGTTCTATTGGCTAGCACACAGGAATAATTATTGGAAATCCTGCAAAGGCTAGAAGAACATAGCAAGGGGCTTGGTCTATAAATCAATTATACGAAAACTAAAGTGATGATCATCGATAGATGAGGTAATTACTAGCAAAATAAACATCAAATTGGCCAGTGCGAAGTTGTGAACCAATACATATATCTGGGAGCACTAATCACCAACGAAGGCGGGTCGTCACATGAAATAAAACGCAGTTGCTAAATCGCAAGACGAACGGCTAAAATGCTACAAAGAACATGGCAGGACAGCGCCATCACCATATATACCAAAAAAACGAAACGTGAAGGCATTAATATTCCTGATCTTGCTGTATGGGACAGAAACTTGGTCAATGAAGGCATCCGATCGCAGAAGCATCGATGCTTTCGAACTATGGTGCTGGAGGAGAGTCCTGAGAGTCCCTTGGGCAGCAAGAAGAACAAACGCCTCTATCCTCAAGGAAATAAAAGAACCCCGCAGAATGTCCCAAATCGTACAATGCCGAATCCTGAGATACTTTGATCACGTACAAAGAAGAAGCGATGATAACTTTCAACGACTAATAGTTCAGGGAAAAATAGAAGGCTCTAGACCAAGAGGCAGATCACCTATCCGCTGGACAGACCAAATAAAGACTGCCACCAACTCATCGATAAACCAAGTAGCGAAGAGCGCCGATAACAGGTCGAGATAACGTGAAATAATAAGCCGGATAACCCAGTAAAAGAGAGCCTGATCACGACTCCTCTGCAAAGAGGAAACACGAAGAAGAAGAAGGAGGAGTCGTCACATAAAAAACAGAGGGAACTGAACCTAGATCTAAGCCTTATATCACAATGTTTACTAAAAATTCACAAAAATTCTTTCATAGAGTAATAATTTTTACGAACAAGCAATTCGTTCAGACTTTTTTTTGAAATGTGTTACCAGAGAACAAGATTTTATCTCGGGTGGTAGTTTATTGAACATAAGGATGCCAACGTTATTGGCGGACCTATACAAAATAGAAGATTTTGAAAAAGGAACATGGAAATTATCTTTTATTCAGGTATTCACATTGTAAATTCCAGGTTTTTTTATAAATTGATTGCGATTTTCGAAAATATGAGAATATGTTTCAAGGATAAATAAACCTATAAGTGTTAAAATATTCAATTCCTTGAAAAGGTTTCGGCAGTTTTATACTTGTAACACCAGCAATCGTTCGAATTATACTCTTTTGAGTCAGGAATACATCACCTGGGTTAGAAGACCAGCCCCAGAAACATATTCCATACCTCAATCGTGATTCAACTTGACCAGAATAAACACTGAGTAGTTGCTTTGTTGTTAGAACTGTTCTCGGATTCTTCATCATAAAATTCAGTGAGTAAAGTTTCGACACTAGGGACTTGCAATGAGTTTTCCAGTTTAGACAGCAATCTATGTGGAGACAAAGAAATTTAACACAGGATTTATGAGATAGGTATGATACATCCTCGTCAGTAGTTATTTGTAGATTATCACATGTTTTCTGTTTATTTCTGAATCTCATATAATGTGTTTTTGTCTTGTTTAGGTAAAGATGGTCGTAGGAAAACCATTCAGAGATTTCTCTGAGAGCTTTGTTAGATTTATGTTCAAGAACAGTGAAAGATCTACCAGAAATGATTACTGATGTATCATCGGCATAAAAGGTGGGGTGAACATTTATTTATTTTGTCCAGTATACGTAATGGTTCTTGTTGAAACTGTTGATTGAATATTTTACTCACAATAGATGGGTCATCTATAATAGCATCAGGAGAACTCTTGACATATATTTCTGGGATAGGTATTTTTATTTGATAGCTCTGAAACTACGCTTCAACAGGACCTATTCATATTTTCAGAACTCATAATTTTATTTTGGTAATGGCGTCTTTTATTTTCAGACAACAATTTATTGTGTATTCTTTTAGCAGCTAAATAAATATGTCTAGACTCTGGGACTCCCCTTGTTAAAATAAGTACTTAATTCCTTCAAGCGATTAGATGATTGTCTGATCTTATCAGTTATCCAAGATTTTCAGATCAGATTTATTATAATATTTCCTGGATTTGAGATGTAATGGAAAGTATTTGTTGAAGTAGTAAGTGAAAACATCACAAAATTGTGTGAAAGCAACATTCACGTCCCTAAGTATGTATAGATTGGTCCAGTTTTCGTCACATAAGGCCTTTACAAAACTAGTGAGATCCAAGTCTGAGAATGTTCTACTCATATGCGATGGATTTCTCAATTTTTTGTCATATTGGAAAAAATGTGGTCAATCTGACTAACAGTAGAATGTGTAACACGTGTAGGCCATCCTCCCACGTGATGCATACCAAGGTTTACGAAAATGTTGTTAGTTTGAAGAAAATTTGCTGAAGGAATATGTCCGTCAAAATTAAAATCCCCGCATACAATAAAATATATCTGAGAAGAAAAAAATACTTTCTAAAACATTATAAAGACTTCATGAATATTTTTGGATCTCCAGAAGGAGAGCGGTAACGATTCAGTATAATGATAGTCCTATTGAAAAATTTACAAGTTGCTGTACACATTTACACATGTTTACCGATACAGAATCTTTTTACATCAATTTTTCTCATGTTAAGGGAAGTTTTAGCGCAGATTGCTATTCCCCCTCCTTTGAATGTAGCTCTAGAGTACGAGCTAGATAAAGAAAAATGTTCAATATGATATCCAGAGTTATAAACTTCGGACCATGTTTCAGTCAAACATAAAAATATAGGTTCGGGTACTGCGACATATCAGCAATAATAGAATTAATTTTATCATGACTTAAACTATGTTCATTCAGTAGTAATAATTTTGGGTCGAAGATCAAGGATTTGACTTTTCCTTTTTCACCTTGAAGAAAAAACGTTGAATGTATGCATCTTAAGGCCATAGGGAGGGGTCCATAGGACGTTTAAAATGTTTTTCATAAATAGTCACTTTGAAAGAAGAATACTTATCAGAAATTTAGACTTCCGGAAAATGTGGTTCAATGATTTTTTTAAGAACTTCTGGAGTCGTATTCGGACACATGGAGAACTGCTGTTTTCGGAACCCCATTCATGGATGTCGAATTGGAATTGTTCGAACCGATGATTACAGATGGTCGCTTCCTTTTGCGATCTACTGTCTTCCATTCATTCGAAGAGGAAGAATGTTTAGCTGGGGAATTAACTTGAGGCTCTATTGGACTTACAAAGTTCGAAGTAATACTTTTCTGAGCTGCACTGAAACCCGAAGATAGAAAATCTAATTTAACTGGTTTTTCTGATTTTTCTCTTGATGGTTTATGTTTAGGGTTCTTTGAAGCATTTGTATCATTTATTTTGGAAATATGGAAAGCATTTATCGTCTTTGGCAATGTATTCAATGTCTTCGAAATTGATGCAGAGGCGGCATCTTCTAAGATATATCGTCATTAAGTAATTTGATAATATTCATATAGATGACAGCACTCACATTTATCAGTTTCAAGTGTAGAGGTGGAAGTCACCGAAAGTGTTTGCCTGTTTCAATGGAAGTGATGAGATTAATATCGAAATCATTAAGAGAAATCAAGAAGAAGTTCATTAGACCTAAATTGTGAATATGTTGAAGGCGAACGTGTGTGTACATCACATTTTAGTTAAGACAGTCATATATCTCTGTTGTTGTTGAAGATAGAACCTTACGGTTCTCGTGGTCCTGTGTCATTTTTTTGTGAAACTCAAGATGACCTAAACAGATTTTACCTAACTTCTTTTGTTCATAAGTTACAGTGTGTTTTTGAAAATTCACACTTTTTGTACTTCCAACAGATCTACGAAATTTCTCAGCGATAATGTCAAGTTGAAAACTTATCCCATAGAGAATTTTATGCATAATCCAGTGACGCACTTTTTTTCGGCGTATGGTAATGGACATACGATTCAAACTTATGATTTTTTCCAATGGAACATTTTATTATCTCATTAAATTCATTTTTTTTTCCTACAAAATGAGGTATAATATATGAAAATAAAGTTTTTAAAAATGCCTCAAATTCATGAATACATTGAATTTTGATAGTGGACTATGGTTTCTTCATACAAAAAGGCTAAAAAATGACTTGTTTGAGGATTGATGTTAATATTTCCAAATTATTATAAAAGTAGTTGTTACTAGCGAGTTGTCGAAAATAGCTAACATAGCGTTATTGTTGAATAGAAAATTTCTTTTAGATATTTGACTTTATCAGATAGTAAAAATCACTTCGCCGAATGTTCTAAATATGCTTTCATACCTTCCAAATTTGTTTTTGTTTCACTTCAATCAAAAATTGCCTCATATTTATAATTTACTAGTAGGTACTTATTTTATCAATTTCAAGATTTACGATCGTATTTGTAATAATTGTCAGCCAATCCCGTCATGTAGTAAGGTCCTTTTATCTTTATATCTCAACAGAACTGAATAAACATAGTTTCAAAAGCATTATACTACGAATATGCTTATGTTCATTTTTAGGTGGGACCAATCAAGTAGAGTTTAGAATGATGAATTCTATGGAAATATTTAGTTACCTACTCCTATGATAGATTTAAACCTATTTAGAGCGATAAGCAATAAAGCTTGAACTGATTTTAATGAGTCAAAAACTAATGGTTAAGGAATTTCAATGTGGTGTGCTTATTAATCAAAAATAACAATAGCTTCTGGGCTTCTTAAGTAGACTACGTTTCATAAGTAAAAGACATGTCGTCACGAGAATAATTGCAGATACGAGTACTCGTTGAAACAAGTCTATTACAAAAAATATTTTAAAAAAATTGGACAGACGTTATTAGTTGGTGCACTGAAAACTATAAAATAATATTAATTCTATTGATGCTGTAACTTTTGTAGTTGTGAAGTTGTGAAGTTGCAGTTAGATTGATAACTTTTGGCACCAACTTCACAAGTACCAGAACCAATAGAATTAATATTATTTTATATTTTTCAGTACACCAACTATTAAAGTCGGTCCAATTTTTTCAATAATACCTATGAAGATATTACTTATCCTATTACCCATTATATTCTTTGCTTGTAGTTGTTATTATTGAGTTCTCAAAACATCGCTGCGAAAATAAACACCGATTTAACTCTAAAACCATAACTATAAGGAAAAAAATGTTCATTATAAAATGTTGTTACAAATAATTATGTCTTTCATGTAGTACTCACAGATTTTCAATTTTCAAAAAAATATATTATACATATATTTGAGAATTTAACATGCCTCTATCTCGAAAACCGTAACTCTTTTGAAAAAATGTTCAATTTAAACGATTCCGGATATTGTCCTATTTTCAATTATATACCACCTCGACTTTCGAGAAAATTTGTACAATCTACCCATTCGGGGGCGTTTTTCGGAGGAAAGGAGATTTCGGATTTGCATTTTTATGAATATGGGACCATTTCTCAAGCCTCCTCTTTCTAAGGAGTCAAACATTTTCAAAATTCGTTTACTAAATAAGAGGCGCGCACGAACAAAAAAAAAGCCTGACAGTCGAATTGTATACCTCCTCCGTTCGGGGTTCGTCGGTCAAAAACAAACCATAGAATCGCAGTCAATTCTGTCACTGTCAGTGGTATCTAGCTTATTTCTGGGAAGCAATTTTGTTTCAGATATATTATTTTTTAGTGATTAAGATTGAGAACTTACAGATTGTTTCACGAATGTTGGCGTCTGCCTAGAAAATACGAAAAATGGATCAATCCAACTGACGGGAGTAAATCAGTGGAGGAAAAAATATCGATTGATTAAATAAGCAAACATAATATGAAATATTTATTATCAACAATAATGCCGACACACAAAATACAAATTTATTACTTCAGTTATGAAATATAAATTTATGCACCTGAATTATCTGAAATGTCACAATGACTTTGTGACACCTATGAAATAAAGATTGCGTTGCCCTCGGACATACGTGCAGCGCCCTATCATTGTATAAAAGGACATAAGCTTGACATAGTGTAGTTTAGATCGACAAACGTATTAGAGTATTTCATGATAATGAGATGCGATGGGACGTATAGCGATATGTACGTAGCTCGTGAATGATTACACACAATAGCCATGATTCGTGAAACAAACTGTATTTTTCATTATTCCAAATCTACGCTTCATTGGTGTTGTAACTATTAGTGTTGTATCTTAATGGGACAATTCGGTCTTTTGGATACTTGTGACGTCAGCACTAATGGAGCTCATAAAATCTATGCTAGAGCTTTTTGGTTGATTTGGATGAGCCAACGTATCCCTTCGTTGTAGTTCAGTTGAATAACTAAACTGTACCGGAATCCTTTCAAAGCAGACCAATCAAAGTTGAATAGATAATAACAAATATATACGTCAAATTGAATGATTGTAATTAATTATTTTTAGAATCATATTAGTCTACCAAAACGATTACTTCGAGAACTATATATCGTTTTCGCAATACGTTTGCTCTAAATGATAATACGCACCCCTAAAGAAGTTGAAAGTCAACGTTTACCATTTGGTAAGTTTTCTAGACTGGTGGAATCATTGGGATGTTTTCGAAAATGATGCCGCCCAGAACGTTTCTTTTAACGCATTATTAATGCAGACGTGTGATGCTTTCAGCAAGATGGCACCATATGCTATAGAGTTTGCGATACGATGAATTTATTGAAAGAAATCATTGACGACTGATTACATGTTAACCTGTTAGCTAACCACCTCGATCGTGGGATTTAACGCTATTAGATTATTTTCTCTGGAGCTACGTAATGGGTGTCGTATCACTTGCGTACAGTCTCATTTGCGTACAGTCTCACTTGCGCACAGACTGTGAGGGAGAAGCGCTTTCGTTTACACCTGCCGTGTCTCAGTTGCGCGCAGCCCTTCGACCGCTCGAAGGATTAGAAGATTAAAGAGAAAAACAAAGAATTCAACAGACGTAATAATAAAAGAAAAAGGAAGGAGAAGAAGAAGCAGAGGATATCAGATTGGTTGAATAATTGATTACTGATAATTTCAGGAGATGAAAACATTTTTTTCTGTATCTGAAATTGAGAATAGATACCATTAATTGGATTGGATTAGAAAAAAGTAGTTAAATATGTATTTAGATACATAAAAATTAGTTTAATTACATTTTCAACTACTTATAGTTAAATACTTAACAACACTGCAATCTTTGACGCTAAATTTAAAGTAACACCCGTTATATGTAAGTGCATATTTTATATTGACTTACTTTTTCTTCCTCTTGACAATTTCCAAGTTTATTTCTGCCCGCATAATCTGTATCTCGCTCTTTTCGGCTTCTTCTTTAAGAAGAGTAATCAGGTCCTTGATTCTGGGATGCGCTTGTCCGACAAAACTATTTAATTTATGATTCCATCCTTCCACGGCGTTGTTTGTGCGATGTCTTTCTACATAACAATTCCACATTTCTATTGGTATTAGATCGTTCTCTAGCCATTGATCCACAAAATAATCTAAGAATTGTCGCACTTTTTCATCTTCACTTGCATTTTCCATCAATTGCAACCACCCCTCTTCTATATGGCTTTCTCCCTTGTCTTTATTTTCCGGTTGTAGAAATGCAAACGCGGCACACATTTTCACGGTGTTTCTGGTACTTTCGTCACTTCTGTAGCTTGCTCTCCTTCCACAAAACACAAGATTCTGTCTGCCTGGCCATCATCCGCTAGTAAAAAACTGTTGCAATCCTTCATCAACAAAATCCTGTCCTCCAATACAATCTCGTCTCGCCTAAGTGGTCCTTTTTGCATACTTAGTGCTGTTGCTCTATGCCTATAGAAGGTGTTTTTCACATTTTGGAAAAGCGGCACTTTTGTCACGAACTCGTATCCTTTGCGTGAGATATCGTCGAATTCTTGCGTGTAAATATCTGCCACTGACACTTGATCTTCTTCGCGCGCTCGTATTTTTGCCCGAAAAATCGCTCGTTCAACATCTAATCTTGCATCATCTGGTGCACACCTATGAGCAGAGCCTGTTATCCACTACTCGTTTTTTGTTACAATCTTACCGGGGCACTTTTGGGATTTTTGTCGCGAATACAACCACGTCACCTCCTCTTTCTAATTCACACGAAACCTTCTGTACTGGTAACCTACGTACAACGCACTCGGTTTGCCCTTGGTTGTTGCCACGATTTCGATCGAATTTTCCATCTTAATTGAAACACTTGAAAATTAACGCACAGGATAACAGGTGGATACACTGAGATATATATTTTTTCAAATGGCACCTGGTGAAAATGATCTACCAACCACTAAGATATTAGATGCGAAGAAAGTGGGGAAAAGGAAGAAATCGCACCCTGATTGGCTGCAATGTTTGCACTTTTCTAAGTTATGCATGATTATCCCTTCTGGTTTTTCCTAATTGCACTATCTTAACAAAAACAGAATTCTAATTTGAAAATGATTATATGTTTGAACAGATAATATAAGAATATTAACAAATCAAAAGTAAACAAAGTCTTATCGGGAGATTATGATTTATTTTCAGATAGGACCTTCTTAGATTGTAGGCATCTGACACATCAGAGCAGGTAGAAAAGATGCCGCCTCGACCCTCCTGTTACCTGATACATAACTTGTACGCAAGTGACACTTACTTTAAAGGTGTACGCAAATGAGACGTACGCAAATGATACACATTCACGTAAAGTATTATATCTACGACGATAAACCAGAATCAATTCAGTACTTGGAAGCCAACATATTAGCCCCTAATACTAGAATTTGCTTATGATACGTTATATGTTCGTGTTGTGTTCACTTTTGCATCAGTACCAAAATTCAACTTTTCGCGTTCTGTAGATTCGGAGATAATAGGCTGTTAGACGGATAGACAGAAGCCAGACGAACATACAGACAGACGTCTCAGAAATATTAAAATTATCAGAATGTATAAAAAATGTAATTTTTCATTTAGAATTCTTCGGAAATTCTCTGGATACTTTAATCTAAAATACTAATAATTTAATACATTCCAATTCACATTCAATTTTGAATAGCTTTTTGAATAGAAAAATTATGAGGGCATTATGGTATCGTTATGCACAAATTCAAATCAGAGGGTTGAAATCAAATTGATAAGAATTCGTAAAAATGTGTCGGAGTTTGGAATGAATCGTTTTGAATAGAGAATAATGAATGATTATCCCGTCGTCTCTTTTCACGGTTGGGACTTTGGAGTTGTCACTTTGACTCTTTGACGATAGATTAGAAACTCCTGGTTAACTGGTAGAACTTGCACAGGACCGGACTTCATGCCTTCCAAGGCATTGGAAGAGTTTAACAATTGTAAATATTAATATCCGCTATTTAAAGTTCTCACATTTAGATTTTATTGTCCCTAGATATTTCTCAAAAATATGATAATACTTATTACGGAAACTTTTAAATCGAAGTAATTTGAGTTGAATTTGATTATTCCTATTTCTCATATTCTTATTTCTAAATTGAATGGCGATTCAACTACGTTCCCATTTAATATAATACATAAAATGGTATTTTTTCAAAATTTAGGTGAATGGTGTGAATTAATGAATTACTACAGCTACATTTATAGCTAGACTTCTATTCTTATAGAAATTTTTGGCTTTGACAGTTTTCGGAACCTGTTATCAAGCTGTTTTTAAGTCATGCTACTATTGGAACACATGGTATAGGTACTTAATTATGTTGAATATTTCAAAAATTCAAAATCACTTTATGTCAACTAATAATTCCTCTAAAATTCCCCATGCCACCCGAGAAATCAGTAAAAAATATGATAAACGATAAATGATTTTGGTATCCAGATTTCACTGACCTTCAGTTCAATTTTCAGCCACTGAATATGTCTATAATAGCGTCTATGCCAAGATTATTTTGCAAACGAATCAATTTTGTTTTGACATTTTCAGCCATCTGTATCTCATGACCAAGGTAGACAATATTTACCTATCTTTTAACTTTCAGTTCAGTTCATTTCGACTCCACAAAATTAACTAGTATTAGAGATTATGATTATTCATTCTAACTATATTTCCATGTTGCACTCAACTAACTCAGTATCAGTACCTATCATATTTCAATTTTCTCAGTTTTGTAGATTCAGAAAAAATAATCTGTGATAGACGGACGGGCAAAAAACAGAAATACAGACGGAAATTATTATTATGTAAACGACGGGTATTAGGGAGACCTCGGCACAGACGGACTTACATCAGAGTGACCTTAAAATGACTCCGTTTGTTCATCGGATGTACGGAATCCTAAACAAAGATCTTGAAAGCGGTAGAAAAGTCTTGAGTGAGTGAGTGGACAAATGAGATCTTTTCTACTCGTCAAATTTAAATTGGCCCATGCTAAGAATGCGCCAGGGCAGGCAATGTGATTCGATCACCGTTACGTCGTAGCTCAGTTTGAATTTGTTTTGTTTAAATAAAAAAACAACACCACAAGAGAAATTTAATGAGGTCCATATGGTTAGGTACGTAGTGAGTCATTTCTTGAAAAACTCTACCTTTCGTTATTATTCTATTGGAAATGAAGATGTTCACTTATAAAATCTAGTTGATAGATTTTATTCTGAGAGCGCGTCCCTGAGCCCACGAGTTTTGCCGACCATTATTAGAAGCAATCGTCGTTTGCGGTGTCTCGGTGTGAAGGAGGGCTTCATGTTTTGATTCAGGCAACTTTTCATTAGCGAAAATCTCACAAAGAGTGAACGGTAGCTGCCAGTGACATGCTTCACAGCGTGTCATTTTCAATTGAAAGACCAGATTCGAGCTAACCCTTATATGGAAGTTTGCGGTATACGTTTTTACGCCAATGCTTCACAAGCTACAATTAGCGTTATATCTCAAGGTATCTTAATAATAGGTACATTATAGGTATGAGATGCTGATTTTTATAAACGAATTTGATACAACAAGATACAATAATATAAAAAAAACAGAAATAACACAATACACCAACTAGTTTTGAATTTGATAACCTCAACATTTTCGTAATTAAATATGTTTAATTTTAAATACTAGGTCATTAATGACTACACTAGAATAATGATTTTATAAATAAACGATGGGGGAAAGTGGGTAAGTTTTTATGAAGAAATGTCATCAACTTTTGTTTGGTTCAACCGATTTCAACGAAATTAGCTTCATGCTGAAGAGCCTAAATCATTTTCCATATGAGTATACCTATGTAATTATTGGATATAATTTTTGAAATTTTGTTTTTTTAATTACAAATAGCAATTATGAAAAAAATGCGATATGCAAGAATCGAATACCTGTCAGCTTTAAGCTTTCTAAAAATGGCAATAAAGGGCAACTACCGTAACCACTATACCATCAGTGTATTTGACTTAACAATAAATAAATAATATGAAGGAGAGCAGAAACTCCTCTTCATACCTATCAACTTTCCCAAATCACATTTTTGTTGTGACCGCAATATGCTTATAGTCCAGTCCAAAGTATTCTGTTCACATTATAATAGATAGATACCTAAGTAGTTATTTTTTGCATTTGTTGTATAGATTTATTAATTGCAGTAATAAAAACTTTTCAAATATTTGAAGAACTATTCAAATAATTAATTTCCTTGAATATCTGAGCTCCAAGGACCCCTTTATATTGAAATCAAAGATCTATAGGTATACACCAATAATTATTTTGTGTATTTGTGTGCAACGTAATATTTTCTTGGCGATATCCAGAGCCTTGAATGTCACGTGATAGATAAATTGGGAAGAGAAATCTGTCATTATGGACTGACAAAGAGCAATCTCAAAAGAAAAACGACGACCCATTGTTGCTCACAGAGACACCAAACATACCCGCAGCGACAGTTTTTGAACGCGTTGTTCTCGCCTTATAACTCTTCGCCGCCCGCTTTTCAGTGCCGCCAGAAAGAGCTGGCAGAAATTAAAAAGTCAAAGAGTAGGTACACGTCAGGGTTGTGATTGCAAAGTGCAGCCGGCCATCTTGGAACAAAGCGCCGGGCCAGAAGGGCGACTGCCAGAACACAACGGCTACTAACGAGCAACAGCCTCAGCTTCAAAGGAGGTTTTATTAAAAAGTCGAAGTTCAAAGTAGGAATTTTACGGATTGTAAGGCTACCCAGAAAATAGAGAGAGAGAGTGAGAAAGACACTGTTGGATGAATCTGAATTCAAAACGCGTCGCGCTCGTCGCTGACATCTAAAACTCCCCATCGATACGAGATTGCACATACTTGATGGTTGCCATTCAGTAATTATTTGGCATCTTGTTGATGCCAGTGTAAAATATACACTCATTAAACACTAGAAATAATATATGTACGAGTATTCAAGATTACAATCAGAATGGTAAAATCAATAAACAATAATTATTCCATAATTTTATACAATGCTAACCCAAAGTTAAAACGATTAAAGTCATTTCAGCTTGAGCGGAGCTCGAGCATCGAGTCTCACTCGACTAGCACAGGATTTAGGTTGGGTCTATAAGAGCTACTAAGTATGCTCAAGCTTATAGAAAAATTACCTGTTCTTAGCCAATATATGTTGCGATCGGTAGATTTGTGAATATACATTGAATTATTCCAGTAAGTAGTAAGTAGTGGTAAGACTCTCGTTGAAATTATATTCAAATAAAATGCCCTATGAATATACCAAGTATTTGAACAAACAACTGCAAAAAAATCCCGAATACCCGTCTAACATTATTTTATCGAAATCAGTGGAAATAGCTAATATGGACCTGGAAGATCTCGCCCGTACTAATGGTTAAGAAATGTAAAGGCTATATTTGAGATCTGGAAGCATTGGCTTCGATATAACACAGCATATAAAGAAAATTATCACGACAAAACATTTATTTTTCACACCTTTAAAAGTAAAACTGTGATTGAAGGCTCAAACATTCTCAAGCTACGAAGAAACAGATTGCCAGTATGAATAATTTAGAAATGTATCAGTTAAGTGCAAAAACGATTTTTTGGTGGAGCCATTCTCGAAATAGCTGGCATTGACCATAAGGGTTGCATCCATAAAATATGTGATAACTGCAAATTCTTATCGAAATCTGCGGAGCTATTCTCGAAATAGCTGGGGTGGATATGTGAGCATCACCAATCAATTTCTCGACTCCAAAAAGCCCTTCCTGCGAATTTTCAACAAAATCTGCCATTTCCGAAATAGCTAATGTGGATCTCAACGTTAGGATTCATAAAGTATAAAAGTATCACCAATCGATTATTCTACCGGGAAAACCCTTCCTGCAAATTCTTATGGTAATATAGGGAACCATTCTCCAATTTGGCTAAGAATATACCTGAAAATAGTCTGCTTTGTATAGGCTCTTTTTTATGAAATCAGTTAGTCTTGCGAACAAATGTCGTATGTTTGTTGTTTGTTTTGGTACACTAAAAAAATAAATGATCGCACGAGCCAATAGATCCATTATCATATTTGGCGAAATTTGTCTGGGAGTGGCAGGAAAGTATTGCACACACTACTTTTTTGGAGTGAAATTTGCTTGCTTGTTTGCTTGCTTGTTTATTGGCAATTGCCAGCTCAATTTGGTTGTGGTCTCGAGGTTGACTGGCTCTGGACCATACCGGGACCACTAATTGTAATTATTAATATTTTTAACAACGAGATTCTATGCAATACACGTGTCAAGGAAGAACCAGGCTTTTGCTTTGATCCGATTATAACCGTCACTGTCACGCCCGTTAGGTTATCCGCGAGGTGTTCCTCCTGTCTCCACCAGACCACGCTACCACGTGCTTTTAATCTCCAAAGACTTTTTAGGAATCAACTTCTTCATAAAAGCAAACCCAGAACTACACTTATCACAGCGAAGGACTTCCCTATCTACCTCGGGGGCCCAGCACTCGAGTCTAAATTTCCTTCCAACCCGATGTGAAGAGGAAGTCGGAGTGAAACTTCTTTGTCCATATCAGAGTGATTTTTCAAGGCCACGTTTTCCGAATATTTTGCTGTACAAGAGAGATAAAGCATGTGACAGACGTGAGATGGAATGAATGCGAGTACATTTACAAGGTTAGCGTGGTAAATGTTAAAATACTACAATCGTGTTATCCTTAGCATTCTAGGTTTGTATTTTAGATGAAAGAATCACGCAAAATTGAATTTATATTTAATTTTTCAAAGTTGTACGCCATCAACATGTGCATCAAATCTCACAAATATTTTTGACAGATAAAGTGCCGTGCTGCCAGTTTGTGCTTGTGCTTGTTTGATTATTGTATATGAACGTCGTATGCATCTATCCGCCCTTGCTCTAATATATGAATTCGACATATTCGAAATATGAGTAGGTAAACGTAGTTTTGCACAATATTTTTGTTGTCAATACTTATTCTACAATGGTTTATGTATTATGCCCTATTATATCAGGACGGAAAATAACAGGTGTGTGGTATCTTTACCGCTTATGTTTTATTTTAAAATGCATGAGAACTAATTTTAAAATCATTAATTAAGGAATAACCGAAGATGAGATAGGTATATACAAATAGATTGTTTCACGAATGATGGATTCTTCCTTGAAAAAACGAGAAACGGATCAATTTAACGAAGGATAGTAGATCGGTGGCGTGACGTTTTTGTGATAAGATATTGACATTGACTTAATATCTTTATAGTTATATAGGTACGGGCGTATCCGAGTTCCGCCCAGCTGTCAATTCCTTACCTGAATAACCCTTTTCAATGGATGAGTTCCCCCATACTATGCTGTTGTAGCCAAATTATATAAGATACAATTATCAATAATACAAAGATGAGAAAATAAATAATTTTATTAACAACATTCAAATAGGTAAATTAAAGTGACATGCGGCATTTAAAAATTGTAGTCTGTTGATATGTCCATTATGAAATAGTACAATCAATTTATCTAAAGCATCTTGTTTTTTTTTCTGTACAACGCTTCTAACATTTTTCTTATAATTCTGTGTGCTTTTTAGTTTTGCATTGGTAAATATCTGGAAAGTGATAAGAGTTTCTACAAATATATAAATAGACGGGTGACTGCCATAAAAATTACTTTTAAAATGTGAATGAAAGCTTTCACATGCATTAGTGGTGCGAGCTGTGCTCGCTGAAAAAGCAGCCCACATATCAGGACTAAAACTGCTTTCATCTTCGATAATTTTTTTTACTAAATAATCAGCAAATTTCGTTAAATTGTCATTGATAGGAATAATTTCCATTAGCTCGAGAAACCCAACTTTATCTGGGGATAAGTATTGCAAACCAAAAATGTGTTCAATCCATATTCCAACTTCGGATTGTTTATCAATACAAAATTTTGCTAAACCTAAAGCTTGTTACAAATGAAACAAGCATCCGCTAATTGTTAGAAACGAAAATGTATACTTAATCGCCACATGCATTGATTTTTCAAAATCGACAAAAATTTGTTTCGGTTCTAAGGTAAGATTAAACTCTCTACATTTTTCGTGTCAAGTTCCACATGTAGCAATATACAACACTAGTCTTACTGTAAAGTAGAGCAAATACTATTGGTACATATTGGCCATTTTTGTATCCATGAATTGAGTATAATTTATGGAAAAATTTGGTACAGTATTGAAATGTTCCAACCACATATAGAAAATCGACCAAACTTAGAAAGTGTAAATTTAAAAAACAAGAAAAAATAATTATGTTTGTGAATCGTTAATCAGCAAGAAATTATCATTTCTTATAGTCTGAATTTGCATTGTATTTACTGCATCATGGACGTCTCCTGTATTTTTTGGCAGTGGCGGTAGAATTTAGCTGAATTGGAGAATAAATATTTGTTCGAATATTATCAATAGCACATAATCTTGAATTGTATTAGTAATTCCTTTGTGAATTAATTTAGATGGCCTTTCACAAATATCTTGCTGTGCTTTTCTTTTTACACTGTTTTTAATTTGTTGTTTCAATATTGTAGACCCATCCACATGATGATTATGCATTAAATTTTCAATTCTATTACAAATTTGAACAAATTAAGGTATCGCTAATCGGTAGCCTACCAGTTCTTATAACTGTTTCCAAGAATTACCGTTAATCCCTTACCGTTGTCTACCTGCTACAAAACCCTAAAATTTCTGACCGCTGGGCGGAACTCGGCGACGCCGATTGGTACATCCTAATTTCTTTGTGATCTATTTTCGTAATCTTAGGTAATTGCCTAATGAGCGTCTAAAAGTATATGAATGTTTTTTTAAAATTTTAATTAGAGAAGAAACCGGATATAACGACATTGAAGGGACCGTAGGTATACTTCAGACGTTATGTCCGACAGTTGTTATAAGCAATATACACAAGTAGTCTTATTAATAGTCATATGTATGTATGTATGTAGTATGGGTATAGGTTATGCATATGAACTTGTTTTCAAAAAATAAATAAAAAAAGTTTATTAATTAAAAAATTAAGTACCTACAGTACAGCTTATAGGCTACACTTATTTTTTAAAGTAATCGGTCATTTTAGTCTGTTTCTTTAAGTCTCAAATATGTTTTACATTTTAAGTTTCATTTTCGTCAAGGTATCATCAGTATTAAACTGGTCGTTAAAGGCAACAAATTTTTGTAAATCTGTTATAGCGTTAAGAGCCTCGTATATTGTTGTTGGTTGAAACCGCTCTTGATGGTCTTGCTGATCTTCGTTTTCTTCGTCAGTGTTAAGATTATTATTTTCAGCTGCTGCAGGCATCTCTTCATCAGTAACTAAGGCGCACGCGGCAACATTGTCTGTATTTATTATTCCAAAATAAAGATACAACTCAATTATAGAGGCTAATCTTAAAATATTCTATGACTACAGAACTAGCAATATTTCAAATGGTTTGACTAACAGTGTAAATTGACTGTCACATTGCTTAAAACATAATAAATCAAAATGAACAATTAATGATAATTATAGTTAAAAATGAGACGTACAATGAGAATTAATTTCTATTTAAAATACTTACAATGATTGAGCACGAAGAAAAAGCTTAAATATAAGTATATAAGGCACTCAAAGTTCTAGTATCATTGGAGTAATTTTTATCTTAAAAATTAGTTGTGTGATTAAATATATCTATGTCATTATTGCTGTTTATTGAGTTGAATCATGAAGAGGCTCGATAAATGGACTCATTTCGAGCATGATTGGTAAAATAGTTTTCTAGATAAAACTTACGGTGGGTTCCTGAGTTGAAAGAGGGTACGCAGAATTTTAGATTATTTAAGAGTTCAGATGAATCAATAAGTTTATTACATAATTCAAATAAGAATAATTGACTTGCTAAAATTGTACTTTGGCTAAGCGAGAGAAAATTGAATTTATTGAGCAGAAACTTATACTCTCCTGCTTATAGGAAGAAAACTGAAACAAAATATAAATAAAATGGGTTTTATTCTATTTTTATAGAAAATGTGACAGCGCCCTATCACAAAATATATAATATTCTGTGGCCCTATCATGGTATTGAAGCTTGAAATACTAATGTCGTGGCTTAGATCGACAAACGTAGTAGAGAATATCATGATAATAAGATGCGATGAGAAGTAAGGTAGCTCGTGAATGATTTCAGGCAATCGCCATCATTCGTGAAACAAACTATAGATAATAGCTTCAAAGTCTGCTATTCTATTGTATCACGGCTATGTTTCAGTCCTCGACGTAAGCTCTAACCAAATCCAACATACAAAGAAGAGTAGAGTAGAACATTAATCATGAAATAGTCCACTTTTTATAATTGAGGGAGAACAAATTACAGAAAAGATATCAAAATGTGCTACAAGCTTTTTGAAAACTTTTATCATTATTGGGAAAATTTAGTTTGATGCGGTGCTTGCGAGTAGGTACTTTGATAGGCTAATTTAACATATTTGAAAAGCTTGTTGAAAGTAAGTGTTTATATAAGGTGTCTGCGAACTAATAGGAAACAAAAGTCGGTAGCGTTTAGAGCGAGCTAAAATAATATTAACACTCCATATAAAGTTTTGAAATACAGGCCCTAGTTTAAGAATTATTGTTCTCCAAAGTAGATTTCTCATCATAGTATATCCCGTACTATTATAATAGATAAATCATATAACAGTACCTTTCGTTAATTCATAGACTTTGGAAGCTATTTTGGCTATTTGCGTACCAGTGCTTGTCCGTTTCTGGTTTCATAGCGATAACTTAGATCTATTTATCATTATTAATTATCCTTAAGCATATATTCTAGTATTCTTTAAAATTTTACTTAGATAAAATGGATCCTTTGAAAATTAAAAAATCCCGATGGCCTGTAGTCAGCGGAAAGGTAATTTTTTTAAAATTCATTGAAGTGAAATTCGAACAACCTTTTCATTAGTATACATACATGTTATTACATAAAATTGTCGTATGTGTCATAGCCTTGCGGTTAGAGGTCTTTGTTTTGGCTGTTGAATATACAAAAGTTGTAGGTACTGATTATAGCTATAACTTAAAATTATTTTTGATGATATTTACAGTACGGCTCTTTTTTGATAATTTTTTTAAATGTTTGAACGGTCGCCATTTTGAAACTACTTACCCGATATTACCCAATAACGAACTCGACCGAGATATTTCAGAGATTGATTTTTGTAGCAAATTTGAACTTGATACCTTCAAAACTGCGACCATCGTGTTAACAAATTTCGTAATATCCCATATATATATATATATATATATATATATATATATATATATATATATATATATATATATATATATATATATAAACTTTTGAACCAAATGTTTTTTTGGACTAACTTATAGACATATAACAACATGCCGTTGAAATTTTTTCGAAATTCAAAAGTGTGAACGATCGAAATAGGTACATTTCTATAAGAAATTTACCTAAAACTAAAAACGATTTTTAAATTCTAAATTTCGAGTCTATATCTCTGTAACAAGGACATGTATTAAAAAACTCTATATGAAGTGCTAATATTCTTTCGGCTTTCTCCAGAAGCTCTTGACTTTTTTCCTATTGGATCAAGAATACTCATGAAGTGCCCCTCATCTTAGGGCAATTTGTTTTTTACTTTCCTACGCTACTATAGTAGCTGTATAAGGAAAGTATTGTAATCGTGTGAAATATTCGGTATCGATATTTTCACCAATGTTCACGTTTCAGACGTTTCTAAGTCTAATAATCATATTTTCAGCCATTGGTCTGTCTGTCTGTCCGTCCGTCTGTCTGTGACAGCATCATCTCGGGAACGGATCGGTGTATTTTGTTGCTTTCTTTTTTATTTTGTTCACTCGCCGGTGGCACTGAATAAGAATCCTCGGTGTTGAGCTATAGCCAAAAAAACGTGATTTGCTCAAGACTATAGCGCGAAAACGGCTCTAAAGATTTTGATTAAACTTAACAAAAGTATTCTTCTGAGAGCCCTTTACCACCCACGTATAGCGCCATCTCTTAGAAAAAGCTAAAAAAAAAGTTATGCTTGAATAAAATTCTGTATTTTCCACATTTTTCTTCAGATCTTGGCTAAACGTTACATCTTGCGAAAAAATGTTACATGACCATTGTTGTTTGTCTTGACATGCTGAAAAAATGAGTTGTAGCACGATTTGACCAGAGGATTTTTACTTTACTACCGCTATTATCGTCGCTATGTAAGGAGAGTATTTTAATAGTGTAAAATTTTTCATTCACTGGAATTTCCCTGCGAGCGGTAGGAAAGTCGTGTGAGTGGACACACCAGATTTTAAGTGTCTGTTGTTATCATTCGTTATTACTGGCTTCATCAAGTAAAGGGGATATTTTAGTCTCATATAATTTTAAGAACTCAAGCCTGTAGCAGAAATTAAATAGTGTTATTATCAAATGCAGTAAGAGGTAGTAGAAACTACGAAAATGGGTTTTGATAGCAAGCTCTGTCAAATAAAAGTGTACAGTAATCAATTAGCAAATTTGTAAGAACAGGATCTATAAATGACCTACTAATATGATGAATATAGAAGATTAGTGATTAACAATTGAAAAACTTCTTCAGGCAAATTAAAACTCAGCCAACACTTGCCCACTTATCCAATTGCAAAAACAATACACCAGAGTTTGAATAATTTACTCAAAATCCTAAAATATATAACTATAACTATAAACTGAGACTTCTATTTAAATTAAAGAATGCAACTTATCCTATGAACCATGTTTTTTTTGTTACGAATATGGAAATTGAATCCTGTATTTCATGTTCAGATGAGGCCCATTTTTGTTATGCTTTGTTCAGGTTCATCCTTTCTTTGGGGCTCCCGGTTAGCTAGTGAGTAAGACGCTCGACTTCCAACTTACAGGGTGAGGTCGTTGGTTCGAGCCTAACTAGGTCTCCTTGTTATGAAAATTTCCTGAAAAATCCAGTTGGTGAGAGAATCGATAATAAATGGTAAAAATTGGCGTTCCACATCAGTTGCCTTCCTATGGTTGAATGATGTACTTTTCATACAAGATGGAGCAATCCCACATACCTATTAACCGGCCAACTAATAAACGTGGTGCTTAGAACTCATCTAACAACTTTGGAATAATTAAAAGAAACAGAAACCATTGATGAGTGTACAGGAGCAAAATAGAGGACATATGGATCATTTGCGTTAACCATTGTTGGGAATGAGAGATGCTATTATTTAAGTCTTTCATATCTTATTGTTAACTTAATGTGTTGAAATAAATTACGCACATAGGTTCCTTTTTGATAACCTTGTATTTGAAAGAGTTCACGAGTTGTGGTGGTGACTCACCAGTTGTGCCGAAATATTCGTTGTCACCTTCATAAAGTTGATGCAATTTGCCATTTTTTATCGTTGGCATAAGAGCCTTAAGGCAAGGGGAAACCTACTATAATTATTACTGCCCAACCCCAAAACATATACGATGCTATTGCTGATGCTCTTCCACGGGCCAAAAATTCCGTGATTTAAATCGTAGTAGGTAGTGAGCGGACGTGCCTGACACCCGGAAACTAATAGCCGTCTACTTAGGTACGTAATTTAAGCCGGCGGCAAGGTAGAATATTTTCTTTCCGCCAAAGGCAAACATTCATTTTCCTACCATTAGCAGAATCTTAATTAAATATTTTCCAGCCAGATATCTCTCCAAGTGTCACATAACTATGCAAGAACATCTTCACGCCCCCTGCAGGCGTGCCGAATTTCCAACGACCCCTCAAGGCGCCCCGAGTTAGCTGTGGAATGTTACAAGGTGATCCCATCATACAGGATAACTTGAATGCATTAAAATATATAGTTCCGTTGCTGCTAAAAATCTATCTACAACTTTCCTATTCCAAAATCACCTCTACCAATAAAATAAATATTATGTATTTTATATTTTTCAGTCCACCGTTTAAGTCGGTACTACTTTTTGTCAAATGTTATTTTAGTCCCTGTTTTGAGTGTTCTCGCCCGATTTGAAATTTTTTGAGTTTTTAGAAAAAGAAAGCTTATGAAAATTAGAAAGTAATGCATCTTTCTAATGAGGCTTTTGAAGCAATGATGGAGATCTCAAATGGAATACTATTGTGCAGTGCATAATGTTGTGAAACTGGAAAAAAGAACATTAACGAATTTTTTGATTTATCAGTGGTGAGCGCTCTCATTGTTTATATATATCTTACGGGCTTGTAGTAACTGCTCTGAAAAGTTCTAAAGCTTACCTCGTTCATCTTGAAGACAGCTGCATACATTAGTCAAACGATATCTGTGGTTAGTCTCCTGTGATACTTTAGTTCTGGTATTGGTTTAAGATATGGAACCAACGAGGCAAATGATTTGATCAGAGGCTATATTTATTGCTTAATAGATAAAAGGATGACAATCGATTTTTGCTTCGGGAGATTAAGAATCGGATATTTATGAAGTGGAATCTACCAAACTAAAATTTCAAACTTCTTTATGAAATAAATATTTTTTACAAAAAATTGGACCGACGTTATTAGTTGGTGCACTGAAAAGTATAAAATAATATTAATTCTATTGGTGCTGTTACTTTTGAAGTTGTGCAGTTGCAGATAGATTGATAACTTCTGGCACCAACTTCACAAGTACCAGCACCAATAGAATTAATATTATTTTATACTTTTCAGTGCACCAACTAATAACGTCGGTCCAATTTTTTGTAAAAAATATTTATTTCACACTTTTGAGTGTAATATTAGTCACGAAAATCGTTGAACGTTCACTAATACCAATGAAGATAGTACTTATTCTATTACCCACGTATATTTCTTGCTTGTAGTTGTTATTATTGAGATCTCAGAACATCGCTGCGGAAATACGCTTGAATATTTTAGTTGTTACCATTTTAACACCGATTTTTCTCGAAAACCGTAACTCAAAGGGAAAAATGTTGATTATAAATATTGCTACAAATAATTATGTCTTTCATGTAGTATCGAAAGGTTTTCAATTTTTGAAAGAAATCGCCCTAGCCATAGCAAAAATGAGAACCTAACATGTCTATCTCAAAAACCGTAACTCTTTTGAAAAAATGTTCAATTTAAACGTTTCCGGATATTGTCCTATCTTTAATTATACAAACTCAGATTTTCGATTTTCGACAAAATTTGCCCCCTCTACCTCCTTCGGGGGCGGTTTTCGAAGAGAAGGAGATTTCGGATCTGCGTTTTTGTGAATATGTGACCATTTTTCAATCCTCCTCTTTCAAATGAATCAAAAATCATCAAAATCGGAGTTCGTTTACTATATAAAACGCGCGGTCAAACAAAAAAAAAGCAGACAGTCGAATTGTATACCTCCTCCGTTCAGGGTTCGTCAGTCAAAAACTGATTATAAACATGTTATGGAGGGCAAAAACATTTTATTTGCTTTCTAGTTTGGAGCTCTTCCAATTCCTTATATTTTATAGATAGTAATAAATGTTTTTTCAAATATAGTGCCATTTTAATTTTCAATACATTGAATATATATTTTTATGTTGATTTGTTAAATAATATAAGCAATAATGAGCAAATAAATTTGACATAATTTAAATTTAACAATAATATACAAATAAAATTAGTCATTGATAATAATGGCCGGACAAAGTTGAAATTATCCATTGAAAAATTAACAAACTCAAACACTGACCGAGTGAAAAGAGAATTCTTATCAATGCCGGCTAATGACGAGAATGACGACTTGTTGTCATTTTTTCTCGTTTTCCAATTAACGTCTTCAACCGGAATATATCCGTAGAACGTTAGCCTCTGTGCAGACATGTAAAAGTATTTTAAATTATCATTAGGAATTCATGGCGTTCAAAATAATATCCTAATTTCGAAATATGTCATGGCCATTTTTTTTTTATTTAAACCAGGACCGACTTAATTATTTGGTGCACTGAAAAATACAAAATAATATTAAATTACTTTTGTAATTGATGCCAAAAGCCCTTTATATCTAACTAGGTATATATCTAGGATATGTGTTAATATTTAAAATTTATATAAGAGCTCTCTTGTCTACCCTCTTGTCAGCATCTCTCTCCTTTATTGCCGATAAATTAAGTTTTTCTTTTGCATCGCTATATTCCGCTGAACTTTCCCTTATCATGTGTCCCGCAAGAGTTTAATACTAAATCAGACTAATTGAAACATAAAATGGGCGAATACTTCAGTATAGCAGGAACTGGTTTTACACAGAGTTATTGCCTCGAGCGAAGATGCTGATGTTGTTTCAGGTTTTATTTTTATGCCACCGTAAAAATCATCTGGCGAGTCGAAGAGCTCACACACAAAATCAGGAAGTGGATACAAAGGGTCTGGTCAAAGTATAGCGAGTTTCATAATAAAATTTGAATGGCAAATATCAGTTGCTGATGATAAATTCGTAAGATGATATAAACTTAATTGTTCGGAATATGTATGAGTAAATAACAACTATTTATCTATGAAATTAATATTTTAAATTTTAAAAATATTCACCCAAAAAGTATTTTATGGACAAAATAATCCGTATTCATAATATTACATAAATTTAATATTGAATATGATAATGACATAAAAAATGACAATCATACTTGGATACCACATAAATATTTTTTATACAAAATAATAGATATTACCTAATTCGGTTGGTACTTTTAATTTTGAAGTTGCGCAATGATATGTAGAGTACCTATACTTTTAGCAACATTTTCAACTAACTTAACCTAACCTACTGTCTCAAAAACTAACTATAATATTCTGTGTCCATATATAGTTTGAATATTTGACGGTAAATTGGGTGAGGTGGTTCGGGAAGGTTACTTCTAATTACGAAGATCTCAATAAATGGCAAGATCACTGATCTCTTACTCTAGAAACCCTTTCCTATGAATAATCAATATCGATATTATAAATACGAAATTTTGTATGTTTGGATGTCAGTTAATCATAAAATGAATTTAGATTCGTCACACAGATAGTTTATTACGTGGATTAACACATAGGATAATTTTGATCCTGGAAAATACTACAGGATGTATCCATTCCTAATTTGGTATAAATGTATAATGGAAGTTTTTTTGGTATGTTATATAATTGTGTTAATGTGTTATTTACATGCTCCCGAGGAAATTGTATTGTATCATTGTAATATTCGTCCAGATTGTAGTTCGCTTTTATTGCAAGTGCTTCTTTGATACGCTTTCTGAATATTTTGTATCTTTTTTCTTTTCTTATTTCGTAGGGTATATGGTTGTACATCTTCTTACTTTCATAGATTAGCGAATCTTTAGCCAGACTTGATCATGGAATAGGCAAAGGAATTTTAGTAGTTTATTTCATTGGGAGATATAATCCCACTATGGTTTTTATAAATCAGGCAGACAGTTTTTAGAATGAATAGACAAGTGACAGTTAGACTTTTTTCTCTTTTAAATAACGATCTACATGAATCACGCCCAGGTGCATTGCAAAGATAGGTATATAACTACTCTCTTTTTCAAAACAAACATTGAATTAAAACCCCAGAACGCAGTACCATATCTCAGGTGGGATTCTATAAGATAAAGATTAATGATAAACCATTTTTTTGTTGCTGGACTCAATTCGTTCGATACGATTCGTAGTGCATAGCATCCTGAAGATAGTTTTTTTGTCAAAGTTGCAATATGTTGGTCGAATTTTAATTTATTATCTATGACTATTTCTGGGAATTTGGAATAGATCTTATTTTACAGAATATGTCCATTCAAGCGTAATTTATTGATGTCTGAACTGAAAGTATTTAGGATAGTTTTGTTTAAATTAAGGCATAAATAATTTGCATCGCACAATTGTTTTACAAATTTTATATCCATGGTAATATTTTTTTTAAAAGATCCATATTTGGCATGCCAAAGCAGTGTGGTGTCATCTGCAAAGATAGTAAAAATCCCCTGAATCAAAAGTGTAGCTAAGTTATTTAGGTATATGAGGAAGAGAATGAGACCTAGAACTGACCCTTGTGGAACGCCACATAGGATATCGTTAGAGCGAGACAGTTTTCCATTTGATTTTACCAACTGTTTCACTCAAATAAGACCTAAACCAGTTATGACATGTTCCTCTGAAGCCATAACAGTACATTTTTTCCAAAAGAAGTCATATACTTTTGAGAAGTCTCTGCAGCTCCAGCATCCCCATTGATAAGATTTTTATAAACGTGTTCTAGAAAAGAGAAGGTTGCATCATTTGTACCTTTTTCAAATTGAAAACCGAATTGTGAATTCGTTAATATCTTAAATTTATGAAGAAAGGCTAATACTAATGTTTTCATTAGTTTTTCTATGATTTTTGAGAGAGTAGGGAGCATAGAAATTGGTCTGAAGTTATTTGGACCTTGTGAATCACCACCTTTGAACAGAGGGATTACAACAGCTATTTTTAAGCAAGGAGGAAAGCTTCCAGTGACAAAGGATCTTTTTTTATTATTATTATTTGAGGCAGGGGTGCCAAAGCGGATCTTAGGCCAATTCGGCCCATTGTGCCTCTCCCCCTTGCTTCCCAGACCTACGGTTCCCCGAGTATCCCGACAACCTGGTCCAGATATCACAGGATTGTCGCAGGCGAGGTGCGTCTGATTTTGATCAGATCCGGCCACTTCAGTCCTAGGATGGCCTTACGAACGTCGGATCTATTTATAGTCAGAACTAACGTAATCAAGGCAGACTCGGGAAGGATATTCAAAATGTTTACTGATAAATGGTCAATGCCTGATGTGATGAGCTTCTGTTTTTTATTTCTTTCAAAGTTTCTTTAAGCTCTAGTAGATTTGTATCTTCAATATGATAGCTATTGGGCATACTTACATGTTTTAAATAATCCATTAGATCGGATGTGGGTGCGGAGGATGAAGTTAATTTCTTAGCAATTGTGCAATAATATTTATTGAGGATTTCGGGATCTATATTTATATTTTAAATATAACAATGAACCACTTTTGTCACTATTACATTTATAAGCTAAGCGAGGATTTTTGTAAAGATTGTTGTCATCGTCGATTAGTTGCGTGGATTTTTCATCAGGTCGATATCTAAAAAAGTCCACTCACGATCTGAAAATGTTTTTTGAAGTTTCTCAACCTTTGCTAAAATAATTTTACTTGTCACTTTTTTTGTGTTCTACACGTACTATTTTTTTGAGGTTGATATTCATTCGATAGGGTTGCAGAGCTACTTGGACAGAGATTATTTTTTGTGGGCCTTGTCCTTCTGACCAGGCTCTTGATTGTGGCCACTGTTCCCTCGCATAACTTGGTTTTACCTTTAGAGTTTAATATATTTGTGTTCCCTCCAAAACGATTACCTATTACCTAACCAGTCGTCACAATATAAGAACTGAGCCCGTATTTTGCCGGATATGTTTTCGATGTTTTTATTTATTTGGTCTATTATTTTGTTTAATATTGGCCTATTATTTCTCCATTTTGGCACTGAGGAAATTATGACGTTCGTATGTCCGAGACCCTGTAAAAACCCCAGTAAGTGTTATGTTCTTATGAATAAAAATAAATAATATATCAAATAAAAATAAATAATATATCAAAATTCATTCATAAACATACATATTTCTCAGCACCCTCGGTATACTTATCCATTGTCGTTAGAAACGTTATCTAAGTTCGCAATTCTCTGCCTACGATATTAAATTCCACTAAGAATGCAACATTCAAAAGAGCCCACGATGCAGTAAATTTTAATATGATGAAATTGTAATGGGAAGAATGGAATAATGACTCGAGTTTGTTCAAAGGGGATAGATATTACATTTTTAGCGTCAAACTATCATAATCTAAGTGTCGGTTACACGTTACATACTGCTTAAACGCTAGTACGCCGGCCATAGTTTGATTTATCGGCAATAGAAAAGGATTGTTACCATCTTTGGAAACGATTAAGTACTCATACATCAGGCATTATAATGGTCTGGCTTATTCCACATAATAGATCTAAGATATTTTCTTTACTAGAAAATCATATTGGTTGGGTCATACTTAGGAAAGCCCGTTTTTCAGCAAGCATTTATGTAAGTCTACTTCATCAGTATGAATATCCTTATCACATAAAATCTAAAAACCTGTTCTGACTATTTTATAGATATTTTTACGGTTCCGTACCAAATCGGTGAAAACGGGATCCTATTATTGAGACCCGGCTTGTTCCTCCGTTCGTCTGTCGCGGGCTCTGTCTTATGAACCAAAATAGCAGAAATTTAAAAAAATTAGTATTTCTGTTGCCGCTATAACAACAAATACTCAGTCCGTCTGTCAGTCCATCCGTTTGTTTATAAGCGGGCTGTATTTTATGAACAGTAATTAGTAGACTGGAGTTTTTCTATTACAATGGTGCGGAACCCTTCGTGTGCGAGTTCGACTTACACTTGGCCACATTTTTTAACATATACCTACTATTCCTAAAGAAAATTCCATCCTTTATGAAACTCTTCCAACTACTGACAAATGTCATTTTCACCTTGTGAACAGCTTCCAGGAAAAAACAGTAAGTGGACACACTTGAGTATTTTAGAGAAAATTTGTTTAAATATTGGTTAATCGCTGAGAAAAGGGTTACGTTTTTGGGATGGATGCATAATTTTTCATATAAACTGAGGGAACTCCAATATTTAGTATTTTGTTCAAATTTATTGTTCAGCAATTATGGAGATGCGGGGGAAAACGGTAGGTACGGTTTTACCTACCTTCTCATAATCCGAATTTTCATTTAATTTGTCTCATAATGTACTTGAAGACAATTTTTCTTTTGATTTTCTAATAAGAAGCACAAATTGATCCTGAGAAATTCTTATAGTAAAGAGATTAATACATAACTGAGTCACTCAACTCAACTATAAATAGCAAATTTCATTATTTTGATTTGGATGCAATAGACGGAAAGACGAACACCAGACTTATCATATAATAGTTCCGTTTTTATTCGAATATACGAAGCCCTAAAAATGCTTCACGAATACATTTTAGCTATTCAGTAGGTACCAATGTACTCGTAATTAAGCATTCATTTAACGTGATCATTATTCACGAAATAAGTTCCTGAAAGATTTTTTTTATATTTATGTATAAACAATACAAACGGATTTTTTCTATTGTTTGGTTATACTCGTAATTCTCATGAATTACAATTTACCTCACGTAAGCTGTGTTATGCTTAGTTATGAAGATATTAAATTATGCATTGCGAAAAAATATTCTATTTTTAAATTTCTGTTTCGATTAATCTTCTTAACGAAGTTATCCGATATCTTCAAGACACATGGGTTACAAGTTACAATTATCAGAGAACTACACAATTTTCAGATCATTAAGCATAATTGTAATGTTGATTTATGCGTGTGAAAAAACCACCGATGAACATCAGTTCCGCATCAACGTCAACTAATCCGAGAACGTTTTCAAACTTTTGTAAGAGGGTGCGCCGATAAGGTCCCAAAAAAGCTCTCCAGGCGTCTGAATGAAAAAGCAAGCGTCCAGCTGAAAGATGCCGACATTATCATTTCAGGGCTTCGTGAATATTTCAGTAAGGTCGGAGATTTTCCTTCGCGATAATGCATATTTTATGAAAGCTGCATCTTTTTAAAGCAAAGCCATTGCTATACCGTAAGTATATACCCTATCACAGATACAGAAGGTGTAAGAAAAGGTAGCGTCAAATGGTAATAGTTAACTTTTATCGTTTCCAATAACCTTGAATATCGACTGAAATAGAAATAGTAATGATAATTATTTTCAAAACAAGAAGCTCTTTCTGTTTTAAATTTATATTTTCGTATTTTTAATAATGTATAAAGTATATTAAGAAAACAAATATCCTTGAAACATTTTTGACCGTAGAAATAACAAATAACCGGAAGCCCAGTGATCGTCTTTGTGTAATAATGAGTGCATGGGCCAGATTTTCATGCTATTCAGTGGGCCCATTGGGAAAGCTAGTAATAGTACCTATCTATACCCAGTAAAGCCCCCAAGTAGTATCAAACTGAACTTACAAATTTGAAGTTCCTTTAAGTATACCTGTGCGTATACCTAATTATTCTGATAATTACTTACACTTATTTGGTTTTATTATAGAATGCAGTGTATAGCAATATGCTTATTTGGATATATATAGAAGAATGTAATGTAACAGAAATAAATAGACGATTAGATGCATCAATAGAAAATTATTAATTTATTGAGGAAGACATGGACTTGAAAATTGACATATATTTGTAAGATGTCTTGTTGGAGTTTATCCCTTAAGAATTTTATTCCATTTCATTAAAAAATTAGAGATATGGAGAAATAGGAAAACAAATAATACAGTGATACATGAGATTTAAACTAGATATATTAAAATGAAAAAAATGTGCACTACAAATTATTCATCAAAATCGTTGAACGTTCACATGTAGCAAAGAAGATAGTAGGTACCTACTTTGTTTACTTATTCACAGCTTTCAAAACATCGCGGAAATATACATATTTCAAACCTTACCACTGCTATAACTCGGAAACCTTTTTTAAATGGCCAATTTAAATGTTGTTATGTATGCCTCTTCTTTAATTTGACCATTTCCTAATTTCAATTTTCGAAAAAAATTGCTCTTTCCGCATAGCGGAAATACACTTTGCTTTACAATTGTTGTAACTCGGAAACAGATTTTTTGAAAAATATCCAATTTAAACATTGCTGGACATGGTCTCTTTTTAATTTTGTCATCTCAAATTTTCTATTTTGACAAAAATTTCCCCCTCCACCTCATTCACGAGATAATCTTGGCATAGAAAGAATGACAGACCAATGGCTAAACATGTGTTTTATGAACAAAGGGGCTCAAAAACGTAAACATCCGTTGAAAGTGAGAAACCGAAAATTCTACACGATTAGAATATCTTTCTTACTCAGCTAGTTGGAGTAACAGTAGGTATTTACAATATTCGGTGTGTTCAGTTACTACTAGATGAAAACCCGGCTTCGCTCGGGTGAAATGTGACTCATAATACATAATCTTTTACAAAATGTAGGTAGATATTTTTGTAGTTAACGGTTTTCAAGGAATATTAGGCAAGGCATAGATTCGCATATCATAGGTAGTTCATTATGTTCAATAATTATAATACTTACATTAAAATTGTAAAAGTTTTTACATAAATATTTTTTATTTAAAATCAACTTTGTAGTGTATAGATATATGTAAATAATACTGTCGTCTCGAGTGACGTACCACGCAAAGGTAGCGGGGAGTGGGTGGCATTCGATGTCCGACCGCCGTAGGGAGAAGACGTGGTGCGTGTACTATATCGAGCCGATATTGGAGTAATTAGACTAGGTGAATAATTTCCAAATTGGACGAGGATACTACATAAACTGGCGACGAGGAAAACAAAGCGTAAATAATTTTTTTTTGTAATAATTATTCTTTGAGAAAAGACGAAGGGGTTAAGGATGCATGATAATTGGTTGTTGATATCGTATAAACAATAAAACATTACTGAGATATACCTACCATTACATGATGAATAAAACATTACTGAGATATACCCACCATTACATGATTTCTTTCCCTGTTTAAGTGGTATTTCGCTAAATATTAAAGAATGTAGTTAAACGAAATACCTTATGTGTGAGTCATACGAGTGAGTTGTTTATCGCATTTGATTCATTGTTTACTTTGTCATAAATGAATTCCAGAATGAAATTTGGTTTTACATACGTTATTATTCTTTGCCTACAGATTATTTTTAACCCCTTTTGGTATCAAATATATTATGATCACGAATTGCATGTGATCTTAGAACTATAAATGAAGTTAACAAATAAAACATACGCATTTTCATATACAAATTACTCTGTAAATATAAAAAGAAATAAACACATTTTCATTTTTACAATTATTTCTTTAAAGTGGAGTATTAAAATATGGTATTTGGTTATTATTATAATCGAGTGAGCTTAGTCAGTTGGCAAGTTTTGTATAGGGTGCTAACTGTACAGATGGTATTGTACTATATTTTGGATCTGCGTACTATAAACGGTTAAAGAAAAATATAGTTTGCAAAAAATACTATATTTTCAATGATGGAATCTAATTTAATTGGTTTAAACAAGAAATCATGGGAAAAATAATATATTTCACTGAAGAAATGTTAGCAACTCTAGTTTTGAAAAGCATTCAATTGCGATGATTTAGTGAAGCATTAAATTGCGATAACTTGGGTAAAAGCATTAAATTGCGATTATATTGAAAAGCATTCAATTGCGATGATTTAGTGAAGCATTAAATTGCGATAACTTGGGTAAAAGCATTAAATTGCGATTATATTGAAAAGCATTCAATTGCGATGATTTAGTGAAGCATTAAATTGCGATAACTTGGGTAAAAGCATTAAATTGCGATTATTTTGAAAAGCATTCAATTGCGATGATTTAGTGAAGCATTAAATTGCGATAACTTGGGTAAAAGCATTAAATTGCGATTATTTTGAAGAGCATTGAATTGCGATTATTTTGAAAAGCATTGAATTGCGATTATTTTAAAAAAGCATTAAATTGCGAATAATTAGTATTCAACGGGTTTCATTGTTATCAGGTACCTACATGTGGACATGGCAACGTATACATTAGAGAAATTCGATTGTAATGGGGAGACTGGTTCAGTTTCGGTAAGATGGGAACGCTGGAAAAGAAGTTTAAATATTTATTTAGAAGCGGCGTCGGTCGATACCGATCTTAAAAGAAGAGCGTGTTTATTACATTACGGAGGCCCGGAATTGCAAGAAATTTATTATAACATTCCGGGTGCTCACGCCACTGCAAATGAAGAAAACAAAGGGAAGTTGTTTGAGATCGCTATTTCCAAATTGGATGAGTATTTTGCTCCAAAGCAAAGTAAAGTTTTTGAGCGACATGTCTTCCGGTTAATTAGACAAGAAACAGATGAAAAATTTGAAAAATTTTTAGTTAGGTTAAGACAGCAAGCCACCAAATGTCAATTTTCCGATGCCGAAGAAAATATTATTGATCAAATCACAGAGAAGTGTTCTTCAGACGAGTTAAGAAAGAAAATATTAAAAACAGGTGATTCCATGACGTTAACCAACATTATAGCAGAAGCGAAAGCGTTAGAAGTGGTAGATAGACAAATCGGAAATTTCAATCAAAAAACTAATGAAAATCTAGAAATAAATATAAATAAGATCAATACAAAATTAAATGATAATAGAAACCAGAAAAAAGATCCTTGTGGGAGATGTGGCAGTTTCAGACACCTCGCACGAGACCGAAACTGCCCAGCGAAAGGGAAACCTTGTTTAAAATGCGGCATTATTGGACACTTCCAGAAACAATGTCGAACCAAACAAAAAAGAAAGCTACCAGAAGAACCAACAAAGAATACACATTTAAAGAGATATAAAGTATCCAATAATATCGAAGAAACAGCTAATATACAATCATGTAATAAACAAGTTGACTATATTTTTAATGTTGAATGTGACGCGATGGTCACTTGTGACATAGGGGGAACAAATGTAGAAATGTTAATAGATTCCGGTTGCGACCATAACCTGATAACAGACAAAACTTGGGAAGTAATGAAGAAAAATAAAACAGAAATCAAAAATCAAAACTTAAACCCAAACAAAAGCTTCATGGCCTATGGGAGTACAAAACCTTTGGAGCTACTAGGATCCTTTGAAGCTAATATTAATATTGGCAAGAAATCTCTGAAGGGTACAACCTTTTATGTGATAGCAGATGGGACACGTAATTTGCTAGGAAGAATTACGGCGATGACTCTGGGCATATTACAAATAAATGTCGTCAATCAAGTCCAAGTAGAACCATTTCCAAAATTCAAAGATGTACTAGTGGAAATTCCGATTGACGACACAGTTAAACCGGTATCCCAACCTTATCGTAGAGTTCCCCTTCCCCTGGAAGAGAAAGTGGACAGAAAGGTAAAAGAACTTCTTGAGAAGGATATAATAGAAGAAGTTAAAGGTCCCTCAAGCTGGGTGTCACCAATTGTCCCTGTATTAAAAGATACTGGAGAGGTTCGTTTGTGCGTAGATATGCGCAGGGCCAATGCAGCCATCAAGCGTGAAACCCATCCATTACCAACGATGGACCAACTGTTGCATAAAGTTCGAGACGCCAAATTCTTCAGTAAATTAGATATCCAAGACGCATTTCATCATATTGAACTGCACCCTAACTCAAGGCATATTACAACCTTTATAACTAGAAGAGGACTTTATAGATATAAAAGGATGATGTTTGGGGTTACTTGCGCTCCAGAAGTGTTTCAAAAAACACTGGAAGCTATACTTATAGAATGCGACGGCGTCATTAACTTTATTGATGATATACTTGTATACGGTAAGGACTTACAAGAACACGATGAGAGACTGCAGAAGGTGTTGGGAGTTCTAAAGCAACACAATGTTTGTTTGAAAAAAGAGAAATGCAAATATCGTCTCAACAAGGTACAGTTCCTCGGACATGAACTATCAGAACAAGGAGTACGGCCATTGGAAAAATATATGTCAGCCATAAAGGAATTCAGGGCACCAACCAACGTGTCAGAACTTCAAAGTTTTTTGGGTCTGGTGAACTATGTGGGAAAATGGATTCCCCATTTAGCCACAACTACGGAGCCCCTAAAAGAACTTTTACGACAAAAATCTGGGAGAAATGCCGATATAAAAGAATTGTGGGGTGAAAGACAACAAAATGCTTTTAATAAATTAAAAGCTGCCTTGGTCGATATACCTAATTTGGGATATTATAATCCGGAGGATAAAACTATGGTGATAGCTGACGCTAGCCCAGTAGCTCTAGGCGCTGTGTTAGTACAGAGCAATGATATGGGTCATCGAATCATTGCCTTCGGTAATAAGACACTTACTCCGTGTGAGCGCCGGTATTGCCAAACTGAAAAGGAAGCGTTGGCACTTGTTTGGGCGGTAGAGCATTTCCATATGTTCCTCTATGGAAAAGAATTTGAACTGGTGACAGACCATAAACCTTTGGAGGTCATATTTGGTCCCAAGTCTAGGCCTTGTGCTCGTATAGAAAGATGGGTTCTGCGATTGCAATCTTACAAATTTCGAGTGAAATACAGCCCTGGAAAAAATAACATCGCAGACCCACTTTCACGGCTATGTAAGTTACCTATAGACTCATTTAATGCTGAGCAGAAAAGCTATATCCGAAATGTAGTGGAGCAGATGACACCAGTTGCAACATCCTTACAAGAGATTATGGCAGAGTCTCTGAAGGATACTGAAATCCAAAAAGTTAGAGAAGGTCTTTATAATGGTAATTGGGATGATTCAGTTAAAACTTTTAAGATATTTCAGAACGAATTATGTTTTTACGAAGACATGCTTTTAAGAGGTACAAAGATTGTAATTCCAGGGAATTTACGGCAGCGAGTTCTAAAAGCTGCCCATGAAGGCCACCCGGGGATCGTAGCGATGAAGTCCAGATTGAGGACCAAAGTGTGGTGGCCTAAATGCGACAAAGAGGCTGAAAATCTTTGTAAATCTTGTAAAGGATGTATTTTAGTATCCGCGCCAAGTCCACCCAATCCATTGAAGAGACGTGAGCTGCCTTCAGAACCTTGGGTGGACGTTGCAGTTGATCTTATGGGTCCCCTACCGAGCAACGACTATATTTTAGTGGTAGTAGACTATTTCTCCCGCTACAAGGAAATCAAAATATGCCGAACGATAACCAGCAATGAAATTATTACTCTCTTGAGTGATATTTTTTGTCGTCTTGGAAATCCTGCATCAATAACTGCAGACAACGGCAAACAGTTTGTTAGCCAAGAATTCAAAAAATTTTGTGCCGATCGAAACATAAAAATATATAACACTATTCCGTATTATCCCCAACAAAACGGAGAGGTGGAAAGACAAAATAAGGATATACTGAAGAGGCTAAAAATTTCCCAAGCTGAGAAGAAAAATTGGAGAGAAGCTCTACGGGATTACCTGGTCATGTACAATAGTACACCCCACACTGTTACTGGTAAAACTCCATCAGAATTATTCTTTCGGAGACAATTTAGAGATAAATTGCCAATGGTGCGGGACGTGACAAATAATCCCGAAGATCTAGAGATTAGAGACAGAGACAAGGAGCAGAAAGAAAAGGGAAAGGAGTATGCAGATAGGAAAAGACAAGCTATCAGCTGTGATTTGAACGTAGGTGACAAAGTTTACGTAAAAAATATGTCTAAAAATAATAAGCTAAGTTTGAATTTCGACCCTATTACCCATACTGTTCAATCCAATAATAATGGAGACATTGAATTAAAAAACGATGAAACAGGCCAACATATCAGAAGAAATGTAGTTCATCTAAAAAAAGTAGAAGGTGAATGGCAAGTACTGAATCATGAATCAAGAGAAGAGGACCAGGAATAACTTAAACCGTGATTGATAGGTTGAATGATGGGAAAATAAATAAATGATAATTCATGCATTGTATTGTTTTATTTTATAAAATTCAATCAATTTAAAAAAAAGGGAAGAGATGTAGTGTATAGATATATGTAAATAATACTGTCGTCTCGAGTGACGTACCACGCAAAGGTAGCGGGGAGTGGGTGGCATTCGATGTCCGACCGCCGTAGGGAGAAGACGTGGTGCGTGTACTATATCGAGCCGATATTGGAGTAATTAGACTAGGTGAATAATTTCCAAATTGGACGAGGATACTACAAACTTCCAAAACAAACTAACATAAATTAACAAAATAAAGAGCTTTCAAGGTTTATTCTCAGTAAACCTCTCTGTTTTAAGCACTCAATCTTTTTTTTACTTTGGTAGGTAACAATTGCAATTTTCAAAAATCCTAAAAGTTGTTTAGTTTGAAAGAATGAGTACTCACCCGAGAAGTTGGCAAATGTAGTTATTAAGAAATAATCATAAATATTCTTTATTTTACATATTAGTTGGAAAAAAATCTCTATACAACATTTTTCGTTAATTATCGCCAACCATTGGAGGATTGACAGTACATTTACGTCAAAGTCTATTGTTATAGACTGAGCTGTTAAAACCATTAGAATTTATCAAATATTCGACACTCCGAATTTTGCGGATATATATTACCTACATGTATCGAAATCATTATTTTTTTATTTTTTTTTATTCAGGTAAGGTTTCAATCGAATATACCGTCGTACCTCTTGACGGAATTGTTAATATAGACTTCCGCATATCTACCTAGAAAACAATAGTCAAATAACTACCTAAATTTTCCTTGACCAATGGTTTTGTTAGAGTAGATAAGAATAAACAGGTCAAGAAGGGGATAAATATCTACTGTGGAGGAGGTGACGCTGCGAACGAATGCAAGGTGGGCGGGTCGTCCTGAATATTTTCGATTCCTCACCAAATTTGTTTATAAGACAATAAGGTAGGTTTACCGGATGCTAATAATAACAAACAACAGCATATTTTTTCAATCTGTCATCATGACAGTGTCATGCATTTGCCAGATACAAGTATCTATGGAAATAATATATTATTCAAGAAGATTGGTCCGTACGAATTCTTTATACATATTATATTGGTCATACAAAAAAATAGTAGGTATAAACATAAGAAACGGTGAGGGTTTACTAGTGTCAGACAATATTGGTGATAGTCTACAAACATTGCCTCCAATCAGTAGACCATACTTACCACTCTTGATACTTAATATACTATTTATAGTCCCTTTTACATGGTACTGCATTTGAATTCTTTAATATTTGCCCTTACCTTTGTGATTTTTTTCTGTTCTAGATGTAGAGACCGAAGTTGGAAGTGTTGAACAGCCACATGTGGAGCCTTTTCAACCCGATTAGTCTTATACATTACCCTTGTTGTACAGATAGGGGTGCAAGCTTTTAATCTGTTTACAGAAAAGTGTAAAGAGTGTCTCTCTTTTTGCCTTTGTACCTTGCTTCGGCTATAGTGTGTATGTGTGTTTTATCTCGGGCTGTAAGTTGAACTTGAGGCCTTTGAATTGGTTATAGCGACTCGGATTCCTATCGGGAGAGGGGCTTTTCGCGGCATAGTGTTAAGACCACTTCTAACAAGAGGTTTAACAATTTTTAAGAGTATTCCAAGCAGAAGACGAATATACCATTAAGTAGATAGGTGTTTGTGGGAAAAGTTCAAATCTTGGATTAGTTTCCATTCAATAAAAATTACATATAAATTAGAGGATTTTTCGAAGTATTGATAAATCCTATAGTCCTGGAAATAATGTACTAATCTTCCTATATGCGACAATTAAACTATATTCTACTTGGAGGGGAGTACCTTAATTGTCAGTTTTTTTTTTGATATTGTCTTGAACATCTAAACAAAATTTATGTCAATTGTGAGCAAGTGTAGTAAAAAATACCTAAATATTTTTAAGTATTTATATAAATATCTATGATTCCTTTTAAATTATAGTATTTTCAAGTAGTTCTTTTTGCATATAGAAATCTCAGTATATTTTTCTTCTTTATCATTTCAAATAATGCATTGATATCAGGTATATATTCGCGAAAATTATTTAACTTTTCTAAGTATAATTACTGAGTTTTTACATTGGTATTAACATAGCTATTACCGCTATGTCATCTCAGTATTGCAATATCTTCAATATTTTGGATAAAGTTGATTGCTCTTTTGTTGGGGATGAGAATTGTGGTATTGATCATGTGTTTAGAAGTTTTGTTGAAATTTTTGTAGATGCACATCGTTTTCCTTTTCCGAGGAAGATTCTCAAAATCAGTGCGGCCATGTTAGAATTTAACTGGTTTACTGAGGAGCTCAAAACCGTGCGTAATGACTTGATCTGTGAGTCTATGGCTTTGGAAATCTTAGACTTCTAGAAATAAATTGAGGTTATTGGTAAGTTGAAAATCACGAGCGCTAAACTTGCAAAAACTGATGAAATTATAACAAATTCTGGTAATAAAGTTGAAACTATGTGGAATATGATAAATAATAAAAAAGACTTAGATCATTTAATTAGGCCTATAATGTTTGATGCAAATGAGTTTAGTGATTATTTTGCCAGCAACTTTAGATTCCTTGACAATAGCGGATTTCAACGGGAAGTCGCTAATCAATGTTGAAGTGCCTCATGGTCTACATTTTTCATTTGGAGAGGTCACATTACTTGAGGTCAGAGACCAGAGATGTTATTAATTCTTAAAAAAGTAAGTTAAAAGACATTTATGATTTATATGTGAGAAAAATATTAATGCATTGCTCGACCCAGCTACTAAACTCATAAATAGATGTAGGTACTCATGGGAATGTTTTTCATGACTGTCTAAAGATAGCAAAGAGAACTCCAATTTTTATAGGGTTAGACTCTGATAATGTCGAAAACTATAGGCCTATTTCAATAGTTCCCATATTTTCTAAAGTACTTGAAAAGATATTGAATAATCAAATTCTTACTTTTTTCGAAGTAAAAAATTATTTAATTAATTTCGTTCATCTTGTAGTACGATGCATTGAGGAGAGTAAGTGTTCACTATCCTTTTTTTTAGATTTGACCAAGGACTGCGTGTCTCATGAGATTGTTTTAGAAAAATTGAAATATTGCGGTTTTAGTAAAAACAGTGTTTGATTTTTCTATCAAATAGATATCAGGTCGTCTCAGTGAATAATTATTGTAGGTCACCAAAGGTACCTATGGAGTCGGAAGCCTGTAAGTGGTTTACTGGTGACGCACCTATGTGCTAATAACAAGAAGACGGAGAGGGTGGTGATCCCGAATCGAGGGGGTGAGACAAAATATGTTAAGTTTCTGGAGATTTATGTGGATTCAAAACCTTATATGTGTTAAGCACATGCTAGGTATGATATTGTTGTTTGGGTATCATGTATTACTTTTAAACGTATATTCAAAGGATAATGATTAAAATCACTGATAATTATACGGGGATTGCTATATATTAAAATTAAAATTAATAATTTTAATTTTGATCTCTCTGTTCCTATATGAGATATTGTATACTCATAAAAATCATGCTCAATGGAATCAGATTAAAGATGCCAGACTGAGTAGTTCGCAGAACTAACGATGTGAGAAAATTGTCCATGAAGATTTTGATGTGTTTCCTTATGTTTTTTATTAAACTGAAAGAGATACGGATTTGATGAAATGTGGTATTGTCTTTGTGACTAGTGTAAACCTATTTGGTAGAAACATGAATAATACCTGTGTCTATATCTGTATCATAATAGATAATTCATGATTTTGAGCTTATTGCACTTCATTAGCATGCAAGGAGACATTTACGATAATTAGGTCATATAACAACTCAATATCTGGAGACCGATTAAAAAATGCTTCTGTGTGAGAAAATAACATCGCGTGCACGGTTGGTTGCTTGAACTCGTGCATGATTTGATGATAGAACCGGTGCTATTTTTGACCGACGAACCCCGAACGGAGGAGGTATACAATTCGACTGTCTGCTTTTTTTTTTGGTTCGTGCGTTTTATATAGTAAACAAGCTCCGATTTTGATAATTTTGGATTTATTTGAAAGAAGGGGATTGAGAAATGGTCCCATATTCATAAAAACTCAAATACGAAATCTCCTTCCCTCCGAAAACCGCCCCCGAAGGGGTGGTGGGGGATAATTTTTTCTAAAATCTGAGTTGGTATAATTAAAGATAGGACAATATCCGGAAACGTTTAAATTGAACATTTTTTCAAAAGTGTTACGGTTTTCGACATAGACGCATGTTAAATATGTATTTTTGCTATGTGGAGAGGAAATTTCTTTCGAAAATTGAACATTTTTCGATACTATATGAAAGATATAATTATTTGTAGCAACATTTATAATGAACATTTTTTCCTTAGAGTTACGGTTTTCGAGTTAAATCGGTGTTAAAATGGTAACAACTAAAATATTCAAGCGTATTTCCGCAGCGATGTTCTGAGATCTCAATAATAACAACTACAAGCAAGGAATATACGTGGGTAATAAGATAAGTACTATCTGCATTGATATGGTATAGTGAACGTTCAACGATTTTCGGGACTAATGTTACATTCAAAAGTGTGAAATAAATATTTTTTACAAAAAATTGGACCGATGTTATTAGTTGATGCACTGAAAAGTATAAAATAATATTACTTCTATTGGTGATGGTACTTGTGAAGTTGGTGCCAAATGTTATCAATCTAACTGCAACTGCACAACTTCAAAAGTAACAGCACCAATAGAAGTAATATTATTTTATACTTTTCAGTGCATCAACTAATAACGTCGGTCCAATTTTTTGTAAAAAATATTTATCTGTGATTGTTTCCACGCATCGTGCCTTGTCGGATCACTCGGAACTAGTCGAGTCTCGAGTCGTACTCAAAAGTTATTTTGCACAAGATAACATGTTATTTTTGATTGTTGGGACATTTTCTCTGTTGTAACAATGATTAGAAATATAGCTTGATTAGAATGTTCAATATTCTGTATCATTTGTCACAGTCATATTTCTCTGTACTGTCATTTTACATACATGATGGCCTGCTTCGTTTGAAGCCAACACAAGCAAGAGAGCCATCAATACACCATGCGCGGCAACATTTATCGGACCGTGCAGCAAAACAAGCAAGGACTCGTGCAACAACACATACTCCGTCTGCAACGGGCTTAAATCGGCTAACAGAAATTCAACTAAAATATTTTCAAGTTTCTAAAATGGCCGCTAGGTGGCGTAATTACCATGGTATAAATTTAAATTTAACTTTTTCTCAAAAAACCGATATATTAACGTATTGTTCTACCGGAAATGGAATGATCATTAAACACTGCGTAATTTTCGTCTGTATAATTTTTCCGTATTTTTGATTATAAGGGTGGAGGTAGCCGGGAGACAGTACTTTCTTAGACCGCTGTAAAAAATGAGAGAGAAAGATGTATTTTTCATAATGTTTTTAGAACAACCATTTCAGTGAATTTTGTAAATAGAGTAAACAGTGCTCAGGATCATTTAATTTTAATAAATTTTAATTTTGTCAAATGTCTTAAATGTTAATTGTTTTCCGTCCATATGGGCGAAGAAAGTCCTAACTTTGTCTTTGCTCGTTTTTATTTTGTAACCTCGTTTGCAAAAGTAAGTTTGTAATTTTTTGTATGTTGATTTGTTTCTTTTTCTTTGTGATAATCAAATTCCCCCTCATTTTATATTTTTTTTAGCCCTGAAGATGAAAATAAATTTTTCGAAAGCATGGTAAGCAAGAAGAGTATACTTTTTTCAAGCCCCAAAAAATTTTTCGGCAGATTACCCAATCATAGTTTTTATATATATATATATATATATATATATATATATATATATATATATATATATATATATTTGATAAAATAGATTTTTGTTGGGGATGCAGTCATTTAATAAATAAAATTCTTTGGATTATGCCAAGCTTTTGAGAATGTTTATTCTCTTCGTTGGGGCAAACTAAAAATCGTTACAAATTTTCTTAACCACATAATAGATTATATTAAGTACTTACATTCGTGAATTTACATAAAATTAACCACAAACAGGAAAGATTTCATAGTCATCAATCAGAAATGTCATTAGTTATTTATAAATGTCATGGTAACAGCATATCTAGAGTTGAAAGTGTCTAGATTCAAGTTTTGTTAGAAAAGATCATATAGGAGTTATCTTTGTGTTTGTAGCTCTTTTTTAATAATAAACAATAAACATAATAAACTTGAATTTATACTGCAATACCTACGAATTCAGATAGTCTAGTTTGTGTACGGGTATATATTTATTTATATTATGTGTTTCTAAGTCTGTTATAAATATTTTTTTTTATAATTGAATAATATTTTTTTCTTTTTACTAAACATATATCTGCCTCAATATTTTTAAGTTTAATGTGTGACTTGTTAAAAAAGAGCTACAAACACAAAGATAACTCCTATATGATCTTTTCTAAGAAAACTTGAATCTAGACACTTTCAACTCTAGATATGCTGTTACCATGACATTTATAAATAACTAATGACATTTCTGATTGATGACTATGAAATCTTTCCTGTTTGTGGTTAATTTTATGTAAATTCACGAATGTAAGTACTTTAATTAATAATATATTAAGGGTTAAGGTTAAGAAAATTTGTAACGATTTTTAGTTTGCCCCGACGAAGAGAATAAACATTCTCGAAAGCTTGGCATAATCCAAAGAATTTTATTTATTAAATGACTGCATCCCCAACAAAAATCTATTTTATTGACCGACTTCCCAAAAGGAGGAGGTATACAATTCGATTGTGTGCTTTTTTTTTTTTTTTTTTTTTTTTTTTTTTTTTGGTTTGTGCGCGCCTTTCATATAGTAAACGTACTCCGATTTTGATGATTTTTGATTCATTTGAAAGAGGAGGCTTGAGAAATGGTCCCATATTCATAAAAACGGGAATCCGACATCTCGTTCCCTCCGAAAACCGCCCCCGAAGGGGGTGGAGGGGGCAAATTTTGTCGAAAATTGAAAATCTGAGTTGATATAATTACAGATAGGACAATATCCGGAAACGTTTAAATGGAACATTTTTTCAAAAGAGTAACGGTTTTCGACATAGAGACATTTTAAATTCTCAAATATACCTATTTTCGCTATGTGGAGAGGGCGATTTCTGTCGAAAATTGAAAATCTGTTTGCAGTACATGAAAGACATAATTATTTGTAGCAACATTTATACTGAACATTTTCCCCTTAGAGTTACGGTTTTCGAGTAAAATCGGTGTTAAAATGATAACAACTAAAATATTCAAGCGTATTTCCGCAGCGATGTTCTGAGATCTCAATAATAACAACTACAAGCAAGGAATATACGTGGGTAATAGAATAAGTACTATTTCATTGGTATTAGTGAACGTTCAACGATTTTCGTGACTAATGTTACACTCAAAAGTGTGAAATAAATATTTTTTACAAAAAATTGGACCGACTTTATTAGTTGGTGCACTGAAAAGTATAAAATAATATTAATTCTATTGGGGCTGGTACTTGTGAAGTTGGTGCCAAAAGTTACCAATCTACCTGCAACTGCACAACTTCAAAAGTACCAGCACCAATAGAATTAATATTATTTTATACTTTTCAGTGCACCAACTAATAAAGTCGGTCCAATTTTTTGTAAAAAATATTTATCAAATAATAAACCAGTCAAGAATTTAGAATCAAATATATATATATATATATATATATATATATATATATATATATATCAATTAACGACGCTTTATTATAAATTTGATATGTGTAACACCAAAGAATGCGTCCAGGTGAGGCACAATGATGACTAAGCCAATATGTGTAGAAATTTATTTTTTGATGCGGAATTTTCGTTGACAGTTTTCACCTTCATCAGCGCCTGAAGGGATTAACAAAAGTAATTGTATGGAATGTGTTTAAATATAGGTATGCTTAACTTACATAAAAATGTATTCTTATGGACCTGAATTAAGTAAAAAATCGACCTTCATAACATATAGAAATAATAAACAATTATGTATTAGATAAAAGTACCGACTTATAGAATAGAACGATTAGACGGTTGGAACATTAAACAATAAAAGATGCCATACGACACAGACAACGCGACAACCTGACTAGTGCTTGACATATTACACATTTACTAAATAAACAACAAAAGAAGAAGAAGAGAGACTGTGTTGTCATTGTCTCAACAATTCTTAACCTATCGTGAACACCTAAAATAATAATACAAATAGTCAACATTACGACACCAAAACATTACATAGGCCAAGGGGGCTTCCTTGTTGTTATATCCTGGCATAGGAGGTATGTGTAGATGGAACTCACACCTGCTACGTCTTTTTTGAAATTCATTGAAGCTGAACAAGCATTGATGTAACACATTTCAACGAATTTTCTTTTGGACTGGTTGTTTACCTGTTCAAGGACCTTAACACTTCCATAGTCTATGATATGTGATGTTGAGTTGACGTGTTGGCTGAGTGCTGTTACTTTTGGTTTATGCACTGTGTCACTTTTGTGGAGAGCGATACGTTTGGATAATTTTTGGCACGATTCCCCGATGTACACCTTCTCACATCCGCCACACTTGATAGAGTAAACTGTGTCTGATTTTGACAGGGTAGGAACCTTGTCTTTAAGATTTGTGAAATATTTATTCAATCTGTTGTAGGTTGTGGAAGATACTACAATGTTGTACTTTCGTAGCATGCCTGTTATCTGGTGTGTTAAACCCACGATGAACGGTAACTTTGCGTAAGCTACTTCCACTGGGGCATCTGTTAGGGGATGTCTTGGAGGTCTTGGAAGGTGCGGAGATTGGCCAAACAATAACTTCGTAAGTAATTTTTTAGGATAATAGTTAGATTTTAGTATCCCATATAATAGTTTTAGGTTTTTTTCCGTGTAAGAAGGGTGACAAATTTTCAAAATTCTGTTTTTTAGACCCAGAATGATATTCACTTTTTGTTCGTAAGGATGGTAAGAATGGAACGGTATGTATCTCCCAGAGTAAGTTTTCTTCGTGTACCAATCTAGTCTAATGGTGTTGTCTCCATGTCTAATTACACGGGTGTCCAAGAAGGGTACTCCTCTGTCAGTTTCAGATTCATACGTGAAGACAAGATTTGAATTGTATGAGTTAAATATGTTCAATGTGTAATCGATCTTATTTTCAGGAACAGCGCATATGAGATCATCAACGTATTGGTAGATAAACGGAAAGTCGAAGTCCACTTGTTGTTTGCAGTAATGAAGTAAGGAGTTCATTGTAATTTCTGCCAATGATGGTGAGATCGCCCCTCCCATTGGAGCTCCTTTGATTTGTCGATAAAACTGGGATTGAAAACAAAAGTAAGTGTTGTTGTATAAGAAGGTAATTAGCTCAATAAACATATTTTTTTGAATCGTAGTGTTTGGTTCAATAAGATGGTAGTTATCTGATATAATGGATACAACCAATTCTAAAGGTATGTTGGTGAAGAGGGAATTAACATCAAAGCTCACCAATTCATAGTTGGGCGGTAATTGCAAATTATTTATCTTTTCAGCAAATTCAAAAGAGTCTTTAACTCTGAAAGAGTTATAGGAGGCGAATGAAACATCTAATATGCCTGCCAAAAAACCAGCTAATGGCTGTGTTGGGGCCTTTTTGCACGAGATGATGGGACGTAAGGGACAACCATCTTTGTGGATTTTTGGTAATCCGTAGTACTTTGGTGCAATGCCCTTGTATCCAGTTAGATCTCTTTTTATATCAAGTGGAATATGCTTTGTATCATAGAGCTTTTTTATCCTCAAATTAGTCTCTTTTTCTACCGAAGGTGTCAGATCTCGATTGATTTTTTTGTAGAATTCCTCGTCACATAGCAATTGTTCTGATTTGAGTAAGTACTCTGTTTTATTCATGACTACCGTTGTGTTACCTTTATCTGCCTTTGTAACTCTGACATTTGGATTATCTTTTAGGAATCTTTTTGTCTTCTGTTCGACTGCAAAAGAGGGACTGATGACATGTCTGTTGTTTTTGATGTGATTAGTAATCTTGTTCGTTATGATGGTACGTTGTAAGTCTTGGGATTCTGGTGGTATTCTTTTAATGCAATACTCTATATCTGCAAGGTAAGTGTATATGTTGATATCTTTAACCGTTACAGGTAAAGAAAACTTATGGCCAAGAGATAGAAAAGCCTTCACCTCATTAGGAATAATCACGTCTGTTCTATTTACCAACCAAGAAGAGCTGTTTGTTGTTGTACAAGACACTAGTGGATCTCTTAGTAGGTTAAGGTTGTTGATATTTTTTTGTTTAATTTTTTTGTATAGCTTTGTATCGTATATCCTGTCTGCGTGTGAACTCTAAGAAAATGTGCGGTGGGAGGTTTTCTTCCAAGAAACTGCCCGCCAGCCTCAATGAGGTTTCTAAGTTGTTGATTTTCTTATTTGTGTCATTTATTGTAACATTTAATATGCGTTTTGTCATTAAATTTCTTAGAGCTGACATTTTTCGTGCATTATTTCTATCTATGTTTTCGGGGATCCTTAGAATCCTTTCCGTGCCATGTTGGAGAAATCGAGGTACTATATTATTTCTTCTACATTCGTAAAGGAAAACGAGGCGATTTTTTGCTGATGCTAATTTCTTTATCGAAATCATGTAAGTTTTGGAATTTGAGACCCCATTTGAGCCTACTGATATCATTACTTCTTGTAGAAATCCCATAGTACTGTGGTTGATGAATTAATAAATGATCAATTAACGACGCTTTATTATAAATTTGATATGTGTAACACCAAAGAATGCGTCCAGGTGAGGCACAATGATGACTAAGCCAATATGTGTAGAAATTTATTTTTTGATGCGGAATTTTCGGTGACAGTTTTCACCTTATTATATATTTATATGGGATACTAAAATCTAACTATTATCCTAAAAAATTACTTACGAAGTTATTGTTTGGCCAATCTCCGCACCTTCCAAGACCTCCAAGACATCCCCTAACAGATGCCCCAGTGGAAGTAGCTTACGCAAAGTTACCGTTCATCGTGGGTTTAACACCCCAGATAACAGGCATGCTACGAAAGTACAACATTGTAGTATCTTCCACAACCTACAACAGATTGAATAAATATTTCACAAATCTTAAAGACAAGGTTCCTACCCCGTCAAAATCAGACACAGTTTACTCTATCAAGTGTGGCGGATGTGAGAAGGTGTACATCGGGGAATCGTGCCAAAAATTATCCAAACGTATCGCTCTCCACAAAAGTGACACAGTGCATAAACCAAAAGTAACAGCACTCAGCCAACACGTCAACTCAACATCAAATATCATAGACTATGGAAGTGTTAAGGTCCTTGAACAGGTAAACAACCAGTCCAAAAGAAAATTCGTTGAAATGTGTTACATCAATGCTTGTTCAGCTTCAATGAATTTCAAAAAAGACGTAGCAGGTGTGAGTTCCATCTACACATACCTCCTATGCCAGGATATAACAACAAGGAAGCCCCCTTGGCCTATGTAATGTTTTGGTGTCGTAATGTTGACTATTTGTATTATTATTTTAGGTGTTCACGATAGGTTAAGAATTGTTGAGACAATGACAACACAGTCTCTCTTCTTCTTCTTTTGTTGTTTATTTAGTAAATGTGTAATATGTCAAGCACTAGTCAGGTTGTCGCGTTGTCTGTGTCGTATGGCATCTTTTATTGTTTAATGTTCCAACCGTCTAATCGTTCTATTCTATAAGTCGGTACTTTTATCTAATACATAATTGTTTATTATTTCTATATGTTATGAAGGTCGATTTTTTACTTAATTCAGGTCCATAAGAATACATTTTTATGTAAGTTAAGCATACCTATATTTAAACACATTCCATACAATTACTTTTGTTAATCCCTTCAGGCGCTGATGAAGGTGAAAACTGTCACCGCATCAAAAAATAAATTTCTACACATATTGGCTTAGTCATCATTGTGCCTCACCTGGACGCATTCTTTGGTGTTACACATATCAAAAATCATATATATATATATATATATATATATATATATATATATATATATATATATATATATATATATATATATATTGTAATGGGTATTTAAATTAAAACTGGGTTCGATTTATTTTCACTTATTTATTTACACCAATAACTACTCGTCTATATACACATTTATATTCACACTATATTTCCTGGAATATAACGACTGTCTGTGTCTATGTGTTCTATCACTAACTGTCACTGACCGTGCTTTATGACCAACTATCTATTACTAACTGAACTGTCACCGTGGTCCGTTTGTTTATATTCACTTAACCTCCTATCTCGAAGCTTCTCGTCTAGAATAGACCAAATCAGTAGATTCTCCATGTTTCTGGATTCCCAGGATGTTATTACCAACATTCTCCTTCAAGAGCAATCGAGACGCCTCCAGGGCTCCAGATATTTGTGTGATAGTGTGTGTGTGTGTGAGTGTCTTTTATTATTTGGGTGAGTTCTCACGTTACACTGCCCCCTCCTTAGCATCTGATCGTCCCGATCAGAATCATCCTTGGTAGTACCTTGCTGCATTTCTGTTCTATGGCGGAATCTGCACTTGGTTCCTGCCAGGCAAACACCCTTGTTGAACAAGTAACAGTCTATCGTCTTTCCTGAGTGCACTCCTTTTGGATTGAAGCAACACACGGTAATTTGCACGCCAGCGTCCTGGAAGATGTATTCGATCATGCTCCTTACAATCTTCCAATCTAGCCCGTCCAACCCGCAGCCTATTTTCGGAAGACCCAACTTCTTGATGTCATAATTCCTGACTTCATTCCTTAGGCTCTTCAGTGCATGCCAGATGTCCTTGTAAGTGGGTTTTCCTCTAGACATCTTTTTCGTAACCAAATAGAAGAGGTTCCGATTACCCTCTGCTAGTCGCAGAACTTTTCCTACTCTTGGTCGTTGGGCTGACAATTCATCCAATCTTCCAAACTTCCTTTTAAACACCAGAGCAATACTCGGCCCATACGTAGATCCTCTGCTACACAATGGGCAATAGAAACGTCAGCTGGTAGTTTGAAAAGGTCTTGTTGAACCTCAGCTGTCACACCGAGTCTGACCTTCTTCCGATCTGCGTAGTTGGACATGAAGTCGTTGAAACTGACATTTCGCTCTTCAACGTTCTTTTCTTGAAGAGCCAGTCGTGCTTCCTCCTGGTTGTTCGATCCAGCGTATGGTGCAAGTCGGTTTATGTGCACCACTCTAGGTTTTCCCCTTGGTAACTTTCGGATACGATAGATGACGTCATTTATCCTCTTCATAATTTCATATGGCCCTTCCCATTGCTTTTGGAGTTTGGGACAAAGGCCTCGACGTCGTTGGGGATTATACAGCCAAACAAGGTCCCCCACGTTGAAGACTCCATCAGCTGATCGAATATTGGCTAACTCATGGACTTTATCCATTCTGGCTCTCAATTGGTCAACATATCCTTCTCCTGCGACATGGTCCACCGTAGGTCTACGGCCAAATTCCAAGTCACAGGGTAGGCGTAACTCACGCCCCAACATTAAAGTAGCAGGAGTCTGACCAGTTGTTTCATTCACAGCCGCCCGATAGGCCATCAGGAACAAATGGATGTACTGGTCCCAATCTCGCTGATGTTCTGAAACAACCTTAGAGAGGTGCTTGCCCATAGTTCGGTTCATCCTCTCTACCATTCCGTCCGATTGAGGATGCAAAGGGGTCGTTCTGGTCTTAATCGCACCTATTAGTCTGCACACATCTTGGAACAGGGCTCACTCGAAGTTTCTTCCTTGGTCTGAATGGATTTCAAGAGGAACGCCAAAACGTGAAAAGAATTCCTTCACCAACACCTCGGCGACGGTCGATGCTTCCTGGTTAGGAATTGCGTACGCCTCTGTCCACTTTGTGAAATAATCCATAGCTACCAGGATATACTTATTCCCATTGTCCGTTTCAGAAAATGGCCCCGCAATATCCACAGCAACTCGCTCCATGGGACTCCCAACGTTATACTGCCTCATAGGTGCCCGCTTTCTACCAAGTGGTCCATTGCTGGCTGCACATACTTCACACTTACGGCACCACTGTCTCACATCTTCCTTGCAATTCACCCAATAGAATCGCTCTCGAACCTTCTGCAGAGTCTTAGTGATACCAAAATGTCCACCCGAGGCTCCATCATGTAGCTGACGTAGTAACTCCGGCACTTTGCTTCTCGGCACAACTAGTTGAAATCTGGATTCAGCGTCATCTTCAGACTCAAAGGTTCTATACAGCAGATCATCTCCTAACACAAGAGAGTCCCATTGGCTCCAATATGCTTTCACTTCAGGGCTTCGTAAGCTTATGTCCTGCCAAGACGGCCTCTCCGTACGGCGCCTCCACTCCAAGACCACTCTCAAACATGGGTCATTCTCTTGGGCCAGTTTCATTTGTTCGGGCTGCCACTCCTCATTCTCTACGGTTGATCGTCGTATAGGGCAAAGCTTCTCTTCCATCTTCGAGCAGTGGGTGCAGTTATAGTTGCACGGTCTTCTGGATAAGGCATCTGCGTTTCCATGAACTTTTCCTGCCCTGTGCTCGATGTCATAGTCATATTCCTGAAGACGTTCTAACCATCTTGCCACTTGTCCTTCAGGTTTACGGAATTGCAGGAGCCACTTCAACGCTGCACGGTCAGTTCTAACTAGAAACCGGCGACCATACAAATACTTATGAAAGTGTTCGCAGGCTTTCACTACTCCCAACAGTTCCCTTCTGGTAACGCAATAATTCCTCTCCGATTTTGACAAAACCTCGCTGAAGTAGGCAATCACTTTCTCCTGCCCGTCTTGAATCTGCGAGAGGACAGCACCAATGGCTGTATTACTGGCATCTGTGTCCAACACAAATTTTTCGTCATGCCTCGGATAGCCCAAAATTGGTGCGCTGATAAGAGCTTCTTGCAGTTGTTCGAAAGCTCTCTGACACTCATCATTCCAGGAATATTCTTTGCCTTCTTCTGTTAGTTTTGTTAGAGGCTTAGCGATGTTGGCAAAACCTTTCACAAACCGTCGGTAGTAGGTACACAAGCCCAGAAAACTTCTTATCTCATGCTTGTTCTTGGGAATAGGCCATTCTTTAATGGCTGTTATCTTTTCTGGATCTGCCGTGACGCCGTCCCCAGATACGATGTGACCCAGATATCTTACTTCACGTCAGAACAGATAACATTTCTTAGGACTCAGCTTCAGGTTGGCCTCACGTAATCGTTGGAAAACTTCTCTTAAATTCTTCGAGTGTTCCTCAAATGATTTTCCTACCACGATTACGTCATCCAAATACACTAGGCAGGTTTGCCATGTCAGTCCTCTCAAAACTGCTTCCATGAGCCTCTCAAATGTAGCGGGAGCATTGCATAGTACAAACGGCATCACAGTGAATTGCCAGAGCCCCGATCCTATCGAGAAAGCAGTCTTCTCTCGATCTGCGGAATCCATTCCAACTTGCCAGTATCCACTTTTCAGATCTAGTGTAGAAAACCACCGTGACCCAGAGAGAGTATCTAGGTTGTTATCTATTCTGGGTAACGGATAACTATCCTTCTTAATGACTGAATTCAGTAGTCGGTAATCTACACAGAATCTTGTAGAACCATCCTTTTTCTTCACGAGCACTACTGGCGAGGTCCATGGACTATCTGATGGCTCAATGACTCCTTGTTTGCTCATTTCTTGAATAATTTTCTCGGCTTCGTCTCTTTTGGCCAATGGAAGTCTTCTTGGCTGCTGTCTTATTGGCTGAGCGTTCCCCGTGTTTATCTTGTGAGTCACTATACTTGTTTTACGTTTGTATTCTTCTTCCATCGCAAATACGTCCTGAAATTCCACAAGCATATCTCTCACTTTTCGTAATTGTTTCTCTTCTAAGTCCTGGACAGTCTTGATGACCACATCAATCAGCTGTTTCGAATATTTGGTCCTGGATGGTTTACTAACCGTTCTTACAGAGCATATCGCTGATACAGGAACACAATTTCCAACCATACTTCCCTTGCTCAACTTGATGGGGCTCTGCTTTAGATTCATTACTCTGACAGGAACGACATCTCCTACTCGAACAAGAGCTTTAGCTGTCAGAAATTCCTTATTATTAATTTCTTCTACCAGTCTCAGACTTCCAGGTTTGCAGTTTCCGTCCGGGTTGGTCATCAATATTTTTTCACTAGCCGGGTATTATTACGTCACTAGTCGTTATTAATCGGATAACATCTTCGTTATCCTCGTGAAAGGGCAGTTCTTCATTGTCGATCTTCAAGACACCATTTTTGACATCCAACACAGCTCCAAGCCTCTTCAAAAGTCCATTCCCAAAATAAACTGGTTAGATATGTCAGCGATTAAAACTCTATGCTTGGTGGTGATCTTGCCAATGCTGATGGTCATGCTCGCTTCACCATGTGTTCTTATTCCAGTCGCTGTTCTGAGTTGGACCTTTGTTGGTAGTATCCGGGAATGATCCGTGATGAGCTCTGGCCTGGCTATTGTTCTTGTTGCACCGGTGTCTATTAGTAGTGTTCTGTCTTCTCCATTGATTCGACCATCGATGTATAAACTCAAGGCACCGCCAGAAGATGACAAATTGACTGTAATTACTGGGGCACTATTTCTGCAGGTCGACGATTGCCCCCTCATCTCGACCCATTCTAGTTTTCCGACTGTGCAACCTTGTTCTTACAACTGCGGCGTACGTGTCCTAGCTCGCCACAGTTCCAACACCTTGGTTCTCTCTTCTTTGATTGCGCCCCCATAACTAGCTTCCTTATCATTTCTAACAGGGGCTCTCTATCGGACTGGTCTTCTTTCTCGATTGCTCTAACACGGTGCCCTCGGGAAGTTTGGCTAGCGGCTTCATGCTCTAAAGCAATAGCTAGTACTTCCTCTAGCAATTTTGGTCTGGCCAGCTTCAACGCCTTCTGCAGCTCGCTCTCCCTCAATCCATTTACAAATGTGTCCAATGCAATTTCATCAAGGAAGCTATCGGCAGCTGTAGGATATGCTAGCCGCACAATACGAGCTACCTCCCCCTCAAATTCTTGCAGACTCTCATTTGCATGTTGCACCCGAGATCGTAATTGTGCTTTGTATACTTGCTGAAGATGGCTATCTCTATACCGATTCTCTAATTTAGAAAGCAAAACTTGGTAGTTTGCCTGGCCAGCCGGAATAGACCTAAGGATGTCTGCTGCATCACCTCGTAAAGCAGCAGTTAAGGAAACAGCTTTCTGTTCTTCGGTCCACAGGTTAGCCATTGCCACTGCTTCAAATTGCCTACGATAGGTTGACCAAGAGCACTTCCCATCAAAGTTTGGTAGCTTAACTCTCATACTACCTGCGGCTAAGTCCCCTATATCTTCGCCTTTGAAGGTCTGGCTCGTATTTTCATCTTTTTTTACACTGCAGTGACCATTCTCAACTGCCATTTCCAATGTCTTGATTTTCTGTTGCAGTAGCTCCATGTTCTTTTCTGTAGTGACAAATTTTTCGTCAACTGCTCTTGAAATTTCTTCAAGTCTTTTGTCAGTTTTACTGGAAACATCTTTTATTTCATGTTGAAGAGTTCTAGAAACTTCTTCAAACTTGTTCGAGACTTCATCGAATTCACTCCAAATGTCCTGGTTACTTGTTCGAATCTTTCGTTACTATTTCTAGAAATTTCTTCAAATTTCTCATTATTATTTCTAGAAATGTCTTCAAACTTTTTCGAGACTTCATCGAATTGTACACCAAATGTTCTGGTTACTTCATCGAATTTTTCATTATTATTTCTAGAAATTTCCTCAGACTTTTTCGAAAACAGTTCTTCCGGAGAGTGGAACTCGAACATATCAGGATCTTCTCCATTATCGATCAGAGTGTCCCTTAATCGTTTCTGGAGGGTCGCTTTATTACCGGAATCATCACAATCCCGCTCCACCAACTGTTCTTTGAGTTGTTTCACGGTTAACTGCACTATTTTCATTTTGAATTGTCTTTATTAATAGAGTCAATTAGGCAATACTGTTTTTAAAGTCTTCGACACGAAAACGAACAAAATTCTTCACACAAACACGAGAAAAAGTCTTCACATTCACACGAAAACGAACGAAAAGTCTTCACACGAAAACGAAGTAAAGAGTCTTCACACTGACACAAAAACGAACAAAAAGTCTTAAACTTAAACTTAAATCTAACAAAAAGTCACGAAAACACTCAACTCTACACGAAACCACAATGTATATGATATTTCTATCAATAAATATTAAGTACTTAAAATATCATATATATACATTGTGGTTTTGTAATATTTTTTAGTTTCGCTGATGAAGGCTGAAATTTAAACTAAGCCGAAATATTCGATTTTACATGAAGATCTTTCATTGAATGCCCTTTTAGGCCGTATAACCTGAATTATTCTAACCAACATAGTTACTGTCGGCTGTGACTACCCTTTCAAATGATATATATATATATATATATATATATATATATATTAGTTGGGGATGCAGTCATTAAATAAATAAAATTCTTTGGATTTTGCCAAGCTTTCGAGAATGTTTATTCTCTTCGTCGGGGCAAAATTCGTGAATTTAGATAAAATTAACCACAATCAGGAAAGATTTTATAGCCATCAATCAGAAATGTCATTAATTATTTTTAAAATAATTGATTGATTGATGGCTATGAAATCTTTCTTGTTTGTGGTTAATTTTATCTAAATTCACGAATTTTGCCCCGACGAAGAGAATAAACATTCTCGAAAGCTTGGCATAATCCAAGGAATTTTATTTATTTAATGACTGCATCCCCAACTAAAATCTATTTTATCAAATAATAAACCAGTCAAGAATTCAGAATCAAATAATATATTATATATATAGATATTGCTCGTTTAATATAATTAGATACTAGTATTAATATACTGGAGGAGTTATTTTAGAATAAATGTGGTTCAAGTTTTATGTAATAGAACATATTGTATAAATATGACATAAAGGAAGGATTCTGTGACACAAAGAGTATTCATCCGTCAATCTCAGTGTAGTGTAAAATATGCTATAGTTTGACCCATCGAATGGGGTTTCGTCATACCTTGTCTATCTTTCTTTTTTGTTTGTAAATTAGGTGAAATAAAATTTTAACTTCATAAATATATGTCTTCGATGAGATTGACTAATTGTTATTTTGACGTTTGTTAATGTCCTCTCTGACGTTTAATGTCAAACATTTCTTTTCGAAAGTGATTTAGCCCAAGAATATATAAAGAGAGGATGACTAACTCTGTATCCTGTTCTATAAGCAGAAGTGGCTGAAATAACGTCCCGTGATAAGTTGTCAATTTGGTACGTGCTACTCCCACTACTCGTGTTACTCGTCCTCCCTATATTTGTTCATGATTTAGCCCTCTAGCAAATATGTCAGTATTGTCAGTGTTTTGGGGTTAGAAATGAAAATTCAATTCAAACTATTTATGACATGCGTAAAATGATGGGTATTCAGACTGTAGCAGATATCCCTACAAATAATCATTAACATTTCGTTCTGTTCATAATCACCTGCTATTTCTAATACATTATTTTTGAAAGTGATAATGATGGTGTCATAGCTATAGTATACCATGTAAATAATTGGTGAAAAACAAAATGTGTAAATATGAAAAAAATCCTGAGGATAAATAGCATAGAAAATATATATCGAGATACGAGAAGCGAGAGAGGGAAAGCCAAAATATATGAATGCAAATTTATGTACATCGAAGTTCGACCAATTGAAAATAGCAGCAATAAACATACTTCATGAAAAGAACAAGAAATTGTGAAAATAATAATTAAAAAGTTTGTTTATCAGGTCAGTCTATAAAATATAGATTTCTCGAATAACTGCTCCTAAGCATTTCCTCAAAAGAAGAAACAATAAGAATAAAATATATTCGCTTCGGTATATTAACTGAAGTTAATCATTGAAATGAGTTCTTCCGAATCTTATTAAACAAAATCTGGTGTGTCTACTTTTTACGAATGCTCTTAATTTTTTTACCGAATATGAAATCTGCTTCATTCACTTGTGCGACCTTTCTTTCGCCAGAATATGAGTAAGAGCTATACATTATATATAAAATTTCTTTTTATTATAACTTTTTTAAAGTTTTTTCGGCTATTGCACAATATCTAACTGTTACAAATATGGTGCTGAAATTGTGCCACAAGCCATCGATTTTGGTTCCCTGCATAACAAAAGAAAAAGCGTAAGCGACAATATTGGTCCATCCCGTGACAATCTGAACCGAACAATAGACAAACAGACAAACCAATGGCTGAAAATATGTTTCCATGACTCAGGTAGCTCTGAAACCTGAAACGTTTGTTGAGAACCAGAAACGGAAAATTTTACCCGATGCAATTCTTACTTTCTCTACGTAACTACTTGGGGTTCTGATAGGAAACTAAATATTGTTTGATTCTTCTTTAAATCTCCTTAATTTTGAAACTATCGGACAAATTTTAATCGTCTACGAACTTAGCCAAAATTTTCCACAGATACATTCTCAAATAAATGACTTCGTTCTACAGTAGATAGTAGATAGATAGGGAATACTACTATGATTTCGCGACTACCAACGATGATAACAACTATTCGGTGAGCATATACCCAACCCGCTTTTTATTAGGTACATCATTCCTGGTAGATGCGATATTCGCAAAATTTATCTTTTACAATATTGTAAACTTCTAACTTACTTTGATTTAATTTCGTTTGGAACACTTATCGCTGAACATTGTTACAAATTAGGATTGATTACCATATATTGCTCCTCACCCTGCCCCATACTGATAAAAGGCAACCACCTCAAAATCATGATATATGTGTGGGAGACTGATACTATGTTTGGTTATCAATTTGACTGAGTATATTGGAAAAAAGACATTAAACAGAATACTTATGTCGACGACAAACAATCGGCACATTCGCGGTATCAATTTTGATATGACCGTAATCATTTTTCGGTTTGTCTTTCCCTTTCTATGGTAAATACAATTTTTTGATATTTCACAAACCGAGTGAGTTTTATGTATCAATTGCACTTGTATGTAATTGGAAACTGTAAAGACATACTCAAGGCAACTTTTCCTGCTTAGTTCATTAGCGTAAAAAAATCATTTAATTTATCTTTTAAAATGTACTCTTCCAAAATGTTGCTATTTTAGTTGCCGGACATTTTAGTTTTCTTTTTATTTCTATGTAATAGAAAGCTTATTCAAATTTTATTTTTTATACATTCCATTTTTAGTCTATTAGAGTCAATAATTTTATTTTCTTTTAATCTTTTCTGAAATGTTGCTCAAATTTTTTTTCTATTTTTCTCCACCTTTGTACCTTGGAACCCTGACTGAGGATGTGATTATATAATCTCGAAACATGTCTCATCCCCAATTTATAACATAATTTTCAACAACGAAATGTGCAGGAGAGTTTCTACTTAAACTTCACTCAAAGAAATTGTTATGTTTTTATAAATGTTAGCCCTATCTAAGCAGAACAATAAGAAAATAAATATCTTTTCGTAGCATTCGTATTCAGTTTGCTATAAAAATATCAAAAATCAATTTGTGGAGCATTAGAACTAAAGTTACATTTACATTTGTATCTGTTGATATGGATATTTATATAAAGGAATAAGAATAGTGTAAAATGTGGAATAAACCAACTAAACTAACTTTCTGTTACGTAGGTATATTGCGGGTATATTAAAAAAATATGTTAATAATTTCTAAACAATACCTTAAAGAAAATTTTTGCTTAACCTACTCAGTTCATCAGGAAAACAAGCCTCAAGAATGTCTTTACCGTTTCCACTTGCCTATCTGCAAGAGCAAATGAGATATAAAACTCACTTGGATTTGCGAAAAATCGTAAATTGTTTTTCTCTATCTATTTTAATTACTGATATACCCCATAGCTACTGACAAGCAATTTGTTCCACTCTGTAGAATGATCATTTTTTTTCGAGTGTCCCTCTTCCAAGGAACCAGGAAGGAAACCAGGACGCATTGAAGTTTTTGAAACATTTTCAATTCAGAGATTTGGGGATATTTATATCGAGAACTACATGTTGGACTTTTTGATTATGTTATGTGACCATTACTCTTTCGGAACACATACACATACATAACTACCTTCTTTTTTTAATGCAGCAGATCAAAAAACCTAAGCTAACATGGTTTGAAAGTCAGGGTAGAATATCGTTAGTGCTCTTGTCGGCTCAGAAAAATGACATACCTAAACCATCAAAACAGCTGAGAGCATAAATCTATGTGCATTGAACGCACCGCTGTTGAGGTGGGGTGGCCGACTACAACGGAAATCACTCTCACAACGCTGAATTCCAGATTTCACAATTTCCCTTTTCGATTCGTGCCTCTAATTCCAGAGCATTAAGTGTTCCTAATGCATTTACATGGCAATTTTCAAGTAGACGGGATCGAGCTGGTCGCAGATTGGGGAATTAGGTTTGTCCCCTAAAGGGAACTGTCTGACATCACACGAGACCATTTAGATGCGATATTTCACCTATAATTAAAAACATATATATTTCTGCATAACTTATATAAGATTATATATTTTGAATAACTCTAACAGTAGTTTTTTTGGTTTCCACAAATTTATTAAGAATTTTTCAAACATAGAAATAATCCCACACGAATAAATAGTATTAACCTCTTAGTTTTTAAATGAGGAGAAACTGCAATGTGCCAACTATGGGATTTGTTCCAAATTAGTCAAAACGGGACCCTTTGTTGCCAAGACTGCCGTGTCTGCCCCTCCGTACGTCTGTCTATCAGCAGGCTATATCATATGAACTGTTCTAGGTAGTGAGATGATATTTTAACCCTTTCGGTCCTGAATTATTTCTAGTATAGCAAAAAATTTCAAATTTGGAATATGTATTTTTGGATTTTTCTAAATATTTTCAGTGATTTTTATAATTTCCAATTTTGACCCTGTACAGGGCAAATGTCGGTATAGGGTAAGTACACAGTAGGACTAAATGGTATAACAAGAAGTTGGATCTATAGGTTTTATTTAATTTATTTAGGAATGAAACAACAAAGTAATCCCAGAATTATTTATTTCTCTGTATGGTATTTTGCAAAACAGTTTTGTTTCTTACTTATACATAAATGAACTTTGCATTTTCCGTATGTATTATGGGTCCTACTTTTGCAGGATATCATTTTGCACCTGGATGCAAAGTTCTTGTCATCGAAGAGAGGTATGTGATTCATTCCATTCAATCTTACATCGTCGACTGGACGAACTTCTGGCCTTTCACGACTGGTGGATGGTTGAATACCTGAGGAACTTCTAGGCCTTCCTCGTGATATTCGTGTCTTCATTTTATTTGCAGATAAGAGTGCTTCCGCAACATATGTACGAAAGTGTAGCAGATCCATTATTTCCTTCTTGCGGACTCCAAGAGATTCGGCTTTTGTCCTGTATTCAAGCCAGCCATTTGTACAAGCTAGATCAATTGAATGTGAACATTCTAAGTGTCCACTTGCGGGTTCTTATTCTAGTGCGGTAGATTGTCAACAAGAAATCCATTTTATCCGCTCCAACCACATGCATATTGTAATTCCGTACAACATCTGGGCGAGTGATCTCTATGTACTCTTTTCTCACTTTATCCCATCTCTTGGAAGAATCGGTTGTGCTATTACTCATGTAATTTGAAGCCATGGTTACTGATTTGTTATCGAACCACATGTTGAGAATTACTTCTCCATCATTACTGATAAATTCTTCGGAAAATCCCCGACCCTTTGTTTTCATTTCTGAATCTGTTGAAAACGGAGGATTGCAAAACCTGTCAATTCGTGCTGTACATGAAGCATATATATATATATATATATATATATATATATATATATATATATATATATATATATCTGCGCCTCAAATATTGGAGCAAATTATAATTTGAAAAATAATTGTCGACATATAATTGCACGTTGACATCTTGAATTCGCTCAGAAAGTTTGAGCACCACTGAAGCAGCCAAGCCAAAGATTTCTTGCTGCTTATGATTCAGCTTTGTTGTATCCTTGGTATAATATAAAATCATACATAGAACCACTTGTTCCACATAAAGCGAATAATTCTATGCCCTTTGAAAGAAATCATCTGCTCGTCAATGCACAATTTGGGTTCAATGGGTATCGCCAACATTAGATTCCGAATAATGTCGTAAAGTGGTCGTACCTTCCAAAGTCGGTCCTTTCAATTGTGGGGATTATCTTGCACAGTTACAAAGTGTGAGAAATGCCTCAATTTGTGGAATCTATTTCGCGGCATTGTATCTGCAATCATTGGGATTCTCAATTTGTTTTCCCAGTAACACCAAAGTCTGGGGTAGTGTAAATTTCCTATCAGAATGTGTATTCCGACGAATATTTCCATCTCATCTTGAGTTGTTGACACAAATTTAGCATGCTGTTGTATTGCAAATAAATCCGTATTTTCTGTCATCAGGGTAAATAGTTCATTTCAGTACTGTTTGAAAAAATGTAGTGGACTCCCTAGTTCAATTACTGGATCAGGATTAGCTTTATACCATTGTATTTTTGGACTGATATATTTACCAATCTTGCGCCAACCAATGTCTTTTTTGGTGTCAATTCATTATTTTCTTAATAAAAAATTATGCGAGAGTTCTTAGATTCTTTTTTCTGAACCGGAGAGGATACACATTCTTGCATTTTCTTATTTTCGATAGAGGTTCACGGTGCGAGAACATCAATGACTTCTCCAGCCTGTGGTTCATTTTGTTGTATGTTCTGAAACTCCAGCAGCTTCCTCATCGTCCTCATCAATCATTTCTGAAGAATATAACGTATTTTTCCTATATATCAACTGTTACTGTTTTTTACCTTTTTTTTCCATAAGAGTCCGTCTCCCACCCGTCATCATCTTCGCTGAGATAGTCTATATCCGTCAGACCTTTTTCCAACTCCTCCATCAATTCCTCATAAGTAAGATATGTTCTACTCATTTTCGGTCTAATATACTGTTATCAAAATTTGTATCAATAAAATGAAATAAGAAGTGTGGTTATGACTTACTGTAGATATTGTTACACTAAAACCCAGTGTACACTACAGTGTACGGGCCTTTAGATAGTCCAAATAACGCAAATAAGCCACTTATACACTGGGATATTATACACTTTAAATAAATCTTTAGTTTCAACTCAAAATTTTTCAGAAGCCGTTACGCACAATTGACGTACACAAAATGTAGTTTCCTACAGTGCAAATTGATAAATTTCATGTGTCCTGTAACAAGAAAATTTCATAAGTTCAAGCTAGCTTAACACAGATGACAGTGGAGTATTATATTCAATCTAAATTGTACAGTGAGGTGTATAGTGGGATTAAATGATCAAAATTCGTTTCAGGTTGGTATTTATGAATTTATAAACTCGTGTACACCATGGTGTACACCAGGACCGAAAGGGTTAATAGAATGTGTATTTATGTTGCAACCTACTAAATCTGTCCGTCCACCCATTTCATCTGTATGTTTTCTTTTTTAATGCATGTAAGCGCCTTTTGCTTAGTAAACCTGCACTGATTTTGATAATTCTCTTTTATTTGAAAGGAGGTGTATTGAGAATGGTGACAGAATGAAAACAATTATTTTTGGCAGAGTTTAAATTAGACATTTTTTTAAAAAAATAAGATTTTAGAATTACAGAACTAGGAATTCGCAATATTTTTTCAGCCATATTTTCAAATCACTGAATATAGGTAGTATATAAGTAAATAGCTCAACAATTTTCATAAATAATGAATAAATTTTGTTTATAACTTTATTAGTTGATGCAATGAAAAATCCAAAATAAGGTTAATTCTTTTGGTGCTGGGTACTTTTGAAGTTAGTGCTACTGCACCACATCGTAATTGGTACTGGAATGTATTGGCAACGAACAAAGAAACAAATATTTCTCTGTTTCGGTTTATGATAGCCAAGTCATATCTGCACATATACATAAAAAAATCGTAATGATTTCAATAAATTCTGAGTTTCCAGATGCATTAGTTTCGTGATTTCGAAATCGAAGAGACACATACCCAAGGGAAAGATTAAGGTGTTTCTAATCTTTGTCCAAGGCCTCAAAACACTAAATGAATTTCAACGAAACATGAAATAAATGATGTTCCATAGCTCTTTAGAACTAAATTAATGATATTTATTACATAGGTGTATACAGGGTGGCCAATCGAAAACGAAAGTCTGATGAAGATCATTTGCTTTTTCAACAGGACGGTGCTTCTTTGCATTATACTTTGGTTGTTCGTCAGTATTTAGACCAAGCCATGGGATTGGAAGGCATCATTAAATGGCCTCCTTGATCACCTGATTTATCACCACTCGATTTCTTTTTGTGGGGATACCTAAAAAGAAAAATCTACACAACACAACCAGCATCGTTAGAAGATTTGCGTCAAACATTTGTTGACGAGTGTCGTTGAATCACTTCGAACACAATCCTTATTATTGTTTGTAGATGGTTATCAGTTTGAACATTTAATCAACTAAGTAGAAAGTAAGCAATTTTTCAATTTCATAATATTTATTGGAATGAACCTATGCTTATGATATTAATTATATGAAGTATATTTTATTATTATGTTCTCTTTCGTCCTGTTAGGAGGCTTTTTCCCTTATCAGGCAAATTAAGTAAGCAGTAAACCATCATTTAAACTTTTAAAATTTAAAGTATTTAAAGTATTAGGCGGAATTTCTAAATTTTGAGACTATTTTAAAGGGAATTACAAGAGCTGTTGAAAGACATCTTATTCGACGCCCAATTCTTACCCTCACTAGGGGGTTCCCTGTGTGCAGTATAATAGCTCCAGTCGGCAAAATATATTCTGCTTGCTGAAAAAAATCACCACATTATTGGCAGCAAGCAGAGCGTTCAATTGAGATCCGTCTTGTGCCATGCAAGCAGCGAACGTTCCGTACTAGAACAGAATCGGTGTGGTGAAAATAAGTGTGTAACCGTGTGCTGCTGCGTACCCACATTTTCTGCAACTATGGTAAGGGCACAACCGCAACAATTCCGCTATATCTATTCGTATCGGTGATCACGGGACCCCAAAAAATATGCCGCAGAGAGAATTCTCTGCAGAGTCAACCTACTAGATTATATATACCTACTATACGAACATCCTTAGTCAGGAACACTATCAACGTGCACTTGAATACTTTTTTCTTATTATTTAAATAGATTTCTGTAACTTAAGAGGTTCTCGATTAAATGGGGTATGGGAATTGGGCTCCTGTTACTCTGAGAAGCGAGTTAGTATTGTTTTTAGTCAAGTAACGTTCCAAAATTTATGCTTGTTTAATTAACCGACTTCAAAAAAAGGAGGAGGTGTACGATTCGGTAGTATGTTTGCTTTTTTTTTGATACTGTAAAAAGTGTTGAAGGCTAATTTTATTCCCAAAGTTTTTGATCAACACTTTATTATGATATTTCCATAGAAAATATAAGAGAATCTGCCAATTGATCTATACATCTATAAGTGTAATATTGGGAGAAATCGTTACGTATACTATGAATACACATAATCTCCTACCAAAGCTCGCATTCCACCATCATCTCACGCTGCTATCTATCAAGACTCAATTGTTGTCTTTAGCTCCTGTTCCTAGGACAATGTCGGTAGCCGTAAACCGCCCAATTTCCTCTATCTCTGCGAACACTCGTCTCTTCAGCCTTCTTACAAAAATGCCCCGGACCCTCGTCCTCCACCCCTATTACACCGCCCATCTTCTCTCCACGACTACTACTTGCCTCCTGCACATGTGATGATATATTTAGAGATTTAGAAGGATGGGCGTGTGATGTACGATGTGGTGCGACTGCGAAAATGGCTGTTAATTTTTGTTATCGTGCCTCTGGTTGATATTGCAGCTGTGTGTGTAAGCCGATTTGGGGGTGTATGATGATGTTATTAAGTTATATTTTTGAGAGCGCTCAAGTTTCTTTGGAATTCACAGCAACATTTTTCATGTGAGTTGACTGCTGATATGTTGCAACGTATAGGGATTATTATGTTCTTTTCTTTAATATTTCAACTAAATTTCTTGTTTAGTGGGGATATATTTTATAATTAATGAAACAACAACTTGTTTCATTTTAGGCTCTATTTGACAGACAGTTTTTTTGTATGTGAGTTACCAACATTACAAACAAAAGCATCCGACAAACTCCCTTAACGAGCACATAAAATAGATGAAACATAGTACATTAGAAAAGAATAAAATAAAAAAAACAAATATCATCAGATTAAGTCTGATGGAGGCAAACAAGGAATCGTTTAGAGGCTTTGTGAGGAAATCAGCAAACTGTTTATTCGACTCACACCATTTGATCTTAAACCATCCATTCTTTAATTCATCACAGATATAATGATATTTTAATCTATGTATTTACTCTCCTTTGTTGTTTGGCCATATTTGATCATTTTAATGGTGCTTTGGTTGACAATCTTTAATGTCATAGTGACATTCTTTCCAGTCAGTTCTCCTATGAAGTTCTTAATATACGTCATTTCTTGACAACATGTGGCAGCCGCAACATATTTGGCTTCTCTGGTTGACTGAGAAACCCCTGTTTGTTTTCTTTAGTACCACGACACAGGTCCACCAGCAAACATTGTAATAGAACATGATGTGGGCTTTCGGTCTTCTTCTTTATTGGCATAACATAAAATAATATGTTTCGAAATGCATGTTCTCTTATTTTACAGCTGAGTATAAAATGAGTATATTTAAAGTATCTTAGAGTACGTTTCACATTTACTATATATTGATAAGACGGATTATTAAGAGATCTGCTGGAATGATTTACAGCATATGTAATATCAATCCTAGTTTTTGTGCTCAGATAGAGCATACTTCTTACAGTATCTCTATAAGCAAACTGTTTATTTTCTCTTTGAGTGGTAATTTGTTTTGAAAATAGATGTTGGTTGAACTTTGGAGTCTTCATTGAAAAACTTTTTAATACATTTTTCAGTAAAACTTGGTTGATTCACATGTATTCCTGCCTTATTACTTTTAATTTTTAGACCCAAATAGTTTTTAGGATCTTAATTCACAGTTATTTGGAAATCTTCCTTGAGCTCTCTTAGAAGTTTATTTATCTCCTCTTCGTCGTCACCTACGACAAGAGCTTCGTCTATATGTATAGCTAGATATAGCCTTTTGGCAGATCCTGTTAATATGAACAAGCACTGGTCACTCTTCAGCTATACCTTCTTTAAAAAATCCGTCAGTCTTTGATTCCATTGGTGTGGTGCTTGTACCAAACCATACGATGCCTTGTTAAGATGGCACACTTTTCCAGGTGCATGATAACCATCAGAAATTTTCATAAATAATTCTTCTTGAAATGATCCATTAAGGAAGGCCGTTTTGACATCGAAACCTTTTGAGAATTAAATTGTCTTGAGCAGCAAATGCTAGCAATATCCTTGTTTGGTCTGAACGACTATACTATAAATATCTTCAAAACCTAAATATTCTCTCTTCTGTTCACACCCACTATTCTTGCTTTCTAAATCCAATCTACTATGTGCGCTATGTGTATCACCCTGGTATATATAGTTGTAGAATTACGGTTATCTCCAGTTTGCTTTTACACAGCCAGTCCACCTATGTGGCACTGATGAGAGCTAATAACCTTGAAATCGCTGCGATCCGATACGTTTTATTAAGAACGTTATATGAATAGTTTTGAAAACTGCTTTTCATTGTAATTAATAAAATTTATATAAATGGGCTATTACGAAATCTGTGAGCAAGATAGAGGTCGTATTTTTAAAGACATCAACTTCAAATTTGCTGTAAAAATCGATCCATCGGTTGACGAAATTTTATAGTTTTTTCCAGAGTAGCCATTGACTAGACATTGACTAGTCATTAAAAATATTTGACTCATAAATATGATCTGTACCAACAACTGTTTGAAACATTTTTCCCTAAAAATAATAAAAATTAAAAAATAAGAAAATATACCTATCCTGTGGCTACGAGCCGTTGGATTTTTTTACCATAATTTTTATTCATTACCTACAAAGTTAGAGCTGGATCAATTATACGACATGTCAAAAATTAATTCTTCCTTAAATAGAAAACAAACTCATTCATACTAATTTTGTATGAAAGATTTAGCATACGACTTTTTCTGCAGAGCCAATTAAAAATCTGACTATATTCTATGGAATAACAAACGAAACGGAGCCTGCAGGAGAAGGGATCGATGTATGACGACCAACTCTAGAGGCGTCGTGATCTAAGGGGAGTCAAATTTGGAGAATTTGTCATGAAAATTCTGGAAATTTCAAAAGTGCTCGAAAATATTCAAATCTAAGGCAAAGTTTACTGGATAAACTTTAAGTTGGTTCAGTTTATGATGGCATTTTGATATCTTCGGATCAAAACGATGCCGAAGCCACATATGCATACGCATACGAGGCATGTTTTGAATACGAAATAGTTGGAATAATTCATTGTATATAATTTTTGACTAAAGATTATTTTCAATAATAAATCTTTTGAATTCCGCCTCAATATTTTTATGGCACTATAAATTAACCTCTGACGGGGCATGAAACGAAGAGTTGTAACGATTTTTGAACGACGACCCAAACAGAGAGGTCCTGTCCTATAGGTACAATTCGACTGTGTGCTTTTCTTATCGTACGCGCGAGGCGTATAGTAAACGTACACCGATTTGGTACTTTCGAAATTAGAAAATTCAAGAAGGCAAAATTAAAGAGGAGACCATTTCCACATTCAGCAACATTTAGATAGAACATTTCTCAAAAAAGATTAGGTACGGTTTATGAGTTAAAGCCATAGTAAAGTCTGGAATACCTATGTGTACCTACAATATTAAAATTGAACATTTAAAAAAATACGGTTTCCGTGTTAGAGTAGAGAGAATATACATTGGTAATAGGATAAGTACCTACTATCTTCTTCGGTGTATGTGAGCGTTCGACTATTTTCATGACTAACGGTGCTTTTAAAATTATGAAATAAAACTTATTTACAGAAGTTAGGTTAGGTATACTGGTACTGATACTTTTGAAGGCGGAGCCAAAAGTATTCTATCCACCTATAACTGCACAACTCCAAAAGTATCAGCACCAGTGGAATTAATATTATTTTGTAGTGTTAGTTAAATATTAAAAATAAGCTATATCATATGAGTTATCATCCCATTTATGAAAAATGTTATCCTACCTAGTCAGTTCCATAGCGCTTCGACTGTATCATTATATGCATATAGGTAATATATCATTACATTCTCATCATAACCGTATTTCAGAGCTATCCATTCGGTTGGCAAATAATAACCTGAAAGATATTATAGAGGGAAATCAGCCTACAATTTCTTGCTAGCACCGAACGATCTCCATAATATAATCTCCTTTGAAACCGCCTTACATTATAATGGCCGTATTACAAGAGTAAAACTTTCCGACGATAAAATTTGTTTCCTGCTAGCAGACAGTCAAATATTTCAAATATATCGCCTGTACTTTACTCTTTCGTAAGTGTCATATATTCTGCAGATATTCACGTTATTTCATATCTCTTTTTTAATAGTAGATGCTTAAACACGATATATAAATGTTGAGACTTAAATTATTCTCTTCAGCTTTTGTGGGCTCGTAAAGTTGTATATTTACAAGAAAATTGTAAAAGTAAAAATTTTGAATATTTGCCCATGTAATTGAATATATCTTGTTGGCATACATACATATTGAAGGCCCTAATTTTGCAGGATGTTCTGATTTCATATTATGGTGCATTTAGCATAAATTTTTATTCAGATCCACAAGTATCTAATAAAACTGGAAATACGTAGGTACATGGGATAAAAGTTTTCATTTCAAGAATATTTTTGATATGAAATTATTTGAAATTGTGTACAGTAATTGAAACCTGAAAACATATTATAGTACTATACTTCGATTACTGAACAGAATGTGATCACGTGATCATCACGCAGGGTCTTGCCAGCAAACTACGACCAGATACTGACAGTTTCGTTACACAATGGCACACCTAGTGACGATTTATTTAATGATAGAATATTATGTATATTTTATTGTTTCTAAAATATTAATATTATATATAATATCTGGGCGACCGAGTAACATTGGATTTAGGGTGGGTCTATAAGAGTAAGTTCAAAACCTCATTCTGAAATTTTTATCGTAATTTGCGGAGCCATTCCGGAAACTGTTAGTGTGGAACACGAGGGTCACACCTATTGAATATGAGACTATCACCAATCAATTTCTCGGCCCCAAAAACCTACAGTAAAGCCTTATCTACATACCAAATTTTATCAAAATCGTAAGAGCCTTTTCCGAGATAAAATTTATATTAATGCAAACTATAGTTTGCAGAGGTCAGAGTGGTACCTTGCGGAACCTCGCACTTCTGCATATAGAAGCATTATTTACAGAAAAATGTTGAATTTTCAAGGTCACGTAATATCTTTTCCTGATTAATTTAAAAATATGGCTTGAAACTAACGAGATATTTTATATAATACATTTCTACAAAGATAAAGAATCATTTGCTTTCAACTCGTAAAAGGCTGTAATATTTATATTATGAAAATATGTAAAAGCAAATAGACGGATTTAAAGATTTATTTTGTTCAATACCCTACAGTGTTGCCGGTGCTAAAATTGTACATGATTATTAATACCTGTGTACCTAAGTGATATAAATGTCTCATAAATAACCAAGTGAAACCAACATTGTAATAATGAACATGATATTAAAATCATTTACTATTTCAAAAAAGATGCAAACTTCGCTTTTATTAGAAAGTACATACTCTAACTAAATGCCAATAATAAGGTGGAAGTAGCAGTACTTCTCTCCCAACTGACAAATGTCATAAGTCGTAATTAAACTGACAAATCTCGTAAATCATAATTATTTTTGTGTTATGGTTATGTTATCTAGGGGCACGGCAGTGCCCCCGCCAAGTCGAGCACAGCCGTACTATCCGTTTCTCGAAGCATTTCAGGCCATTTTCAACCCCCCTGTAACTTCGTTGTTGAGAAAGCTAGAGGTCTGAATTTACAGAGACATAAGGAGAGGACATAATATATCTAGCTATAGTTCGAAATGACATACTATTCATAACTTTAGTTTACAAGCTATCGTCAGTCGAATTTCTGTAATTCTGTCACTGACACACTCACCGATCATCAAAATTCTAAGGTACTTCTAGGAGACTCAGAAACTTCAAATTTGGAATTCAGTTATATATTTACGTATAATGAAAGGAAAAACTCAAACATTCCTAAATTTCAGTTTCGTTATCATAATGACAAAAATGATTATGATTACGTTCAAATACCGCTCAGAGTTCGTGCAACTCCTCACGTTGGCATTGGAGTACTGAGTACTGACTTACTGACCTACAGACAGAGACAGAATATGCACGTGCAGCGCGTAGCCAAAGTGCAGGGTTGCCGGTTTGCCAGTCATTACTGGCATTTGCTAGTATTTTAGCGTTCTACCAGTAAAACAGTAAATACACAGATTATATTGCCACAGTCTGGTTGAATTATTGGAAAACGTTTATTAATAGCCATGCACATAGACTTAACGTACAAGTAATATTACCTGAGAAGAAACAAAGGAGAATTACATACAAAAATGAGATCTTTTAAAAAACAAAAAATGTAAAAATGCAAGTTTCGCAACATAGTCCTTCCAACGCAAAAAGTTGTGAGATCACATGTAAAACCAAGTCATTTAGCTTAGCTCCTATCTATGGAGGTACCTATTCAACAACATTTTCATTAATTTGATCTAATTATTTACCCACCGAATAATTATCAGACATATTTATTTCTATAATACATTTATCATGACTTGGCAATCGATCGACAATAATGATTTAAAAATTAAAGTATTTTAAATAGTAGTTTACTCTTACGTGATCATGTTGTGATATTTTAATATAACCTACCTACATCCTACTACTGTTATAAAAGTTTATAACGTTTCATTGGTATTTGACTTTTTCTGTCACTGAAGGAGCTGTGCGATTGCCAAGTCATGATACATGTACTATAGAAATAAAGATGTCTGATAATTATTCGATGACTATAACTGATGGTGGGTAAATAATTAGATCAAATTTATGAAAATGTTGTTGAATAGGTACCTCCATAGATAGGAGCTAAGCTAAATGACTTGGTTTTACATGTGATCTCACAACTTTTTGCGTTGGAAGGACTATGTTGCGAGACTTGCATTTTTTATATTTTATGTTTTTTAATAGATCTATCTATACTAATATATATAACTAGATGTTTCACCCTGCATTTCCTGGGCAAACACTTTCGTAGATTGTGCTGCGAAAACATAAGGTCATTAAAAGTCTTGAATATGGAACCCTTCTATGAGACCTACTCGCGCGTAGAACCAGTCCGAACACCAACTCAGATTAATCAGATAAGCACCAAGAGACAACAGCATGATATTTTTTTCTACATATGTCTTAGGGTTTGCCGGTGTGGAACCCTCCACCTTTAAATTCCAGTCGCCCTGACAGACTCTCTCAAAACAGTCCAGTGATATACTACACACAAACATATACCGAAAAATCCACGAAAATTCAGCCATAGAGCTCAGAGATACTTCTTTGGGAATTACAGATATGGAACCCTCAACCTAGGAGTCCCAGATGCACATAAAATATAGCCTATGTCACCCGCGCAAATATAAAAACAATAAAAAAAATATAAAAATCGGATAAGTAGTTTTCGACATTTTTGTGGTCATACGAAAAGTCGTTACTAGTATATATAGTAGTATAGATAATATTGTAACGTGAAAACTTACCCGAATACACCAACACGCACACACACAAATATCACAAACATCCTGGAAATCCAGAAGCATGGAGAATGTACTGATTTGGATTATTCTCGAATGAATATATTGGGAAATACATCCAGAACAATATATAAGAGGATGAGAAGCTTCGAGATAGGAGGTTAAGTGGATATATAAACAAAATCGACCACGGAAAGAATGGCCAGTTGATCATAGACAGCAGACAGTTAGTCATAGATAGTCATAGTTAGAGAAATGAGTGTGTTCATAGAGCACATGGCTGTAAAAATAAGAATATTAATTGCTGAAAACGTTTTCTTGTGAAATCGTTAGACCAGATTCCGAGATAAAATTCACAAACATTATATATATATATATATATATATATATATATATATATATATATATATAATATATATATATATAAATTTATGCACCTGAATTATCTGAAATGTCACAATGACTTTGTGACGCCTATGAAATAGAGATTGCATTGCCTCCGGACATACGTGCAGCGCCCTATCATTGTATAGAAGGAGATAAGATTGACATACGTAGCTTAGATCGACAAACGTAGTAGAGAATTTCATGATAATGGGATGCGGTGAGACGTCTCGCGATATGTACGTAGCTCGTGATTGATTACACACAATAGCCATGATGCGTGAAACAAACTGTATATCTATTTATCTTATTTTATAGTTATGTTAATAGCAGTATGGATTGATGTAAGCTAAGGATGACATAGGTTCAAGCTTTCGTGTCAGGATGTTTTGAAGTTGCAAGGCACATGCAGTTTTACATAATATTTGGGGATCAAGTAATACTTCATTTGGACAAGAAGGGAAGTTCATTAATAACCCAATTACCGAATGGCAAGTAGACGTAGAAGAAATATATAAAATAATAAGTTAATTAAATAATAAAATTCTATAGATAAAACTTATTAACTAATGACTTGATTAAAATGTTCAAAGAAAAAAAACATTTTAAGAATAAAATGGGGAACATAACTTAAGCTATATTGGGAAATCTGAAGCTAGCTTCAAATAATTTGAGATTTAAATAGATCGCCTAAGTTATTTTCTATGGTATACTATGATATGATCGATAAAATTACATGTCCTCAAAATACTGGAATAAACATTGAAATTAACTGATATTGTATTTTTAAATAGTTTTTATTACTTTCGGTTCTTGTATGAATGGACTCCGCTGCGATTTCTCAGGCCCCATACGGTCTAGAGACTTGAAATCTCTAATTCGAACTTAGATCGCAGACATCTCGCCGCCTGTTAAGCTCCAAGTGTGACCCAATATTTATTAATTATAATTATCTTATTCAAGCAAGATCACTTTTTCTTCGACATGGAACAACAATGTCTGACAATGGGATCCGTCACTGGAATTACGCACGAGCATGGAGTGTATCACGGTCCGTAGACCGTGGGAGTGTATATATACGTCTCTGTTCTCTGGTATATAGGTCCTCTCTGGCAGAATTGCTGTTGCAGATATATATAAGTATAGTTCAAATCGAGCGAAGGAGAGCAATAGTAGAGTAACGTAAAAATGGTGCAATCATACACAATAGTTTGAAATTCTTGTTGTTCTTGAAAAAGGAGAGATTTGTAGCTTAGCAAACCTAATCTTCCGGTAGGTATAATATGATATACATACTACAGGATTGTTTGAATCACAAAATAAAAGAATATGATTGGTAGAAAAAATCGCCATATTATTTTGTTTTTGTTTGCTCTAGAGACACACATGGTAGAATAAATCAACATGTTGCGAAAAACAAGTGAATATCTTCTAAACTACAAAGCTCAAGTCCACAAACTTGGTAGCGAATGAAAGCTCTATCTACTTCTTTTCAAAAAACTTATAATATACTGGGGGTTGGATTTTTGGACAACCCTGCAGAAACTAAATATTTTTTAGAATGTGCATTCAATCGATCTACATAAAACTATGAACTTATATATAAAAACAAACAAATCTTAGTTGATATTCTTGATATCGTGATCATGGTAAATAACAAACAAACTCAACTATTATTTGTGAATAAGGCTGATTATTTTTTAAATACTATAAGATAGTCCCTATTAATTACCGTCTTACAAAAACTAGGACCGGACCAACTTTTGAAGTTGTGCAATTATAGGTAGAAAGAATTTTTCTGGTATCAACTTTAAAAGTATCAGAAATAACAGAGTTAATAATATTTGGAACTTTTCTCTGCAAAAATCAGCCTTGAAAACAAATATTTTTTGCAGCACCTTCCTTGAAAGCTCAAAGCAAAGACGAAATTGTTCAATATCTATAGCCTTAACTATAACTTCGTACTTTACCACACTAAAAAATAAAGTTCCTTATTGTTTCGAACGATGATTTACTTTAAAGTTAATGTCTGCTCTGCTTCTCAGTGTAGATGGAGTTTGTGAATGTTATTGGCAAAATTATTTTTTATTATCAATTTTACTGGGTTTTATAAATACCTCCGATGATTTTAATACACATGGGTAATTTGTGACCAAGAAGTTTTGATATTACAGAAGGGTACACTAACAATATTTCTCATCGTAATCAAATGAGATTATAGAACTTCCATATCAGAGACTTTCACAACAACAATCATCTGATGTCTAGGTTAGGTAAATGAGAATGGCTTGTTGCACAAGTCTATCTGCAACAATACGCATTTTTCAAAAGATTTAGACTATTGTTCACCTCCCCTTTCTGTTTCTTGCCTGACTTTGACTACTAGCTCAATAAATGCTATAATATGCAATGGAACAGGTTATACATACCTACTATGAAATATTCTCTCAAATTAAATTTCTAGAGTATGTGTTGCAAAAAATTATGTATGGTACACGTGAGCGAAGGGGCAAGGCTTACAATCGTCTGGTTCGCCTTCATCTCGTTGTGACGTATACCGATCTCATATTTCAGTGAATTTGACATATACCTAGTATCGAAAAAAGCTTATTAAAAGGATTATTTTGGATAAATTAACTTTTCGGTTATAAAATTTTAAGCGTAGTCAGGTAATGCTCCAGAGTATAAAATTTGATTGTGGAAATAGTTTGTTCTAGTTCAGTGATAATTTACCTAAATGTTCCTTCATTCGCCATTTGAACAATTCTTATTCATAATGGGGACACAGAAGTCGCTTTGGATGGCTGAAAACACTCAAGGGTCGAACATTGTCCCATGAATAAATCTGATAATCCATTATGCCGCGCCACTGAAACGTCATGAATAATCTTGATGAGTTGTTGGAGCTTGGGTCCGGCGCTTGGAACACACAGACGCGCCAGTCGTAAAACAAAAGATGGGCGTGCAGCATGGCCAACGCCAACAACTCCACAGTCAGTGCTACTTGAGCCAGCCTGAGGAAATGCCGTTTGTCGTCATCTGGACCGTCTTCCGCTTCTAACGTCTCGATTTTACTTTCCGTTTTAGGAAGATGTGACGTCATTTCCGACGACAGCCTGTTACTGATAGCTCTCTACCGTTCATACTAGCTGTTAGCAAGGGCACAGATAAAACTTGTATGTGCAGTGATATATTATAGATGATGGAATATCTCTGATGAATTTTAGACAGTCTTGAACCTGCTCTATAATTCTGTTATGTTGATTAGGATTTTCTTATGCTAGCTCTGATTCTATCAAGTTTATTAGAAGGTATAACTCAAGATATTTCAACTGAAAGCAAAATTTTGTCACAGAACAAAAAAATCTGGTGTGTTCTCTAACATTACTTTCTTAGCGTTCTCAAACTAATTCTATTGAATATAAAAATTATTTGACCAAATCGGGCGATCATACATTTTTTTAGCGTGCTGAAGCATACAACAATGGTCATATTCAATTCTGATGTAGGAAAAACCGTTTATCCAGTATATGAATAAGCAGTTAGAAAAATTGGCAGATCAATTCAGCAAAACTTTTTTATGCTAGAATGTTTTAGAGAAGTTGAATGGAAATAATTTTCCAGTCTTGAACAAAACACGTTTTTCGGCTACTGCCTAGCATCCAGTGTAACCAGAATGCCCATTCTGTGTCACGGCAAGCGGTATCGATACCCTAGAAAACAAACAAATGACTTAATCGGAAAATCCATTTTCGACGTAATATTAGCACAGAACGATAGAGGGACAGGCCAATGGCCGAAAATATGTTTTTATATTCAGGGGACCATAAAAATTCTTGTTCAAAACCGGACACCCAATATTTTACATAACAATACTTCCTTATGTAGCTACTTAGGGAAAGTAAAAAAAAAACGTTTGCCATTTGAATAGATTGTGGATACCAAATTACCTATATATTTATATTGGAAAAATACCCGCTCAAAAGATTTTGTTGTACCTATTTTCATTCTCTTTAGTTACGAACGTGAGTATGACCTCATTGTTGGATTTTTCAAAAGAAACATTCATTTTTTTGCAGTTTTACATAAGCACTCTCAAACTATTCAAAGAATATAGAGCTTGGTAGTTGACCAACTTAAAAAAAATATACATATAATATTTCTTCTGTTTTTCTTTTCGACGTTTGAGTAATACGTGAAAAATCATTTTGTTCAAACTGGTCATTGTTATATCCTAAGTTATAGTTTAGGTTAAGTTTTGCCCTGGAAGATCGCATAGTTTCTACCAAAGGGCTCAAAATCTGCTGCCCTGATTAAATTGAGAAAATAGTACTGGTTGCGACATCCATTGCTGAATAGTTAACACACAAGCTTACAAAATAATAGGGCGTAGCTAAGTTTGAGTTCACATCATGAATTATCAACTAAGTTCAGACTTCACTTGGATAATTGAGGCATTGAGGCGACGAAATTGACAGAATACATTTTAACAATGTCACGAACATCTTCTAGCAATAAATAAAAATATTAAAACTGCGAGTGTAATACCTAATCAAAAAGGTATCTTATTACAAAAAAATAGTAATTTAATATTGAGATAAAAATATTCATAACACCTAATTGTTCAAACTGGAAGCCCAATATCCAGATAAATTCCTATTCGATCCCCGAGGGTTCCTAAGGACTGAATGGTATGCTGTGACATTTTTAACTTTTGACTTTAGATGCTTTCAGATCTTTTTAATTTTTCTGTCAATTTGACCAAAATGTATACAATATTACTGGTTAAAGGAATTAAATTATCAGTGAAAATATACTTTTTTCTTCTCAAGCTGAAAGCAATACTCGAAGCTTATTTGCAAATTGTAATTATAATTAAAGCTAAGAATAACATTTGCAGAAAAAATACCTACCAATTTGATTTTCATGATATGGCTCGACTAATTAACATTGGCAACTCGTACAGGAAGAAAATAGATTAAAGTCTTGTTAATTGGAAATTGCAAGGACAGTAACCGACATATGTCCTTTTCAATCTCTTCCAGTACGAAGATTATCCAACTTGTCGTTGTAGAAAATGGGAAATGTTGTGAATAGTAGTACATTAAGAGAGTTGCTACATCTGTTAACAAACATTATTAGATTAGCAGATAAATCACGTTTAAAAGATGTGATTTATTCTTGCCATGTTTCGATTAGGAATGCATTAAGAATATCGTATAGGTGAAATTTTATGACTTAGAAAGGTATATTGGAATCGGCACTATTAATTAGGCTGTTAGTTAAGGCTTTGTTGGTTTAGTTAGAAAAGAACGAGTTTTATCATGTTTTGCTTGAATCATCTGGAATTAAATGAAATTCAAACTTCACTTGCCACTTCTGATTTGAAATGTTTAATTGAGCAACATTGAAAGAAATGCACAAATCTGCACCGATGCTCATAAAAAATATTGAAAATGTCTAGATGTGCAACAAAAATACTCTTACCTAAATTCCACATTCCATACCTCAAAACATTTGTTCTCAAATTCGGATCGATAATATTGTTAGCTTTGTTCTCAAAGTTCGTAAAAATTTAATGCAGATCCTACAACTAAAGTCTTATTATTCTACAAATTAACAGATTTCTTAAAGCTCAAAGCCTTATAATTTCGTCGGAAATATCTATAAATCGATAATTTTTTGAGTAATTAGAATTAGATGAATCAATATAGCGAATTCAAATTTGCTACCCGAATAAAGAAAATGCAACGTTCATATAATAATACCTACTCACCGTTCGAACTGTCGCTTCTCGGCTGGGGATCATTTTTGACCGACGACCAACATATTCCTCTCAAAAACTTATCGCAAAGGGAGGTGGAATTTTTTTCGAACATCGAAAATTTTAAACGACAAAATCAAAGAAAAGACCATATCCGGCACGTTCGAATCGGACATTTTTTTTAATCTTAAGTTTCCGAGTTACAGCAGTCTGAAATATGTGTGTCTCCGCTATGTGGTGGGGGCATTTTTTTTCGAAAATTAAAAATATGAAACGACACAATTGAATAAAAGATTAAATGTAGCAATATCTAAATTGGACATTTTTTACAAAAAAATTTACGGTTTCCAAGTTGCAGCAATGATAAAGTCTGAAATATGCGTATGTGTATGTTTTGAAATCTCTGTTTAAGTATAAGCAACATATTATCTATCTTCTTTGGTGGATATTGAATCATTTTGATGATAAATGTTGCATTCAAACTGTGAAATAAATATAAAATAATGGGATGCGAATACAAAATAGCAAATAGCACTCGTTCGAAAAAATCATTGGTAAACCTATTCGTAAACGTTTTCGAAGACTTCAAGAATCGGGCCACTGGATATGAAACATCATATCTGTGATGACATGACAGCATGAAAAATAAGAGTCTGAGGCGAAACCGCAATTGAGCAAGGTAGATTACAAAATTCAGAAAGAATTAGAATTTTATTGGTATATATGCTAATTCAACATTTGGAATACACATTTCGTTTGACATAATTTTTCAAATGAGTGGAAACTCTTCACCTCAACTATTACAAACATCTGATCAATAGAAAATATGTAAACTTACGCTTCATTGGTCTGAGAAAAGCACCAAGAAAGTAATGAGAGAAACATTATGAAAAATATTAATAGAAATCACAATAATAAATATTTTTTTCAAAAAATTGAACTGACGTTATTAGTTGGTGAACTGAAAAGTACGAAATAATATTAATTCTATTGGTTCTGGTACTTTTGAAGTTGTGCAGTTGCAGTTGGATTGATAACTTTTGGCACCAACTTCACAAGCACCAGCACCAACAGAATTAATATTATTTCGTACTTTTCAGTGCACCAACTTTTAACGTCGGTCCAATTTTTTGAAAAAAATATTTATTTCACACTTTTGAGTGTAATATTAGTCACGAAAATCGTTGAACGTTCGCTAATACCATTAATATACTGTAACCCACGTATATTCTTTGCTTGACCTTGTCACTATTATTATGTAGAGATCTCAGAACATCGCTGCGCAAATACGTAGACGTATTTTTAATTTAAACATTTTACCACCGCTCTTTCTCAAAAACCATAACACTAAGGAAAAAATGTTCATTGTAAATGTTGTTACAAATACTATTGTCTTTCATTTAGTGACCACAAATTTTCAATTTTTGAAAGAAATCTCCAAAAAATTTCAATTTGAACGTTTCCGGATATGGTCCTATCTTTAATTATTCCAACTCAGATTTTCGATTTTCGAGAAAATTTGCCCCCTACACCTCCTTCGGGGGCGGTTTTCGGAGGGAAGGGGATTTCGGATTTGCTTTTTTATGAATATGGCACCATTTCTCAAGCCTCCTCTTTCAAATGAATCAAAAATCATCAAAATCAGAGAACGATTACTATATGAAACTCGCGAACGAACCAAAAAAAAGCAGACAGTCGAATTGTATACGTCCTCCGTTCGGGGTTCGTCGGTCAATAAATTGGGGAGCTTCAAAGCTAAAGAAGGAGGAAGATATGGTATAGACCTAAGACCAGTACTTCTCTTCTAACAGCCTTTGTAGACGAAAGAGAAAAAAACTTCAAGTTTGCTTTTATAAGAACAATGGATCTATCACTAAGAGTATTTGCTGACCGTATCAGGATACTGCGGAAATAGAAAAATTACGAGAAGCTCGGAAACTCTTTCCTGACAAACGGCTGCTTATGTTTAACGTCGACTGTCATTATTCATCTGAATCGAGAATTCCCTAAACTTTAAGTAAGACCCCATGTTCAATCTCCAGTTTTTTTGCACTAAATCTGCATAAAGTGATACATGATTAAATCATTTCAGATCCAATGTTAAAAGTATTTAATTAAAGTGGAATGTCGTATTGAAAAATCTATTTTGTAGGGTCCCTATAGTAAGGTGAAACGGATATATGAGATGCTACCACATATTCCATGAAAAAAAATATATTTTGGCAAACTTAGTACGTCTACGGACGAAAGTGTTCTGAAATTTAATAGGCCGGATAAAAACTCTAGTCGAACTCGCACACTACGTATTCCATACTATTGCATAAGAAATGTTATTAAGATCAAGCAAAATGAAAAGTTTATTGTGTTTGATTATTGCCATTATTTTATTTTCATCCTTTGTTATTACAGCAGCTATAATATTATCTACTTAATTATTGAAAATCTCATGTGTACCTCAACAGATAGATACAGCAATTGTTGAGGTCGAGTAAAAAACGCCGAAAACATCAAGTTTTATTTATGGGACCCATTTCATTTTTAATTTTATTCTATTTCTATTATATATATTGTTATAGAGGCAATAAAAAGACATATTTTGTTAATATTTCAAATGTATACTTATAAAATGTCTCGTTAGTACCCTAAAAAGGACATTAGACGCTCTCTCAACTCAATTAAACTGTATATTTCTTCAAAAATACATTACAGTATTTGTGTTGACTATATGTGTTGACTGATTTATCTCCTATCTAGACCTTAGGCAATATATTACCAATTTTTAATGCAACTATATGTTATTAAACAAAATATACCTATGAGAAGAGCGTTATAATGGGCATTTCTTACTAAATACGTCTCACGATTCATGTCGGTAGCGCCACTGATTTGGAATTTTTATCTATATACTCGACATACCACCCGAAATTGTATTTTCTGAGCTTCGATTGTCTGACAAAATTTTATATGAGCTAATCTATAATATCGTTCACCATATCTCTATTGGATGTCCCTACTTTAAATCCACTCGAGTATTATTATATAGGAGAAAAGAGTCTCAACAGTGCGGGATTTGCAATTTAAATAGTAAGGAATTGAAGGATATCGTAAAATGAGGAAGGAAGTTTTGTGGTCTTAAAAGGTTGTTATCGCAAGTCACAGGCGAGGCTTGAACTTTGAAATTGGACATTAATGTTTATTGAACCATTTCTGGACTGAATTGAATTATCATTTGTAGATGAATTCATAAGATATAGTTTGTATTGAAATCCAAAGCTAACTAGCCATATGGTTCTGGCCATCGAGGTCCATTCATATTAAAAACATCCTTATTAAATTCAAATTAAATAACAACTATTCAACCAATATATGTTAAAAAATCTACAAGTACGTGTTGAATTTCTGCTCTGTGTAAGTTATACGGAATGATAACAAAAAACCAAACGAAGAGTTGCATTTTATAAAATATGTTATATAATATTGGAAATATACAAATATAAGCTATCAACTGAGTCCCTAGGAATAATACCTAATAATAATTCTTTCTTCAGTTATGAGGTTATGAGGTACTAAATCTCGAGGCCAGGTTCTAATAAGTCTTCATGTTGCTGGTCCATTGTTGTAGAGGTTCTCCACGAGTTGATTGTTATGATTTTTGAGTCGTTGGTTGTGCGAAGATGCCATATGGGTGATCTCATCTTTGATCAAGGGAGTTTTTAGGTCATCGTGAAGAGTGTGGTTGCTCACATACCATGGGGCGTTTGTTATAGATCTTAGTACTTTAGATTGAAATCTCTGTATGATGTTAACAGATAATGATTTTGCACAGCCCCAGAGTTGAAGCCCATATGTCCAGATTGACTTTGTACAGTAAGAGTTTGCTATGAAGCTTTAGCTTTCATCTTCGGCCCAACAGCCCATACATCTGCCGAAATTTTATATCAAGTTGTTTTCGCTTGGTTTCAATGTGTTTTTTCCATGTAAGACGCTGATCCAGGTGGAGGCCAAGGTATTTAGTCTCTGTTGCTTTTGGTATTTGAACGTTGTTTATCATTACAGGTGGACCGTCGTTATGACGCGTGGTGAATGTGATTTGGGTTGACTTGGTCTGGTTAATTTTCATACGCCATCGTGCATACCAGTCACTGAGTAAATTGTGGTGGCCTTGCAGTTCGTCGGATGCTAACTTAGGATCCTCGTTTATGGCTAGTACTGCTACATCATCAGCAAAGGAGACAATTATTGTGTTGTTAGTTTGGGGTAAGTCGGCCGTGTACAGTAGGTAAAGCAGTGGACCAATGACACTACCCTGGGGAACAGCGGAGTCGATATGACGGTATTTAGATTGCTGGTCATTGAATTTCAAGGAAGGTAGGATAGGTAGGATTCAATGAGGGGGTAATAGTTACTGGTGAAAATACTTTTTAATTTGTAGAGCAAGCCAACATACCAAACCTTATCGAAAGCCTGGGATGTATCTAGGAAAACAGCATTACAATATTTTTTACCTTCCAGACTTTTAGAAATTTCATTGACTTTTCTGTGGACTTGTTGAACTGTGGAATGTTCTCTCCGGAATTCGAATTGATGATTTGGTAGTAGTGCGAGAAAATCGTGGTCAGAGTAGATTCTTCGTAGTAGCAATCTCTCAAAGACTTTGCTTATCGTTGGCAACAGACTTATAGGGTGATAGGAGTTAATTTCATTAGACTTAAGCATCATTATAATTTCGACAAATTTCCATATTATAGGAAAGTAGGATAAACTCATCATACGATTGAAAATAACTGTCAGGAGGACTATGACCTTCTGGGGAAGTTGTTTTATTATTTTTCCCGAGATAAGGTCATACCCTGGAGACTTTCGCTCGTCAGGTTTGTTAATTTCCTCCTTGATCTCCGCTGGAGTGAAGTTCTTAATGGGAGGAGACATTTGCAATGGGGCATCTATAAATTCCTCCACTTCCTGATCAAAAGACCTAGGTTCGGGTTGAAAAACACTGGCAAGATGAGCTGCAAATAACTCTGATTTCTCTTGATCCGATCGAGCCTAGGTATCATTACCTTCGCGAATTGGAAGTATTGTTCTTTGAGGTCGCTTAAGCCTCTTTGCCGCCTTCCATAATATGTTATCATTAACTTTGTGATATATTTTTCAAAAGTACTATTGTTTAAGTCTCTGATGGCTGCTTTTAGTTGTTTACTTAGTCTCTTGTAATTGTGGTGATCAATGTTGTTTCGAGAATTTTGCCAGATTCTTCTAGCTCGACATTTTTCGGTGATGAGTTGGCCAATATGAAGAGGGACATCATTGGAAGCTGCTTCTTTAAATTTCGATTGTGGAGTTCCTTTCCAAGAAGCATCTTGCACAAGTGTTGTGAAGTATTGAGCTGCTTTGTCCAGTTTGTATTTTTTGATATCAGTTGAGGTGGTCAGGGCTTGTTTAGCACATTGACACTCACGCTGACGATGACAGGTGTATGATCAGAGGACAGGTCATAGTTGGACTGTACTATGCAATTGTTACTGGGTATTCCTTTGGTTATAAAAAAAAGTCAGGTAGCTTTCTAGGGTCACTTGGCCAGTATGCTGGGATTCCATTTGACAGAGTGTTATAAGTCCCATCCGTGATAGTCTGAAGAGGTTTCGACCTTTTGTTGTTATCAGCCTAGAGCCCTAGTGGGTATGTTTCGCGTTCCAGTAACCTACTGCCATAAATCTATTACCTAGAACTCGGAAGTAATTTTTATATTCATCTGGAGTTATCGTGTGTCTAGGTGGACTTTAATATTTGTAGCTTATATTTTTTCAGTTTGATAGTTTAGTAGTTCGTGATGCGGAATACAACTGCGAATAATTACATCCGAACCGGCATGAGCCGTTCCGTTGGGATGAGGTGTATTATAAGTAGAATATAGTAGTATTCTGAATGATGTTAAATTAGTAAAATGAGTTTCAGAAATTAGGATAGTGTCAATTTGGTTTAGTTTTAAAAATGTTATAAGATCCTGCTTGTCATTAAGCTGGCCGTTGGAATTCCATATTGCGTAAACTTTTGAATTTTAATTATTGATTACTTTGGTTAACAGATTCAAGATCATATTATTATTATTATATATTAGCGATATTAGCATAGTTGTGCTGTTGGTTATTCGCAGTGGTATTTTGTGGAATTGTGCAATTATTTATTCTTGTTCGTGAGTATGATGATTGTTGGTATTCCCTTGCTGGCTTGTTTCTTGATGCAACAAGTTCCTTATAAACGGCACAACCTTTGTAGTTTGCTGGATGATCCTGCTTACATAAGGCACACTTGGCTGGAGTATTTTTTGGTTTATTACATGTTTTGGAGTCGTGTTGTTCACCGCACTTAACACAGTTGAATGGTTTCTGAGAGCATGTTTTACTATGGCCATAAGCTTGACATCTTGTGCATTGGATTATTGAGTTGTTTTTCCTAGGAGCCTCTACCACAATTTTTGTATTACATATAAATTCCTGTTCGAATATTTTTTTGTTTTTCTCTTGCGGCTCGAGATCTACGAAGAACAGTGATAATGGTTCCTTGGTTAATCTATGTCTTACGTTAATTATGTTGCGAACTTTATGTCCAGCTTTTTCTAATTCATTGATGAGATCTTCTGTTGGAATAGAGTAGTAAAGATGTCTTATTACCACTCTTTATGCGCGTTCTTCTTTTATTTGGTAGGATTGGTAGACAATACTTCCTTCCTTCAAGTGCCTTACTAGCTTCCGATAAGTGTCTAGTGTATGAGTTGTGACTTTAACAACGTCGTTTGGTAGGGTTCTAGTAAAGTATGTTTCTTCTTCTACAACCTGAGAGAAGTTATCCACCATTCCTGCGAAATTTTTCACACCATATATAAATATTGGAGGTGGTTTTGATGGCTTCGGTTGTTTGTTAGTTGTATTGCATTGAATGTTTTTATGTATCGTCGGTCTTGAATGAAACATTGAAACGGTTTTGAATTTTTGTTGACGGTGTGTTTGGCGATCCCGGCTCACTATGCTGATTGGTATATTTACGTTTTCTGATTACTTGCCATTGGTTTTTATTTTGTGCTACTGTATCATTTGCGTTTTCGGCGCTAGACTCAATATCTATATTTCATGAAGGTCTAATATTTAGATTAGTTTGTTCTGATTTTTTAGCTTGCTCTAAGGTTGTTGGATGGTTAAAGTTTTGAGGAATCATTTGGAGTTGACCAGAAAACTGTGGTGGAAGAAGGTGTGATGTTGGAACATTTGGTTGTTACCAGTTTATTTGGTGCTGTGGGATATTCAGGGGATATTTTAAGGGAGGAAATTGTTGAGGGTTTGGCAACATGTCCCTGGGGTGTCATGAAAGCCTACTGCTTACCTTATGATTTTCTGTTATGTCTCTCGGACGTCAATGGCGTTGTAGAATTTCGCTTTTAAATCTCGTATCTAAGCAATCTTGAGCACAATATTTATAACACGCCTTATCACTGCACACAAATTAAATTGTGCCATAGACAGGTTTCTCTATTCTTTTCAATTATTGGATACAATTAAATTTTTCGTTTTCAAAAAAAATTGTACTGAGTATGTTTCCAGATTATATAATATTATTCTTTATTTTGTGTTTAAAGAATTTAAAATATTTAATATCTCTTCAGTTTTATGGTTGTGTATTGAAGAATTTCAGATACATATAGAAGGGAATTTTCTGTTAAAGTAAATCTAGTAGGTAATTAACATTTCTTGTTCGGGTATTATGTTCTTGAATTTTTAAAGAATTATCTATTTTAAAAAAGAATATCAATGATTCATACATAATGCACTATATACAGTCATAAAGCCTTCCCTTCTAAGAACTTTCCTTATAGTTCCTATTCTTCATTGTTCTAATAAGACGTTTTCGAATTACAAAAACTCTTTTTATATCATAGATTCCTCACCAAAAAATAATGCCATACTTCAGTACTGATTGAAAATTAGTGTTGTACATTATCTTAATTATTGTTTTGTCCATGTATCCACTCACAACCCTTATTCCATAAGAAATACAATTTAATATTTTTTACCAAAATATTGATTTCCACTCACTCATTTGTATCTATTCCAAAAAAATACCATCAGTTACAATATTTATACATCGTTTTCATTACATCGTAATACAGGTGGCTTTTGAATGTTTGACTGCTTCCTCCTAAACATTGTAACATTAGATTTTTATAATTTAAAAACATGTTCTGTGAAAACCAGCTATCTACTTTTTTAATAACATTTCAGCATTGTGTAAAGTATCAACTTCATCATTGCCGCTAACTAGTAAGTTTGTATTATCTACATAGAACAAAATACTTGGATTATATTGAATATATTACTAAGTAGATATCATTTTCGGTCCCAATATGCTTCCTTGTGCACTCCCTTTCCAGTTAATCTGCATTCTGGCGAAATATGAATTTCCGTCTTCTGTTATTTTCACTCCCTACTCTCTGTTAATAGGATATAATGTGAAGCATAATACTGAAAAAAGATTTTGTCAAGTATCTATCGTGGTAGACTATTGAGAATTCAGGTGGAAATGAGAGTTCATGTACTAACTGAATTAAAATGAAAGTACATAGGTACCTTGTCATTAGCACGGTGAGGAAAGTATAAAATGGGCAAACTAGAACATAAAAACAATGCTAGGATTTGTAAAACTCATAGAAAACTCTTTTGATACCCTTTTGAGTGTGAAAGTGGCTTTATCGTTAGCAAGTGATTCAACTTGGAAGCTTCGAAACAGTAGAAGACTTAAGCGGTTTTAGTCGAATATAAAACAAACCTAAGTATTAAGTAGTTATCTAATAAAAATACGGATCACTGAAATAACCACCCAATCCCCAGTCATTGTAGATATAAGATATCAGCTACAGCGTCAGAATATACTGAAGACTGAAGACTGATAGGAAATACATATGTCACATCCGCAAAACATATGCTCTTTCTTAAGAATCAATCGATATGCTATATTTGACCCTGCAAAATCAGTGAAAATGAAGTCTGTCTTGTTTTTTTAAGTTATTTTTTTCAGCTTTGAGTGACCGTGGTTAATAACTCAGGAAGTCTCTTGTTTGAAGATGATGAAAAAAGTTCCGCGGGGTCGAAATCATTTCTAATAGACATTAATTATATGATACAGCAAACACAAATGAATATTGAGAAAGACTTATCTATATATATATAAATGGATGTTGGTATGTCTGTCCGTTCGTTCGAAGTTATTAGACTTTGACACCGCTTGATATATCTTCATGAAAGTTGGCACGGATATGTATCTTTTTATGGGGAAGATTATTATGCCATCCACTTTTTTGTAACTCGCCACCAGATGGCGCTGCGGCACATCAACTTTTATACCATTCAAACGATGGCGATGAAAATTTGTATACGTATGTACTTAAATAAATAGAATATTTTTGTGTTATCAACTTTGTTAAAACTCACTACCAGATGGCGCTGCAGCACATCAACTTTTATACTGTTCAAATGATCGCGATGAAAATTTGTATTCATAGGTATTTGAGCACATAGAATATTTTTGTGTTTTTAACTATGTTACAAATCGCCAACAGATGGCGCTCATGTACTTCAACTTTTATACCGAGGCAAGTGGGCACACAATCTGACAGACATAGCAACATCCATTTTTATATATTTATAGTTATAGCATTATATTTTTTCTTTTTTCTTTTCTTCACAATTTTCTACAACGACTTATACATTTTAGGTTAGGCAGGACACGTCTGCCGGATTCGCTAGTGTATACATAGAACGCAATACCTTGTATACTTTTTATTTTCCTAAGCTGTAGCTGTAGATTTCTTTTTTATTTTGTTTGTTACCAATACCACTCGCCGGTGGCACTGAATGAGAATCTTGTATATACTGGGTGCTGAGCTACAGCCAAAAAACGTGATTTGCTCAAGACTATAGCGCAAAAACGGCTCTAAGGATTTTGATTAAATTTGCCTAAAGTATTCTTCCGAGAGTCCTTTACCACCCACATACAGCGCCATCTCTGAGAAAAAGCACAAAAAAGTTATGATTGAATGAAATTTTATATTTTCCACATGTTTCTTCAGATTCTGGCAAAACGTTACATGAAATTGTTACATGACCATTGTTGTTTGTCTTGACATGCTGAAAAAATGATTGATTGGTAACACGATTTGATCAGAGGATTTTTTACTTTACAACCGATATTATTATTCTATTGAATTTGCCTTGCGAGCAGTAAGGAAGTCGTGTGAGAGGACACATCAGATTTTTTAAATTGATAAACAAATTTATTGTGCAAATATTTCGAATTATACTGTATTTTCTGAAATGAGTATGACAAATTTTTGTACTTCTCAGAGGCTCACCTTAAAAATTGTGTGATTTGTCAAGAAATTTAAAGATTATTAGTATCCCGATAGTTACTTTATTTTTATCCATCTGGTATATTATATTATTTATAACTTAGATGCTACGTGAATTCTAACAGAATAAATCATATTAATAAAAGTGATAAGTCAGCACTTTGAAAAGGCAATGTCGGCACTTTATTAGTATATAAAGCTACCCATTTTCTTTAAAACTAAGAGAGTCTTAACAATAAAGTAAGAAGTGGTAGTGCTTCATTACAATATATACCTGCCCAATTTTTTTATAACTTTTATAAAAACAAATGTTTCAGTCAATATTAAGTTCTATAAAATATAAGAACATTTAAATTGTTGTACATATTTTTTATCATTTGAAGAGATAACCTTCTTCAAATCCTGAAATTTGGAATATGGATCTATCTCTCATCCTTCCCGTTTCAAATGAAAAATGAATAATTAAAATCGGTGCTTGTTTACTATATGAAATAATTTTACTTACATAAAAAACAAACCTAACAATAAAACCTAACCTAACCTAACCATCTTCTTTTGAATTGGTCAAAATAGAGTTGTGGTTCATTAAAATAATTGTGTGAATACAACTGCACATGCGGTGCACGAAATAATAGGTATGAAATTAGATAAATAAAAACAATATTTTTACAGTTACCAGCCTCTTATAGGAAGCTCATTAAAAACCCTTGGATAATAGAAGGAACAAACTAGCCATTAAAAAAGTAGCCAAGGTGAAGTCCACTCCCCAGAACTCGAGGCACAATTAACTGTTCCAGTCACTATTTAATACCCACCCACATCCACATCATTTCTAAAGAATAACCTAACAAATGCTCCTACTGTGAAAGAAAATCTTTAATACCCGCGTCGGGTTATAAATATTTAAAAAAAAATGACCTACGTTATTAGTTGGTGCACTGAGAAATACGAAATAAAATTAATTCTATTGGTACTGTTACTTTTGAAGTTGTGCAGTTGCAGTTAGATTGATAATTCTGACACCAACTTCACAAGTACCAGCACCAATAGAATTAATATTATTTCGTATTTTTCAGTGCACACAATAGTTACGAGAATCTTTGAACGTTTACTAATACCAAGATAGTACTTATCCTATTACCCACGTATATTCTTTGATTGTAGGTACTTGTTATTATGTAGAGATCTCAGAACATCGCTGCAGAAATACGCATCTCGAAAACCTAAGGAAAAATTGTTCATTATAAATATTACTACAAATATTATTGTCTTTGATGTGGTACCCAGAGATTTTCAGTTTTCGAGAGAACTCGCCCCTTCCACATACCGAAAACACTCATATGTGAGATTTTAACATGGATGTAACTCAAAACCTTTTTAAAAAATGTTCAAATTAAACGTTTCCGGATATTATCCTATCTTTAATTCTGGCATCTCGAATTTTCGATTTTTGAGAAAATTTGAACCCTCCACCCCTTCGGAGGCGGTTGTCGGAGGGAAGGACACATCGTATTTCTCAAGTCTCCTCTTTCAAATGAATAAAAAATCATTAAAATCGGAGTACATTTACTATATACAACGTGCGAACAAACAAATAAAAAAACAGACAGTCGAATTGCATACCTCTTCCGTTCGAGTTTCGTCGGTCAAAAATGTCAGGCTCATGAACACACATCGAAATAATATAGATACATTTCTACTTATAGTATATTTTACGTTGTAGTTTGTTGTTGTAGGCACCATCTCCAAAAGTACAATCACCAATAGAATTAATAATAATTTGTATTTTTCAGTGCACCAACTAATAAAGTCGGTAAGTTTCTTTTGTAAAAAATATCTAATTCACACTAATGTCAAAGAAGATAATACCTACTCTTTTACCCATCGCGGAGCAGATCTATATAATTCAGACTTTACTGTGGAGACTTTTTTGAAAAAAATTTCAACTTAAATGTTGCTACCTACATATAATCTCTTCTTTAATTTGGGCGTCTCATATTTTTGAGCGACGAACCCAAACGGAATAGGTATACCTACAATTCGAGTGTTTTTTGTTTTGTGCGTGCGCTGTATATAGGAAACGTACTCCGATTTTAATGTTTCTTGATTCATTTGAAAGAGGAGACTTTTTCCGTAAAAACTCAAATCCGAAATCTCCTTCCCTTCAAAAAACACCTCACAAGGATGTGAAGGGGGAATTTGAGGTGGGATAATTAAAGACAGGACAATTTCCGGAAACGTTTAAATTGAACATTTTTTCAAATCTGTTACGGTTATCGAGTTACAGCGATGTTAAAATCTCAAATATGTGTATTTTCGCTATGTAGAGGGGTCAATGAAAATTTGAGGCTAACACATGAAAGACCAGATTATTTGTGGCAACATTTATAATGAGCATTTTTTCTTCATGGTTACGGTTTTCGAGTTAGAGCGGTGATAAAATGTTAAAATCTAAAATACTGCGTATTTCCGCCGTGAGATCTCTAAATAATAACATGTCAATCAAAGAATATACATGAGTAATAGTATAAGTACTATCTTCTTTGGTATTACTGAACTTTCAACGATTTTCGTGACTGATGTAACACTCAAAACTGTGAAATAAATATTTTTTCAAAAACTTGAGTAGATATACTAGGAGAGTTCTGGATCGGAAGTGACGTCATGGCTGCCATCTTGGAACACCATCTTGGAAGCGCGGGAAATTCAAATTTGGCAACAGTCATAGTAAGCATGCTTTATTTTTCAAAGGGGTCCCGAATAATGTAATAATGGTGTGTGGGCGTGCTGGATATTTTTCCAACGGGGTTTCAAATGTTAGATTCCTACTTTTCATGAGCGCCATCTAGCGGAGAGGGGATAAGTTACTGCATTTAGATTCCTACTTTTCATGACCGCCATCTAGCGGAGAGGGGATAAGTTACTGCATTTAGATTCCTAATTTTCATGACCGCCATTAGAGATTATTAATTTAATTATTTTATTGCTGAGGAAAAAAAGTTCGCCATTGCGCGGGATCGAACCCACAACCACACACACCAACACGCTGACAAGCTAGGCGTTTACCAAGCCTGCCATCTCGGTTACCCATGTGAATGTGAGAAAGCAATGTATATATTTTGGACGACGGCGCGTGCGCACTTACATCAGATAAGCTGCGAGCTCATAAATTGAAATGTTGTCGATGTGTTAATATCGATGTCGACACCGCTTCGACCTAAGAAAGGACGATAAGCCGTTTGGGTCTGCGCGCTCGGACAACCCTTCTCGTTTCAAGGAAACGACTCCCAAAATCGTCTTCTGCCGAAAATTTGATGGCGATTCAGTTTTTGATTCGTTTAAATCGACCAAGATTTGATTTTCGTATAGAATATCGAGTTAAATTGCAAATTATACTTATTCGACACAACAGCATCATTAAAAGTGTTTAAACAAGAAATCAGGAGTGAATGAAAATGTGTTATGTTTAATATTGTATCAAAAAAGATTTTCTGAATAAAACATTATACTTATAATTTGCTTTATACCTGTGTAAATGTGAGAAATCAAAGAATGTATGTTGGAAGGCGGCGCGTGCGTACTTACATCAGATAAGCCGCGGGCTCATAAATTGAAATGCTGTCGATGTGTTAACATCGATGTCGACACCGCTTCGACGTAAGCAAGGGTGATAAGCCGTTTGGGTCTGTGCGCTCGGACAGCCCTCATCGTTTCAAGCAAACGACTCCCAAAATCGTCTTCTGCCGAAAATTTGATGGCGATTCAGTTTTTGATTCGTTTAAATCGACCAAGATTTGATTTTCGTATAGAATATCGAGTTAAATTGCAAATTATACTTATTCGACACAACAGCATCATTAAAAGTGTTTAAACAAGAAATCAGGAGTGAATGAAAATGTGTTATGTTTAATATTGTATCAAAAAAGATTTTCTGAATAAAACATTATACTTATAATTTGCTTTATACCTGTGTAAATGTGAGAAATCAAAGAATGTATGTTGGAAGGCGGCGCGTGCGTACTTACATCAGATAAGCCGCGGGCTCATAAATTGAAATGCTGTCGATGTGTTAACATCGATGTCGACACCGCTTCGACGTAAGCAAGGGTGATAAGCCGTTTGGGTCTGTGCGCTCGGACAGCCCTCATCGTTTCAAGCAAACGACTCCCAAAATCGTCTTCTGCCGAAAATTTGATGGCGATTCAGTTTTTGATTCGTTTAAATCGGCCAAGATTTGATTTTCGTAAAGAATATATACGAGTTGAATTGCAAATTATGCTTATTCGATATAATGTCAACAGCATCATCACAACAAGATTCCTCAGAAGAAGAACAATTTTGTTGCATTAAGAAATGTTTCCAAATACCAGAAAGCCAAGTTGACGGTCGAGCATGTGAACGATGTAACTCTTTCGGATACTGCATGTGTAATTGCCAATCGAGAGATAAATATAAGATGATGCGATGTCTAATGGCTTTCATTTTGTGTCTACGTATTAGAGAAGAAACACAGTAGAAGATGGCTAAATTGAAGGCATCGTTTGTACTTTTATACAATATAATTGGAAACATGTTGTACGTAGATATACCACCAAATGTAATCGAAGCAGGCATTTGTTTCAACGATCAACAATGTATAGCAATGAGAAAAATAACCGTGAACGATGGACAGATGCATGTATTCTCTACCGAAATTCCAGAGCGAGAAAACAAGTTTAAAATTCGACTCGTGTTCTACCCAAATAGAACATGGGGAGATACTGGAATATTTCATCTACCATCAGAAGAAACCACCAAAAGAAATATGTCCTACGACGATGGTGACGAAGAGGAATCCTCAACTCCGCTTGAGAGCAGCAGGAGCGAAGAGAATTCCGAAAAATCGCCAAAATTACATACCAATTCATCTATGAAATCATATATAAATTTTTCCATATATTTAATGATGCTTATTATGTATTTATTTTAAATCGAAAATAAAAATGAATTGATATGGATTTGTTCAATTTTCCCAAACCGCAAAAAACCGCCGTTGATAAGTCTAATTAAAATTATCGCTATCAGAAGAAGTGAGATTAATCAACAGGAAACAATATCCGCTTGAAATGAGGTTTGTTGCAACAAAAGAATGCATGTGCAGCTCCATGTTATCATTTTCCTATGGATTCGTAAGCGAAAAAAAAAATATAAATAGCAAAGAAAACCTTTAGGAGCTCATTGCTCATTCTAGTGCCACAGCAAGAAGCAGCAGCCTTCATCAGTTAACTTGTACTTTCTCTTCCCTCAACCAACCTTCAATAGTAAGTATTACAAACATATACTTTTTTCTCTCTCTCTCTCTACATATACTTTTCCTCTTTACATATCAAAAATGATGCTTTTATTTATGTTACAGATGGCCTTTTTACAAGCTCTCAATAAAGCCACCATCATCAAACAAAAACCGTGTACCAAAATCAGCGATCTCCAAATTGAGACGAAGTATCGAATCATAGGTGCAAAGGCAGTCGGCAGCAAGTTTGGCGAAACCATCTTGCTAGAGCTGGAGGAAACTGTAGTGTTCCTTCCAAAGCGGGTTGTTGAAACCTATCTACCACACCTAGAAGAAATCGGGAGTGGAAAATACTCCCTAGTTTTCCTGGGACAGGTGCCGACTGGGAAGGCAAACCTTGCAGCTTCATTTGAAATATTGGAAAATTAAGTAAGTCTTTTTGAATATTTTTATGATGGAGAGAATTAGCGTTATTAAAAAATCTGATAATTTAGTTGTAGCTATAAGAAAATTACGAAAAATTTTATTTGATAAATTCACTAGTGTAGACGAAAGAGTTTGGTTGAATAGGTTAAAACGATATATAGGAATGTGTAATAGGGAAATGAAAAATACAAACTTACCCATCGGAATTAGGAGAAAACTACAGACAAACATTGGACATTTCAAACATTTTCAAAATTTAATTAAGAACCGTAAAGAATATAGAGGTGGTAGCATCATCGGACTTAAACGTAAACAAAGGGTTCAGTGGAGGGAAATAACATCGAGTTTTGTGAGTCGAATTCAGACGGAATCATATTTAATCATGCTCATATTGACTTGGAACAATTCTTGGCAGATTGTTTCAATATTTTGAAGCTAAAACTTGCTAAAATCCTTTAAAAAACATGTAATTATTAAAGTCAACACAACTTTCTGCGGCGAATTCATAAAGATTTCGAAACATGATGATGGCGAAGTTTTAGATTTAAAATACTTTAATACAAAAAATTCAATTGTGGATGGTTCGACGGACGTGCAACGCTGGTTCATTGATAATGTTTATAGCAAAATTCAAAATGAAATGAGTGAATTTCAAGAACGTGATAGCGGTTGGGCATTGAAGAAAATAATTTCATTAGAAGTTAATATTAACAAAGTTGAAATCGGGAATGGTTCATCTTTCATTAGACTACCACAACAAATCACCAGTAAGCATGCATGTTTGAATATTCAAAATGACGATACAGCCTGTTTTTATTGGTCGGTTGTTGCAGCGTTACATCCTGCAAAAATTAACAATAACCGAACCTCATCATATCCTCACTACAAAACAGTTTTGAAAACTCAAAATCTAGATGCACCGATGTCGTTACACCATATTGCAAAATTTGAGAAAGCAAACGATATTTCTGTAAAAAAGAAAAATCATTTTATAATGTAGTGCCAGCTAGATTAACATCCAATAAATTAGATAAACATGTAAATTTACTTTTGATTCAAAATAAATATTTTCCAAAATTGAATGATTATGATGCTCCTCCCATTGATGATGAGACTGTCGATATTAAATTTCATTATTGCCTTATTAAAGATTTATCACGATTAATATCACATCAGATTAATAGACATAATGGGAAAAAATTCATGTGCGATCGATGTCTCAATTATTTCCGACATAAAGAAAAATTAGAGGAACATCAAACGCTTTGCTCTCAATTAAATCATTGTAAAATTTCATTTCCAAAATTTACTCATGTAGAATTTAAAAATATCGTTTACAAACAAACAACTCCTTTCGTTATTTATGCAGATTTTGAGTGCCAATTAGAGAATGTAAATGATTCAGTATCTTCTAAAACAGCTAAATATCAAAGACATACACCATACAGCGCTGGTTATTATGTCAAATGCTCATATGATTATTCTTTATCATTTTTCAAAAGCTATCGAGGTTCAGATTGCATGGACTGGTTTGCAAATGAAATATCCAACATTGCGGAGATTGTTCAATCAAAAATTAAAACAATCACACTGATGACTGAAAATCCTAGCAAGTGTAATGTAATAACATGTCATATTTGCGAGAAAAAAATCATGAAAAAAGACATCATTGTACGTGATCATGATCATTTTACTGGAAAGTTCAGAGGATTTGCACACCAATCCTGCAATCTCAATTTTCGAAAATTGTTTGTGGTACCCATCATTTTTCACAATTTGTCCGGCTACGATAGTCATTTTATGATTAAACAATTGAGTAGAAAGGGATGCATGAGCATACTGCCAATTAATATGGATAAATATATTTCATTTACTCTTTCTGATGATAAAACAAACATAAAATTCAGATTTATAGACTCTTTTCGCTTTCTCGGTACATCGTTAGACAAATTAGCTTCAATAATGGATCGACAAGATTTGAAAATTATGAAACGCGAGTTCAATGAATTGAAAGAAGAGGCATTCACTTTTCTCACCAAAAAAGGAGTATTTATCTATGATTATGTTAATTGTTTGGAAAAACTTGAGGAAACTGAATTACCTGCGAAAGAACACTTTTACAATAAACTCAACGACGAAGATATATCTGATGGGCAGTATGCTCATGCTCAAAGCGTATGGGAAGTTTTCAAAATTTCTAATTTGGGGGTATACTCTGATCTCTATTTAAAGACAGACGTTTTGTTGTTGGCTGATGTGTTTGAGAATTTTCGACAAAAATGTTTAGCAACCTACGAGTTAGATCCAGCTTGGTACTATACCATGCCTGGATACACTTGGGACGCGATGCTAAAGTTCACTCAATGTAAACTGGAATTACTGAATGATGTAGATCAAATCATGTTTATAGAAAAGGGGATTCGTGGCGGTATTTCAGTTTGTAGCGGTAGATATTCGGAAGCCAACAACAAATACATGCCGGAATATGATTTCACAAAACCATCGAATTATATAATGTATTTAGATGTTAATAATTTATATGGGTGGGCAATGTCGGAATTTCTTCCTTACGGCGGGTTTTCGTGGCTGGAAGATGTGGAAAATTTTGATGTAACAGCTATCCCAGACGATGCACCTGAGGGATATATGCTACAAGTGGATCTGGAATATCCTCACAACTTACACCGTCTGCATCAAGATTTTCCATTCGCTGCCGAACACCGCATACCACCCGGTTCAAAATTACCAAAATTAATGACAACTCTTTATAATAAAAAAGAATATGTTATACACTATAGAAATTTGAAGCAATGTTTGGCAAATGGTTTGAAAGTTACGAAAATACATAAAATTTTGAAATTTAAGCAGTCAGCGTGGCTGCGATCTTACATTGAGCTAAACACTACTTTGAGGACTGCAGCCAAGAACGAATTTGAGAAGAACTTATTCAAACTTATGAACAATGCGGTGTTTGGCAAAACGATGGAAAATATCCGTAAGCATAGGGTTGTTAAACTAGTAAGATCATGGGAGGGAAGATACGGAGCGAAAAATTTAATTGCAAGTCCACAATTCCGGAACCGAACAATTTTCGATGAAAACTTGGTAGCTATCGAATTACAGAAAACCGAAGTTGTATTCAACAAACCGCTGTATGTTGGAATGGCTATTTTAGATCTATCAAAATTGTGTATGTATAATTTTCATTATGATTTTATGCTACCCAAATTAGGTGTTGAAAAATGTAAACTTTTATACATGGACACCGATAGTTTCATTTATGAACTGTTGTGTAGTGATGCATATGAGGAAGTTATAAAGGCTAATATCTCTAAATTTGATACATCAGATTATAATGTTGAAAACATCTATAAAATACCTTTGGTCAATAAGAAAAAGTTGGGTTTAATGAAGGATGAAGCAAATGGTAAAATAATCACTCATTTTATTGATTTGCGTTCTAAAATGTATACATTTAAAGTTCAGGGGGGTAAAGTTGTCAAAAAATCAAAGGGAGTGAAATATAATGTTGTAAAAAATAAGATTACTTTTGATGATTATTTCAATTGCTTGAAGGAATTTAATCAAAAATCGACGAGTCAGCGTTGCATCCGTTCATATGCACACAATGTTTTTAGTATAGAACAGTCAAAAATTGCTCTAAGTCCGTACGACGATAAACGATTTCTAATTCCAAACTCTTTCGATACATTACCGTGGGGTCATCATGATGTTCAATAATTTTTCTGTTTTAGGTGAATGACATCACCAGCGCAACTAAAGCTTTTATGTATAGCATTTGCGAAAATGTTACTAGTATTTTAGGTTATGTGTACAGGTACTCCATCATAGAATATTCAAAAAGATTTTTTAGCTTTAAGTATTCTTGATTTCAAAATTTATGTTAAAATGTTTCAGATTTTCTTATATTTATTTTATTTTTTATATTAATAAAAACATATATACAGACATAATTTGTTTTATTTATCACAATTTTCGAATTTCAACGAAATTGTCCTAGCAGTCTTGCAATAATTGAAAACTTTGCTTTCCAATGTTTTTTTATGAATGAGATTGTTTTTTTCAATATATTTAATAAAAAACACAATTTTACTATGTTGTTTTATTTTCTATGTTAAAATGCTGTACAATATCTGCATTATAATAAAAGAGATATTCTCTTAGAGCATTAGTATATAGGCAATCGATTGAGGATGCTTCACAAAAACCATAAAGTAGGTCTAAAACACTCATATTACAATTACATAACCAATTTCTAACAATATCAAATAAATTTCGATAAAATTCATCGAAATTGATGGATTCCAACATGGCAAGTCGATCCGAAATCACATGCTGTACATCTAAAATGAGAGCAATGTCTTCTTCGTACAGGTTCATGTCACAAAGTCTCCACATTTTGTCACTAGAGGGTCCATAGCAGCACGATCTTCGGCATTTTGATGTATTTCTTGTAAGAAGGCGATGATTGAAGCCCACTCGTAGGTTGTGAATGAAATTTCCCAAGGTGTAAACATTCGCTTCAGAATAACGCATGCACTAAAGTCTCTTGTAGGACTCAGACCACATCGCACCTCGTAGTTACTTGGTTGCGGTAGAGGAAAAGTCATCAAAAGTAATGGTTTTTCGGTTTGAGCTCTAGTTTCGAACCCATCGTCATACTCTCGTTGGGCAGCATCTTCGTATTGATCTAGAATTCGATTGACGGCTTGGAGAGTTTCTTCATCATTTCCTCGCATACTGGCATCAGACTTTCACATCAACTAACAAACATTTTCCAAATCACACGTTATTTATATCGGAAAATCACGTGACATCATTTTTGCTTGTTTCTAGTTTTACATGTATTTAAATGGGAAAACGGGTCACATTTGCAGAAAGTGGTAAAAATGCAATGTTTCTTATGTAAAACACGCACAAATCGTTGAGTTTGGGGGGCCTTTTACGAATCAAACAATTGCGTCTTTTCCTATCCAGCTGTTGTGTTTCTTATCTAACTAGTGATGCTACGAGACTGGTCTTGGTCTTGCAGTCTTGGTCTTGGTCTTGCAATTTTGCAAGACCAAGACCGAGACCAAGACCTTCTATGCAAGACCAAGACCCAAGACCAAGACCAATACTGGGATGCAAGACCAATACCAAGACTAACCTGGTCTTGGTCTTGGTCTTGCTGCAAGACTTGCGAGACTTGCAAGACTCTTGCAGTTCCGTAACCAAACACCAAATTGGTAGGAAACATATTATTTTACTCAATGATTAGATAAGAAACGCTAATAAATAACCTAATTAATTTAATCTTTGAACTCCCTTATGATCGTTCTTTATTTTATATATTTTAAAAATATTGAATTAAAAGTTGTTGAGTGAAAAGCGAGTTCATTTTACCCTTCTAGGATTTCCGGATTTCAAAAACTTCTTAAATACCCTATACCTATACCGTAACTTCAACCCTTCTAGGATTTCCCTTACCGAGCTGTTTTCAAAGAATCCCGACAGTTCGTAGCCAGGGGAAGGTGAACTAAGTATACGGTTTTTTATTATTTTTTCTATCGCGCAGAATGTTTTAAGCAAACGTTAAAAATCATCTATAAATCTGATTTTCTTTGATGACATTTATCCAGTGGCCACTTTTGGAGATATTTGAAATTTTATATTGCGCTTATTTTGAAACTATTTTTTCGATCATGCTCATTAACTAACTCAACTGAGATATTCACACGACTGACTTTTTAAATAGATACACGTTTTATAGATACAAAAATTGAAGTTAGTTTTATCAGTAATACTTTTGATTGCTTTCAGAGATTATTTCTATTTTATTAAAGAAAATGGTACAAAACCATTGTAGAATGAGCAAGAGAATGAGTTATGAAATAGAAGTATGTAGTAAAATGAGTGCTCAGTTTGGGACGTAAGATACAAAGAAAACACAAGCAGACTAAGTCGCGCTAGTAAGATACGATTCTCATATGTGAATGGTGATTATTAATTGATAAACTTTTACGCATCTCACTGGCCCTAACTTAATTCTAGGCACCTAGTTTTATTCTTATTACTTATTCTACATTACCAGGCGTATTTGTTCTGGACAATGACAATTTTTTCATACGGTCGATATTCAAAAATTTCGAATGATAATATAATTATAGGCAATCTTATAAGATTTTGAATTACATACTTCCCATACATATGCAGGGTTCTTCTTCATTTGGATTAAGCAATTACGGTTTAGAATCGCAACAACTTTTCACACTTATAAAAAGATCAAAATTTTTGCAAGAGTCTTGCAAAGTCTTGCAAGTCTTGCAGCAAGACCAAGACCAATACCAAGACCGTATATGCAAGACCAAGACCCAAGACCAAGACTAAGGATTTGATGCAAGACCAAGACCAATACCAAGGGTGCAAGACCAAGACCAATACCAAGACCATATCGGTCTTGGTCTTGGTCTTGCTTTGCGCATCACTATATCTAACCCAAGCCATTTCACATACAATTTATTTCCTTTCTTCCTGAGTACCTTTTCCACGAGATAGATGTTGGGATTTGAGGTTTTTTGCAATTCTTCTTCGTAGAAAGCCCCACTGACTTTTACTCCATGCATATCTTCCAACAAATATGTAACGGGGTTGGTTATCTTGACAGTGACAATTTTAAATAGTTCTGTCGTCCAATTGGGAGTGTATCCTTTTTCGAAAAGATGTTTAGTCTTACTCAAGCGAACAATGTCGCCGACTTTTAATTTTCGCGGACCGATAATCTTCAAGTGCGCGTACGCTTTATCGAGAATGAGCTTTTCGTTGGATTTATTAACTTGCGATGGTTTGTAGCCAGTCTTGCTGTGACGTGTATCATTGTAGGCTTTTGTAATGCTAGGTAATATGTCCATCCATTTGTAGGTCCCATTCAAACTAAAGTATTTGAAAAGTTTTTCTTTCAGCGTTCTGATTACACGTTCTGCTATTGCAGCTTTCTTGACGCTGTACGTATTATAGTGGTTGATGTTATGTTTTTTCATAAGTTCTTGGAATTTACTATTAAAAAATTCCTTACCCTGGTCCGTCTGTAAATTTTTTGGGCAACGTTTCGTGTGCATCAAAATGTCTGTAAATACCTTAGTTATTTCCTCACCGGTTTTCGTTTTCAATGGACGAGTCCATACGTACTTGGAGAAACAATCAATTATGATCATAATCAGTTTAAAATTTCGATTTTGTCCAGCATACTGACGCATCTCTGCCAGATCCATTTGCCATAAATCATCCAAACCTTTGATGATTGTACGTCGTCGGGGGTATGTTTTACGAGCAGGTTTATGCAACTCGTTGACAATTTGAACCTTTTCTCTCGAAGTCATTACTGCGAATGATTGTGCTTACTTTTTCTTGATGAGTTGCTCAAAATTTGGATGCTTAGATTTTATGCTCATATTCAAATTAAATTCATCATTTTATCTTATTTTTTCTTGTGATGAGTTGCTCTAAATTTGTTATGGATGCTTGGATTTTTTTTATGCTTGTATTCAAATTTGTAATATCCAGTCCTAATTCAGATATTTGGTAAACGACATTCGTTCGAAACTGATTCAACTCTCTTTCCACATTTTTGGTTAAGGTGTGCGCTTCAGTCGCATTTTCAAATTTTTTGTTGATGGCATGAGTGAGTTGTTTAAAATTGTTTGTGTAAGCACGTTCCACATCTGATATAACCAAGTTCACTTTAAAGAATTGTGTTTCAACATCTTTCTGCAAGTGATTAAGATTTTTAGCGAGAATATCATCTGTCTGTTTGTATTCAACGTCTTTTGCAGACAGATCGCTAATTCGATTACGAAAGTCACCGAATGTTTCGGTAACAATTTCAAATTTTTTTTCGAATTGTTTCACAATCTCGGTGAGGTCCTCAATAGTTTTCGTAAACACGTCAGCCCAATGTTTCATCTGATTGTCTACGTACTGCTTGTTGGTAGCATCCATAGGATTAGTTGGCATTTTTACGTTACACAGCTTTAATTTTTTAAGATCAATATTACCGTCAGGAGTATGTGCTAAACCATCACCAAGTTCAATCAACGGACGCAATCATTTTCTTGAAGAACTATGTCCGAACTTATCGATGGTCATCTTGGAAATGATGTCTATTGAATGATGTTGGCCTCTTTCAATTCTTCGATTATGGATATAATTTCATTGTCAAGTGAAGTGTTTCCAGCATTTTTGGACGCCAACAACAATCGTAAACGCTCACACAATTCGTTCGGGTCATCCCAATAAATGTATTCCATAGGTTTGGAATTGTAAGACATTAATCCCCGTCCCTCCGTCATTCGCGACGACTTTCGAATAAACATTGGTTTGATGATTTCCATATATTTGCGTCTATTAGTTCCTTTCAATGCACTATTTGCTTTTTTATGTACATTCGACAGTTCTAAAATGTGTTTGTACGCAATGAGATCGTCCTTGTTGAAATTTTCTGGATCATCGTAGAATATCAGTTCATATAGTCCAGGTGTTCCTATCACTTGCTGTCCAGCAACTTTGATGTGCTGCTTATCAAAATCGATTTCTTTTGAACCAAGCCGCCATTTTGAAGTTGTAAAATCATATATGGGCCCGTATACTTTGTCTATCTTCTCATCATTGCTCCAATATTGTGTTAAGAATTTATGACTCATTGGTGGATACTGATCGATATATGCTTGAATGACTTGAGGAGCAATTGTATCTTCGTCAAATGTTCCTTCTTCTTCATCGAACACTTCATCATCATCTCCATCAGTACTGGCAATAGGTTCAAGTTTCTGGAATGGTGGTAGAATTTCAGCATCACCGACCGATGCATCCTCTGTCTTCACTTCTTTTTTTGGTACGGTATGTTCATTCCTAAGCTTTTCAGCTACTGCCAGCTGCTTTTTCAGTGGAACCGATATGGGTTTGAAAAATTTTTGTAATGCCTCATCCTCTTCTGATTTACCCAATTTCAATGATAAGTATTTCTTTTTTATGATCCTAGCGATTTCATTGATTTTCGTTTTGCGAACTATGTCAACCTCTTTGCTGGGTGGTTTCATGTTGACGAATATACTTTTTCATGATAAGTTCATGGTTTTATAAACTTATCGAAGCCATATCGATAGCGACCTGCATTCAGATCACACTCCTTTACGATCACCATTGCACCGAATTTTTCATTCCAACAATCAGCACACATTCGCTTGAAATCGTTGAATGAGACATCAGGTGAAACGTGTTCATCATACACATGCTTTAAATTTATTTCATCTTGCTTGAACAACACAATTAGATTGCAATTGTCTCGCAACATTTGCTTTGGAGCCTTACTATACGTTTGCCCAATGTACATAACATCTATACCTCGATGTCGACACATGGAATAATATTCTTGGATTTTCTGCTGTTTATCACAAGATATGTCATCAAAAATGAATATGGAATTTGGTTTAGCCTCGTTGGGACTTATAATTTCCTCGTTCTCTTTGAATTGAAAATATTCGATTCCTTTGACTTTTTTCAACACCTCTTCGAGTAACTGATACTTGGTTTGATACAATGACTTTGAATACACGTAAACGTTTTCAAATTTAGCACCATTTGGGTGGAAGAGCAGTGAAAGTGCTGCATTTGTTTTCCCACATCCACTCGGTCCACATATGATTGCACGAAATGAATGTGGTAGCAATGTGCCATGCTTACTGCTGGTAGATTGACTTTCATTTAAGTAATCTAAATTTTCGATCGGTAAGGTATGCTTCTGTTGAACGACCCTCATGTTGTGCACGATACCATGAAATGTTTAGGATTTTGTATAAATGTTCATGTCTTTCAATATTGACATCATTTTCAATGTTGATTCATCACGGTAAGGGTGTGGTTAATACGCTTATCAATAACCTACCATTCGAACTACATCTGCCAGGCTATTCTTATTGTGGACCGGGAACTAAATTGAAAGAACGCTTAGAACGTGGAGATAGAGGTATAAATCCGTTGGACGAAGCTTGCAGGGAACACGACATTGCATACTCTCAAAACAAATCATTGGAAGAACGTCATAAAGCCGATCAAGTGTTGGAACATAGAGCTTGGGAACGAGTCAAATCGAAAGACGCAAAATTTGGTGAAAAATCTGCTGCTTGGTTCGTCACCAACGCTATGAAGGCAAAACGCAAACTCGGCATGGGTATGGATAAACGATTCTCCCAAATTGCAAAGAAGATTCATCAAGCTATGAAAAAGTCTCATCACGAAGGTGGCAGTTTGAAAAAGTCATCTGCTGCTGCTTTGAAAGCCGCTCGATTAGCTGTCAAAAAATATGGAGGTCGAAAACGTATTCGAGTACCTAGAATTATACCATTGCCAAAAAGTGGCGGATTTCTACCGCTAATTCCCTTGTTTGCCGGTCTCTCGGCTCTAGGGTCGCTGGCTGGAGGAGCGAGCGCCATCGCAAAGACCATCATCGACACGAAAAATGCAAAGAAAAAGATGGAAGAAGACGCACGACATAATAAAGCTATGGAACACTTGGGATCCGGCTTGTATCTACGAAAAACGCGTAACGGATTCGGTCTGTTCTTGAAGAAACAGCATAAAGGAGGAGAAGGATTGTACTTGAAGAAACAAAAAAACTACTAGCTCAGCTACCCAACAGAGCTCTGTACGATGGGGAGATTATGGAATGTGCGAAAAAGATGAAAATTCCACATTTTCGTGGTGTTTTTATGCGAGACACTCTTCCTGACCATACAAGACGTCACGAATGTGCCGTAGTGAATTTAGATTCCTCCATCAATCCAGGTACACATTGGGTAGCTTATAAAAAGAATGATAACACTGTATAATATTTTGATAGTTTTGGAAATTTGAAGCCGCCAAAGGAATTGGTCGATTATTTTGGAAAGCAGCGTGTTAAGATATTTTATAATTACGATGTATATCAAACATATGATCAAAACAATTGTGGACACTTGTGTTTAGCATTTCTATGTCAATAAAAGATACTGTCACAACTACTTGTGTATCAGTCATGTCGATGAAACGAAGTGATACAATACTGACTTTGAAGAGTCATTCTTCGATTCTCTCAATTGATCTATCACCACCGCTTCACTTGCAGCGTGACAGTGAATATGGTTTAGCTCTTCTAAGTTTTCATTCGTACAACAGTATACCCAACATCGATGAAGGTACAAAGTTCCACTATGTAGATGGAAAGGGTAAGAAAAGCATCGACATTCCAACGGGAGCATACGAAATTGAGGATATTGAAAAGTTTATTCAGAAAGCAATCGTACCAAAGACGACGAAGGTAAAGCCTGAAGATTACTTCTACCTCAAACCGAATAATAATACATTGAAATGTGAAATTTTTTGTAAAGATTTTGATATTGATTTCACTCCGAACGATAGTTTGACACACATATTGGGATACTCTCCTAAGATTCTACCAAAAAATGTTACTCACATGTCCGATCAGCCTGTCAACATTATAAAAGTACGAACCATACACATCGATTCAAACATTACTTCGGGAGCCTTCTACAACGATAGACCTTCGCACACAATCTACGAATTTGCTATAAGAGAAGATCCTGGTTACGCTATCGACGAAAGTCCAAATCCTCTCATTTATCTACCCATCACTACAGACGAGATTCATAATATAACACTTAAAATTTTGGACCAAAACTTTCAGCTGGTGAATTTCCAAGGTGAAGAAATCATAATTCGATTACATCTCAAAGAATTATGGTACTAGGTATTTATAAAATACATCTACCTACGAATAGGCCATCAGTCTTCTTCGAGACAAAGAACATCCAACACCGCCGTGAACTCAGTGTGAAAAATATCCGATTTCTCAAATCCTTAGGCTACAATGTTATCTCCGCAAGTGTTCAACATTTTCCAAAAACCTCAAATGGACACATCAATTCAAAAAGATGAATGGCGTACCTACTATCCATACGTTAAATCTTTCCGCAACAATGATGTCATAGAAATTAGCATTAATCAATCGGATGCTTTCGATGCTCTTTACGCAAGTCTGTTACATATCAGTGGAAAAATTAAGCGCACCAAGGGTACTGGAGAAGTATCTTTAGTCAATAATGCTGGCGCTTTCATGTTCCAATCCATTAGCTACGAACAAAATGGTAAAGAGTTGGAATCAGTGCGTGACGTTGGAATTGTGAGTACCGTTCGAGGGTTTTTATGTTATAGTGAAGAACAGTCTAAACCCTTGAGTATAGCGACTTGGAGTCCAGATAAAGATGTTGGTATCATCAATGCGGATACTTTGTCATTTAGTATGCTCATTCCGTTGAAACATTTTTTGAATATTTTCAATGACTACGAATATGTCGTATATGGAAAACATACCATTCGATTAGTGCGTGCTCAAAATGACAATCAATGTTTTACCATCGCCAATCCTACAACAACTGAAGTACAATTGGAAATTGAAAATATCGAGCTCAAAGTGCAAAGATTGCATCCAAACGATCAAATTAAATTGCAACTTTTAAAAGCAATCAAAGCTGACACTCCCATCTTGATACCGTTTAGAAAATGGGAAATTCACATGTTGCCTGCTCTCACTACAGGAGCCACCAACGAAATTTGGTCGGTGAAAACTTCATCATTTTTAGAAAGTCCTCGCTATGTTATCGTTTGTTTCCAGAGCAACCACAAAAAGAACCAGGTGAATAACGATCCTACGAAATTGAATTATGCAAACATCATGAATATCACCTTGACGCTGAACGGAGACAGCTATCCAAAGGAGAAGATGCATTTGGACTTTGAAAAGGGGGATTTTACCGAAGCTTACTTCAACTACACTCAATTTGGAAAAAGCTACAAACACTCCTATCTACATACGCCGCTCCTAAGTTACTCTGAATTTGCAAATAAACCTCTATTTGTCATCGATTGTTCTCATCGAGATGAAAGCGTGAAAAGTTCAAGTGTTGATGTCAAGCTTGAAATAGAAGCGTCTAAAGGTTTTCCAGCCAATACTTGTGTCTATTGCATCATCATTCACGATAACATAATTGAACAACATCCTCTCAGTGAAATTATAAAGAGATGGAACTAGGATGACAAGACCTCTGTCCTCAGTTTGAGTTCAACCATCGTCGAGGAGAGATGAGAATAGCGTTCGTAGACATTCAAGGCTTCAATGTGGAGTGTCAATTCCACCCCAAAGAAATTGCCTTAAGGATTGGCCGTCGATGTAGTAATTATTTGCTGTTACCACCAATACCGTTCTCATCGCTAAGCAAAGCAGACCGATATGGCGTTTGTTATTTGGAGAAGCATGTACATAACCTCAAATATTCTTCCGGCTTTATACCATACGAATCGCTGGATGATATTCTGAAGGAAAAACTCAACGAAATTGATATCATCTATGTGCGAGGACATCAGAAGAAGCAATTTTTGGATGATAAACTTCAATCCTTCTACGGAGAGCAAGCTAGTAGAGTCGTGAATTTGGAGGAATTTGATGACTCATGGCACACTGTTCCAGCGTTCAACAACAGCGAATTTACATCATGTATGCACCACACATATAGCAACAGTCAATTCTATTATTGTGGTCTTAGAAATGTTGATGAATTGTACAAATGGTTTTGTAATACTTTACCTTTATGAGCAATAGAGAGATTTAAAAAAAATGTTTTTTATTTGGGGAGAAGGGAGGGGTGTAGACAAGAAACAAGTTTTTTTTTGTCTGACAGCAGTTTCAGTCTGAGAGTCATAGAGTTACGATGATGTTGAAAGAAAGGTTGGAGCAACACATTCGACGTTTGGAAGAATTAAAAAATATTCTAAACTTTTTTGAGGAAAAACGGAAGGTATTTACATTGTTCCATGATATGACTATCAATCCTACCAGCCAATTCAGTGAAAAAGATTGGAATGAGAAGGTTTTCAAAAATCCTACACGTTTTCGTCAACGCAATGAGATGCCATCAAGAAGAATCACTCCGTACTCTATTTAAAAATTTTGTTTGATAAAATCATTTATTAAATAAAGCAAATTTTAAGTAAAATGTTGTTTTATTCAGAAAATCATTTTTGATAGATACAATAACACATTTTCTTTCACTCCTGATTTCTTGTTTAAACACTTTTAATGATGCTGTTGTGTCGAATAAGCATAATTTGCAATTTAACTCGTATATTCTATACGAAAATCAAATCTTGGCCGATTTAAACGAATCAAAAACTGAATCGCCATCAAATTTTCGGCAGAAGACGATTTTGGGAGTCGTTTGCTTGAAACGATGAGGGCTGTCCGAGCGCACTTACCCAAACGGCTTATCGCCCTTGCTTACGTCGAAGCGGTGTCGACATCGATGTTAACACATCGACATTTCAATTTATGAGCTCGCGGCTTATCTGATGTAAGTGCGCACGCGCCGCCTTCCAACATACATTCTTTGATTTCTCACATTTACACAGGTATAAAGCAAATTTTATAAATATATAATAATTACAATATTAAACATAACACATTTTCTTTCACTCCTGATTTCTTGTTTAAACACTTTTAATGATGCTGTTGTGTCGAATAAGTATAATTTGCAATTTAACTCGATATTCTATACGAAAATCAAATCTTGGTCGATTTAAACGAATCAAAAACTGAATCGCCATCAAATTTTCGGCAGAAGACGATTTTGGGAGTCGTTTCCTTGAAACGAGAAGGGTTGTCCGAGCGCGCAGACCCAAACGGCTTATCGTCCTTTCTTAGGTCGAAGCGGTGTCGACATCGATATTAACACATCGACAATATTTTAATTTATGAGCTCGCAGCTTATCTGATGTAAGTGCGCACGCGCCGTCGTCCAAAATATATACATTGCTTTCTCACATTCACATGGGTAACCGAGATGGCAGGCTTGGTAAACGCCTAGCTTGTCAGCGTGTTGGTGTGTGTGGTTGTGGGTTCGATCCCGCGCAATGGCGAACCTTTTTTTCCTCAGCAATAAAATAATTAAATTAATAATCTCTAATGAGGGTCATGAAAATTAGGAATCTAAATGCAGTAACTTATCCCCTCTCCGCTAGATGGCGGTCATGAAAAGTAGGAATCTAAATGCAATAACTTATCCCCTCTCCGCTAGATGGCGCTCATGAAAAGTAGGAATCTAACATTTGAAACCCCGTTGGAAAAATATCCAGCACGCCCACACACCATTATTACATTATTCGGGACCCCTTTGAAAAATAAAGCATGCTTACTATGACTGTTGCCAAATTTGAATTTCCCGCGCTTCCAAGATGGTGTTCCAAGATGGCAGCCATGACGTCACTTCCGATCCAGAACTCTCCTAGTATATCTACTAACTTGGACCGACGTTATGAGTTGGTGCACTAGAAAATACAAAATAATAATAATTCTATTGGTGCTGGTACCAACTGCAACTGCACAACTTCAGAAGTAAGAGCATCGATAGAATTAATATTATTTTGTATTTATCAGTGCTACAACTAATAACCTCGGTCCATTTTTTTGTAAGAAATATTTACAGTTTTCGCAAAAAAATGCCCCTTCTCCTTCGGAAATACACATATCACATATTTCGGACTTTACCGTTGCTGTAACTCGAAAGCTGTAACTGTTTTGAAAAAATGCTCAATTTGAACATTTCTGGAAAGAATCTCATGTTTAATTATGCCGTCGTAGATTTTCGATTTTCGAGAAAAAAGTGCACCCTTCAAACCCTCCGGGGGAGGTTTTTGGAGGGGAGATTTGAATTTTTCTAAATATTTTTCTCTACCTCTCAACTATCCTCTTTCAAATGAAAAAAAACACGTTGTATGCAAAACGCGCGAACAGCCATTAAAAAGAGCAAACATTCAACTTGTATACCTCCTCCTTTTTTTGAAGCTGGCTAAAAAACCAAAAGTATTGTATAGCATAAACCCATGCAATTTAACGTACTATGTTAGCAGTACGTTGCCGTAAACACCCAATTGTACGATTCTTAATTTTGATAATGTTATTTGATTACTCTTATTAATGTCATTCTTCATTTAATCATTAATTCTACAAACGGTGTATTGTTATTTTATATATTTTCTAATTGTCTAAAAATGCAACTCATTGCCCAGGAAATACAAAAAAATCCTAAAAATGTATGTATGTGACAATTTATCTTACATATTTTCTAAATTGTATATATGTAAATAATTATAGTTATACCATTCCTATGTTTTCTAGATTTTCAGTTACACATACCTATGTACAGATGCGTTCAGACATCCTCCATAAAATTATTATGTTCCATTCAATTTTAAAATAAATATCTTAATCTTGAAATCTCGTACTTTTTCACTAACTTGCTATTAGGAAATTGAATGATGATTATTGCAATACAATGTAATACATTTATAGAATTACGAGTACCTAGCAAATAATTATTCAAGCTAGAAAAAAACTAAAAATAAAGTATACATTTTTTCTTATCGATTTATAAGATACACCCTGTCCATGAGTACGAGTTATTCGCTCAGATACACATGTCACCAAGGGCCATCTCTGAGATTTATTTACAGATCCCGAACTATACGGCAATTTTTTATTTTGCCAATATACTCGAGGTACCGTTGTCGAGTGAGTTCCACAAGATGTTCGTTTGTTCGTTGGGTCATCATTTCACGCGTCATATGGCCACGTAATGGCCGCCGATTTGGGCGCTAGCATAGAATTGGAGTATTATTTCCATGGGCGCTAGAGTATACTTGGGACCTTATGAGACATGGATCCAAAGCAGCACAGTTTTGTAATGATGATTGCTCGCTTTATGTAGTTGAGTTTTGTACACTCACATATTGCCACAATCAATAATATTATATGATACCTAGTCTAGTAGCTAGCAGAATTAGTTTTTTAGTTGTATAGGGATGTCAATAAAAATATTATTAAGTTTGAAAAACTAAAAACTGTCAGTGCGATAAAAAAAGAAGATAATTTTCATTAAAAAAATTGATAGACATTAAGCTTGAGAACTAGAAAATTGAAACCAATAATTTTAAGAGTTTTCTAATAATATTCTATCTATTTTACCAGAAATAGTTGTTCACAAGGAAAGTACTATAATAGATGAAAAATATGTTGACGAAGCACAAAACTCAAACATAGAAAAAGTCGTGGACTATAAGGAATAACAAATGAATTGCTTACGTATACAGGAAAAGAGATGAAGCAACAAATAAAAATCTTGCAAGGGAAAATATTATATTTTAACGGGCATATAATAATGACGGAATAATTTATCGTTTATTTATATACACACTAAAATATCACAGATTATTTAAATACATGCTTCTTATACACTGAAACTACACTATCGACTACTATGTATAATTCATATTTATTATTTACTCTATTTACAACCGCATTTGAACCGAGCGTTATTTATTTCTGTTGTTGAGGGCCCCCTACTAGAGAACCAACTACACCAGACTGCCGAACTGCACCGTACTCCGGGTCTCCATCGTACAACACCATACTGCTAGTCTCTACTGTATTCACCGTACTGACTGTACGGTGAATACTTCGCAGCAAAGAAGCTTTGACCGACATCTTCCAACACCCCGAACATTCCACCAATAACGCGACCTCACTAGATGTTTCCGGAAATAATCTCTAACTTGGGATGTATTAGTGGCCAATAGCAGAATGCTTTACAGTCACGCCACCCGGTCCCCACTAACGTTTGTACTCGAAAAGATGCTCCGACCTCTGTCGTATCGCAGACGCCACCCGCCACCTCGGAATGGCGTCGACCCTATATCCCAAACACGTTACAAAATCATTAAAAAATTTCTGATGAATGGCAAATCACCACCACCATATTATTATTTAAGATAGGTGATAGAAAATAGTAACAAACTACTCAACACTACATTGGCAGTAACAATGAAGATCATTACAAACAAAATTATTAAGGTTATAACACTCGTATATATGAGCACAGGAATTCAGATCTGGAAGATAGGACAGATGTAATCTTCATAATAAATCATAATACCTACTAGAAAATTCAATCGAATTCAACAAACCCGTTTATATGTGAATAATTGATATGGAAAAGACTTAGTTTTTGAGAGGCAAATACCTTGTAGTATCAAGATGATTGAGAATATATATGAAGATCCAAGTAAAAGAAAATGACAAGCTGACTGAACCAATCTTGGTAAATATCGGATCGGCATACGAAAATGATATTCCCTAACTCCACTCCTATTTAACATTGCCCAGGATGAAATTTGAATTTGAAAGAATAGAAAGTTGAAAGGCTAAAGAATGGGAGAGAATGAAATAAAAATATTGTGCTTTGCCGATGAGGCAGTGCTAGTAGGTGAGAGCGAAGGTAACCAACTAAGACTACTATACGAATTAAACAAAACTGTTAGGTCACTTGAAATGGAGATAATATCACCACGAAAAGAACGGCATGACTACGGCAAAAACGTCACTGAGATGTATGATATATATTATACAAAAAGAAATCAGGTCCTTATAGCCTTTCTCGCGCTATAGTTTTGAGCAATATATTTCTGAAGCAGTTGTACAGCAACTCTTGTGAACAGGATAGCCATCTTATGTGACAAGCGTGCAGGCTCTGCACCTTCAACAAAAAAAAAACATCATAATTGGAGCATCCGTTCTGGACATAACATAGACACAGGCAGACAGAAAGACATACAGGTGACAGACTCACAAAACAATGACTAAGAATATATTTTTGGACTCAGAGGACCTTGTGACGTAGATATTTTTTAGAAACTTTATATTGAAAAAAAATCTGTTTGTTACGAAAATATATTTTTTTTAACTTTTAACTTATTACTAACATTAACTTGAACTAGAGTTTACTACAGTTATCAGTTAATTTCAACATAGATGGATTGGTATGCCGAAAATTTTGAACTTTGCCAAATCTTAAGATCAGAAATGATTAGAATTTTCTGATTACCTGTGACAAATGGTTATTAGAAGTTTTTTTTAATTGAGGTGGGTCGATGTTGGCAGCCTATGGCAGCACAGTGGCTAGTTACACGATTGAGCAGCACGACCATTTGATAAAACTTTATTAAAATGCAAACATTGCGTACGTTGCGCCTATTTTACGTCAGACGCGGTGGTAGTCGACTCTCCATCCTTTGGTGGTGAGATAACCGTTTCGGTAAACATCAGCCGAGAACATTACTGCAGTTATTGAAAGTGTACATAAAAACCCGAAGCAGTTAATTCACAGACTTCGACTTGGCCCGTACAAGATTCAACTGACCCAAGAGCTTAATATTAATTACCAAAAATAAAGCCTTTTCTTCACTTAGGAGCTTTTGGAAGATAACCCCAATTTAGTACGAAAAATCACATTTAGTGACAAGGTGTATTTTTGGATGAATGGCTATGTGTTGATTAAAATTGCTGTATGTGGTACCTACGACGCTGAGCCACTCCTAACTGTTTGGAGCGGATTTTGCGAAAGCAGCGTCATTGGTCTTATTTTTTAAAATTGACGTTCGTGAGGTCATCACCATAAACGGCGAGCACTAAACAATTTATTTTTGCCCAAACTGAACAATGTGGAGGTAGAAAACATGTGGTTCCAGCAGGATGGGGCTACGTGCCACACAGCAGACGCGATTTGAGGGTAGTGCTATCTCTCAGTCGATGCCTATAAGCCAACATAACGAATGCCATCGCTCAAATTCAGCTGGATCTATGCGGCAGAGTCACTGAAAATTGGACCACTCGGATCTGTGCCATCGTGAGAAGCCGCGGCGGATATTTGAACGATGTTATATTCCATTAATAATGGCATACATAGGCCCTTCAAATACGGTGTGTAGGTAGATGCCGATCATGAAATTGAAATAGCATGATGTGGCCGACCATATCATTAAATAGTTACATTTCATGATATGAATCATTTGTTCTGGCTTATAAGTTTATCGATTTGTTCTTCAAAGTTTGGCCATATGTAGATTACGCACGAAGATTTAAAAAGAGGACAAACAAATTCGGAACTTGCGACTATAAAATGGAGCCGGCTTAGTATACATACTATTATACAACAAAAATTAAGAAATGCTTAGAAACTTAAATAAAAAATCGTATCCCATTTTGAAAAAAAAATCTAATGTGACAAAGTATCACAAAAGAGATCAAGAAAAAAGAATAATTAAATAGCAGAATATTTGAGAAAGTAGCGATTAGAAAATTTTAAATATTTGATATTGCTTAGCTTATGAGTTTATAAGCTTCTAGAAACTACGGAATCTTACAGTTTCAGAGGTTACACGACATGTTGTTTTAAGACATTAAGCAGTAGTTTTAAATTGGGTACAATTTGTCTAAAAAAATAATTGAGAAGATTTAAACAAAAAAAAAACTATAACTGAAAAGCAATCTAGATTCTCTCTGGGTTATTTGTTGATGTATGATAAGCTTTGGGGATCAAAGGCTGGTAAAGGGTACCGAAGGGCTGGTTCTTTGCCGAAAAGAAGCAGACCAAAAGGTATCGGTTAATGCCCACTGTTGTCAGCAAAAGCTGGAACTTGAGAAATCAAGTCAGCTCTGCCAGCAAATCCTACTTCCACGTCCACGGCGTGATCCCTGCTCAATGCATGGCGTACAATGGTTGTACGTTATGTAGCAAACAGAAGAGGGTGAAAGGCGAGGTTCCAACGCCTTAAAACTGGAATCTTTCGGCTAAGGGAACAAATCCCCTACAAAAAATACTGGTCCTCCAGGTTGGGGGTTGTGCTATAGGTTAGCTACCTATACATAGAAAAAAGGAGTGCTACGAATCGAATACTATTGCCTCGGAACAGGACGGAAACTCGGAACAGACTAAAGCTAAGAAATAAGGACATTCTACTAGGTACTTGGAACGTACTAAGCTGGTACAGACCGGGAATCGCTACACATGCCATAAAACAGCTGCAACAATATGGGATGGATGTAACGGCTATACAGGAAATGAGGTGGACAGGATCGAGCGACTTGCAGATGGAACAGTCACTGGTCTTCTGGTCAGGGGAGGAAAGGAAACACGACCATTTAACAAACGCATGTGCTCACTTAGACTAAAAGGAAAATGATTTAACTTAACTCTTTTCCCAGTGCATGCACCAACTGAAGAAGCAGAGGTAGACGAAAAAGAAATATTCTACGAACTACTTGAATAACATTATACAGCAGCTCCTACATACGACGTCAAAATCATATTGGGCGACCTCAATGCCAAGCTTGGTAAAGAGGAACACCTGAACTCGGTGATTGGTATGCATAGCCTACATGACACCACAAATGACAACGGATCTCGTTTGGTGGATTTTGCAATAGCAATAACATGGTGGTGAAAACCACACAGTTCCAAAGAAAGGATATACACAAAGCAACCTGGAACTCCAATGATGGAACCACACGGAACCAAATAGACCATGTGCTTATTGAAGGAAGACACTCTAGCGGCATTATCAGTGCAAACAGTATGAGAGGGGCAGAAAGTGATTCAGATCGCTTTCTGGTAAGAACAAAGTTGAGAGTAAAACTAAACACAACGTGTACAAAACAAAGTGTTCATAACAATATGTGGAATGTTGAAAACCTAGAAACACAAGAAAAAGAACAACAATATCAACAGCAATTACTAAACAAATTCCAGACCCTGGAGGATGAGTCGCTGGAGGAAGAGACAACAATAAACTAGAAGTGGCAAAGGATAAGAGAGACCATAAAAGAGACAGCAATGGAGCACATCGGGAAAAGGAAAAAGAACACGAGGAAAAAATGGTTTGACCAGGAGTGCGAACAAAGCTTAAGAAGAAAAACACACAAAACGTTGGAACTACTAGCAAGGCCGACAGAAGAAAACAGAGAAGCTTACAATAGAATTAGAACACAGACGAGGAAAATGCTGAGGAAAACGCAATACTTGGAAAGACAAATACAACAGCTTGAAGATAAACACAAGTCAGGTCAAGCTAGACAGTTTTATAGGGAACTAAAAACGTTAAAGGACAACTCAGTAAACAAACTGCAGAACCAGAAATATCATTACCGACACTGGAAGAAGTAAAGAAGGCACTAAAGTCACTAAAAAACCACAAAGCACCGGGCCCAGAAGGCATCCAGGCGGAACTACTTAAAAAAGGGGGAGAAAGGCTTCATATAGAAATACACCGCCTAATATGCGAAATCTGGCAAAAAGAGGAAATACCAACAGAATGGCAAGGAAGCCTTATAATACCTATAAATAAGAAGGGGGATAAACACATCTGTAAAAATTATAGAGGAATTTCGCTAATAAATACAACCTATAAAATGATGACTATAATATTGCTGAGAAGAATAGGTGATTACCAGTGTGGATTTCGCCCCGGAAGATCCGCTATTGACCAGATCTATATACTTCGCCAGATATTGGAAAAGAACTGGGAATACAATCGGGATGTGCATCAGATTTTTGTCGATTTCAAGCAAGCTTATGACTCTGTGAGCTGGGAAGTGCTGTGGAAAATCAGTTAGGAGTCCCCAGAAAGTTGGCACATGTGTGTGTGCAGAATTCACGTGCGCAGGTCAGAGTTGGCAATATTACGTCAGATCAATTCCAAATTGAAAGCGGCCTTAGACAAGGAGACCCCCTCTCCCCGTTACTATTCAAATTTGCCTTGGAATATGCAGTTAGAAAAGCATAACCAAAATTGACAAATGGTTTTGCAGCACAGGGATCGAAGGTCCTACTGGCTTTCGCCGACGATGTGGACACCATCACACAATCCATTAGAGACACGAAAGAAGTTTTTACCCCCTTCGAAGAAAGGGCCAGGGAAGTGGGCCTCAGGATTAATGAAGACAAGACTAAATATATGGTAGTCACAAAAAATCCAAGACCACGTATTGGTCAAAATAAAACTATAAATGAATACAATTTTGAAGTGAAAGAATTCAAATATCTAGGAGTTGTCATAGCCGATAATAACAATGAAAAGGACATAGAATCGAGAATCATGGTAGGAAACAGGGCATATTATTCCTTGGCGACGCTGTCAAAATCAAAAATAATTTCAAGAGAAGCGAAAATAAAAGTCTACAAAACAATAATTCGCCCCACAATAACTTATGGGAGTGAGACCCTGAATAAACGTGAGGCTACTAGATTGCTGGTACTAGAACGTAAAATCCTGAGGACTATTTTTGGGCCTTGTAGAGAGGAAGTAACAGGAGAATGGAGAAGAAGACAGAATCAAGAACTACAAACACTCTATGGAAACGAAAATATAGTGCGCCACATCAAGGCCAATCGCATAAGATGGGCAGGGCATGTCCTAAGAGCACAAGCTGAAAGATTCCTCAATACTGCATTTTGGGAAAGGCCCGAAGGTAGGTGGTCAGTTGGCCGTCCAAGAAGAAGGTGGAAAGACGCAGTAACAAGTGACCTACACAAGCTGGACATACAACAATGGGAGATAACTGCGCAAGACCGACAAGAGTGGAGGAGAATAGTAAACGCTGCCAAGACTCACCAAGAGTTGTAGAGCCATTGATGTTGATGATGATGATGATGTATGACAAGCTTTGATGGCATTTCGAATTGCAAAGGGATTAAATTTTGAAACATGCACATTACACATCTATTTGTATAGCAATGCTCACTTCATGATGTGGCTAATATTACGATGGCAACGACATGTACACGTTGATCAATGAAATAAACTTTGTGAGTAGACTAAAGGTTATTTGTACTTTGCAATAAATAAGCCACATTTAAAAGGTACTTTCGCTAAATACAAGAGAAATATCCTATTATATTCTCTAATGTCACAATTGTTATGGCCGTGACAAAAAGTGGGTGTTGAAGATAAGCAGTAATTGTTTGTATCATACAGAGTCATTAGTGTGTGAATATATTCAACGAGCAGCCTTATATTCACAATGTTAATTCGATATTATTTATCAAGCCATACACAGAATACAGCTCAAATGCATGTCGTAATCTATATTAATATTAGGTATAAATAATGTGAAACTTTGGATGTTTGTTATTCATTCACGCAAAAACGGCTACACGGATTAAGATGAACTTTGGCCCAGTTGTTTATTACATAGGATACTTTTTATGCCGGGAAAATTTTAGGTGCCTTTGGGATGTGGATTTGTTTGATATAAAATCGTTTCTATAAGATCATGGATTCCCTGTGGTTTGCTCGCTAGAAAATATGACAGACTTAATAAGTTTATGCGCTGCGAAGAATAAAATAATTATTCATAAAGTCAGAATTTTATAGATTTTGATATTGGTACCATGAGATGGTTATAAGCTATAGGCTCTTGGCACGATTTTTTTTTAATGAACATTACGAAATCCTGAAAATATTTTTAAGATCATTAAAATCGGTGTACGTTTAATATGCAAACCGATGTTATATACATAAAAAACAAACATACCGTCGAATTGTATATCTATCTCCTTCTTTGGATAGTTTGTCAAAAGTAACAAAATTTATTTCTGCGTAACTTGAAGCTGTTTCATCTTTTATGATAATAATAATAATAAAATTGCCCAACAGTTCGCCCTTTAGGTACAGAGCAAAAAAAGAAATACAAATTAATACATAAAGATCCGTTCTAACACTCACATATTTATTAATAAATAACAACAACACAAACCATTACCTTCAAGTAAGCGTGAATTGTGTTGTTAAGTTAATGTACAAGAAAAATTATCACAGGTACTTGAGATTCTATTTGCAAAACTACACATTGAAATTATAGGAGCCTTTGATAGTAAATTGGTTTGAGCTCTTTTGCAAAAAATATTGCTGGGATTGAGCTATTAACTACTCTAAGAAAAGATGATTTATTGGCCCAAAATTTTCCCAATTTTCCAAAATTTCTTGAAAGGAACCGTTGGTAGGTATAGTCTATCTCAAAATATATCGTCTTGCCTTTTACTTCAATAAACGATTTGCATATTTAACTGTGATAAGAAACCGGACTTCTAGGTATTTTATGACAGAGCACCAGGTACAAATAATAATTACTAGCAATTTCTTTTCGAAGCATTTGTTTTATTGTAAATAAAATTCCAATACATTTATTTTAAAAGTTGTATATACTGGTGTATACATGAGCGTTGTAGCACATTAACAAGGATTCTTAACGACTGATACTAATTATTCTTTAATTCTTATAGCACTGGCCGACGCATGCCAGAGCCAACCCTGGATGTGGCAGGTGAGAATTTACAAGGTGTTTATCTATAATCTGGATAATGAGGTAAAAGGCAAGAAGATATATTTTGAAATAGATTATAATTAATCGAAAACCGCAGCCTTAGATTCATTTTTTTCTATTTATTTTTCTCTTTCTCTCTGAAAAACTGTTTAGTAAAATTTTTCAAAGAAAAAAAAAAATTATTCGAGTTCGTGTAACACTATAATATCTTGATTAGTTTTAACGGTCCCTTTTTCGGGTTTTAAAAATACTCTTTGGGCATAAAAATCAATTAACATTAATTCACATGTTTCTGTTTCCAATTTGAGTGAAGCTACCTACCTATTTCCGAATTAATTGACACCATTTATGGAAAAATGCTTAAGATATTCTATAACAATAATTATAGACTAGATATGCATAGTTCGAGTATTGATATTATCTTCGTAATATCGTAATTAAGAGGTTAATTAAATAAGATATGTGTAGGTACTTTGTGAACCATAAAGCAGCTTCGTTTGATACTTAAATAAAGCACCAAATGTAATAAAAATAACGACCATGGTCTGAGGTGAAGTATGAAATAATAATAAATAAAAGCTATGAGCTTAGATGATCATTAACACCTGAGAATTTTACGGAGCTTGTGACTGAAATAATTACCACAGTAGACCTTAAGTGAGGTAATAAAAAATTATGGGTTCCTATGGGTAGATTTTAAGGCATAAGAATAATAGATTTTCATTCCATTTTAATAAATGCAAACTGTGATAGAAGCTGACTTCATCTAGGAGAAAGTATAAGTTCTAATAACTAAAAGTGATGCTTCAGTTGAGTGAAAGTGCCGTCTTTGAGCAGTATCAGTAAAATTCGTTCGGTGTCCATGACGCACGGCCTTTTGATACGACCAGTTGTTGTGTTATCCTGTTCATTAACATCCAGACAACTAATCGAAAACATTTATTTATCATCGGTGTGGGAAAGTACATATACAGGGTAAAAGTTCCGATTAAAACACGTGTATGAGTAAACAAAATGGTATAAAATAATTTTACAACTGAAAATGTTTATAATACTTGATAAAATTGGAAGAAAACAAAGATATTCATCTTTGATCTAACAAAACAGAAATGGGAAATGAAAAGACTAGGTGCAGAACATATGTATATCTAATACCTCCTGAAAAAGTATGGGAAAAAGGGCCCATAGCCAACGGAAAGGAAAATTATATAAATTTTATCTTCTAAATAACAAAAAAATCTTTTCTGTTTTCTTAAGATTGGCTAGCTGCCAATTTGAAACTTCATGAGAAATTATGGTCTATAATAATTGTTTTTGAGATCTTGACATGACTGATTTGTTGGGAGAACACCGATTGCGGTAACTGGGTAAGAAACTCATCCAACTGCGATGACTTTGTGGACCGACGAACCAAACTGAGGAGGTAACTATATACATTTCGACTGTTTGCATGTTTGTTATGGATGTTCACTCCTTATAAATAGTAAAAGTGCTCGGATTTTAAAGATTTTATTTTTCATTTGGTTGAGGACTATTGAGAGAAAAATCTACATTCAACATGTTCTTCCCCCCAAAAACAATTTTTCTCGAAAATCGAATAACTGAGACGGCAGTATTAAAGATGTGACCATATCCGGAAAGGTTTAAATTGAACATGTTTTCAAAACAGATACGGTTTTCGAGTTACAGCAATGGTAAAGAACTAAAATATGTGTATTTTCGCCACGATGTTTTGAGATCTCTGAATAATAACAAGTACAAGCAAAGAATCATTGGTAATAGGATCCTATATTCTTTGGTATTAGTGAATGTTCAACGATTTTAATGACTAATTAATTAATTAATTCAAAAGTGTGGAATAATTATTTTGTTACCAAAAATTGGACCAACCTTATTAGTTGATGCATTGAAAATACAAAATAATATTAATTCTATTGGTGCTGGTACTTTAGCAGAGGTTTTAGCTACCAAAAGTCTTTTATCTAACTACAATTGCACAATTTCAAAATTACCAGCACTAATATTATAAGAAATAATATTATTTAGTATTTTTCAGTGCATCAACTAATAAAGTCGATCCAATTTTTGACAAAAAATAATTATCTACTACCGACTATAGCATATCAAGTATTCGGTTTATCAGTGAAAACTCTACAGAATAACAATTCTATCCGAAACATTTGTTAGAGTTCAAATCTTCTCTAAATCTCTAAATGAAACAAGATATTGAGCTCCATTCAATGACTGCACTCTCATTTTGCCAACAACATCTGAATGTACAATTTCTTATAGCTCACTACATGGTGATCTACTATTTACATATGGCAGACTGGTCATCTTCCCTCTGATACAAATGTCACTCAGGAATCTCTATTCTTCCAGCATCTAGGCCCATGGTATCTTTAATTATTTTGGTCACATCTCTGTAATTTAGGTGGCCCAATTTTTCATGCCATAATCGTAGATCATTTTGACTGACATGAGCAGATACCTTAGCAAACTCGTGAAAGAAAATATAAATTATTCTTTCTAATTGCACTGAGTCTTACCCTACCTTCTTGATCCATAATTACTGCGGAATCTTTGGTAAAAGTGACACTATGACCACTATCAGTAATTTTAGCACCTGATACTAAATTTGATCTTAGATCAGGTACAAATAAAGTATTCTTCCATTCAACCACCTTTGGACATCCATTATTATGCAAAAGTATCACAACCTTGCCTCACCCTTGAACATCCGTTGACGAATTACTGGCTAAATGTAGCTGTCCACCAACTGATTCTTTCCAATCTTCAAACTTGGTTCGGTTATTACATAAATGACTAGTACATCCACTATCTAGAGAGAGAGAGAGAGAGAAATGCTTTATTGTCGAAAAAATATAAATTTTGTAGACAAAGCAAAATAAAAATATCAAAATCAAACACTACAAAACAAAACAAAGGCAAAACTAAAAATTAAATTAAAATTAAATAAATTTATATAATATAAAACAAAAATATAAAAATATAAAGATGTAAAAATATAAGATAGTAAGTATCAGAATGAAACCTACAGCTGTATATTCGGTTAGAAAGTAAGTTAACATACAGCTGTAAATTCAGTCAGAAGGTAAACACTAACTAAATCACAAAACAAAAACAAATTTTGTACAAACAATAAACCAGTGCGTGAGCTGAGCAGAAACGTGCCTTAGTGAAAGAAGTCGTTAACTGCATAAAAGGCATTATCCTAGGTAGTAGGTATTTAATTGAATCTGGGATAAGCCGTTATAGATTTAATTTTGTGTGACAGATGATTTTACATTACAAAAGACCCTTAGGATATCAAACATCAAATAATATTCACTAAACCAGTGGGTGTAAGAAGCTTAATATTAAGTATTAACAATTTTTAACAAAAAATTCGCTTACTGCATAAAAGGCTCTCTCCAGTAAGTATGATTTCAAAACCTTTCGAAATTCAGGAAAAGATCTTATGGATTTGATTTCAAATGGTAGATGATTGTGCATTTTTTTTTGCATTGTACAGTATAGAGCTTTTAACCAACTCTGAGCGAGGGGTTGGCAGATAAAGATCATGCTCCGTGTTTCTAAGCGGATAGTTGTGAGATGGCCTCTCTGGAATAGAAGATACGTGCTTGCGGATTAAGGATACAGATTCAAATATGAATAGGGACGGAAGAGTTAATATTTTAAATTTTTTAAAGTAATCCTGGCAGTGAGTCCTACTGCTAAGTCTCAGTGAATACCGAACAGCTCTCTTCTGCAGTTTAAAAATACGTTCAAATTGAGTTGCACAACACGTACCCCAGAATGGAAGGGCGTATCGGAGATGCGACTCAAAAATGGCATAATAGACTGTTCTAGAAGTAGACAAGTTGAGCTCCTTGGAAACTGATCTCAGCGCAAAGCAGGCAGAACTTAACCTTTTAGATAAAGCATCGATGTGCAAGTCCCATTTTAAGCGGTTGTCTACAATAAGCCCCAAGAATTTCACAGATTCAACGGCCTCAATAGTGGTGTTATTAAGTACAAAAGATTGCAATGTACTTTTATATGATAAAACTTTTGTTTTAGAAACATTGAGGCATAGGAGATTTGAATCGCACCAAGATTTAATCGTGACTAAGTCTCTAGATACAGTCCTATGAAGTGTCGTAATATCCGGGTTGCTCCACGTGAAACTAGTATCATCCGCAAAGAGGCAGATTTCACCGCTAGTGTTAAGACTAGCAATGTCGTTGATAAAAAGCAGAAACAAAATAGGGCCCAGTATTGAACCTTGAAGCACTCCATATTCAATTCCTCACAATCTGAGTCCTGCTGTTGAGATACGACTTAAACCATTCGAGGGACACTCCTCTGAAACCGTAGTACTCCAATTTATTAGTTAATATATTATGATCTACGCAATCAAAAGCCTTAGAGAAATCCCAGAAAATTGTTGCTATAGAGTGATGGTTGATCAGGTTTGAGTATACATTATTAAAGAGGGAAAACATGGCATCATTTGTGCATTTGTTACTTAAAAATCCAAATTGATAGGTAGAGAGTATATTATATTTAAAAAGAAAAGATAGAAGCCTTTTTTTAACCAATCTTTCGATGATCTTTGATAATGTGGGAAGGAGTGCAATTGGGCGATAGTTCGAAGCTTGATTTTTATCTCCTCCTTTATGCAGAGGAACAATTATTGCCGTCTTAAGACAGTTTGGAAAAACTCCATTTTGGAATGATTTGTTAATTAAAGTAATAAAATGATTCAATGTGCATTCCGGCAGGTTCGAGCACATTTTCAGAGTAAGCCCATCAGCCCCAGATGAAGATTTGTTTTTAATGTCATTAATTGTACTGTTAAGCTCTGCTAATACTACGGGTGTAAAGAAGAAACTGTGTAAATTCATATTAGCCTTAGGGAGAAATGAGAGGGGGTCATCGGAAGGAGTTATGGTGTTCTTTAAATGTTTTGCTACATCTACAAAGTAATTATTTAGGTTCTCGGGTGAAATAGAGATTGTGTTAGATGGTGAGGTCTTATTTCTTAAGTCATTCACAATAGACCTCATTTCTTTAGCAACATTACCGGAATTGGCCAGCCTCCTATTATAATAAATGTCCTTGGCAGCTTTTATAGTCTTATGATAGATTTTTCTGTAACGTTTTACGTAATCATGGTAGAAGACGCTGTCCGATGATTTTTTTATGTAGGATAGTGAGCGCATGTTCTTTGCAGATGTACGTAAGCCTTTAGTAGACCAGGGTTTATGTTGTTTGATTTTTAGAGGCCTAAGAGGAAAGGATTTGAATGCCAAGTTAGATAATGTTTTTATAAATCTCGGAAATTCGATATTGACATCGTCAGATAGGACAAACCAGTCTGTTGTTAGACATAGGTGCTTGAAATTACGAAAATTTTTATCAGAAAAAATACGGCATAATTTGCGCGAAGCATTTTTGCACTTATATTTAGCCGAAAATTTTGTTAGTATTGCTTCATGATCCGAGAAACCTGAATTAAGGACAGTACAGTCAACGAATTTTGGATCGAAGGATGATACGACATAGTCTATAGTACTAGAACTAGTTTTAGTTATTCTGGTTGGTGAGTTAACATGCATGATTATGCCAAAAGAGTCGAAAATGGACTGAAGAGATTCTTGAGCAGTACACACATTGGAAAAGTCAATATTAAGGTCTCCACATAAAATTAACTTGCTTTTTAAAGGCAGGGATTCAAGCAAGCTCAGTAATTTTTGACTGAATATATGCAAGTCAGCGTCAGGTGTTCTGTAAATACAAACTATATAAAGATTATAAGCATTATGATAGACAATGGAAAATTCAAATACTTTTTCAGACAATAGTTTATCGAATTTAGTTACAGCCGAAAAGTCGCTATTTGTAGACATTATCATAGTACCTCCATGAGATAAATTACTTCTATTAAATCTAGTTACTGTAGCGTAATTTTTGATAAACACAGGCTCATCAACATTTAACCAATGCTCAGTTATGGCAATAATTTCTGGAAAATTAAGTTCTTCTAATAAGAGAAATAATTCATCTGTTTTGTGTCTTAAGGACTGAATATTAATAAGAAAAACACTAAGCTTGCCATCGTCCAATTTTACAGAGGGTGCTTGATCCTCTGTTCGCGTCAATTTAGTTAAAAATTTTGATTTCGTTTTGGAGAGCCAGTGGAAAAATATTTGCCATGACTCTCCCTAATTTTCTGAAGCTGTTGAAGTTTCTCGGATGAAAAGAAAGACCTGAAGGCAGCAAGATCAGCTTCCACTTCGGCTGAGCCAATACCATATGCGTTGTGGTAGCGATAATACAACTTACGCAAGGTGTCCACGTCACTAGGAAGTCCCTCTGAAGCTAGAGTTAATTTGATGCTGGTGGTGGTGTGCCCTTCAAAACATACACTGGATGGTTGGTCATGGAGATAGGCTAGAAATAGCCGAAGAGCTTTTAATAAGGAAGAGTCCCTCAGTCTAGCCAACAAATAACGACCATCAGCCGTATCCGAATTACGGGACAGCCGCACTATAGGTGGAGTCATCGGGTCAATATTTAGCAAACTATCTTTCCTTGTACTTTTTTCCATGACAAAGTCTACATTTTCCTGCGCAAGAGACTTACAGGCAGCTAAAGCCTCCCTGTCAGATCCAATCTTAACAGATTTGATCTCCCTAGCTTTTACAGGTGTTAAGTCAGGGCGTGGTGTTGGGCTACGGCTGTCTACAGAGGTTGGAATATAATGACAGCCTGTGGTCGAAAAACTTGACGCTGGTGGTGAAATCTTTAAGGGTGTTAAAGATGATTTTGCGATTTCAGTGCCTAGCGGCCACATCCTTGGGTCTTTTAGCTGCTTTAGGTGACTTTTATTCTGCACACCAATTTTGAAGTCGGAGTGCGAACTGTCCTTATTCTTCAGCATTGGAAAGCATCGAATAAAGTCAGTAGTTCCAAGTTTTTCCTTCGCATAGTGTGCAAGAAGGGTAGCGCTATATGTCGATGGGATTTTGGACACTACCACATAATGCCATTCTTCTTTATTGGAGGATTTGGGAGGTCTGGGCGTAATGTCTTTTGGAGAAGTCAAAACCTCTGTGTTTTGGTTATCCGTATGGTTGGTTTGAGTCGAAACGGACTTTTTCACTATTGGTGGGTTACTTCTAGTAATTGGCTTATCATTGGCAGCCAACTTTTCAACCGTGTGTGCTATTTGGTTTATACTTTTTTTCATATCGGCCATTTCCTTCAATAACTCATCCTTTGATGAGTCATGAATCTGAACTTTAATAGATTCGTCTTGATTGTCCGTTAAAATAGATGACAGATTAAAAATATCCTGTTTCATTTCCTTGATAGAATGGAACAGAGATTCTGGTGTAATTTCCGCCAATCGTGTCTGTTGACTATGAATCTCATCTATCTTTTTGTATAACGTTTTCCATTTGGCATCATGAGTATTTAAAATGTCGTACATTTCAGAAAATATTGGAAGCAGGTCATTATTTTTCTTTAAGCATGTTCCTAGAGCTTCAACATTTTCTATAGAAATCTGCGATTTATGTACCTGTGATATTTTGTCGTGAAGATATTTTAAGGTAGGAGAGTCACAAACATTACAAAAAAATCGAATGTTATGGAACTTTTGGTGGTAGAGCACTTTTGTTGTCGACTTATCCAGCCCAGTACAGGTCATACAAAAAATCCGGCGACACTCTCCACTGCAGCGAAGTTTGTATTTGTCCTTTTCCGAGACGATTGTTTGGCAGGAATCACACTTAAATTCAGACATTTTAAAGTTAAAGTTCAATTTTTGTAAATAAAAATAAAAGTCAATGACACAGTAAAAGTTTGCACACACAAGGTAGGTCAAGTTAAATACGGGTTCAATGTTAACGCACACCAGGTCAAAATTTGTACAGTCAGTAAAACACACGTACAATGATAAATCACACGCTGGTTCGAAGTCAATAACACAAAATAGTATACACGCACCGGTTAACACAACAAATCAAATCAAAACAAAACAGTTCAAACCAAAGCAAAACAAAACATTCAGTACCGAGAAGCTCCAAACGAGACAAAAAACACAACCGTCTCGTATGACTGCTCGAATTGAATCTAAAATCTATGGTTCATCTGATATTAATTTACATTGATTATTTACTTGAGAAACAGCCCCAAGGCACACAGCGTATGACTCGTCTGCTGCATTAGCTGTTTGACACCTTTGACCACATCTATTGGAATTGTTATTTCTCCTTGATTCTTTACACTCTGGTGATTTGTGACCAAGAGCCCCACAATTATAACACCGTATATTACAGTTTTTATCGGGTTTGTTATTGCTCTTGTTAAACTTCTTGAACTTATTTGTCTTGTTGTTGTTTCGGCTAGCCGTAGCACCTGCTGCTTGTATTACTTCATCATTATTTTGTGTGTCAGCATGTTCTAATATTTTTGCTTTCAAAATTTCAGCTGATAGCAATTCATCACGAGCTTCAATTGCCAATCTAAACTGCTCAAATTTAGCAGGCAAACTATAAAGTAATGCAATATATACTACATCTGGGTGAAAATGTATTTTCATAGCAGCCAACTTATCCAAAGCACCAAAAAATCGCCGAATATGTTCTCTCACATCACGTCCTTCTTGAAGTTTAGTAAATAATAAAGTCTTCAATAAATGTACCTTCTTGAGAGGACCTTGAGGTGCAAACACACTAACTTAAGCCAAACCTCTCTAGAAGTCTCACAATCTCCAACATGATGCAGCTCATCAGCTCCAATAGACAAAATTAAATCTGCTTTTGCTAGTTGGTCTTTCTCAATCCACTGATCACGTTCAATTTGCCTTGCGACGGCATCAGTTCCATTCGAGCTTGATGGATTAGTTTTTGTACCATCAACGTAACCCCAAAAACCATTTTTCACTAACAAAGCTTGAGCATGAATTTTCCAGGAATCATAATTGTCCTTTTTTGACCGACGAACCCCGAACGGAGGAGGTATACAATTCGACTGTGCTTTATTTTTTTTTTTTTTTTGGTTCGTGCTTGCCTTTTATATAGTAGACGATCTCCGATTTTGATGATTTTGGATTCATTTGAAAGAAGGGGATTGAGAAATGGTCCCATATTCATAAAAACGCAAATCCGAAATCTCCTTCCCTCCGAAAACCGCCCCCGAAGGGGTGGTGGGGGCGAATTTTCTCGAAAATCGAAAATCTGAGTTGGTATAATTAAAGATAGGACAATATCCGGAAACGTTTAAATTGAACAATTTTTCAAAAGTGTTACGGTTTTCGAGATAGACGCATGTTAAATATGTATTTTTGCTATGTGGAGAGGACAATTTCTTTCGAAAATTAAAAATTTTTCGATACTACATGAAAGATATAATTATTTGTAGCAACATTTATAATGAACATTTTTTCCTTAGAATTACGGTTTTCGAGTTAAATCGGTGTTAAATGGTAACAACTAAAATATTCAAGCGTATTTCCGCCGCGATGTTCTGAGATCTCAATAATAACCACTACAAGCAAGTAATATACGTGGGTAATAGGATAAGTATTATCTTCATTGATATGGTATAGTGAACGTTCAACGATTTTCGGGACTAATGTTACACTCAAAAGTGTGAAATAAATATTTTTTACAAAAAATTGGACCGACGTTATAGTTGATGCACTGAAAAGTATAAAATAATATTACTTCTATTGGAGATGGTACTTGTGAAGTTGGTGCCAAAAGCTATCAATCTAACTGCAACTGCACAACTTCAAAAGTACCATCACCAATAGAAGTAATATTATTTTATACTTTTCAGTGCATCAACTATAACGTCGGTCCAATTTTTTGTAAAAAATATTTATTAGCTCACGGATCTTAAAAACACTTATCTTTATTTCTTATAAGTATATTGACGGTAAGTCGGGAAGTGCCAATGTAACGTCAATTTCCATCATTTGCATTCAATCGACCACTGGGCGTTTATGCGTGAGTGGAAGGAATTAATTATTTATAAGAAACTCTTTAACTAAACATCACTTTCATTTGTAAAGATTAATTTTAATTTTTAAAGTGACTTGTATCCATGAACACATGTCAATAATATTTTCATTACAACAACTAACTAGATGGATTAATTATGACGGACGAATTTGGCTGAAAGATTTGAACTCTAACCATTTATTTTCAATATAGCTATAAACAATTAACAAAAGCTTGGCAAACCATTAAAGAAAATCTAGACACACCGGCGAACAAAGCAATCTTCACATATTTCGAAAAAGGTAAAAGATAGGTATAGGGAACATATAAGTAAGTCACCTTCATTTGGGCTCTCAAGTCCGAAAATACCCAAAAAATTGGGGTGCTCTATTAAAAAAATATATCTAATATATTATATATCTGATATGTATCTTGTTTTTGGAACACCCTTTATAATTTAACATAATTGTTTTCTATATAAAGACCGTGGCGAATGTGGTGCCCCACCCTGTCTATAGGATATCTTGCGAATAAGTATTGGAAATTAATTGATAATATGTAAGGTAAGATAGCAACCATGCTAATATTGTTCATCGTGTCGATTGTTCGATAGTAGAAATAATGAGATTTAGAAGAATGCAAAATGTTAAACGTCCAGTAAACATGCACACAATAAGCCGCCGTCACCACATTAATAACTTCTAATCTATCGGAGGCATTTGTGCGATTCCCACAATTTTCCGGGTTAACAGTTTTCAATTGGAGAAAAACATCAAGGCTTTCACCAAGATTATTCTAATAGAATCCGTAAACAAACTTAAAAAAGATATTTGTATTAATCAATTCTATTTTGTTATTTCATCACTTCAATTCTGGTTTTCGAAAAGTCATTATAAAGTATGTAAATTTTCAAAGCCAAGGACAAAATGGCATTTTCCAAATATTAGCTAATAAGGAAGTTATATTTTGTGTAGCTTGAGTTTTAGTTGGTGTTGTATCATTATCATTATCATCATGTATAAAAAAACAATTTTTCAATAATTTTTAATATAAAAGATTTATTATCTGTCAGTCATTGTTTATACTTGTAACTAATAGTAATGATTGTAAAGTATCGTTCTGTTGAAATTATCTTGTCGGAACCTTTTTAAACTTCATTAATAAGACCACTATTCTGTCATGATTACTTAGGAAACTTCTACGAAGTGGTAGGAAAAACCATTAAACTTTTCCATATATTCTTATTTGTAAAGTTGACAAACAATAAAGCCTATGAAATTTTTCAATATAATAGGAAAATATTTCATTGAAATTCTGGACGTTCCCAAATACAATTGAATTCTTCCGATGATTTCAAGTATCTATTTATCAATGCGATTCTCTTATTATTTTTGTCTTTGTAGAAAGTTTTAGTGCGCTCACGGTCGATATCTAGGTTATTGCAGAGGACATCAAAAATAAATATGTATAAATATTTTTTACAAAAAATTGGACCGACTTTATCAGTTGTTGCACTGAAAAGTATAAAATAATATTAATTCTATTGGTGCTGTTACTTTTGAAGTTGTGCAGTTGCAGTTAGATTGATAACTTTTGGCACCAACTTCACAAGTACCATCACCAATAGAATTAATATTATTTTATACTTTTCAGTGCATCAAGTAATAACGTCGGTCCATTTTTTTGTAAAAAATATTTATCTCACACTTTTGAGTGTCACCAAAATCGTTGAACGTTCACTAATACCATTGAAGATAGTACTTATCCTATTACCCATGTATATTCTTTGCTTGTAGTTGTTGTTATTATTATCCCCAAAAAACATTCCCAATGTAAGACTTTTGGAGGTGAGAGCTATATTCTGCAAAACTCGACAAAAAAATCTCAAATCTTTCGCATACGCTCAGTAAGAGCTCCACACCCATTCCATTTCTTATGTTTCTTTGTATACGCATTTTGCTTTAATGGTACATTTTCATCAAGTAATTCTATCGCTTCTCACCGCCCCCAAAATTTCGTCCATGAAATTACTACTTGACGTATTATATTCATAACCCATAGTTCCACTAAATATGGACTAGCATTTCCAGTCACTCAACTGCTCACTTTAAGTGATAAAATTGTCACTACCTTACCACCTTACATACAGACTTGAAATGAATGCACTATATTCCGTCTTGGAAAAGAAGATGAAATAAAATAGAAATAATATTTCATTTGAACTTTTATTCTTTTTTACGAACTACATGTGTATATTTAACTATATGGTCAAGTTTTAAGGGTTCTATATGGGAGAAAAAATCAACTATGTTAGTGATCTGCAATATTTTTACACACACCAAACATACAAAAGTGCAATACGATCTATTTCTTAATATACAGGGTGTTTCAAATATATTCGCAGGACTTGAGGATGTGCTAGCTCGTCCAAAAATATGAAAAAAAGTTTACATTAACTTACCCTCTAAAATGCGCCATTTTAGAGATACAGGGCGTTGAAATAAAAAAAAAACGTTTTTGCGACGATCTCCTGAACCGTTCATCGTACAAGTTTTGAGTCAGAAAAACATTGTTGTTAAGTCATGATTGGTGAAGATTTTGAAGGAGTAGTGGGGGTTTTTCTCCACAATTTCTACGCTAATGGGAAAAGTACGGTTTTGGAACGCCCATTTGAAGCGCCAATGTTTTCTACACAATCTGACACAAAACTTAGCCTATTATGAGTGGAAAATGCTTACAAAAGCTGTTTACTGCAAGATAAACGATTCCAAGATATTCACAAAAAACATTTTTCTTTCAATTTCAACACCCTGTATCTCGAAAATGGTATATTCTGAGGATAAGTTAATATATTTTTTTTTCATTTTTTTGGACGAGCTATCACATCCTCAAGTCCTGCGCATATATTATAAAACATATAACTGCTAACACCGTATTAAGGAGACTTAGAAAGGCGTGAAGTATCTGTAAAACCTATTATGAGTTGAAAAAGAAATTGAACAACTTATGTTTCAACGTCATGGAAGGAATTTTGGGGGCGGTGAGAAGCGATAGAATTACTTGATGAAAATGTACCATTAAAGCAAAATGCGTATACAAAGAAACATAAGAAATGGTATGGGTGTGGAGCTCTTACTGAGCGTATGCGAAAGATTTGAGATTTTTTTGTCGAGTTTTGCAGAATATAGCTCTCACCTCCAAAAGTCTTACATTGGGAATGTTTTTTGGGGATATGATTTTTTTTTGGAAGTCGGTTAGCTGTCACCACAGTGTAGATAAACACAGTAGTCCAACGCAAGCCATTCCTTGATGTGGCCAGCCTTTGCCGCCGTGTCTCCCGTACCCACAGTATAAATATACCCAGTAGTCCAAATCAACGGCGGCCGCCTTAAATGATAGTTTCGGAGCATCATTTTTTGCGGTCGTCTGTTTGTCAAAGGCCACCGCGATTTCGTCAAAGGACACCGCGATTTCGTGTCTCCCGTTTGTAATTAAGGGAGACACGGCGGCAAAGGCGGGTCTGTGTTTACCTATACTGTGCCCGTACCTTAAGCTGATGCTCCGAAACTATCATCGAAGGCGGCCGCAGTTGAGTTGGACTACAGCATATATATACTGTGGCTGTCACGAACTAACTTTAATTTTTAATAAAAATCTATTTAATATATTTTCAGCGATGCAGCGTTGCCGCTTATATAAGTATTACTGCGTTTTTGCATCTGTCCTCACTTTCTTGATATTTCCGCCCCACTTACCTACACCTATCTCTAACGGTTCCCGAGATATTAATTATTTTCCATATTTTGGATCAAAAACATAGCTCGAATTAAATGTTTATATCTGCGTTATTGCAATTCCTAGGAAGCTGTAACTTTGTTAGTAGGTCATCGAGATAATGTTTATGGATTCTGAATAGAGAAATTTGTCCTGTGGATCATTCAAAATGTGTTTTTTAGTTGGAACACCCTGTATATTATGAAATATCCTGAATGATGCCTAAATTTCCTTCGATTTGATGTATTATGTTCCTATACCAAAGTAGCCAGAATTCCGAGATAAGAGCAATTGTCTAAAAAAATCAAATTATATTTCTCATATTCATCTAGGTTGCTATTAAATGTCATTATAGTACATGACATAATGAAAATTTGACAATTAGTGCGTTAATAATAATACCTTTGAGTGTTTTTTAACGTAAGTGACTTGAGGTACTAATGATTGTTTTTTATTCTTCATGGAAAATGAGAGGGAATTATAGCAAGAACGTGCAGAAAATTCAATGAAACGTACCCTGATTTACATCCAATGAACAAGAGGAAGTTTGTACGATTACAAAATAATTTCATTAATAATGGATCAAAATTAAAAGCGGAACGACATCTACCGAAACCTATAACCTCAGATGAAGACAACATAATAAATGTTTTGGCCTATTTCCGTGCTGATCCCCAAGCTTCCACTAGATGTGCCGAATATGATTTAGGCTTGGATCGTGGGTCTGTTGGAAGGATCAACCATAATCATTACATGCGCCCGTACAAGTTTACTAAAGTTTGAACTCTTAAACCAGAATATCATCAAAGTAGGGTTCACTTTTGCGAAAGAATCCTATTTCGCATCCAAGAAGATCCTGAACTCAAAAAAAAATATCTAGACAGACGAATCAAAATTTTTCAGAGAAGGAATTTTTAATAGAAGGAACGAGCATTTCTGGGCTGATCAAATCCAAATATTGTCAAGGAAATGGGATTTCAGGAGAAGTTTAGTTTCAAGTTTTCTTATTTACGATGAACCGTTGAATTCTGAGAAATATCTGGAAATTCTAAGGTCATTTGTGAACGACTTGGACTTGGACAATCTGTCATTGGAAGAGTATCGTAGCAGTTGGTTTCAGCTGGATGGAGCACCGGCTCATTGCACTCGGGAAGTAACAACGGAGTTGTTTGAAATGTTCGACGATCGCTGGTTCAGACGTTTGGGTCCGTGGCATTGGCCTGCGAGATCAACCGATCTCGCGTCACTTTATTTTTCTTGTGGGGTCAAAAGTATACATGACACCAGTACACAGTAAACAAGATCTACGCCAACGAGTAATCAACTGCATTGAAGAACTAGATGCCAGTAAAATAAGGAGGCCTACAACTATATCTACAAATAAACGGACATTGAAATGTTTGAAAGCCATTGGTCGGCATTCTGAAAACTTATTATGAAGGTTTTCTAAATTTTAACAGATAATTAATGAAATTATTTTGTGATCGTACAAACTTTCGCTTGTTCATTGGATGTAAATCAGAGTACGTTTCATTTAATTTTCTGCACGTTGTTGCGATAGTTTCTACACATTTTCCATGAAGAATAAACAATTTTATTAGAACTTCGTTTGTATTGTTATTTCATTCATTTCAAGTCACTTACGTTGAGAAATACTCAAAGGTATTATTAATAATGCACTAATTGTCAAATTTTCATTATGTTATACTATGATGATATTTAATATCAACCTAGATGAATATGAGAAATATAATTCGATTTTTTGAAAATTGATCTTATCTCGGAATTCTGGCTACTTAGGTATAGGAACATGATAATCAAATCGAAGGAAATTTAGGGATCTTTCAGGATATTTTATAATATATAGTACAGGGTTTTCCATTTAGAAAAACTCATTTTCAAACATTTTTGTATCTAGCGTAACGATCTTTCTTTTCAGGGCTTGCTAAGAAATGAAATGCAATGTTACAGATTTTGAAGCATATTTGCGGAACATTGATAATGGTACCAACATTAGCATTATTGTTGGGGACATGAATATAGATATACTAAAAAAAAAATGTGAAATCGCGAATAACTACATACTGACTCTCTCATCCTTTGGATTGATAATAATTAATATCTCATAAAATAAGCTATAAACATAAAGTCATATTAATAAACTTAAATTATTTTTCCATTTTGATCTGAGAAATAATTAAAATTACCTATAAACATTCCATAAGAAAAAACAAAGTTGTGTAGAGTTCCAACTATTTAGAAACACCCGGTATAATTGAAAATATTTTTATGTTGTAGAATGTTTAAAATACGATTGGGTTAGTTATAAACATTTTCTCATAATCTTTACAATAACCCCATAATCGTCCGAATACCTACGCACTACTGATCTCCCACCTTGTATTTCAATACCTGAAATGTACCTAGATATTTACCAACAGCGGTCCGCGTCTAATTATAAAAAAGCTATATCGTGTGATCTGAACCAAAATTAAAAACCAAAAAAAATTATGCACGAGTAGACAATGTTAGAAGAAATATACCTAGGTATATGGGAAATATTAATAATAATTATTAATAATAATTATTAAGGCACAGCGTACGATCGCTCTGCCATCTCTTAGTCAATAGATGTATGAAATGTGATATATGTATACGTCTCTGTAGCACTAGCAGAGAACTGCTACCTCTACCTGATTGTTGCCATTTAGTTGGAGTATACGCTTGACAAATATTATTAATGCGTTAAAAATGTACCACTTTCGAATAAGAGCGAAGTAGTTTGCATGCTTTTCAAATAATAAATGATTTTATGATTTTATGATCATAATTAATTTGTTAGTTTCACTTAGGTATTTATCCGATATCTATATTACTGAGGTATTTAAAAGCAGGAAAAATTTTAGCACCAACAACACCGTAGAGTCTTGAAAATAATAAATTGTGCAATCCGTCTATTTGGTTTTACATTTATTTATAATATAAATATTACAGCCTTTTACGAGTTGAAAACGGTCTCAAATGATTACTTATCATTCTTAGATTGTATTATATACAATATCTCATCAATTTCAAGCCATATTTTTAAATTAATCGGGAAAAACCATTACGTGACCTTGAGAATCCAACATTTTTCTGTAAATAATGCATCTGTAGCCAGAAGTGAGAGATACCGCTCTCACCTCTGCAAACTACAGTTTGCATTGATTGAGATCTCAACGCATCGCTGCGGAAATACGCTTGAGTATTTTACATATATGTTACCATTTTAACACCGATTTAACTGAAAGGAAAAAATGTTCATTATAAATGTTGCTACAAATAATTATATCTTTCATGTAGTATCGAAAAATTTTCAATTTCCGAAATAAATTGCCCTCTCCACATAGCAAAAATACATATTTAACACATGTCTATCTCGAAAACCGTAACACTTTTGAAAAAATGTTCAATTTAAACGTTTCCGGATATTGTCCTATCTTTAATTATACCAACTCAGATTTTCGATTTTTGAGAAAATTCGCCCCCACCACCCCTTTGGGGAGCGGTTTTCGGTGGGAAGATTTCGGATTTGCGTTTTTATGAATATGGGACCATTTCTCAAGCCTCCCCTTTCAAATGAATCCAAAATCATCAAAATCGGAGCTCGTTTACTATATAAAAGGCGCGCACGAACCAAAAAAAAGCAGACAGTCGAATTGTATACCTACTCCGTTCGGGGTTCGTCGGTCAAAAAAAATGAATATTCACACGAGGCAACTGGAACACAGTTAGGGGACAATGAATAACTGAAGTAGAATTTACTCGAGAGCTGTAGAAGAGTCATGAACACAAAATATATTATATTCTATAAAAGGATAACAAATTTCAAGATAAATATTTGCACTAGATTATACATATTATACCAAATGTGTTTTTCGCATTGGTATTGTGATCTAATTTTATTGAGATGGCAAAAGAACAAGACTTTGTTGCAGACTTGTGTAAAGCGCACAGGGAGGTTGCTTTGTAGTTTAAGAGTTTACAATAAGTAAGACTGCTAGACTAAATATTGTAGAAGCTGTAGACATTATTTTTTTTATTATTTCAAATAACCGCATCAACCCTTTGGGTCATTAGCGGTGAAGTTTTTTTATTTATTTTGTTGCTATTACTATAGTCTAACATTTCTTTCAAGTTACAAGATATGTTAAATTTGTCTCTGTGGTTTTGGTATAACGGGCATTGCACTATAATATGTTTCACAGTTAGTTTCACTTCACAAAATTCACAAGTTGGTTCATTTTGTCCAGATATCAAGTGTTCATGTGTGAGTTTGGTGTGTCCTAGGCGAAATCGGATCATTATCACTTGTTGTCTTCTTTTTGTTAATTGATTTTGCCACTGTCCTACGTTTGGTTTGATTTCTTGTAATTTCGATTGTGAGGCCTGCCAGTGAGTATTCCAAACGTTTTTCATCTTGTTTTTAATGTAGGATTTCATGTCTATCGAAGGAGTGTATTGTAACGCAGTCTGATGCGGTTTATTGATCGCATCTCGAGAACTTTTATCGGCCGATTCGTTTCCAGTTATTCCTATATGTGAAGGTACCCAGAGCAATATTACTTCTTTGTCTAATGTTTGGATGGTAAAAAGTTCTCTTTTGATCAGTCTTCCAATTGGATGGTTTACGTATATTCTTCGAAGTATTTGTAGAGAGCTTAATGAATCTGACATAATCATAAACCTTTTAGATGAGCTTGATTTTGCGTACCTTAGCGCTTGGAGGATTGCGAAGAGTTCTCCTGTGAGGATCGTATTGGTTTCCGGTAGTTTATAGGTTAGGGTATTTTTCAGGTGTGACAACAGCTGCTCCTACACCAGAAACTGTTTTGGATGCATCGGTGTATATTTTAATGAATTCTTTGGAAGTTCTGGATTATAATTTGTGTGTTTGTGTCGTTTTTAGGTAAATTTCTTATAGAAATGTACCTATTGCGATCGTTCACACTTTCGAATTTCGATAAATTTCAACGGCATATTGTTATATGTCTATAAGTTAGTCCAAAAAAACATTTGGTTCAAAAGTTTATATATGTTATATCACTTATCGTGGAATTAACTTTAAAAAAAAACAATTATTTATTAAGACAAAAAATTAAAGTACAAATATAACTTAACTTGACTTGACTGTATGAATCTAAACTCACAAGTGTCGACTCACAAGTTGACTGACACATTCGCCAGAAGATTCACAAGTGATGCCGTTAGCTAGAGATCTAGTATTTATACAATCAAAAATGTTTAGTCATTAAAAATATAAAAAGAAACGTAAATTAATACAATGGATCTTTTCTCCTAAGGTTGAATCGAAGCTTCTAGAAATATTATAATTAGAATACATAGTAATGTCTTTTTGGAGGCCGAACTGGATAAACAATTAACAATGGTCTTTATGGTAACTTGCTGACTACTGGTCTGCATCTCTGGCACGTAAATATCCTTATCACTTTTGTTATCTTCTTAAACTGCGTCTTGGAGATGTAATATGATATGGTGTACTGCGTCTTGCAGATGTAATACGATATGGTGAGATACTGCGTCTTGCGGATGTAATATAATATTATGAAATAATATTTAAAATAATACTTTGTTATTATTATTATATGACTTTAAAAAGTAATTCAATTATAACTTTATATAACATATATATATATGGGATATTACGAAATTTGTTAACACGATAGAGGTCGCAGTTTTGGAGGTATCAAGTTCAAATTAGCTACAAAAATCAATCTCTCAAATATCTCGGTCGAGTTCGTTATTGGGCAATATCGGGTAAGTAGTTTCAAAATGACGACCGTTCAAACATTTAAAAAAATTATTAAAAAAGAGCCGTAGTGTAAATATCATCAAAAATAATTTTAGTTTATAGATATAATCAGTATCTACAACTTTTATTCAAATCAATTTTCCATAAAATGCACAGATAAAAAAATCAAAATTAATAAAGAAAAATAAGCAATATTGATAAAACATGAACACTCAATATAAATTTGATGTAATTGTACATTTTCTGGAGATCTTAATATAGACCCTGATTAAAAAAATATATGGTATATTTATTGAAAAGAAATAGGCGAAAAAAAAAAATCTGCTTTGAAGTGGAACGCGAACCCTGTCTGCTTTATATTTTATAGCCAAAACAAAAACCTCTAACCGCAAGGCTATGACACATACGACAATTTCATGTAATAACATTTAGGTATACCAATGAAAAGGTTGTTCAAATTTCAATTCAATGAATTTTGAAAAATTTACCTTTCCGCTGACTATAGGCCATCGGGATTTTATTCAATTGGGATAGTTGGGTGTTAATGATTGGTTGGAATACCTGCCAAGGGGGAGGAGTGTTTAGGTTCGTTGGATAGAGAGGAGGAAATCGCTGCATTTGAATTGGCTTCTGTAGACATTATTGTTATGTTAATGAACCTGATTTGATCAGTCGTTTCAACATTGGCAGAGTTGTTTATTCCTTTCGAAGAACGTTAGCTTTAATGTGAATCGATATATCAAGCTATATCATTGGACACAACAAATACTATGTATGACATTTGTAAGGAGAATATAAAACTTTGTGGAGGAAAATTTCAATTTGTAAATTAAAAAAAATATTTCTAGTACCTTAATCATAAAAACTATGTAGATTATTCAATAAGCTCAAATTAGTCATATATCATAATCTAAGCGCTGCCAGATTATTTTCTATGTCAAACGCTTAACCCTTTATTCACCTCCTGTATCTACTACAAACCTTCGCCATTTGAAAATATGATTTAGTGTTGCAGTACCAGCGCTTAGGATATGATGTTTCCAGAATTCAGTCTTTCTTTCAGGCGTTTGTGGATGCATTACAGCTATATAGCAACATGATTTCACCATAATATGATGGTTATTAGAAATCGAACTATGTGACAGTTTTGAGTAAACTCAGTAAGTAGATATATTTAAATCTTAGATTCGTACTAGTATGGTTTGTTAGTTAGCTAGTTAGTGCTAATCTAAACAAATACCAATCTAAGATTTGATAGTGAATACAGTTGATATAGTATATTAAAATATATTTAGTTTGGCCCAAAAGCAGATTGAGATTAGTGGAGGCTACGAAAAAAATGTTTAATTCTAACTTGATACCAGACCTACCAGATTAAATTTTTGACAACAAATTGTCGATGTCCGACTTCTAATTCTACCTTTCCTCAACAAGCTTAGAACTAGATTTTGTTCTGTCTGTTGATTTATTGTCATTATTTCTTACTATTACATTAGATCTTAAAGTACCATTTCACTTCACATACCTATGTTAAAAACGACTGGTTTTGTGTGACGGGGCTTAAATTAAATAAAAAAATACGCTCTAATGGCTACTCCGTGATATGAATAAAAAATGTATAACTTAAAAAGTGTATGCGGATGCTGAAGTGGTTTTTTGTAATAATAAAGCAGTGTGGAATTTGTACTGTTAAAATAGCATCCTAGTCAGGAGGAAGAGTTTAATTTTTTCCCGAAGAGATTTTATTCACTTCCTGTGATATGTTTTTATGGTTTTGTTGTGGGAAATATTCTAGTTGCCAGGAGATGTCCGAAAACATTTAATATTTGATTTAAAAATAATTTCGTTTATTGTTTCTAAAAACATTTAGTTTTATAACAATATTCGTGAATCATAAAATTATCTTATTTTTGTTCTTGGATTATTAAGAATTCTAATTTAATTTTCACTTAAAATTAATTCCTACTAAATTACGGTAACTTACTCTAGCTATAATGTTAATAGTTAATATACTCTGTATTTGTTTAAGGCCAAACATATTGTTATAAAACGAAATATTTTTAGAAACAATAAACGAATCTGAATATGAATCTGATTTGAAAATAATACGTGGTCTCCATTATAGCACTGATGCATTGGAAAGTAAAATATAATATTTGTTGTATTAGTACTAAAATAATAAATATACATAGTAGTATCGCGTGAAACAAATAAAATATATTTACATACAACACATAGCGTAGAATTTGTAGTTAGTTCTATGAAGTATCATTATGTCTATAAATAGATTTTGTAGGATTGCCGGCATGATATTTCTATATATTTGAAATACGAGCACCAATATGAAAATATGATTTTTTCACTTCTCAGTGCATTATCCTGTCTATAATTACGTTTTCTTATTTCGTATTTCTGAGTGGTCCAGATTAGTTTTTCAAATAGAAGCCTTTTGTAGATGAGACCATGAAAAAAAAATCATATAAATCATTCAATAAATTAAATGATTTGTATATTTTGTAAAAATATTGAGCTCCAAAAAATATTCCTTCTTCACATTCTAATGATTTAATGTAGACAGTACCATGTCCTAGACGGCTCCTTTTATATGGAAAAAAGTAGCTTAAAAATCAGATTACGGGGTCCGCAAATTATAACGCTTTTGTAGTGAAAATCTGTGTTATAACTTTAAATTTAAAAAGCAAATTTAAAATATCTCTTCGTCTTTGAATTGAACTCGAACAAGTTTGAAAAATAAAAATAAATTTTCCATAACTTCAAATATAAATAGTTAAGATATAGGCTTCCATCAAATACCCAAAAAAATAGAATGTAATTCGAGGACCAAAAACGATACCAACCTAATTCTTGATTTCAACATTAAATTTATCTCAAAAAGGGATATCTAATACTTTTTTGTAATTTCAAATAGCCTTAAAATAATCCTGTGACGGTATCATAGTTTTACTACAATGTATACTATGAAAAACAAGAAAATGTTGATAAATAAATTGCTTATATATGTGTTACGATAAATTATACTGGATAGAAGAACTTAAACGAAATCAAGTTATGAAAAATGTCAACTTTACAATAATTTCTTTTTATAAGACAACCACAAACCTCTTTTTCATAATTAAGATATTAGATTAATAAATTATTGAAAAGTATTTGATATATATGCAATGGATGCGAATAAAGCAATTTTGACACTCTTGAGTTAAATGCTATGTTAGTAAAGCTACATTAGCGAATGTTTATCTGCCTTATACTCGACAATGGAAGGCTTTTTTTATCTATAAGGTAACGACTTTTCGTATGACCACAAAAATCCCAAAAACTACTTATTCGATTTCAACAAAAAAAAAATGAATTTTCTATACTTCCACGGGTGAAATAGGCTATATTTCATGTTCATATAGCTTTTCTAAAATAAATAAATAAAGATTGGGACCAATTCTCAGCGGCGTAGGTAATACGATGCCACGGCGTCTATCGACAGCTGAAAATATTCGTGAGTGCTATAGCAAATAATAATAATGTAATTTTTTCTTTCCTTATATTTTATTTTAATATACTGAAGTTGACACCAACAATCAACTACTTGACCCATATTTTTTGCTCTGAAATGTTTTTTTTTGTGGAATGTTTTTCATAATGTGATATGTACGAGTCTCTACTACCGACTGCTGCAGCAAGCCACATAGTATTAGGTTAATATTATAATGTAAAAAGATACCATGGTTAATACATTGTGTACACTATAAAGAAGCAGAATTTCCAATATAAAATTATAAAATATTGAAAATTCAACATAGAGTTGAATTTTGAGTACTGTGTTAAAAATTCAATAATTTTACAAATTAAAGTTGTGCATTTTTTCCTGAACAAATCAAATAACACTTTGAAATACGTCAGTAGCAGTGTTGAATCAAATTATTTTAGAAAAATTGCAAGGAGAATTCAAAGAATATCGCTCCATCAATAAGTGTTAGAGTCCGATACCGCCCTAAACCATCCTTAATAATTTTCTTAATCCTTCAGGGCTTTATTTTCATGTTTTAAAACTAAAAGTTGGAGCTTCAATAATACTATTACGTAATTTTCATCCTTCTAGCCTATGCAACGGTACGAGATTGCAAATCAAAGCTATGCGTCATTGAAGCTGCTATTCTTACTGAACTGGCATCGGAAGAGACAGATCTAATCCCAAGAATAACTATGATTCCAACAGATTTACCTTTTAATTCAAACAATTACAATTTCTGATTAAACGTGCATTTGCAATTACTGTCAACAAGGCACCAGGCCAAACCTTTAAATTTGTAGATTTAAGAGAGGATTGTTTTTCTTATGGCCAGTTGTATGTTGTTGGAACAGGAAGTTTCGAAAATCAAATCGCTTTGCTACCCACTCTTCATACGATAAAATAAACGTTGTAAAATAAATTTTGTAAAATGAATGTTGTGAAATAAATGTTGTAAGATAAATATTGTAAAATAAACTTTGTAAAATAAATTTATTTCCTTCTAATTTTTGTTTTGTCCAACGTATCCATAACATTAACACACCCAAGACATTAACACTCATAATATTAACAAAATTCTTTTGCGGACGAAGCCGCACTGGGGGACTTCTACATAGTTAATACAAGAGCAAAAATACATAGATATACTTACAGGTCAAGATAAATGTAAAAAATGCAGACAAATAAAATGTCAAATTAACAGCAACATGAATAATATAATAACAATAATAAAAAGACACAAAAAGTAAAAAATCTTTATTTATATTTTAAATTTCTTATGTCATAATGACCTTATCTGTGATGGTTTTCTGTTAGTGGCCAAACGAATATACCCAGAAGTCAGTCAGTCAGTCATTGGCCGAATTCGGTCTTTGATCTTAATATTTAAACTGAGGAAGAGGAAGTTTACCTAACATGTATTTGATATCTTATAAGTTATTGCTTTATTGATCTAGATTCTAATCAGGCAAATAGACTTGATGGTCATTCTGTTAGTAAACAAACATAAAGCCAATTGTTAAACTGGACCATCAATAAATATTGATGCCATGAAACATTTGTATGTCATGGATATGGGGATGTGTCGGTGAATTCCAGCAACCTTATCGCTTCCAATCTCGTGACAGAGGACATAAAGCAGGTATGTGGACGGCCGAATATACCTCGGGGTACACTTCAGGTATTTTAATACGATTTTTCCACCTTCGATGCCGAGGCCTTCCCGTTTACCCTGTGGTGTGTGCTACGATATTATTGGGAATTCGAGCAGATGTTACATAGTCATTCTGTAAGCATGGGCGATGCTTGATACAGGAGGTATGCGACATCTATTCTCCGATCGGTATAGAGTATGATCTGTCGTGAGAAAAGCTACGTCTTGACTTGATGCAGCTATTGATAGAACGTCCTTCTTAAAAAATGTATTAAAGATCTTTATTTATACATATATCGTTAAATAATCAAAACAATAAACATACCCAATTAGAATCCGTCATCAAAACCGTTCCATAAGCAACATTAAATAATGAATGTATGATTTCTTATGAGTTTTCCTGAAAAGTTGCTCAGTTAAGAAATTAAAGCTGATAAGCATCAGCTTATATCCCACTATAGCGGATTTATATAACACCATCTTTAAAAAAATATCAGATATATAATAATAGGAACAAGGAAGTTGATGTTCTTAAATGCTCTACAAAAAATTCAATCAAAAGTTACTGGATGGCGTTAAGGCGCTGCTTTCAGGTACAACGAGGAATTATGATCTTGAAATTCCTTGTATATCTAAATTCTAATTCTGTACAATGTTAACATAGTCTACCAGTGACTTAATTCCATCAAAAACTAAAATTCTATTACTGTTGACCTACGGTTGTCTGAACTTCTGATGGAATGACGTTCAGATAATCGAGATTTATTTGAAATAATGAAAGGCATGTGTAAGAGAATAGGAAATAAATCAGAAAATGTTATTTTGGCATATTACATAATTATTTTATTCAGGTGGATTTGAACCGTAAAAATGCATTGAAAACTAGACACCGAACATTTTGCACGGTCATAATACCTTGGGGTGATTAAAGAAAACTAAGAAGAAAGTAGTGAGACATGATGTTTTGTTGAACTAAGAGCAAATATTATATAAGATAGGTATATCAAAGCAACAGTCATTGTCAGCTTTATTAAGTTGGTTACCGCTAAAATGTTGATTATACAGAAAGAACAGTTTCTGTTTATATTTATTGGTAATATACCAATTTAGAACTCATTCTTGAATGCAAAATTATTAACTCAATCAAAATAACTCTTCGTACAGTCTCTGTACTCGTACCACTGCTAGTTCCATAAGTCTCCCCTTCTATTCATCTCTTTCTATTCCTATACCTCCTTCTCCCACTATATCCCACCTCCCGTTATTGGTTACGGATCAGTGTGCCGGTAACGACGACGTTTTGGTTTTTTTCCTTCAGGAGCCGACATCAAGGATTGACTTCGCTTATGCCGTAGTGTAGCTTAAAAGAAGTATCAAGAAATTGAATCTTCGCCTGCGAAAGGGGATGCGTGTTTTTCATTTGAGAGGGTTAAAGTTGGAGATAGAGCAACTTTGACGATATTTGTATAAACAGAAGTAATCGAGTTCTTTAAGACGGTTTTGGGGAAAAGGAAAAAAGGTAAAAGGGACACATTTCAGGATGTAATGTCTTTTGGTGTGATGTAGGATTGAAACAGTTCTGCGAACGTGTATCTTATTGTATATTAAGACTTCTTTGATAGATAATAAAATAAAAAAGTTAGCTTTTCCAGTTCTCAATATCGATCAGTGTCTTAAAGTATATTCTAAATGAACTATATATTGATGCAGGTAATGCTAGATTCTTAAATATTTTAAAAATTCCACTGATATAGGTGGTTTGATCTAGATTCGGAATTCACAGTCCTGTAAGTAACATATAAATAAGTTCACAGACAAAAAAACTGCACTTTTCATTAACATTACACTGCAGATTGTTCTTATGTAATTTTTGTCGCTTAAATATTAATATACCAGGGTAAGTCAAAATATTTATTCGTGAGCTTAAAACATCCTGTGGAAAAAACGCCAGAGAAACATGATTTACGATAAAGCTCGATGTATTCCTAGCATTTTGTTTTTTCAATCATCTAGTTATCTTGCTTCTTTTACGAGCTAAATTTTTTCAATGTCAATAAAAATAATCAGCCTGGAATAATCAAGTTTGCTAGTGGTTACTTTATTAGATTATTTTGTCAGTGACATTGTCGATATTAAAATCGTGATTAAAATAGTGTTAACGACTGCAGATGTGGTCGAAATAAAAATTATGTTGCTATACGCATTGCGCGATCTACAATACACGATGCTTTGACTTGGTATTTCGAGAAGGGAAATTATACCAGAAGGCCGAGGTCTGGAAGAGAAAAACCAGAGTTTATACTCATGCAAGGCAATGCCATACCACATGTTGGGCATGTAGTAAATGAGTTTTTGGAAGAATTCGAATGTTATAATGACTACCCTGTAGCCGAGATCTCCACCCAATTGAGCATCTTTGGGATGAGTTAAAAGGAATTGCGACACTCCCTTTAATAACATTTCTATTTCAATTTTTAGTGTTGTAATAACAACTTTTAATTTTCAAACCAAAAAAAGTACTTTAAATGCAGCGTTTCAATTAAAATTGCGCAGCTCGTAAAAGATAACCAGATGATTCAAAAAAAGAAATGCTAAACACGACGTGTTTTCCCACAAGATGTTTCAAACTTACGATTGAAAACATCATTTTGAATTATCCTGGAATATAAGCTTTTAAGATACCAAAATTACATCAGAACAAAATGCAGCGTAATTTTAATGAATAGGTCTATCGCCCAGCGAAAAAACATTGCAATAAACTCAAAAATAAAAAAATATGCCATATTGAATTTATTAAAAAAATGAAGGTGCCGGATTTTTTTGTCGGTGAGTATGAGTATATATGTCCACCCAGATGATTTTTCTGCCGCACATAAAGAAACTCCACCACATATGGCAATTGTCCAATTGATTCCGATGACAATTATTTTTTTCAGCGTACCAATGCAAATAATATTGGTCATTTTATGTTTTTTCTTAAGACAGAATATTCAACAAGACTTGAATATAACATGCAGGAAATATGAAAATAACGTTGAGCCTAATATTTCTCCTGATATTCCTCAGAGATGCTCTTTGAGAGAATAGTCAAGGGCTACAAGAAGAATATCTACTAAATGCAAATTTCATCAAAATCATTAGAGCTGGTTATGCACGATGATAATAATTTGGAAACAAAAAAGTTTCCAACAATTGATAATGGTACGTGAACTCTTCAAAACAGGAACTGATAGGTATATTGTACACCAAAAGCTTTGTTGCCTAAAACAAAAATGTTCAGTTCTGAATGTGATTGACAAAATTAACTTTTATCATAAATTGTTAGGTAGTGTATAAAATGGTGAATGCGCCGTATCAGATATTTTCTTTGATTTTAGTAGTAGTAAATAGTGTGTTCTTTATCTAGTGAGGTTATCTATAAAACACCCTAGTATATAAATTAAAATTTCAAATATTGATCGATTACAGTGAATGAACGTTACGGTTTGCAACATTCTGCCCACCGGCACCGATAGAGATTCCTTTTACTTATTTAGCCGATGGATCAAGGTAATTTTGTGCACCGGCTTTTGAATACTGAAGACATTTAAAACTAGTTTGGTGTAGATAATGCAAATTTTGCAATGCTACTTTTAATCTAGATATAACTAATAAATAACACCACTATGGCCGCAAATTATAGGGATATATTGTTGGCTTCAGAAAAACCTTTTGAATTATTTTATAATATAATCATAAACATAAACTTCGAAAGTGCTTTCCCAAAAGAAAAAAAAAATAAATATGTAAAAAAATAAAAACCCTGGATCACAAATGACGTTAAAATCTCCTCCAGAAACTTGAGATCCCTTCATTATATTAGAAAATTCTTAAATAATTTTCATTTTGCCAATCACGACAATTCTTATAGATAAATAACCACGGCAGCAAAAGATATCTTCTACAGTAGCAGAATGGCGAATGCAAATAATAAAGTGAAAGAATGCTGGATCATAGTGAATGAGCTCAGGGGGAAAGGCAGCTCCTCGAAACAATGTGAAACGTCATTAGAACCAAACACAATCAATAATTATTATTGTACAGTAGCTGAAAAATTACCTAATAAAACATCTCCAACTCATAATCCAATAAACTACACCAGAGATCTCCATGTTATCGACAATCACATACTCTATGACACCAATTTATATGAGTTGAAAGAAGTTATTTCCACTACAAAAAATAAGAATGCAGTTGGTTCGGATGATATGTTCTTTTGCACAAGGAACTTTTCTTTCATTCCTAAAAACCTCAGTTGTTATCCCTCTCCATAAAGGGGTGATAGAAAAGATCCTGCCAATTTTAGGCCTATTTCTCTAAAAACCACCTTAGAGAAGATTATTGAAACACTGTTGAAAAAAAGAGTTATGGAATTCTCGATTAATAAAAGAATATTGAGTGAACAGCAGTATGGATTTCAGATATCCAAGAGTACATCTTAGGCAATACATTTATTTATGTCTATGATTTACAGATAAATTGATAAAAAAGAGGCTGTCGCAGCAGTGCTCTGTGACCTATCGAAAGCTTCCGACTGTGTCAACTACGATGTTCTACTAAAGAATGAACACTCTCTAATGGTTCAATTCGTATTTTTCTGATAGAAAGCAATATGTGAGACTATCAACATCTTCAAATAATGCAGAAAGTAAATGTGGAATACCCCAAGGCTCTGTACTAGGTCCTGTGTTATTCCTTTTATACAGAAACGATCTGACCATGTTGCCAATTTCCGTTAAATTCACATTATTTGCTGACGATACCACCATACTATAGCACCATAAAGATAGAGTAAATTACACGAAATAATATCTTCTGACATAGCTGAAATCCAGAATTGGTTTGATTCTAATTTAGTCTCTCTAAATTCTAGAAAAACAAGTTTCATTTCATTCAAATGTTGCATAGCAAATGTGCATTTAGGAATCAACTGATAGAAAACAAGATTTCATTTGGACAGTAATTTGAAATTTGAAGAGCACATTACTTATTTAAATAAAAAAACTGGCTTCTGGTATTTTGAGAACAGTATCAAAGGAATAAGGATTTCGGTTTATTATGAACTTATGCTATGTCATATCTTTCTGGGGGATCTGTAACAATCAACTCTTCCAGTCAGTATTTATACCTAATGCAGAAACGGGCAATTAGATACCTTTGCAAAGCAAAATGGAGGGTTTCATGTAAAGCTATTTTTAAAGATCATAAAATCTGTTTTCTTATTGGAGACAGTGTCTATAATTCATAAGAATTGATTGGAGTATGGAATCAATAATACTCGGCTGAACGAAAATGTATAATAAATTACCAAGTGATAGTCAAGTGAGAAATTTCCAGGTTTTTAGAAACAGAACGAAAAATCTACCAACTGAAAAGGCATACTACATCTTGAAAGAATTTTATGATGTCTATGTTTGTATTTTTAAATTCATTCATAATTCTGGTTTTTCTAATGTGAAAGTGAATCAAGTCAACATTAATGTCTTTATTTTTGTTTCTATCTGTCATAGACTCTTATTGTTATTCATGTGCTTGTCAACAAGATAATTTTTCTTATCTCTCTCTCTCTCTTTCTCTCCCTCTAAGTTGGAATGAGGTGAAAGACGATGCCTACTTTTGCCTAATGTTAAAACGCCGATCAAAATCAAACTGACAATCAAAATATACCTACTTTATTTTTATGATTTTTATGGGCACTCGCTACCTATATGTGCTTGAAATGAATATTTACAAGAGCAAAATTTCACTATCTGCCTATTACTGTTCATGAGATGCAGAGGACAGATGGGAGGACTTGCTGTAATAGAGGTAATAGAAATACACATTCCCTGAAAATCTTACCTCTCTATTAACTACAGTTCATAAGACACTGCCCGCCCATAGATGAACTGACGTGAAAATTTCAAACGTCTACCTACTAGAGTTCATGACATAGAGCCCGCTGGTAGACGGTCGGACGGACGGACAGCGGAGTCTCGGGAATAGTTTTCCGTTTTCACCAATTTGGTACAGAACCCTAAAAATGTATTATTTAGTTGAAAAGGGTAGATAATCAATACCTAGCGAATAAACTTTTATTTGGCCCAAAGTTTATTGTAGAGTATCTGTTATTTTAAATCCATATTGAAAGTCAAATTTCTATGTAAAATTATTTAGTCTTTCCTAAGTAAACGTAAGTATAGTAGGAACGTAATTTTTTTCTTAAATAGAATGACAAATATTTTGATATTATGAAAAAAAATATTTTATTAGAAATAGGTACCTAAAACAGTTATTTCACGTATATTTTCAAGGACGTTCAACTTAGTTGCATTTTTTTGATTGCAAACAAAATGTTCAGCTATTTATCCGGAAAAATGTATCTACCATCTTACGATAATGTCGACTACAATCGTTCTTTCTCTGACAATATTTTATTATAAACCAAAAGTCTTTTCACGGCTATAAAATCAAATTAACAAGATGTAAATTTTTTATATATAAATAGGGAATTTATTATGACAACAAAGAGAAATAAACATTATATTTTATAAAAAAATGAGGGCAAAAAAGTTTTTATTTGAAGTTCCATTTCTGGATTCTGTCATTGTGGTAGGTATAACCTATCTATATTAGCACCTTATCACTGAACGCATTTCAATGAAAAATTAGAATCATATAGACAACCATAAAAGGTCCCATAATAAGCAACAAAATGTTATAATAGCCATCGACATCTAGTCACAAAATTTTTGAAAAACTGTATAATCCGATCCAAACTAATTTCTTGAGAGGGGCTAGAGTTATAGATTATCTTTATGGAATATCTAATTCGCAATTTAATTACCAACTGAGCAATAGAAGCCGGGAACCGAGATGCAGGCCCCTGTATTAGTCTGAATAGATAAAAAAAATAAAGTGTGCTTGTGGACCACACGCTTGAAGTAAAACTTCTTTTGCTACATACGTATATTATATATGAGTAAAAACGGGTTTTTTATTGATATTATAAATAAAAATTGAAGATTTGTCTTTTTATTTTTATTAATTGTTTTCATTATCTGATACATCGGTAATTACAGTAGTGGATTGTAAGGCTGAGACAATGGGCCTAAGATAAGAGAAATAAGATATGTATGTCTTTGAATGCATATTTGAAAGATATCTGGAGAAAACTCCGTCGATTGTTGTTCTATGTCTTGTTGTAGGCTCGTGATAGAGCAACATAAAGTAATAGTAGAGAATGAGTCCTTTGATATTCATAAACTATTTCATTGAATATTCCTTCCGCCTTGAGATTTATGGATTGTCATAGCACATCCTGGTACTAGCGGAAAATGATTTCGTTTTAACGTGTATTGGTAGAATGGTAGATTTTTGACCGACGCGAAAAGAACGGAGGAGGTATACAATTCGACTGTCTACTTTTTTTATTTGTTCTGGCGTTGTATATAGTACCTAAACGTACTCGGATTTTGACAATTTTTGATTCATTTGAATGAGGAGACTTGATAAATAGTCCCATATTCGTAAAAACTCTGATCCGAAATCTCCTTCCCTCCAAAAATCGCCCGGAAGGAATATTCGGAAACGTTTAAATTGAACATTTTCTCAAAAGAGTTACGGTGCTCGAGATACATTCATGATTTAACAGATTTTAATCTCACATATGTGTATTTTTGCTATTTTAAAGGGCCAATTTCTTTCGAAAATCTCTGAGAACCATATGAAAGACAATAGTATTTTAAGCAACATTTATAATGACAATTTTTTCCTAAGAGTTACGCTTTTCAAGTTAAGGCGGTGGTAAAATTGTTAAATCTATAAATATTGATACTATTAGTGGTGTTACTTGTGCAGTTGCAGTTAGATTTATAACTTTTGGCACCAACTTCACAATTACCAGCACCAATAGAATTAATATTATTTTATATTTTTCAGTGCACCAACTAATAACGTCGGTCCTATTTTTTGTAAAAAATATTTTTTTCACACTTTTGACTGTCACGAAAATCGTTGAACGTTCACTAATACCACTCATATCCTATTACCCCCGTTTATGCTTTGCTTGCCCTTGTTGTTGTTTTTCAACATTTTTTGGCGAATTGCCAAAAGTTAACCATACTCGTGTAACTTCATTTTGCTCTTTTTGCACAATATGCACTAATTTACCAACAGCACCGTTTGCCAATCCGTCTGACATGTCGATGTTTGCGGTAATAAAGTAAGATTTGTACGAAAACAATTTTGTATTTCAGTTTACCTCCGGTATCACTCATTGACATTTTACGTAAGTTATGAACCCATCACTAATGTGTCCCATTCGCACTTGAACATCTCAAACATTTGCAGCACTATAGCGAAAAAAAGCAAAATCCAAGATGGCGGCGTGATCCAAAATTGCTAGTACCCACCATGAAGGGGTCACAAGAGTACTAAGACACCATAATAAAATCTACTCTACCTATAACCATAAAATAAGTTGCCAAGACCACCTTCAGAGGGGCTCGGATGGTTATGGCTATGGAACCCAAAACTAGTGAGTTCCAAGTGCACTTACATACCATCATAACATCGACCCCACCCTTACCCATAAGTCCCAATATCAACCCACCCCAGGGCTCTCAGGGGCTTTGTTATGGAACTGACATCCAATGAGTCCCAATCGCGGTTAAACACAACCATAACATTCGCCCATAACCATCCCCCTTATCACTTTCACAAAAACCGCAACTTATTGAACCATATAGAGGAGTGCCACCAACGAGACACATGCGCACTAGCACACCTTCCCACTAACTCTTCCATCCCCACCGAAAAAATCATAAAATTTTATGATCCTAGAGAAATACCCAAGTACGGAACCCACCATGAACGAGTCCCACGCACACTATACTACCCTAGTTCGAAGCCCCACCCTGTCACGACTCCATCTCCATCGAAAGAACCACCAGAATCCTTCAAATTACCCCACAATGCCATTAAACGTACCAAGGAAATGATTCCCTTTAGTGGTTTCAGGTTTAATCTCACACAACACTCTCTCTTTTTATCTTTAGCAACGTTTATCTCCCTCTCAACATCCGTTCCTCTCGCCGATCACACTTTTCGTAACGCTCTCATCAGTTTACTCCTCAGTCCAGCGCGCATATAGAAGTTTTATTTCAAAAACCATAAATTTCCATCATCCAAGAGAAATGCCCAAGTACGGAACCCACCACCAGCGAGTCCCACGAATACTATAACACCATAGTTTGAAGTACCACCCTGCCACGTCTCCATTCCCATTGAAAGAACCACCACAATCTGTCACATAATCTCTCAATGCCATCAAACGTACCGAGGAAATGATTCCGCGGATCACCCTGTAGTGGTTTCAGGTTTTACCACATGCAACACTCTCTCTCTTTCTATCTTTACCAACGGATATCTCCCTCTCATATTCCGTTCGTCTCACACCGATCACACTTTTCGTAACGCTCTCGCTCTCATCAGTTTACTTCTCAGTCCAGTGCGCGTATAGAAGTTTTTCTTACAAAATTTATGTAAAAATGAAAAATATTCACTGGTATTCCCTTTAAACGTGTATATTTTTTATAATCCAGTGGAATTGTTGATTCATTGTTGGTTTAAGAGTTACTTAGAATAACTTTATAAGCCATTCATACTTATGTAACAATTAGCTATATTAGACAAATTCTGCCATCCCTCAAAGCAGTTCAAAAGTAAAATTAACACATACGTGTCTCAGTGAAACCAAAATACTCAGATGCTGATTGAACTTTTTTAAACCCTCAATAGATGCGACCTGCAATTTTCAAATTTATTAAGGATATAAAAGTTGTAGGCCGTGTGTATCAAAATTGCTTAAGATAATATTTTTCTTTTTTTCTGTAGATAGCTTCTGATATTTAGGTACCATAAACTTTTGCCTAAAGATAAGAAAGAGAAACTCCCGGAAGAGAAGGGTATGTCGTGATGAAAAATTTAGGTCAATAATTGGGTAAAATTTAAAGGTTAAACCCCTTAAGAATTTCAAAAATAATCATACTGGAAGTATTTAAAATTGCAGTGGTTTGGGTTTACCGTTGATCTAACTTATTAACAACTACCACTTTGATTAATAAATAGGCATCAGATATCATTCTAATTTACATGACTTACCTATATCATTCCCTTGAGGTCCTCCCAAGACATAACTATATATTTGAGAGTGTGTGAATGAACTCTCTGTCTTATCGCAGCGTTTACAACTCGTTCCTTCGTCCGGAATTTCCGCCCTTAATCTTCACACCTAAATTACGTAATAAGTAGAGAACGATTACAATTGTCGAGAGGCGGGAGAGCTTGGTTGGCTGGAGTATGTGTGTGAGAAAACGCGGGCGGCTGAGGCATCGAATGAAGTTTGGCAGAGAATCTCATTAGGACACCCATAAACCAGACTCAACGTACGCTCGTTGATGACATAAATGTCGGAAATCCCCTTTATAAATCTACGCGAATGTGACCGAGTAACCTGCTGGGAGGGAAAATGCGGCAGCTTTTTGACGAAAGTCTGTGAAATGTTTTGTGCCTTACTAACCTCGGTCAATTGGAAACTTAACGAGGGTAATATGAGAGTTTCATGTTTTTCTTGATAATTTTTATTATCATATTGTTGGATTGAAATATTTTTGAAAGTCATTAAACCAGGTCCATAATGATACTGTGATAGAAAAGGTATGGCATGCAGCCAGATGAGAAATGTCATGTTAGTACTTGTGAATAAATGTTGGGACGTTGTTTCCTAGGAAACGTTCGCTAACGAATAACTATCCAAGTGTGGAAAATGCATCATCTTTGAATTAGTGTGGTGGCCAGAATGCTTGTCCAATATCAAAGTTTATCTCTTGCATTCTATACTGTACACTTTCATCAAAAAATTGTGTAATTAAATTCTCTCGATAAATTTTAGTTCCGACGTTGTAAGTGTTCAGCAGGATAGATCTCGTGCACGTGTTAGAAGTGAAACTTCTTTACCGATCCCATAAGGAGCAGAGATAAATGATTTTAAAGATAAAAAAAATAAGATAGGTATGTTACCTAATACCTTTTTAATTTATTTCTTCGATTTGTACATTATCTTCAATTGCTTCATCTAGGTATTTAATTTGTGGAATTTCATCTATTTTCTAGATCGTTTTGGCAAAAAAGATAAACTCCACTTATTTTCAGAAGAGTTATTGTTTGATACATTTACTAGAGCAAATAGTATCTAGTATGTCAAGAAAAGACGTAAACAGAATCTTGTTTCTGATAATTAAGAAGTACAAACAAGAGGTAGGTACACAAAGATTCAGACTGATTGGACTCGTACGAAAATTTAAGGAAAGGGAATAATTCTAGGATTACTTCTGTAGAATACTTGTCATTCTCGTCGAAAATGTAATTTAATCAAATTTTAGAAAAAATCTACTTCTTTGGTACAAGTAACGAACGGAGTATAAAAGCAAGATATTGTCGAATTTTGTTTCGAAGATAATAATATAGGTATCCTTATAGATACCTGCAAACTGTAATCTATTTCCATTTGATAATTTGAATCCAACAATGCAAATATCACCAAAGATACATGCTGTCGAACCCCTGGCATGACGTTGTTATAAAAGGATAAACAACAGTCAGTATATAGTTTATTATAAATAAGGAAAGATTGTAAATAATTATATTCACAATTAGCTTGAACTTCCAGTCATTCCCAAAGTATATTATAAAAAGTAATAAAACTCTCTTTAAAAATCATCTTCCAACGTGAAGAGATATAACTCGAGTTTCATAGAAGTCAAGATTATTTTCTTCTATTCAGATACAGATCTTCGAATTAGTTATCAGTTAAATTATTAATAAAACCTTAAATATATCTTAAACCAGTTTATTATTTATCTATGTATCTCGTCTTTGATTTCCCCGAAATTAATATTTTAGATTTCTTTGTTGTTATCCATTCACCCCTGTTATTTTTAATAATTTCTGTTCGGGTAAAACAGGATTTAAGAGTTACTAAGGATATTTAAACTTATTAAGAAATGTGCATATTTCTGGTTAAATTGTATAGCAATCGGTAAATACTGCTTTTATGGTTCACATATTGGTAAGTTATAGATATCGAAATAAATATGAATGAGAAATATACCAGATATCTGCTGAGCCGATATAGCTAGTGTGGACCTCGAGGGTCACACCCATTAAATATGAAAGGATTTATGTATCGATTTCTTGATTCCAAAAAACCATTTTTGCTCAGTTTTACCAAAATCTGCTAACCGTTCTTTGAAATAGCTAATGTGTCCCTACTTTAAGGGTCGCAATATATTAGATATGTACAAATTTTCATTGCAAATTTCCGATTAAATTATTAAAAACTCATATTAACATCTTTTATTTAAAAAAATGGGTTTTGTTAAAAAAAAACTCCAAGGTGATCAGAATGCGAACAGAGGAACTCTAGGTTAATACCCAGAAGTTTAACCATGTAAGTAGAACTCGTAAAATAAGAATATTAATTGCTGAAAACGATTTTTCATGTGAATGTGAAAACAACCAATCTATTCAATACACTCTAGAACCCATACACATGAATTTCCATCGAAATATATTAAACTAGTTTAAGCCGGTAACACCACACTTGTAATATTTGTGAAAATGTGTGTGATGTATCTTGACATGTTCATTGAGTATAATATTACGAAACTTCAAAAATTATTCACGCATTTGCTCTTACATAAAATTAATATTATGTGAAACAGTGTGATCTTATTTTATCTGTCTACATTACATACCTACTTTATAAACGTTTTCAAGACTAGAATGCTAAGGATAACAGAAGTATTATATATGCTAACCTTTACCTCATAAGCAACTATCGCATAATTTCAGTTAAAAAATTTAATAACATAGAAAGTAAGATTTTTTATCCAAGCAAGACATAAGGAACATCCAGAGATTAGGCAATGTCAGAGAACAGTGTATGAAGTGAAATGTCTCATCTGACAACACTCCGCACATTTTTCGTCACTCACTCTTCCATTCCGTCTCACCCCTGCCACATGCTTTATCTCTCTTGCATGGCAGAAGATTCAGAAAACGTGGCGTGACGCGATCTTGTAAGACCACTTTGATGCGGCAAAATAATCTTCAATTCAAAATTTGCTATATAGACAACCACATCTAGTAAAACGCATTCGTTAAAATAAAAGATCTACGTCTATGGATAAATATATACCAATGCCACCGTATTAATCCCTGGAGCCGTAATAAATTTAATACAAATAAAAAATATTTTGAAAGTATGACTTAAGAACCGTATATCTAAAAAAAATTCTAACGTATTTTGATCTCAGGAATATGTGATATATATTTTGTGGAGACATATTAGAGTTTTATTTTATTTTCATTAAACAGAGCTTGAGTTTTGCTTATGAAATAATCATCTCATCTTTTATATGCTGATTGCTTTCTTAAGCTTAAAGCGGGAAACACAACGAGCATGCTTTAAATGTTCTGCAGTTGCCGTCATATGTCAAAATTACGCTGGCAAAAATGTGCTTACAATGACGTGACGTGATCAGCGCGCTTAGTTGTTAAATTGTCGAACGTTAACAAATATGTTATTTGAAATGGGTGAATTACAAACGAGAGAAAAAGACAACAAAGGCGCTCAAGGGTGAGACCAACAAATTGGTCAAGAGATCGTGATGGTTCTTGTTAGTAGTTTTCTGAATGTCAAAGATATGGACACTGAAAAAAAATTAAGCATACCAGGATGACTCGTTCATTGTATGATCTCTTTTTTTAATTATATTCTTGTATGTACTCCCTTTGCTTTTTTTCATAGAGAAAAGTTTTCCCCTTTTAGTAATTACAGGTAATATGAAGCTATATAAGTACAGGTTCTTTGGTATTATTGAAATGAGCTGATTAACTAATTTACTAATAATTTTATTATATATATATATATATTTCTTGAAAATGTGGGCTAAGGGCTATGTTTACAATATTGGGGTCGAAGGGTTCGATTTATGTTAAGAATGATTTAAATACCTATATTAATCTTACCAATTGAAAAAAAACTGCAGTAACTAATTGTTATTGAATTTATTAGAGCCATTTTTGAGATAGCTGTGCATGTATGCATAACAGAATTGCTGGCCAATACCTTAGATTGACGTAAATTCAACTCCTGTCAGCGTCTAGAGAACGTCTAGAGCGTGCTCTTTGTGCTTCCAACATTAGGTGCTTCGAAGCTTTTACAAATGTGATGAAAATAGTTTTTATCATTGACTTTGGTATATAACCCAATCATCTTGGAAAATTTAAAATAATATTTTAATTCTTGTGAGTCTGTATAGACCACAGACACAAGCATTTAACCAAAAATATGTGCCGTTTTCCTAGGCACGCAAATATATTTCACTTATTCTGGAGACTGTGTCGCCTCCACTTGAAAGGAAAAACCTATACCGGATATATATGGTGTGGATGCGATTAGACGGTTTACATCTTTAAAATTTCCGGTCAGCCAGAGGTTTCTCGATACCACTACTACCAAAAAAAGAGCCCAAAATCGAACACCTCCTCCTCTCTCGACCGCTCGCCGTCTTTCTCCATTGGACTTTCCCTGCTGCCGTTATTAGTCATCCGGAGGTCCGGAAATTAGACTGTGAGATATGTGAAGCGTCCCATCGCCCGCCCATGTTTCACAAGATATATGACGTCGATAATGCCGAAGCTCAGTTTTAGGAGGAACAACGTCTTCGCTCTCTCTCTCTTATAGCCTAATATCGCCAAATGACATCTCCGTATAAATTATATCGCGCGCTACAATAGATTTCGTAAAGTCGTTCGTGTTCTCTACGTGTATGTGTGTGTGTGTGTGTCTGTGGCAAGAGTTCTAGAGCCAGGACATGTATCACTTTGACAGCCAAATGATGTCTCTTAGTCTCTTTGGTCTTGTCAGACGCTTCTCATCTATAGCAGAAAATCATTTGACAATCTCAATTTGTGTAGAAGTACAAAAACCAACATTAATATTTTCGTCAATGCAAAATGTGTCATAATTTCTGTACCTATAATTGCAGATTTCTTGGTTGTTATGTAATATAAGAAGATGTTTTTTGCACCATAGAGTTGTTTATTAAGCTAAAGATGATTTTAGCTTCAGAGGTTCAGAATGGAACTCAATTATTTCTGAGTTGAGGAGGTCTCTATATTTTAGTCTCCGGACAATATGCGAAAAAGGTGAAAACGCTACTAGGTATACATATAGCTACTAAACAAAAAAATAGATAAATATTTCTTACAAAAAATTGGATCGTCGTTATTATTCAATATAAATGTTGCAACAAATAATCTGGTCTTTAATTTGGTTGCCTCAGATTTTAAATTTTTGGAAGAAATTGCCCCCTACACAGCGAAAATATACATATTTGAAATTTCAACCTCGCTGTAATTCGAACGAAAACCGTAACTCTTTTAAGAAACTTTTCAGTTTAAACGTTTCCGGATATTGGCCTATCTTTGATTCTGCCGTCCCAGATTTTCGATTTTTGAGAAAATATGCCCCTTACAGACCCTTCAGAAGAGTTTTTTGAACGGAATTGTAAACCACCCCCATTTGGGTTCGTCGGTCAATAAAGAATAAAATCGGCTACCAGAGTAGAATTAGTTTGTTTTTAGATAGGTAACTATTTATTTTTATTATAGATTTTCATCAACTATCGGCTGCGTCTATTCAAAAAATGTGATTGAAACTGAAATACTCTTCCACTAACATTAACAAACAATTCAGGTCTCTGCTTTATGAAATCCCTATCAGCACGCACAAACATTAGTCACTATCTACAATTGTGGTAAGAGACCCGATCCTGCTTCGCACGGTTAGCAATAAAATGGTTATATTGAGTCAATCTTAGAAAATAGACATATACCATCGTGGACTATTTTGTATATCTATTTAAGATACACAATTCCTTAGTTCATTAATTTGATCTATCTCTCAAGTTTAAGCCAGCGTTTGCGATTTAAGCGCATAAAAATATGTTTGTTACGACATAACATTAAAAATTATGGACTTTTTCTACTTTTCTGTATTGTAATATGTATTTATTATACATATAAATCTTTCTCTTGAATCAGTCTGTTTATTGGTGAAAACTACATGAAAATCCGTTGAGTACAGTGGAAGCAACTTCATTTTATATTGTGTAAAGATAAAGTTTACCTTATAGAGGGTGTTCAATTTGCGTGTTCAAAAGTTAAATATTTCAAGTATTTCTACTTCTGATATCTCAATAATAAGGAAGATTTGTCTATGTGCTTAAAAAATTAGGTCTCATTTATATTGTCAGTTTTTATAAAAGCCTTTAAAATTGCTGGAAGCCTCCTTATTTATTAAATTGTCTTAATCGACGAAAAAGCATTGATTGAAAAATGTGGCCACATATTTGTGCATTCGGTTTTTATCTACTAGAGCTCCATTCTGCTGAAAGAATGTAGGTGCTTGTATTATTTCATTCAGTTAGAGGCACATTATCTATTCATATTAAATCTAGGGATAAAAAAGGACTTATTGAGAACAAATCTGCCTTATATACAAAATAGAATATTTTTTTCTGTTTGCTTCATCTTACAATTATAACTTTATAAAGCGCAATCAATGCGAACTTCTGATCAATGTATGTGAACTTTATAGGGCTTTAATCTATATTCTTCTTAAGATTGAATGAGCATAAAATTTTCTTACTCATGCTGCAGTCTCATCAAGATAAGGTCTTAGAATTTGCTTTTACAGTAGCCCAAAATGTACCTCTTCAGTTCTGTTTTGTTTTGTATATAGGTACATTTGAGAAGCTTCACTTGTAACTGAAATTATCTATCTTTTTGGATAAACAAATAATATGAAAATAAATATAATTATTTAAAATATTTATTAGGTATAAATTTGTTTATGAAACTATTGTCACAGTAAATTCTGCTGTGATATTCTATAACAGTGAAAGTGATTATTATAAAGAATTTTACTCCTGTTTTAAAATCTATGGAAGTAATAAAAACATATTAATGTAGGTATAGGTATTGAAAATGATTATTATTACCCCACAAGTTTTGTGCAGTCTTTGCCACAATTAATAATTAGAAAGATATGTCAGCTACCTTTAGCTGTTACATATTTATTTAGTTTAGATTTGGCAGGTATTTATATAAATCTTAAATTTGTACGGTTCCTAAGGTGAAAATTTATGAAACAAAACAATTTGTTATTATAGGACTCCAGGCTGTTTAAAGACTGTAATTAGTTTCGCTAAGAAAATTCCGGACTTTTTACCTGACCAGAGCGATGCAAAAGGGAGGTTATGTTCATCTGTTACCTCATAACTTCCAACTTACTTATCATAATTTGACAAATGAGGTATCGCTATGAATAAAACAAAATTTTTTATGTTGTCGTGTTGGCTATCCAATGAAAGTACTTAATTAGCTCATTTAACAAATATATATTCATATCCTGTATATATTGTTAGTTGTTGCTCGCTTACAAGCACTGGATAATTGGGAATAATTTCTAAAATTATGTCTCAGATGTGAGCCAAATATTAACAATTAAATGAGGTGTCGTGGCAAGCGTCTTGATCGCTCGCTCTGCAAATAATTTATCACTACATTATAACCTCAAAATAATAAAAAAGTAGAAATAAAACCCGTAATACTGAAAAATCACGCTCTAAAAAGAATGAAAAAAATTATTATTATTTGAAATTGTTATGTAGAAACCATTTATATTTATCGTCTAATAAATAATAAACATAGGTACCTACAAGTAATATAATTTAATGTATTTAATACGTATTCCGAGAAGCCGTGGTCGTATGCGACATATCCTAACAAAACAATACACTCAAACTACAAGAAAGTAAATTATCTGAACAGTTATGGGAGAAATTGCTCATATATCATTGTTTTCGTGCAGCTCGAGCTTCTTCTTTGGCAAAAATTCATTTACTGGGTCTTTTTTTGGAATTTAGGGTTCTTGGGGGAGTTATTGACATCATTCATTGATGAAAATACAACATGAGCTGTTATCACTTCTCATACATACAATCTAACAGATACAAGCCATCTAATGTGCTGGGGCCTATGGACGTTTTTTTCTCAATCGCTGGACAGGGGTCCTCTTTTGGGATAGCTTGAGCTTAATCGGGACATCTCCCGGCCAAAAAGCGACACGCGAAACATTGTGGCATTTCGCGCCTCTCTTATCAGCAACTCGCAGGCACACAACACGGTATTAGTGGCATCATAGTATACCCAGATCACTATTATGTGCCGCCCAGATCTCTTACTGGCCGTCTTATTATATTAACACAGACAAGTCGAGAGTGTGTGAGAGAGAGGGTTCTTGACTCTCGTCCGTTTCCCTTGCCGTGTTAATGCCATTTTGTTACCTTTCAGCACGTTGTAGCTAATAATTAGACAGATTTATACGGGGATTTCTGTCATCATTCGGGATGATGGTCTAATGAGTTTCTCTGGGTGGTTATCATGTTCTCACGCAACGTCATACTTATACATAACTTAATTTGAGTGTAAGCCAACCCGGAGACTGACTGTTACAGAAGATGAATTGTACACCTTCTAAGAAACGGTTCAGGGTGTTTCATCATTCACTAATTTATCAATAAAAATATGTATTTTAATAATATTTTTTGAATATGAGACAATAAAAAATAATATTCACACTTTGTATTTTACACAGAATTGGAATCGGTACAGTTGGTACAATCTAAAATACAAATATATTTGAGTGAAAAATGAATTTCTAGATTAGAATGTGGATGGAATGACTCGCAGATAGGTATTTGATTTTGGAACGAAGTTCTTTATAGCGCGATGGGAAGTACATGGGAAAA